>OY720455.1:35517515-35795015 GCA_963082715.1 Harpalus rubripes | reverse complement strand
TGCAGTCAAATGTATGTAACTGATCTATAAATATCACTGTTAGAGAACTAAACATTTCAAATTAATAATAGCAACGTTTTAAAAAGAAAATAGTAAATAGATTCATAATCATATGGAATTGGACTTAATACAGTTTGCAGCATAAATAAATATGTAAGTATGTATATATGAATTAATAAAAGTTAAATGGCGGGAGGTATTTTGTTGGCTACATCAGATTTTTATTTAAAACATTTTTCTCAATTACTTATACAGAGTGATCAAAAATAACTGATTCAGTTGGCAACAAGCAAAATTACTTGGGTCCGTGAAGTTGGAGTTACAATATCACAATGCCACATCTTGCTTCATATAGTAATATTTTGCTCACTTTTTGCTATTTTTGCTGTACATCATGAAATTTTTGCTATAGCTATTCTCAAGTTATAAACAAATAAAAAATGTAACTCCATCTTCACGCTGGTGTTACAACTAACTTAAATCGAAAATGCTTTGGCACTGCCATACTTTGCTCATTTTTTGCTATTTTTTGCTGTATAGCATTAATTTTTTGCTTTAATCCATTCTTAAGTTATAATCAAATTAAAAATGTAACTCCATCTTCACGCTAGAGTTACAACTAACTTAAATCAAAAATGTTTTGGTACTACCATATTTTGCTCATTTTTTGCTATTTTTTGCTGTACAGCATTAATTTTTTGCTTAATCCATTCTTAAGTTATATACAAATTAAAAATGTAACTCCATCTTCACGCTAGAGTTACAACTAACTTAAATCAAAAATGTTTTGGTATTGCTATATTTTACTCATTTTTTGCTATTTTTTGCTGTATAGCATTAATTTTTTGCTTAATCCATTCTTAAGTTATAAACAAATTAAAAATGTAACTCCATCTTCACGCTGGAGTTACATCTAACTTAAATCAAAAATGTTTTGGCATTCCCATATTTTACTCATTTTTTGCTATATTTTGCTGTATAGCATGCATTTTTTGCTTAATGTAACTCCATCTTCACGCTAGAGTTTTAGGAATGCATACAAACTCCTAAATACACACATATCAATCAGTACATTTCTTGGCATATACATTTTTCTATCGTACAAATATGTCACTTGAAGTTATATTGCCCTGTTCATTTCTCGCCATGTACATTTGTTACTGTGTACAAATCTATACCATGAAGTTGCTGCGCTTCAAAGAATTCAAACTTGGCGCGTTAACTGCATCTCGAATTACACTTCAAAAACAAAACGTATTTTAATAAAAACATGTGTAATATTTGCATTATGTTTTAGGCTAACTTTACGTTTCTAGTTTTTATTTAAAGGAATAAAATATATTTTATTTTCGAAGTGTACTTCGAGATGAGATAACGCGCCAAGTTCGAATTCTCTGATGGGCAACTTCATGGTATAGATTTGTACAGTCACGAATGTACAAGGCCCAAAATGTATAGGCAATATAACTTTAAAGGTTATATTTACACGTTAGGAGAATATACATGCCAAGATATGTATAGAGTGATATACTCGTATGTGCAGTTCGGAATTCGTATTCCAAGCCGAATTTTTTGCTATAGTTAATCTCAAATAAATAAAAAATCTGGTATGGCTAACACAATACCTCCCGCCATTAACCGCCCGAGTCACAAAAAATATTAAGCTAATCCCTATTTTTAGATTAGCAAATTTTACTCTAATTTTGGCAGTTTATTTCTTAAAATATAGTCTAATCTAATCCAAGGAACTACCTTTTTGATAATAAAATGAAGATTATATTTTAAATACCGGGATAGAATAGAATTCACTAATCCAAAAATGAGGATTAGCTTAAACTTTTTTACGAATCTTTAATTTTTATTAATCTTAATACATACCTACATATTTACTTTTGCTGGAAACTGTATTGAATTCCTTTCCTATTGTTCTATTTACTTTTTTCTTTTAAATACGTTACTATTATTAATTTGAAATGATTAGTTCATTGACAGTGACATTTATCTGTCAGTTATATACATTTGAATAACTGTGTAAGGAGTTTTGTTTGTTTAAAGCGTAGGCTCTGGGATTTAAACTATAGATAATTTTATAATTTTATCCATAATATATGTATAGATAGTATTAATGCAAATCTGTAGAAAATTTTATAATTTTTAATTTTTATAATAACGTTAATTTCGAAAAAATAACATATAAAGGTATTTTTCGAAGAAAAAATATTTTGAGCTTCCTATAAAGTGCCATTTCCTGTTATCTGATTTACACCAAAATCTAATGGACTCTTTCCATTACAGAAAATTTTCTGAATAATAGTATTTGAGTTAGAGTGAGGATCCACACATACATACACATATACACACAGACATCGTCGTGAAAATGTTAAAATTGGTTTCTAGGAACCTTAGAACCTGCTCATTTACCAAAATCTCGATATGCGATTTTTAGCACGATCCCTATACCTCCCTTACCAATGACAGCGGGAGGTAAAAAAATGTTTCTAACTCCAACTTCATAAATCAAACTAACTTAAATAGAAACTTGCCGCTATTAATATCTTGTTAAATTCATATTTGGATGAAAGATGAAGAATATGGAATGAGAATAAACATACAGATAACTAAAGTAATGAGAATAGCTGCGGAAGAGGCACCCATATACATATGACTGGAAGCAGATAGGGTAAAACAAGTAATTATTTAGGTATCTATTTATCGTAATCAAACCATACATAACATAGTTATTAAAAATACAAAATGTACTAATATAAAATCGTTAATTTGGTAGTAATATAGTATATTAGGCCAGGTACATCACTTTGCATTAACTAGGACGGCGAGAAAAACCAAAACCCTGGCAGAGAAGTGATCTAGCTAAATTGTACTTTTCCAGAAAATTCACAATTTAGAGCTGCTGATGTTGCTTTAGCCAGGTCTTCTCTCGTGCATTCCTTTTGTAAGTTGGTGCCAATGAGCAGGTGAGCAATTGTTTGTTTGTACGTGGCCACATGACCACAGATGCCAACAAGAACGTCACCTAACGCACAGAACTCACTTTAGGAAATTCGGGGAGGTTATTGTTGATGAGTTCTGTGCGAAAGGTGACGTTATTGATGGTATTTTTTAAAGTAAGTAAATAGTTACATGAAAATGAAGTGATTTTTGTCCAGGTGGCGGAAAACTTTCAAATTACACTATGAGAAGTCGCTTTATGAAGTGGATGTCCTTTTCGTGAAATGTATAATTACATCTTCTGGATTCAACATATACATGTATCGTATAATACTTTACATAAAAACATAAAATTTTAAAATAAAATATTCTTCTGTAGTGATGGATTTACGCATAGGCACAGTAGGCACGTGCCTACGGCGGCAAATTTTCGGGTGCGGCAAATTTTTTAGAAATTTAAATTTTAATAAATATTCGCCGATCAAAAAGCGCGACGTTTTCTGATGGTAAATTCATATAAAGTAAGATTTTTTAAATACTTTTTATTATTCTAGTGAATTTGTAATTTTCGTGTTTTTCAGGGACTTAGGTGATGGAATATGTGCTCTATTTTCAACAAATATCCAAATAATAGAAATCATGTTTTATACTTTTCAGGGCCGGCTTGAGGCAGGTGTGAATGGTGCAACGCAACCGCACCAGGCCCCAGCCTTCAAAGGAAAAAAAGCCCCGCGATTTGTAAACAATTCATATGTATTTACTACTAATTAGTTCAATATTTTTGTATTCTTTAAAATTTTAATCTTACAACTCTTCAGATTAAAAAGAAAAATTTGATGTCTACAATAAAATTATTGATTACAATAATGAAAATGACTATTTACATAAATAATTATATATTTTAGTTTTCAATTTATCACACTCTTCTTATAATTTGCCGTCCATAGTAAATGTCTAAGCAGCGTAATGCCTTGGCGGTCATTCAATCTCAAAATCTTATGTACCTAACATAAAATGAAAATGGCAAGAAGTATTGTGCTAGTCACAACAATTTTATTTATGAGATTAAAAAAGCTGTCAATCTGATGGTGCAGGTCTTAGATGTTCGTAGAAACTACCTATACAGAAAAATAATTTGAATAAGCACGTTTTAATGTCCCTAGAATCCGATTATAACATTTTAACGATGATGTCCGTATGTATGTATGTATGTATGTATGTATGTATGTATGTATGTATGTATGTATGTATGTATGTATGTATGTATGTATGTATGTATGTATGTATGTATGTATGTATGTATGTATGTATGTATGTATGTATGTATGTATGTATGTATGTATGTATGTATGTATGTATGTATGTATGTATGTATGTATGTATGTATGTATGTATGTATGTATGTATGTATGTATGTATGTATGTATGTATGTATGTATGTATGTATGTATGTATGTATGTATGTATGTATGTATGTATGTATGTATGTATGTATGTATGTATGTATGTATGTATGTATGTATGTATGTATGTATGTATGTATGTATGTATGTATGTATGTATGTATGTATGTATGTATGTATGTATGTATGTATGTATGTATGTATGTATGTATGTATGTATGTATGTATGTATGTATGTATGTATGTATGTATGTATGTATGTATGTATGTATGTATGTATGTATGTATGTATGTATGTATGTATGTATGTATGTATGTATGTATGTATGTATGTATGTATGTATGTATGTATGTATGTATGTATGTATGTATGTATGTATGTATGTATGTATGTATGTATGTATGTATGTATGTATGTATGTATGTATGTATGTATGTATGTATGTATGTATGTATGTATGTATGTATGTATGTATGTATGTATGTATGTATGTATGTATGTATGTATGTATGTATGTATGTATGTATGTATGTATGTATGTATGTATGTATGTATGTATGTATGTATGTATGTATGTATGTATGTATGTATGTATGTATGTATGTATGTATGTATGTATGTATGTATGTATGTATGTATGTATGTATGTATGTATGTATGTATGTATGTATGTATGTATGTATGTATGTATGTATGTATGTATGTATGTATGTATGTATGTATGTATGTATGTATGTATGTATGTATGTATGTATGTATGTATGTATGTATGTATGTATGTATGTATGTATGTATGTATGTATGTATGTATGTATGTATGTATGTATGTATGTATGTATGTGTGTGTGTGTGTGTGTGTGTGTGTGTGTGTGTGTGTGTGTGTGTGTGTGTGGGTGTGTGTGTGTGTTTGTTTGTGTTTGTGTGTTTGTTTGTGTTTGTGTGTTTGTTTGTGTTTGTGTTTGTGTTTGTGTGTTTGTTTGTGTTTGTGTTTGTGTGTGTGTGTGTGTGTGTGTGTGTGTGTGTGTGTGTGTGTGTGTGTGTGTGTGTGTGTGTGTGGATGTTGGATCCATGATTTCTCAAATTCTATAAGACTTAAGACATTTTTAACTACGGATTCCTCAATCTAACAATAATGGGAAGAGTTGATTAAGTTTTGGTAACAATTGGACAACCGGAAGTAGTAGTTACAAGAAAAAAATCATCTAAATATTATTTATCGAAAATTTATGTAAATACTTATATTAAAGAACGTTAAATTCTTTATTCGATAAATATAAATTCATTATTATATCTTCTATAGATTTGGAGATAAAGAAATGCATATAAAATAATTTGATGTAAAAATTCTCAGATCAAACTACTTCAAGGCAAGAAATTCACATGTTTGTAATTCACACAAATGTCACTGTCAAAAATATTTGTATGATACTGTCAAAAATATTTGTACATCATTATGAAAATAAAAAAAAGTCAACAACGCAAAAGAATATACGTAAAAAAGAATATAAAAGGAATTTGCGAAAAAATGACGAATATAAAGAAAAAGAAAAGGAAAGTAGAAAAAGAAAATTTCAGGATATTGAATATAAAAAAAATGTATGTATTGTACACAATTTATATTAAAATATCCCATAGATTTTACAAATATTTGTGAGAATTATTTTGTAGTGACACTTGAATATATGTATTTGTAATTAAAAATATTTTTCGTTTAATGCGTAAAACCAAGTAAAATATCTGGCGAGAGGTTATGTGCTGGCCACTGGAACCGGGTTCAATCCCGACGGACGCCAAATATTTCGAATTTTAAATGGCACAAAACTGACCCCTGTGGTGCACTCTCCACGCCAGAAATGAGTGCCCGTGAGGTGACGCCTAGTAAACGCCCGCACGGTACAAGTATGTCATTATCATTACCGAAATTTCTGTTATTTTCAAGAGCCCCACTGTAAAATCTTGCACATTACCCAACAAAAGATCAAGCCGGCCCTGTCGGTATTTGTAACGTATCTTTAATTTTACATTTATTAAATTATTAAAAATTCAAACTCATCTTAAATTAATCAAAAATAAATCAAAAGCGAAAAGTGGAAATATTAAAAAAAATAATATTTCACCATTATTATAATTTTTGGTTAATATTTAAAAATTAATTTTATTTCGTCCGTTAAAAAACTGCACTTTCTCATTAAAATGTGTTCATAAAGTTTGTAGGTATTTTTCAACATAATAAAAGCAGAAAGAAAGATACATTTTTGTAAAGCAAAAAAAAAAAAAATTGTATGCAACTAGAGTAAAACCTACTGCTCGTATGGTCAAACTTCCTATTCGTGAAATGAGACTATACTTTTAATATTCTAAAAAGGCGGCAATTTTCTGGGTGTCTACGGGCGGCAAAATTCTTAATCCGCCCCTGTTCTTGTGTTTAATATTGTTTAAATGAATAAACATTATTATATATTTTATAAAATCAAAAATAATTTTATATTTCATTACTGGCCAGTAGCACCGCTTATAGTTAATTCCTTAAGTATAGATTAACAAAAAAAGTGCATATCGAAATTTTGACAGTAATAAGTATTTAACAAATCATTAGACATTTCGTTTATATTGCCAATTTAACCAAAAGTTAAAATTTAACTACACGCAGTGCAAGTTCAACTGGCTATACAAATTTTAATTTAATCTTAAATAAAAATTTGTAATATGAATATATAATGATAACCTACTAAATGATTTTTGTAAATGCTACAAATATATTTGTTTATATTTTCTTATTTATTTATTTATTTATCTATTACATTTTATTTCATGTCACTGTTAACTAGCAAAAAACTTATAATTTTATTTTAAATGTATAATTTAAATTTTATTTACATACAAAAGTAACCATCAGTTTTAAATTCTACTTCTGCGATATGTTCCGCGATTACAAATGTTACGGATTTGAAATATTGACTCATTTAGAGCCAGTTACACCGCTTGAACTTAAATATTAACTATTGCTTAAATAACAATATCGTATCGATACTAAATGTCAAATGAGTTGTTAAATATATTAGTATATTTTGTATTTCTAATAACTATGTTATGTATGGTATGATTACGAAAAATAGATACCTAAATAATTACTTGTTTTACCCTATCTACTTCCAATCATATGTATATGGGTGCCTCTTCCGTAGCTATTCTCATTACTTTAGTTATCTGTATGTTTATTCTCATTCCATATTCTTGTTGGAGTTAGAAACATTTTTTTACCTCCCGCTGTCATTGGTAAGGGAGGTATACGGATCGTGCTAAAAATCGCATATCGAGATTTTGGTAAATGAGCAGGTTCTAAGGTCCCTAGAAACCAATTTTAACATTTTCACGACGATGTCTGTGTGTATATGTGTATGTATGTGTGGATCCTCACTCTAACTCAAAAAAAATTTCTGTTGTGGAAAGAGTCCATTAGATTTTGGTGTAAATCGGATAACAGGAAATGGCACTTTATAGGAAGCTCAAAATATTTTTTCTTCGAAAAATACCTTTAAATGTTATTTTTTCGAAATTAACGTTATTATAAAAATTAAAAATTATAAAATTTTCTACAGATTTGCATTAATACTATGTATACATATATTATGGATAAAATTATAAAATTATCTATAGTTTAAATCCCAGAGCCTACGCTTTAAACAAACAAAACTCCTTACACAGTTATTCAAATGTATATAACTGACAGATAAATGTCACTGTCAATGAACTAATCATTTCAAATTAATAATAGTAACGTATTTAAAAGAAAAAAGTAAATAGAACAATAGGAAAGGAATTCAATACAGTTTCCAGCAAAAGTAAATATGTAGGTATGTATTTAGATTAATAAAAATTAAGGATTCGTAAAAAAGTTTAAGCTAATCCTCATTTTTGGATTAGTGAATTCTATTCTATCCCGGTATTTAAAATATAATCTTCATTTTATTATCAAAAAAGGTAGTTACTTGGATTAGATTGCCAAAATTAGAGTAAAATTTGCTAATCTAAAAATAGGGATTAGCTTAATATTTTTTGTGACTCGGGCGGTTAATGGCGGGAGGTATTGTGTTAGCCATACCAGATTTTTTATTTATTTGAGATTAACTATAGCAAAAAATTCGGCTTGGAATACTAATTCCGAACTGCACATACGAGTATATCACTCTATACATATCTTGGCATGTATATTCTCCTAACGTGTAAATATAACCTTTAAAGTTATATTGCCTATACATTTTGGGCCTTGTACATTCGTGACTGTACAAATCTATACCATGAAGTTGCCCAACAGAGAATTCGAACTTGGCGCGTTATCTCATCTCGAAGTACACTTCGAAAATAAAATATATTTTATTCCTTTAAATAAAAACTAGAAACGTAAAGTTAGCCTAAAACATAATGCAAATATTACACATGTTTTTATTAAAATACGTTTTGTTTTTGAAGTGTAATTCGAGATGCAGTTAACGCGCCAAGTTTGAATTCTTTGAAGCGCAGCAACTTCATGGTATAGATTTGTACACAGTAACAAATGTACATGGCGAGAAATGAACAGGGCAATATAACTTCAAGTGACATATTTGTACGATAGAAAAATGTATATGCCAAGAAATGTACTGATTGATATGTGTGTATTTAGGAGTTTGTATGCATTCCTAAAACTCTAGCGTGAAGATGGAGTTGCATTAAGCAAAAAATGCATGCTATACAGCAAAAAATAGCAAAAAATGAGTAAAATATGGGAATGCCAAAACATTTTTGATTTAAGTTAGATGTAACTCTAGCGTGAAGATGGAGTTACATTTTTAATTTGTTTATAACTTAAGAATGGATTAAGCAAAAAATTAATGCTATACAGCAAAAAATAGCAAAAAATGAGTAAAATATAGCAATACCAAAACATATTTGATTTAAGTTAGTTGTAACTCTAGCGTAAAGATGGAGTTACATTTTTAATTTGTTTATAACTTAAGAATGGATTAAGCAAAAAATTCATGCTATACGGCATAAAATAGCAAAAAATGAGCAAAATATGGCAGTACCAAAACATTTTTGATTTAAGTTAGTTGTAACTCTAGCGTGAAGATGGAGTTACATTTTTGATTTTTTTATAACTTAAGAATGGATTAAGCAAAAAATTAATGCTGTACAGCAAAAAATAGCAAAAAATGAGCAAAATATGGCAGTACCAAAACATTTTTGATTTAAGTTAGTTGTAACTCTAGCGTGAAGATGGAGTTACATTTTTAATTTGATTATAACTTAAGAATGGATTAAGCAAAAAATTAATGCTATACAGCAAAAAATAGCAAAAAATGAGCAAAGTATGGCAGTGCCAAAGCATTTTCGATTTAAGTTAGTTGTAACACCAGCGTGAAGATGGAGTTACATTTTTTATTTGTTTATAACTTGAGAATAGCTATAGCAAAAATTTCATGATGTACAGCAAAAGTAGCAAAAAATGAGCAAAATATAACTATGTGAAGCAAGATGTGGCATTGCGATATTGTAACTCCAACTTCACGGACCCAAATTACTTGAAATTTGTAGGACTGATACTGAGATTTGCATAGATCTTATATTAACTTATATAGTAACTTATGTAGAGCACTATAAGATCTATGGAGATTTATTGTCTGTTATGGACACTGTTGACAGTGACATATGAAAGTTTAAATTTGAGTACATTTACAATTTTTTATTAAAATTTCCCTTATCCACATCCTATTATTTCTTACATTAGCCACAAAGCAATAATCTAAAGTATTTCAATCATTCGAAATCATATTAGCTGTCACAATTGTGGAAAAGAAAGGTCCCCAGAATCTTATTGCCAACTGAGTCAGTTAGTTTTGATCACTCTGTAGTATAAAAGTAATTTCAAAATGAAAAAATCGACCAAATTCAGTTTTTTCCTATAAGTACACAAAAAGTTCCATTTAACGTAAGTTCTCGAGATCCCAATGGTGGCAGCTCTAAATGGGACATACTGTGTATGTACTTATTCAGAAATTAGTTTCTTTTTCAATAACCTGATGCATTCCTTCATAATATCAGCGAAAGATAATTTTTATTATTTATTCACAAAATCATTATAAAAAATCCGATGTGACCAGCACATTACCTTCCGTCAGTTCCATGTATTTTGTACAAATTATGTACGGAAAGTTTCTTGCATAAGATTCCATAATTAAAGTACATTACATGATGTCAGCTCTATGTATTTTGTACAAATTCCATACAGAAAGTTTTATGTAAAAGATTCTATATTTTCAGTAAAATTATGACACAAACATACTATCAATTACACTTGACACTGACATCTGTCAATCAGCATTTTCTTAATATAGTAGTTGTTTCCATGCTTATAGCATAGTTGGCTGCTTTATGAAATTTAATTTCTTCCATCATATTGTAGGTAAGGGAGGTAATGTAATCGTGCCTAAAATTCGATGGTGAGTTTTCAGTAAATAAGCACGAATTAGGGTCCCTATAACACGTTTTTACTATCTCTCTCTTTGTGTGTGTGTGTGTGTGTGTGTGTGTGTGTGTGTGTGTGTGTGTGTGTGTGTGTGTGTGTGTGTGTGTGTGTGTGTGTGTGTGTGTATGTGTGTGTGTGCGTGCGTGCGTGCGTGCGTGTGTGTGTGTGTGTATACTTTACTTGAAGTTCTCAACAGATTTTCATGAAAGATATATTGATATATTCCAAAACTTTTCAAATTTGGTATTTTTAATTATTGAGAACATGTTAATTTTTTTAGAAAGTTGATAAACCGGAAGTGATACTGTACTTGAAGCTCGCAACAGATTTTCTTGATAAAATATATTATGATATATTCAAAAACTTTTCAAATTTCGTATTTAATATTTTTATATGAATGTGAACGACATGCTAGATTTTTTCTAAAATTGATAAACCGGAAGAGATACATTACTTGAAGCTCTCAACAGATTTTCGCAAAAAATATATTATGATATATTCCAAAACTTTTTATATTTGGTATTTAAGATTTTTATATTAATGAGAACGACATGTTAGATTTCTTCTAAAATTGATAAACTGGAAGTGATACTTTACTTTAGATTTTCGTGAAATATATAATAGGATATATTCCAAAACTTGTCAAATTTAGTATTCAAGACCAAGACTTTTATATAAAGAACATATTAGGTTTTGGCTAAAATTGATAAACCGGAAGGGATACTTTATTTGAAGCTCTGAACAGATTTTCATGAAAAATAAATTGATACAATCCAAAACTTATTTAAGACTTTTATATTAATGAGATCGACATACTAGATGTTTTTTTAAAATTGAAAAGTACTTTACAGGAAGCTGAAAACGGATTTTTTTGAAAAAATATATTAAAACATGATTCAAAACTTCTCAAATTTGGTATTTAAAACTCGTGTATAATTTGAAACAACATTAGATATTGATTATACTTACATGATAAACTGGAAGTGGTACTTAATTTGGAGCTCTTAACAGATTTTCGAGAGGTGCGTGAAGTTAGAGGTACCACTTTCAAATAACGATATGATTTATTTGCAATAATTTAGTGCTAATTCATTGCTAATTATTGCCGTATAACACAAATTTATTGCTATTGTTGTTATGAAGATAATAAGTAATTTATAAGTGTACCTCCAAGTTCACGCTGGAGGTACCACATTAATAAACCACAAAAACATGTACGCAGTAATTTAATGCTAATTTATTGCTAATTATTGCCGTATAACACAAATTTATTGCTATTGTTGTTATGAAGATAATAACTAATTTATAAGTGTACCTCCAAGTTCACGCTGGAGGTACCACATTAATAAACCACAAAAACTAGTACGCAGTAATTTAGTGCTAATTTATTGCTAATTATTGCCGTATAAAACAAATTTATTGCTATTGTTGTTATGAAGATAATTAATTTATAAGTGTACCTCCAAGTTCACGCTGGAGGTACCACATTAATAAACCACAAAAACTAGTACGCAGTAATTTAGTGCTAATTTATTGCTAATTATTGCCGTATAACACAAATTTATTGCTATTGTTGTTATGAAGATAATAACTAATTTATAAGTTTACCTCCAAGTTCACGCTGGATTACCACATTAATAAACCACAAAAACTAGTACGCAGTAATTTAGTGCTAATTTATTGCTAATTATTGCCGTATAACACAAATTTATCTATTCCTGTTATGGAGATAACTAAAATATAAGTGTACATCCAAATTCACGCTGGATGTACCACATTAATAAACCACAAAAACTTGTACGCAGTAACTTAGTGCTAATTTATTGCTAATTATCGCCGTATAATACAAATATATTGCTATTGTAATTATGGAGATAATTAATATTTTATAAGTGTACCTTTATGTGGAGGTATTACATTATTAAATCATAAAAACTAGTACTATTACTAACTATTGCCGTACGATATAAATTTATTGCTGTTTTGTAAAGAAAAGAATTACTAGTTTATAAATAGTAAAATTAAACTTGCTTCACAATTTCAATAAAATGACATCGTGCTACTTCCAATGGCTGTCAAGTTTGTTTGCATTTTGAATAAGCGCTTTCTGACCCAAAATTATATTAACATTTCAAATCAACACAATTTTTAAGTTTGTTTAGTCATATCCTTCAACAAGAAACATAGTTGAGGGACATCAATTAATTAATTCGTGATTAATTACTAACTCGACTTATGACAATTCTGACTTGAAAATGCAGTCTGCAAGGATAAAAATTTGTAAAATCAATGAAACTATAAATTTTATTCATAAAAACTGTCAATAATTCTCTGAAAATTACATACCAGCAAAATTGTAATATAATTATTTATAAAATGCACGGAACAGTGATATTTACCAGACTGAAGCTTTCCGATATATTTAAAGCTCTTTTCCATACGTTCAATCAATCATGTTTTTATTCTTTCCAAAAATTATGCAATATGTCTTGAATTTTTGTGGTACTCGCACACCCTTTAATACAGCACTTATCTATGTACATTATGTTTATCTTCTTTAATTCGCTTATTTTTCGAACATTTTCAAAAGAAATTATTAAATTAAAGCGTGAGAACTTCTTTTTCTTTTTAACTAAACGATGGTTCTTGACGTTTATATATTTGACATGTCCTACTGGCCGCCATTAATTTAGTTCCCTAAAATACCGCTGATGTCGCATACTATCCTGCGGGTCCCAATAGTCTACATGCGCGTAGAGAATATACAAACGTAAAAAACATCATTGTATACGCGTAGACAATGACGTATTTTACATAACATAGATTACAGGCACAACCCTGAATAAAAGCCAGACGTACAATGAAAAGTACAAACAATATTTAATGTAAATTATATTTTCAATAATTATAAAAAAATTTTTTTTTTAATTATGGTGAATTTTATTTAATTTATGTCGGCAGCACATCAAACTGTCATTTCTTATTCACAAATTAGTTAAACAGAAATTTGTTGAAGCTATAAAACAAACAGTAATTTCTATTTGTGAATGCACCTTCAGCGTGCGTCTTTCAAGTTTATCTCTTTAATAAATAGCACTGGCGGATCTACGGGGGTGGTAAAGGAGGTATTACTCCCCCTAAGAAAATTGAAAATATATTGTTTTTATTATGAAGTATTATTATTTTAAATGGGAATGCATACAAATTCCTAAATGCGCACATATCACTCTGTACATTTCTTGGCATATATCGCCCCTTGAAGTTATATTGCTCTATACATTTCTCGCCTTGTACTTTTGTCACTGTGTACAAATCTATACCATGAAGTTGCTGCGTATCAAAGAATTCAAACTTGACGCGTTCACTACATCCCGAATTACACTTCAAAAACAAAATGTATTTTAATTTAAACATGTGTAACATTTGCGTTATGTTTTAGGATAAGTTTACGTTTTTTGCACGATGGTTTTTTTTTAATGTTTACCGATAGGGTTTCCAAGACAGTAGGCTATATATTACTGAACGGTAAGTAAATAAAAACAACAATCGAAGCTTACTTTCAAAATGACAACTAAAATATTTTATTGTGTCAAAATAATTTTCAATTCTATTTTTTTTAATTTTGTCCGTCGATCGTGCAAAAAATGTTATAAGCATTACGAACATTAAAGAATTACCGATCTCAGACAAAAATAGAGTCGTCGCTATGCTCCTCCTCCGAACAATTGTCTTTAATCGGTGAACTATCCTTACCGTTCTTAATACTTAACTATTATTAAAAGGAATAAAATAAATTTTATTTTCGAAGTGTACTTCGAGATGAGATAACGCGCTAAGTTCGAATTCAATGATGTGCAACAACTTCATGGTATAGATTTTTACACAGTCACGAATGTACAAGGCGGGAAATGTACAGGGCTATATGACCTCAAGTGACATAAATTGAGATCAGTTTGAAATACATCATAATTTCAAATTGATCCCAACTTTTCGCTCGTCAGTGTACCTATAACAGTGAAATGATTTATTTATAAAATTAAATAATTGTATATTATATAAACTTAACATTTCATTATTATACATTATTTTTTGCTTCTTAGTATATTATGGTGGTCATATTAAATAAAACATTTATTTTTTTTGAAAATTTTACAATTACCCCCCCCCCCCTAAACTCTTAGATTAGATCCGCCCCTGATAAATAGAATACATTGACAAGCTTTGTGCCGAATTAAACTGATGCATGACGCTAATACGCGCGCACTTCTAGTGTAAAATTTTACAAAACAATGAAAGAAAATAACTATTCAATCACTTAAAATATGTATTTTATATAATTTCTTTATTTCAAAATAATAAAACCTAGTTGTAGAATGAAAAATGCAAAACATTATTGAATTTAATTAAATTATAAGAATAATATAATATAATAACTCTACGAAACGTTATGTTGTGTTATATACAGTTTCACCAACTGTTACCAAATGGTTTTTGTTTTGTAATATTGTGTTATGGTGCTTCTGCTTACAAGTGTAGTCGAATAATTATTATTAAATTTCATTAAATTGTTTACTATCAAACAAAATTATGTAAATCTTATGCAAATAAGAACGCATTTATTGTATTTTCCATGATTGCCAACCTAACTACCGTGGAGGCGTAGGCCACTGTTGTCACAGGCACGGACTGTAGATTCGAGATTAAAATGTAATGCTGGTAAATTTGAATGTATATAGTTACATAAAAAAATATGTAAATAGTTACGAGTATTTATGGTACAGTGTGTCATGATGCACATTAGTCAATCGAAAAACTAAAACAGCACAGGAGGCCTGTCAAAGATAATTCTTAACAAAAATAAATTTATTAGAGGTTGACATTTAAGTAATGCTGGAATTGATCTTCTTCACTTATCCACCGAAAGAATATTCAGATGACAACAAATATTGGTTAAGATACCGGCATCATGTAGTAATACCATGCCTACCAACAAGTATAATTATTTAAGAAATTCCAAAAAAAAAAAAAATAATAATTAGTTCAGGGTCGATAAGTGACTCTTTTGGGTACTTCTACCATTAAATTTGTTATGTCTTCCTAGTACCTACATTATAGTTTATTATTGTTACGGATAAGGGACCAGCTATCTGGTAATATAATGCCCTAGGGAGACAATTCATAGTTATTTGTATATCAAGGCCGCGAAATCATTCTTTAGCGTACCGAGAAAAAAATTGTCGCCAAGGCCGCTTGGCACCAACAATACCAAAAGAGTAAAGTGCAGGCTCTCGTATTGACTGCCAAGCATACCCCTTAAATATCTTGTCCTGTTGATGTGTGACATCCCCAACAGAGGTAGGGAACCAATCTTATCAGACTGAACCGAGCAGCCGATTCGAATGAAAAATAATTTGGACAACCGTACCACGGACGAAACATGCACAATGCAGAGATGAAGACAGTAATATAAGAACATAACATACTGAATCATAGGCGCCCACAGGGGGGGTCGAAAGGGTCGACTGACCCCCCTTTCATTTATGGACTCTATCCATTTTTAAAAATAAAATTATAATTTTATTTTTTCATTTTAATGTACCATTGTATTTTTTAATAATTATTGGTAATATTTCCTTATATTTTAATCAAAAATTGATTACATACTATCTATTACGAAATAGCTAAGTGTCAGAATGAGTAAATTATGTTATGTACTGTTATTATATTACATTATCTTCGGTGTTGTATTTTCTTTAATATGCCGTAGTTTATTCTAATCGTTTTATGATCACGTTCTTCTC
Organism: Harpalus rubripes; assembly: GCA_963082715.1. NCBI lineage: Eukaryota > Metazoa > Arthropoda > Insecta > Coleoptera > Carabidae > Harpalus > Harpalus rubripes. The sequence continues at coordinate 35,778,356 of OY720455.1, read as the reverse complement.
AACACTTTCACAATTATCGATTTTACTGTTATATAGAAATAAAGAAATAGAAAAGTAAATAATGAATAGACATTGCATATTTATTTATATTAAAAGTACCTACGTATGATTGGGGTTGCCGTATTTTGTGAGGAGCGCGATTTAATTAACATTTAATTATTATACATTTTATTTTGAGCAGTTCAATAGAATAATTATATTGTTACTCAGTAATATAATATTTTAATTTAATGCAACATGGTATTTTCAGATTGTCTGTTTCTGTAGATATTGCTTATGCTCGCATCTCGCATCATAAAGCCTAGTAGAAGGGGCAATTCTACGCTTTTAGAGCGTACATACGCATTTTCGTCATAAAATATTGATTTTAATTTTTTAAGAATTTGTTAAAATTGCTTCATTGTAAAGAACTCTATATTATCTTACTTTGCATTAAAACACGTTTGACCTTGAAAATTATTAAAAATTCGCCTGCGGCGCATTTTTTTCTAACAAAGATTTCGACCCACCTTGTAAAAAAGTCTGCGGGCGCCCATGTACTGAATATTATTTAGCAAATATTAACATGTAAATATAAAAAAAATATATAGAAGTATACATTCAATGTTTACATAAATAAATAATAGAAAATAACAATTTAAATTATTAAACAACATAAAGATCAAATATAGTGAGACACAAAAGTAAAATGCTCTTTATCACTTTAATAAAGGCCGTGGGAGAACCATATTAACCAAAGTTATTATTGCAAAGTCCCGGAATACAAAAATGTAAAAATTATTAAAATATTCGGGGTATAACGGTTAATAATATAAGATTAAACTCAGAAGCAACGAGAATTAAACTTGTTTCAAAGTTTTTATTTGAAAAAAAATTACTAGAAGCTATGACAAAACCATATTACTACCATTCATTGCTACACACCCCCTGAATACAAAAATGTATTTTTTTTTAATATTCAGGGGATGAGGGTTAATAATATAAGTTTAAACTGTGGAGCAGCAAAAATTTGTAGTTTCAAAGTTTTTATTAAAAAAAAAAAATACTAGAAGCTGTGACAGAACCATATTACTACCAGTTATTACTACACAACCCCTGAATAAAAAAATATAAAAATTATTGAAATAATCAGGAGATGAGGGTTAGTAATATAAGTTTAAAAACAGAAGCAGCGAAAATTTGTCTCGTTTCAAAGTTTTAATTTTTTATAAAAATTACTAGAAGCTGTGACGAAACCATATTACTACCAGTTATTACTACACATCCCCTGAATACAAAAATGTAAATAGTATTGAAATATTCTGGGGTTAAGGGGATGACTTTAAACTTATATTATTAACCTTCATCCCCTGAATATTTCAATAGTTTTTACATTTTTGTATTCACGGTATGTGTAGTAATAACTGATAGTAATATGGTCCTGTCACAGCTTCTAGTAATTTTTTAAAAAATAAAAACTTTGAAACAAGACAATTTTTTGCTGCCTCTGATCTTAAACTTATATTATTAACCCTCATCCCCTGAATATTTCAATCATTTTTATATTTTTGTATTTAGGGAGTGTGTAGTAATAACTGGTAATAATCTGGTTCTATCACAGTTTCTAGTAATTTTTTTAAATAAAAACTTTGAAACCAAACAAATTCTCGCTGCTCCAGAGTTTAAACTTATATTAATAACCCTCATTCCCTGGATATTTAAAAAAAATACATTTTTGTATTCAGGGAGTGTGTAGTAATGAGTGGTAGTAATATGGTTTTGTCACAGCATCCAGTAATTTTTTTAAATAAAACTTTGAAACAAGAATAATTCTCGTTGCTTCCGAGTTTAATCTTATATTATTAACCGTTATCCCCCAAATATTTAAATAATTTTTACATTTTTGTATTCAGGGGTTTGCTATAATAACTGTGGTTAATATGGTTTTCCCACGGCTTTTATTATAGTGATAAAGAGCATTTTAGTTTCGAGTCTCACTATACTTGATCTTTATGTTGTTTAATATTTTAAAGTGTTATTTTCTATTATTTATTTATGAAAACATTGAATATATACTTTGTTGTATATTTTTTTTTTAAATATTTACATGTTAATATTTGTTAAATAATATTCAGTATGTTATGTTCTTATATTACTGTCTTCATCTCTACATTGTGCATGTTTCGTCCGTGGTAGGGTTGTCCAAAATATTTTTCATTCGAATCGGCTGCTAGGTTCACTCTGATGCCAATCTTTCATGAAGAGTTGGTTCAAATTCTCAAATCACTATTGCTGGGTGGTATTTGATGACGCTGGTGGGATTTTTTCAGAGACTGGTGGCCTGCGTGCGAGACAGGGCTGTACGTGCGTTAAACGTCCAGTACTCTGAATTCGGGATATTTAAGGACATAGCCTTGACGATGAACATTCCTGGACCTAGATATTCTCTGCTATTGGGTTTATTAGAATGGCAACAAAATTTAGTCTCTTGGTACAATATTCTATTTGCTGTACATTGTGTAGGGGAATTTTTTAAATCTATTTAACTAATAAATGTTTAATTTGTATTATACGGCAATAATTAGCAATAAATTAGCACTAAATTACTGCGTACTATTTTTTGTGGTTTATTAATGTGGTACCTCCAGCGTGAACTTGGAGGTACACTTATAAATTAGTTATTATCTTCATAACAACAATAGCAATAAATTTGTGTTATACGGCAATAATTAGCAATAAATTAGCACTAAATTACTGCGTACTATTTTTTGTGGTTTATTAATGTGGTACCTCCAGCGTGAACTTGGAGGTACACTTATAAATTAGTTATTATCTTCATAACAACAATAGCAATAAATTTGTGTTATACGGCAATAATTAGCAATAAATTAGCACTAAATTACTGCGTACTAGTTTTTGTGGTTTATTAATGTGGTACCTCCAGCGTGAACTTGGAGGTACACTTATAAATTAGTTATTATCTTCATAACAACAATAGCAATAAATTTGTGTTATACGGCAATAATTAGCAATAAATTAGCACTAAATTACTGCGTACTAGTTTTTGTGGTTTATTAATGTGGTACCTCCAGCGTGAACTTGGAGGTACACTTATAAATTAGTTATTATCTTCATAACAACAATAGCAATAAATTTGTGTTATACGGCAATAATTAGCAATAAATTAGCACTAAATTACTGCGTACTAGTTTTTGTGGTTTATTAATGTGGTACCTCCAGCGTGAACTTGGAGGTACACTTATAAATTAGTTATTATCTTCATAACAACAATAGCAATAAATTTGTGTTATACGGCAATAATTAGTAATAAATTAGCACTAAATTACTGCGTACTAGTTTTTGTGGTTTATTAATGTGGTACCTCCAGCGTGAACTTGGAGGTACACTTATAAATTAGTTATTATCTTCATAACAACAATAGCAATAAATTTGTGTTATACGGCAATAATTAGCAATAAATTAGCACTAAATTATAGCATATAAATCATATCGTTATTTGAAAGTGGTACCTCTAACTTCACGCATCTATTTTCGAGGAAAAATATTATAAAGTATAATCCAAAATTTGGTATTACAGACTTTTCTATTTATTGGAACAACAAATTAGATTTTGTTTACAAACGATCAACTGGAAGTTAGTGTTGCCACAAGACGAGACGAGACGAGACTTGAGGTCGGTCTTGTCTTGGTCTTGACTAAGTCTCGACTACCTTGGTCTTGTCTTGGTCTTGTCGAGACGAGACTGCAGTAAATCTCGTCTTGTCTCGAGTCTCGACAAGACTCTCGACTCTGCGTTAATCAACAAATTGTTTATAATTTTATATAATAGTGCACGAAAAACTAAGAAAATCAGTACAATCATGATTAAAAAAATTTAAAAAATATTTGAGATATTAATTTTTAGTCTTCTGGGATCATCGTCTATTTGATCTCTGCAAATAATTAATATGAGTGTACGTACTGAGTGTATACTTTTAGTGTCACTGGTTAATATGTATTTAAAATAATTACGAATTTATTTCATATTAGATAATTCATTATTTTTTATGTAAATTTTATGTCAGCACTGCCGCACTAAAGGAACACTGCAAGAATTGAATACATAAGTAGAAATTTTGGAAAAATTATTTTCGATTGAGAATCAGCACAGCGAAATGTGTATATCATTAGAAAATATTTTTAGAGGAAATCTTAATACAATAGGGTTTTCGGATAATTAAAAAGAAAGTCACATTTATTTTTATTAGAATCAGGGCCGTATACTCAAAATTTTTGACTCTGTCGGGTCTAGTAATAAAACTATAGCAGCATAAAAAAATAGCATTTATGTTCAAGGAACAGTAAGATTATTTTACTATACTCTAGGACTCACAGTAGGTGGCGAACCCAAGAATTTCAACAGAGCGGCGTTGATATCCAATGTTATAATACAAGCAGTAAGCGGCAATATGCCGCTTTGTCATAATTAGTTTTATTGCTAGACCCGACAGAGTCAAACATTTTGAGTATAGCCATTTGTTAGGGCACTGTCCCTGTCTGGCCGACCAGCGTAATATATTGTATATATTATTATTATTGTTGTTATTAGTGCAAATAGTTAGTTGTAAATAAAATGCGTGTCGCTGTCCTTTTTTCCCTTCCCCAACATTTCTTTTCATTGTCAAACCCACGTATATTTTTTACACAACATCCCTTGCAGTGACCTTGGTAATCTTAGGCTCCAAAAATTCCGCTTTCTCTTACGTTTTCTGAGAATTCGTACATACCTACAATGTGTTTTCTCCAGGTCAAAGTCAGTTCATATCTCCGATTTAACTGCTTAATTATTTATGAATTATTCTATTATATACCAAAATCTATGCAATTAATGCACATTTATTTCATTATTTCTTTACGTATAGATCATGAATAGGAGTATTATGCTTATTTTGCAATATTTACTATTTAATCAAAGTTTCAAACCCAGTTTGTGAATTTCTAATAAAGTATCTAAATTTTTATATTCACATAAATTAATGTATCAGGAACACAACGAAAATATATAATTATAAATTTTTAAAAATTTATATATCTTCTTTTACTAATTCTCAAAGGGGCCTATTCTGTATCTCAGTGGTTAATATTTAACCACTGGTTAATTTGTTTAACCAATCAAGTATGTTGACATACAACAAAAAAAGGGATTTTTAGTTGTCAAATCAATAACTATTGGATAAAAATTTTAACCAGTGGTTAAAAATTAACCACCAAGTTACAGAATAGGGCCCAAACAATATTTATAGCGTTACTCTTGGGTTGTGAAGCACTTTTAGTAAAAATATTCCAAAAAATACCTACTAACTGAAATCGAGAGTCTTGTCGAGACTTCAAGACTTTCTCGACAAGACTCGATACTGGTCTCGTCTCGTCTCGACTTTTCAGTCGAGACTAAAATTATGGTCTTGTCTCGAAAAGACCAAGACGAGACGAGACAAGACCAAGACTGGTCTTGGTCTTGGTCTTGCGGCAACACTACTGGAAGTGATACTTTACTTAAAGCTCATTCCTATTTCAAACATGGAAATGATGGGAGGTCATGTGTTGGCCACATCAGATTTTTTAACTCTTCCATTGAATATAAAGTATAAAATGTAATCAAATTGTATAGAGAATAAAATATTCTTTAATATTTATAATAACATTAAATGTGGAAAATGATATTAATAGCGTTTTTTTTAAGAAAAACTGTTAAAATCTTAAAATTAGGGTACTTCCGGTTGACCAATTATAACCAAAATCTAAACACTTCTTCACATGGATATAAAGAGACGGAATACAAAAGAATTATAATTTTCTCAATTGTAGTACTGGAGTTATCGGATCCGAAAAAATCGTCACACACACACACACACACACACACACACACACACACACACACATACATACATACATACATACATACATACATACATACATACATACATACATACATACATACATACATACATACATACATACATACATACATACATACATACATACATACATACATACATACATACATACATACAGACATCATCGTAAAAATAGTAAAATCTTATTCCAGGGCCTCTAAAACGTGCTTATTCATCAAAAACTCACCACCGAACTTTTTGACCAAAGACAATGCCTTCCTTAGCAAAAGCTGACGGAAGGTAAAAATATGTAGAAAAATGTCTGGTGTGGCCAACACAATACCTCTCGCCATTATTTTTTTATTAATTCAAATATACACACTTACATATATATATATATTAAATCCCATTCCATATAACTATGGTTCTATTTACTATTTTCATTTTTAAACGTTACTATTATTAATTTGAAATGATTAGTTTTTGACAGTGACATTTATCTGTCAGTGACATACTTTTGAGATATGAAGTGTGTAACCAAGGAGTTGTTTTTGCTGTTTGTTTAAAGCCTAGGCTCCGGGGTTTAAATTATAGATAATTTTATAAATTTATCCATAAAATATGTAGAAAAAGTATTAATACAAACCATATTACCAATTGCTAGGTGTGCCAATCTGCTTTGTTCGCAGATATCGGTAATGATGTTGACATATTTGTACCGTGCGGGCGTTTACCAGGCGTCACCTCACGGCTACTCATTGTTGGCGTGGAGAGTGCACCACAGGGGTAAATTTTTGTGACATTTAAAATTCGAAATATTTGGTGTCGGTCGGGATCGAACCCGGGTCCCCAAATTCGCGACCAGACACTGGCTTGCGGCCACGAGACCCCGTGACAATTTATAATCTTTAATTTTTATAATAACATAAATCTCGAAATAATAACATTTAAAAGTACGTATTTTTCAGAGAAAAACTATTTTGAGCTTCAAGTGAAGTGCCATTTCCGGTTGTCTGATTTACATCAAAATCTAATGGCTTCTTTCCATCAGAGTAAGCTAGAATACAAGGTTTCAAAATCTTCTGAATGATAGTATAGATAGTAAGCAGAAATCACACACACACATACACGCACGCACACGCATTGGATTCTAGAAACCTTAAAACGTGGTCATTTAACAAAATCTCGATATGCGATTTTTAGCATGATCCCTATACCTCTTTTACCAAGGGTAGCGGGAGGTAAAAATTTAATTTTTACGACTTACGAGTGTTATTCTAAATAAGCTAATTATTTAATGTTTTCTAATCTAAATAAATAGGCTGACACTGGAAAATGGGCCACTTAAAATATAGTTTTTATTTATAGGTAATTATTTTTAAATTTTCTTGATATATTTGTAAACTAGGCTTAGTGGTCCTAAATCATGATACTTATTTATTTTAAATGATGGAAGATAACTTTAAATGAAAATATTTTATTAATGACATTTTTACATCCATACTTTTTGACAGGAAAATCTTATTAAAAATAAATATATGAAATCATAGAAACAGGTGACAAAACAATAAATATCGATCAAAGGGCGCGAGAATTAAAACTGATTTATATAATACTCTCACTATTTGAGCGACCTCTTTTAAATAGAATGACTTATTTTAATAAATGAATTTAATAAAAATACAAAACTGAATAATAAATACATTATAACAAAGTATAAAGTTAATGACTTCATTTAATTAAAGTAATTGAAACTCGAATAAGTAAATTTTATTAACTTACGAACTCCAATGATATGGAGAAGCCTTTCGAATCTCATTTTCAAGTGATTGGTGATAGATAGATGTACATTGTTGAACTGTTAAAATAATTTATTAGTGGAAATTTATATATATATATATATATATATATATATATATGTATATACCGGGTGTCTTAGGCTGACCGACACATGGGCGATTAACATGTAAAATTAGTTAATTGTGAATAGTATCTCCCCAGTACAAGATATTAAGATGAAATTTTGCATGCTTATCCGGGGATACTATTTCTATGGATTTCAATTCAAATCAGTCAATTTACAAGTGTAATATTAGAATAAATTAAGAAAAATTGTAGAAGTACCATGAATGTTATTCATATCTTGAAAATAATAGTATCTAAGCAACAGCTCTGATAGAGTAGGGGTAACGTGCGCGCTTCATAATTTAGAGAGTCGGGTTCGAAACCAACCGACAGCAATATTTATTTTTTAATTTTTTCTTTTCAAAATAATTTTTATTATTAATATGTTTTTAATCTTTTATTAATATTTAATTTAATAAAGTGGATACATTGTACGTAACAAGATTTATTTATTTAAAAAATATTTTATTATTTGCTTTATTGGTTTATTATAAATTAAATTTCTTTAAATTATAGTTAGCCCTGACGAAAACAAAAAAACGAGAACATTTGATTTGAATAATCAAACGTCAAATGCAGATTTGTATTGTACTATCTTTATTTGTTGCTAGTGTTATTTAAATAATATGGATTTAACTACAAAAGATAAAATTCGTATAGTGAAATTATTTCACATTGGTAATAGCCTACAGCAAACTGCTGATGTATTTTCTGTCGAAAATCCAGAAAAAGTAGTTAATAAATCCCGTGTAAGGCGTATTATTAACAGATTTGAAGAAACTGGGTGTGTTGCTAATCACACAAAGCAGGAAATACAACCAATTGAAAATGAATTTGAAGAAATAATAATTGCGCGGGTTGAAGTGGAGCCTACTATTAGTTTAAGAAGTTTACAAATGGAATGTGGAATAAGTAGAACAAAAATTGCTAGAATACTTAAGAAAAATGGATTTAGAAGTTACAAAGTAGGTAACCATCAAGAATTGCGAGACGGCGACGAAGAAAGAAGAGCAACTTATTGTGAAACAATTATGGATAAAGCCAATGAAAACAGAAACTTTTTGTACTCCCTCTGTTATACCGATGAATGCACATTTACTCTTCATAACGAACCGAATGTGCAAAACTTTCGCCACTGGTCAAAAGATAAACCAACTCTTCAAAATTTATCAAGAACCCAATATCCCCAGAAGGTTAATGTTTGGGCGGGAATTTTGGGATCACACATTATTGGACCATATTTTATTGAAGGGACATTGAACGGTCCAAAATATTTAGATTTATTGGAAACACTAGTTGGGCCTAGACTTACAGAATTAAATATGGAGAGGATATGGTTTCAACAGGATGGGTGTCCAGCGCATAACGTGCAAATTGTCAAAGAATATTTGGACAATTCATTTCCATATTCTTGGATTGGTTTAAATGGACCAATTAATTGGCCGGCAAGGTCTCCTGATCTAAGCCCCTTAGATTTTTTTCTTTGGGGTCATTTAAAATCAAAAATTTACGGCCATTATGAATTGACCACTTTAGAAGACCTGAAAGCGGCAATAAGGAATGAATGTAGGCTTATTTCTAATCGACAGCTAAGCAACGTGAGCCAGCAATGTTACGATCGTCTCGGATTTTGCTTAGCGCAAAACGGCGGCCATTTTGAATATTTATTATAATTTTTAAATTTTAATGTTGTAATTAGTAGGTACGATTTAATATTTTTTAAATAAATAAATCTTGTTACGTACAATGTATCCACTTTATTAAATTAAATATTAATAAAAGATTAAAAACATACTAATAATAAAAATTATTTTGAAAATCAAAAAATTAAAAAATAAATATTGCTGTCGGTTGGTATCGAACCCGACTCTCTAAATTGTGAAGCGCGCACGTTACCCCTACTCTATCAAAGCTGTTGCTTAGATACTATTATTTTCAAGATATGAATAACATTCATGGTACTTCTACAATTTTTCTTAATTTATTCTAATATTACACTTGTAAATTGACTGATTTGAATTGAAATCCATAGAAATAGTATCCCCGGATAAGCATGCAAAATATCATCTTAATATCTTGCACTGGGGAGATACTATTCACAATTAACTAATTTTACATGTTAATCGCCCATGTGTCGGTCGGCCTAAGACACCCGGTATATATATATATATATATATATATATATATATATATATATATATATATATATATATATATATATATATATATATATATATATATATATATAAGTACCTTAATAACAATAAAAAATACTTATTTAATTATGAGGACGTATAAACAATATTAATTATGTACGAAATTATTTGCTTAAAAAACCCGTAGTATTATTGAGTGTGTTGATTTTAGGTAAGTAACTTAATAAATGGCCAATAGGTTAAATACAAACAAATATTAATAATAATAATAATAATAATAATAATAATAAAAATTGAAAAATACATGGACTTGGCCCAGGAATTGAAAATTTTATGGAAACAGAGGAAAATTGTCATAATACAAATAATAATTGGTGCAACATGCGAAATTCCAGTGAAATTATTTGATGGTCTACAACAGCTACAGATAGAAGACAACCATTTCCGTGTAATGCAGAAAGCTGTCGCCTTAGATACCTGCAATATAGTGCGAAAAGTACTGAATTGGGACCCCACTGACGCTCCATTTCAAAGAGAAGAAGAAAATGATGACGCCCCCCAACAACTCATTGATCCAAGAGTCTCCCAATGGCCCGAGGACAATGATGGCGATGACCCCAACCTTCTTTTATTTATCTCTTGAAATAATGTTACCTTCTCTTGCCTTTACAGGCCGATATTGTAACAATTATGTAAATACCTATATATAGTGAAAATAAAAATAATAATAATAATAATAAGAAATAAACATTATTGACAATAGAGTCATTTAAATCCATTTTGTATTGATGAAATCTTTTATGCAAAATCATTTTATTTGTTTCAGACTTTTGTTCATAAATAGCATCTAATTTGCTAAATATTTCTTTTGCGGTCTTACAATTTTCAATGAGTGGTATCTGACAAATCCATGGCTATTGCTTAATTTTTATCCCATATATTTAAAGGTTTACCATTGGTTTCTGGTTCCATTTGTTATGCCTAGTGTACCTTTGACCTGAAGTGAAATTTCCACTGGTGGCAATTCTTTTCGTTAAGCTTATTGACATTACCAACATCAATTCTGTCAGACATCATTTTTTTCTGTGCAAAGAATGTACGCGGTACGAAACACTATGTATTCACGCACTTGTGGAAACTTATATTGTGGATAATGAGTTTTTTTATTAGCGAAACGGATTCACTTCTAACTTACAAAGAACCTATTTACTTTGCGTAGATATAGGCTTATAACCATTTATTGTAAATCATGGAAGACACAATTATAAATGAAAATACTTTATTACATATTTGACATGATGGTGGCGCTTCCGGTTTAATCGAAAGTGTCCCTAACTTTCTTATTTCAAATGGGACACCTATATATTTGGAGTCTTTGTAAAATTACGAATTCATCGATATGCTTGAAGTGTAATTTTATGAAGCAATAAATTACAAAAACGTAAGAGAAAATTATGAAGACGTAACCTGGTAAGCCATAATAACAAACAGTGAGATAATATTGCCTAATATTTAACTTATTTGTTTAAATAGTCAGTTATTTATGTAAGATTCTATATTTTATTACAAAAAATTTGCATTTTGTTATTTCAGCCTACCTCATATGGCTATCAGGTTAATAGGGTGTTCTCATAATTACAAATATTAAAAAGTTAAAGTTAAAGATTAAAAATATTAAAGTTGATTGGCAAACCAGAGGGAAAAACAAAAAAAACTGTTATAAATTGATTGTTGCAAAATATATAAATCATCTAAATTTTGCTGATGTACTAGTCGTATTACCAATGGGAGACCAGTTAAAATCCCTAATCCATGTTCGAATGTAATAACAACTTAGGTATGCACATGCTCGGGTTTACTTCCTATCGTTCGAGAGTGTTCGTGTACAACTGTTTTAGCATGTATTGCTAAGCGATATGACATCTGGTAACAAAATTATAAACTACATGTCAACAGTGTGTGTAATATTAAAAATTTGTTAAATACTACGTACAATTACATATTTGTGTATCTAATCGACATAGGGGTGGCATTAGAAATCTGTTACATATGAATTTAACATGGTAAATTAGAATATTTTGAATTCCTTTCCCTTAAAACTGACAAACTTTGTACACTTGTTAATGGGCACTTATTGCATCATATCAATAATTAATTGGTCAAAATTAATAAGGAATAATAAAAAAGTAAATAAATTTAATAGCACATTTATTATATATAATTATTATCCTTCCTAAAACAAATTTTATGTTAAATGGTTTGTTATACGGTGGTGATGCTGGTGTTTCTTAAATAAAGGGTACTGGGTTCTAATCCACGAAACCTCTTAATTTTCATTTTAAATATATATATATATATATATATATATATATATATATATATATATATATATATATATATATATATATATATTTTGTTGTAACTTTAAATAAATATCAAGTTTAATATAACCAATAAAAAATCCGATGTGGCCAGCACATTACCTTCCATCAGTTCTATGTATTTTGTATAAATGTCATACCGAAAGTTCCTTGCAAAAAATTGTATTTCTTGTACATTACCTTAAGGCTGTTCGACCCTAGCCTCTCAATACTGTAATTTATGCCTAACTTTAATACCTTTTTTCTCATGACTGAGAAGATTGTAAGATTTAAAAAAATATATGCTTGTTGTTGAATACTTTATAAACAAACTGTCAGGCTTAAAATTTTAAATATGTAATTATAAAAAGAAATACAGGTACTACAAATTTCATATTAAACATGTTCATATTTTCCGTTACGACGTTTTAATTAAAAATTGCTCTTTGACATTTGATCGCATTATTTTAATTATTCTCGTAAAACTTAAATGCGAAATTAATAAATTATCTGTTCTCTAAAAAACTGGAAAAATGTGCTGAGCAAATCCAATATCTCAGACACTTTTTTGCTACTTACGCCGGTTTGTAGGCAACTTATTTAACCCAAATTTTTCTATTTTAATATTTGAAGAATCCCCACCGTAATAAAAACAGTAGGTACTAATCTCTCAACAAAATGACGTGCAGGTATAAAACGGAAATCTTATACCTTCATATAAAACACATGCAAAATTTTGTAAACTGAACAGAAAGATTTGGCTTTTACAATGATAATTTACATTATCTAATTTATTAAATATTTTAATACTACTTGTTTGTGGTGTCAAATAGATTGTTATGTATGCAAAACAGATTACTGAAATTTTTTAATAAAGACGTATCACATGCAAGAAAAACAAATGATTGGAATAAATAAATGAATAAATTTATTTTTATGTTGTGCGAAATTGTACAACAATACATTTAATTTATTGTCTTGTCTCAATTGTCGTACATAAGTCAAAATAGTTTTAAATTTTATAAATGCCATATAATTTTAAATTAAGTTTAAAAACATAAATAAGTATATACATACATATATAATTTGTCAATTAAGTTACATAAAATAATAAAATTAATTTTAAAAACATATATGTGCATACATACATAATTTTTCAATAAAGTTACATATACAATTTGTCAATAAAGTTAAATACAATAAAGAACTAAGTTTAAAATCATGAATAAATGCGTACCTACATATATAAGTAATTTGTCAATAGAAGTAGTTGATTTTCTACAAATAATAATAATAATAAAAAAACTAATATGCTACGCGGGGAGGTAAGTTTCATACATATCTGGAAACAATTAATTCTGGCAAAATTCCGTCAAAATAAAATTTCTTTAGCTGACTCTCCATTTTTTCTTGTCAAAACAAATCGTCGCGATTTATTATTTAAAATGAGAGTCGAACATATAGCAGCAATGATAAACGTGACAAAATGAAAGAAACCTTTGGATTTTGGTGTAAATCGGATAACCTTTAATATATAGATTTAAATGTTATTTTTCGCAATTTATATTATTATAAAAATTAAAGATTATTAAATTTTCTACAGGTTTGCATTAATACTTTTTCTACATATATTTTATGTATAAATTTATAAAATAATTTATAAAATTAATCCTGAAGCTTTAAACAAGTATGTATCTCCTTGGTTACACAGTTTATGATCGCAAATGTATCTAGATGACAGATAAATGTCATTGTCAAAAAAATAATCATTTCAAATTAATAATGGTGACGTTGTAAAACGAAAATGGTATTAAATAACAATAGTTATATGGAAAATAAATTAATATAGTTTCTAGCAGTATGTATTTAAATTAATAAAAATTAAATGGCGGGAGGTTTTGTGTTGGCCCACATCAAATTTTTTCATTTGTATTTTATTTTCCTAAGTTTGAAGATTTTACAGTGAAGACCGTGTCGCTTGGAAAATAGTGAAACTTAAGTTTTACCTGCAGGGATTAGGGTCTAAATTTTATGATTTATGATCCTTTTGTGAAAAATTCCAGTACAATAAAATTCTGTAGTGAGTCGACCGTGCTGCACTGGTTGTATAGATCTTGGCGAATATTTAAAATCGAGAAACGAAATTTTTCTTTAGGGTCGAACAGCCTTAAGACAGTTGTATGTATTTTATACGAATTCCGTACAGAAAATTTCTAGCAAAAGTTCCTACATTTCCAGTAAAATTATAACACAAACATACTGTCAACTGCACTTGACACTGACGCCTTTCAATCAGATTTTTCTTAATATAGCAGCTGTTGTAGCATAGCTGGGTAATATATAATATTTTATTTCTTTATAATTTTTTAACTCTATATCCATTTATACTATGTTTCATAAGTCAACCAGAAAACCTGTATCTTGATTGCTGCTACATTATGGGTCCTGAATATTTTCGTCTATTTCGGAACAGATTGACATTAATTCATATGACATTTAAAATTGACACGACCTAACAAAAATACAAATTAACTAAATGAATGATAACTTTGAATAATGCCAATAAAAATAACGCAATCACCAAAATCTCAAATATAAATAATGTTTTCATACTTACATCTATAATAATTAGTAGTAATATCACTAAAAATGCGGTTTAGAAATTTGACACTGACGGATATTGTTTGATTTTGTTATGAACCAGGATTATTTCGTGGTTGCCGTGGTCAGACTTTTTACCAACTTTTTTCAGGAACCGCGTTCCAAATAGAAACCGGTAAATAATTTCAGGACTTACAGAACACAAAACCGTAAATCTGGTGGAAACGGTTGCATTACGGAACATACTATTAATATGAAGTATAAAATGCATTCAAATCGTATAAAAAATTAAATATTCTTTATTATTTATATGACATTAAATGTGAAAAAATTATATTTAACATCGTTTTTTCAAGAAAAACTGTTAAAATCTTCAAATGAGGGAACTTCCGGTTGACCAATTATAACCAAAATCTAATCAGCTCTTCACATGGATGTAACGAAAAGGAATACGAAAGATTTATAATTTTTGGAATTGTAGTATTATAGTTATTGCATTAGAAAATTTTATCACACGCAGACACAGACACACACACACACGCGTGCGCGCGCGCACGCGCATGCACACACACACAAAAATCACCGTAAAAATAGTAAAATCGTATTCTAGGGGCCCTAAACGTGCTTATTCATAAAAACTCACACCGAATTTTTTGACCAAAGGAAATACCTTTTTATTTAATTTATTTATAATTTTTACTCTATATCAATTGAACATGAAATATAAAATGTAATCAAATCGTATAGAGAATAAAATATTCTTTAATATTTATAATAACATTAAATGTGGAAAATGATATTAATAGCGTTTTTATAAGAAAAACTGTTAAAATCTTAAAATGAGAGTACTTCCGGTTGACCAATTATAACCAAAATCTAATCAGATCTTCATATGGATGCAAGGAAGAGGAATACGAAAGAATTATAATTTTTAGAATTGTAGTATTAGAGTTATCGCATTAGAAAATTTTATCACTCACAGACAGACACACATGCATACACACACACACACACACACACACACACACACACACACACACACATACACACACACACATCATCGTAAAAATAGTAAAATCGTATTCTTGGGACCCTAAAACGTGCTTATTCATCAAAAACTCACCACCGAATTTTTTTACCAAAGACAATACCTTTCTTACCTAAAGGTAACGGAAGCTAAAAAAGATATGGAAGTTTGGTAGATTCCAATCCACCACCTTTGACACAAGAAGCAAAAACGTTGCCACCATATTATAAAACCTCTTAAAGTTTCTTATACAAAGTATAATAATGGCTATAAAAGTATGTTGTCAAACGCCACCTATATAACTTAAGACTGTCAAAATGTTTTTACAGCAAAACAAAAATATGTAGTCGATTACTTAGAATGATTTTCATTATAAATTTCTTACGTTTTTTAGTAATAATAAGTTAGATTACAATTAAATACTTTTAATTTCCCATCGTTTTCTATAGCTTATTGAACACCTCGAAAACTCATGAACCACTGATTGCACACCGCTGGTACTTATACAAGTAGTACGTCACTATCACGTGAAACAACAAAATCAAATTTAAAAAATTAATATCCCGCTTATTAAAAGAAATTTTTAACTCAGGTTTTCACGGGTACTCTTACATATACTTGTATTTTACGATTTTTTTTAATTGCTATAATACCTTATTATTCATAATTTTATATTACGTTTTTGTAATTTATTTCTTCAATAAAAATTCACCGTGAATATTTTAGGAGTCTCGTCTATCAATTGTATCGTATTTTCTTAGACGTTTTACCATTGTAAATTTATGTCATCCTGTTGTTTATTGTCACTCTGTTCTTTGTCTTCCTGAATATAATTTTCGCCATTCTCATCAATTTTGTCCTACGCCTCTTTCTTGTAAAACACAACATAAATACTCTCGCGGTACTCTGTTGAGTCGATCAAGTCTATACACATATATCTCGTTATTGTTTTTTACAAGATGTTTTAAGCTCATTTGCGGATATAAATCTTCACTGAAATTGAAGATGATTTTATCAATTACGAGATGAATGTTTATTTAACCTTCCGTATGCGCATGTCTGCAATCATTTGTTGGTTATAACTAGTAATTCCTTTTCCTGCACTCCAATATTTAACTGCCTTCCTCTTCAATCGTTTGACATATTTGTCAGTATCACTTTTTAGGAACATGGTATCGCAGTGAACAAATATTTCATGGTAGCGAAGGGCTTACAATCTCATCATAAACTCAATTTAAACTCTTTGCCAAACCTTTCCATTCATACCTAGCAATATCACATGTTTTTTACGGTTTTATCGTAAAAAGTATTCCACTACACGAGAATAGGTTCTTACGGTCACGGTCAGTTTATTCATACACATTAAATATTATTTCTTTTTGAGTAAACAAGTCGTTAACATAATTAATTATTGTAGTCTCTTTGGACATCGCATTTTAAAATGTTTGATTTTGCATACGTATCAGTGACATGCAATTAATATTATAGTACAGACCAGGTGATTAGCAATTACTTTTCAGGTTTCATATTTTGGTCATTTCAACACTGATTCCGTTTCTATATCAGTTCGGTTTCAAACTGTCGTTACGAGCAAATCATAGACGGAATATATGAATGTTGGGTATTGAATTTTACTACGTAGATGTATAGGTAAATTCAGATAAGTGCTACACCGCCTAACGGGCATTTAAAGAGGATACATGCAGATATTTCTATTCATTGGTTTTTGAAGAAGGGAATACCAAAAATAAAAAAAAAATAAATAAATAAGAAACTAAATTAGAGGTTACAGAACATATTGATAGACTATGCACCTAAAAATAGGAGGAAAATAAACAATAATATGGCAACGTGTTCACATTTCACTAAAAATTTACTTTCTACTTATGTACATATGTCTCATTTTCGATGTTTTTTAAGGTATCTCGGGTAATATTAAAGATAGGGCAAAACAATTTGCAAATTCTAGGGTCAACTTTTTGAGAAAAGTTTAACGGTCACCACAGGAATTTTCGATCTTCTTTTCTTTCTGAACTACAGGCAAAAACTCTTTCGCTCATTTCGAAAATATCTCATTTGTTATTAATTATGATAGAGAAAAATTACTTTAACAAATTTTCAACTGTTTTTTAAGTAAAATAAAATGGCGCAATTTGATTTTTGGAAATCTTATAACTCTCGAGATATCACACAAACTTATGATTTTTTAAATGGGAACCTATGTTAAAAATAGCCTCTTCGTTTTTCCTATTTTATAATATTTTCAATGTTATATAACAAGTCTACTATCTCTTGTTTTAAACATGAGTAAAATATAAATTATTAATTTATTGGGGTAAAAAAATTAAAAAATATTAGGAAACAAATGAAAAATCAATTAAAAATCACCATTTGTTTATTTTGATTCTATATTTATTAATTATGTTCTCAAAATTATTCTTAACTAATTCGGGTTAGTTAAATTATTATTTATCGGCGCTACAGTTGGCTTTGAAAAAATTGCTTAATATGATTTTCAAGTAAATAAATTGAAAAATGAGTAATACTGAAACAAATAGTATTAGAAATAAAAAATTGACGATATTTAATTTATTTCTTTTATTTGTTTCTTAAAAATTTTCAATTTTTTCATCCTAATAAATTAATAATTTATCTTTTATTCATGTTTAAAATAAAAGAATGTAGACTTGTTATATATGAATGAAAAGCTTATAAAATAAGCAAAACGATGAGACTATTTTCAATGTACGTTAATCCTAAGTTTGTGTTATAGGCCGAGAATTATTAAGTGTTCAAAACATCTAATTACGCCATTTAATTCTACCTTAAATACAGTTGAAAGTTTGTAAAAACAATTTTTCTCTTGCTATCATAATAAATATGAGATATTTTCGAAATGAGCTAAAAAACGAATTTTTGCCTGTAGCTCAGAAACAAAAGAATATCGAAAATTCATGTGTTGACTATTAAACTTTGCGCGAAAAGTTTACCCTGGAATGTGCAAACTGTTTTGATTTATCTTTAATATTACCCGAGATACCTTAAAAAACATCGAAAATGAGACAACCCGTAAATATCTTTAAAGCAGTAATTAATTTAGTTATTTCATGCGTTTTTGTTAAATGCACCGGAAAAAAGGGCCCTAAAAATAATGCAGTATCATCAATGGACTTCCCGCAATGGAAACATGACATTTCTGTGATGACTCCTACAAAAAATCAATTTTATATTAGAGAAAAAAATCTGATGTGGCCAGTACATAACCTCTCGTAAATTTCATGTTTAAAATAGCAATGTGCTTTAAGTAAAGTATAACTTCCGATTGATCGTTTGTAAACATATCAAATTTCTCGTTCCAATAAATAGAAAAGTCTATATTATGAAATTTTGGATTATATTTTGATTTTCCTCGAAAATCTGTTAAGAGCTCCAATTAAGTACCACTTCCGGTTTATCAATTTTAGAAAAAAAGAACTAACATGCCATTCTCATTAATACAATAGTTATAAATACCAAATTTGAAGTTTTGGATTGTATCAATATATTTTTCACGAAAATATGTTCTGAGCTTCTAGTAAAGTATCACTTCCGGTTTATCAATTTTAGCCAAAATCTAATTTGTTGCTTCCCTTCATATAAAAGTCTTATATACCAAATTTGGTAAGTTATGGAATATGTCATAATATATATATATATATATATATATATATATATATATATATATATATATATATATATATATATATATATTTCGCAAAAATCTGTTCAGAGCTTCAAGTAACATCATTTCCGGTTTATCAAATTTATGAAAAATGTAATATGTCGGTTTCATTAATCGAAAAGTCTTAAATACCAAATTTGACAAGTTTTGCAATATATCATAATACTTTTTTTTACGAAAATCTGTTCAGAGCTTCAAGTAAAGCATCACTTCCGGTTGCCCAATTTTACGCAAAATCTAATAAACTTTTTATATAAATGTAGAAAGCTTAAGTACGGAAAACAAAAATTGTCGGAAGTTTGTTGTAAGAGTTGTATACACACACGTACGCACGCACGCACACACACACACACACGTACGCACGCACACACACACACACACACACACACACACACACACACACACACATATATATATATATATATATATATATATATATATATATATATATCATCATCATCATCATCATCGTGAAAATAGTAAAAACGTGTTGTGAGGCCCTAATTGTGCATATTTACTGAAAACTCACTATCGAATTTTTGGACCGATAACAGTACCTCCCTTACCTATGGTATGACGGGAGGTAAAAAGTAAATAAGATTTCTTGCAATGGCAGTGCATGTGAGTAAGGCCTGGTTTTAATAAATTGCTAGTTAACTTATTTGCCAGATATAAGAAAAATAATATCGCATCATACAATTGACGTGCGTATAATTTTATCAATTTACGCTGTAATATCGGTGTAATATTTTGATTTCTTCTGGCAATTAACTGACACTTTATTTAGAGGTGAAAAAACCGGGCCTCATGCCCGTTTACACGTTACTAGCTAAGGTGCACTTATTAATAAGTGGCGCTTGAATTACTAAAAACCTTTGCACCGTTCCTTAAGTTTCATTTTGTGGCGCTTATATTAAGCCATACTTCATCTACCGCTCAACTATATAAGTAACACATATCCATTGTGACATTTAAACCATCAAATACCAAGGATAGTGAATAGTAGATAAATTTTTTTTCACATAATTGATGACTTACGATTTTTTGCAAGCCAGTGTAACAAATATTTCGATTGACAAGGAAAAAAATCTGATGTGGCCAGCACATAACCTCTCGCAAGATATTATACCTGGTTGTACGCATAAAACAAAAAATATTTTTAATTACAAATACATATATTCATGTTTCACTACAAAATAATTCTCACATATATTTGCAAAATCGATGGGGTATTTTAATATAAATTATGTACAATACATACATTTTCTTTATATTCAATATCCTGAAATTTTCTTTTTCTAATTTCCATTTCTTTTTCTTTATATTCGTCATTTTTTCGCAAATTCCTTATATATTCTTTTTTACGTATATTCTTTTGCGTTGTTGACTTTTTTTATTTTCGTAATCTTCATAATGATGTAAATAATAATGTATATAAAGTTGTCAGGCCGGAAGCACGTTTCTATCTTGCTGTGTGTATTAAACAGTTAATTCTATATTCTTTGATTAAATAAATTATTGAGTGTTCTAATAGTGAATAAATAAGCTGGCTCTTACTTAATGCTTCAGTTTTCAGTACTATCAATACTTTGTGAAGTGCTCTACTTTGTATTTGATCCATTCGTAAGTACCGTCTTTTAAGTCGATATTTGCTTGTCACATTGGAACTGAATTAAACAAGTTATCACCTCCACTCAATTCAATTGTGTTTGCAAACCGTTGTTAAGAACTGACTACTTCGTATATCTACGTGTGTTATCGTCTTCTCTCGTATCATGTCCAAGTGTCCTAATTGCGTAGAAAATTTAACTTCTGATGATGTTAAGCGGTTCACACGATCCACTACAAAATCAATCAAAATCTTCTGTAATAAATGTTTAAATGATATAGATACCATATCAAGTATTAAGAAAATTATTCTCCAGCTTCAATCCGAATTACTTGAACTGCAACAAAAATTTAATTCTAACTTCGGCAATTCCAACATAGTTGAAAATATAATTGATGAAATCAATCAAAGACAGTATCGTCAGAACAATGTAATTATATCTGGTCTACCCGAAACCGATACTGAAAATGTAACGGAGAAGGCTGCTGAAATAATTTCTAAAGTTGCCCCAGATGTTAATGTTCAAAATATTAGAGTACATAGAATTGGTCAGAAAACATCAAATAACACACGAACGCGATTATTAAAAATTCGATTTAATAATATAGAAAACGCTCAAAAATTATTGCGTTCGGCAAAAAAAGCTAGGGAATATCCGGATTTAAAGGCAATCTATATTAATAACGATAAAACACCTACGCAACAACAACAATACAAAACAATAAAAAATGAATTACTTCATCGTCAAGCCCAGGGAGAAAAGAACTTACTAATATCTTATAAATATGGCATACCACAAATAATTATCAAAAAAAACTAGTTCCTGCACTACCGAACAACTCATCGCAACTCAATATATATATTACCAGAACGTTTAAAGTCTCAATATGAAAAGTCATCTGCTGTATTCACTAATTCCAACGCTCGACTACGATATTATCAGCTTTAGTGAAACCTGGTTGAATGATAGTGTACTTGACTCCGAATTAAGTGATGGTTCATATATGGTGTTTCGCTCTGATCGAAATTTCGTGCAGTGCGGTGTAACTCGTGGTGGTGGTGTGTTAACATTAGTAAATAATAAATTTCATGCTGTTAAAATTGATCTAAATGACTATGTTTCACTGCTTCCCGTAAATGTTGATATTGTTTGTTGCAAACTACTATTTAACAATATAAATTTATATGTTTTTACCATTTATATTCCACCAGCAATGTCCTCAAATGGCTACAATGATATTTTCGATTTCTTTGAAAATTTACCATTTTTATTCGAAAATAATTTTGTAATATTGGGTGATTTAAACATCACTGAATATATCTTGGATAGTAAAAATCACAATGTTATTCTTTGCAATAATTTTTTATCTTTTGTAAATGCAAAACAATACAATAATGTTCTAAATAATAATGGCAGAATTCTAGATTTAATAATATCCAACAACAACTGTACAGTTAAGGATGACGAATCTTTGCTTGATACTAATTATGTTCATCATCCTACGCTTCATATCATCATGGATGTAAATTCAATATGATTGGAATGTTCTTAAAGATTTTTCTGATGTCAACCATGCCTGTGAATTTTTCTACTCCATAATCTATTCTATATTTGACTTATAATATATTTAATTGTTTCCTACCCTACTTGTTAGGTTTCCTGTGTGGGTAGTGTATTTAATAAATAAATAAATAAATAAATAAATAAATAAATAAATAAATAAATAAATAAATAAATAAATAAATAAATAAATAAATAAATAAATAAATAAATAAATAAATAAATAAATAAATAAATAAATAAATAAATAAATAAATAAATAAATAAATAAATAAATAAATAAATAAATAAATAAATAAATAAATAAATAAATAAATAAATAAATAAATAAATAAATAAATAAATAAATAAATAAATAAATAAATAAATAAATAAATAAATAAATAAATAAATAAATAAATAAATAAATAAATAAATAAATAAATAAATAAATAAATAAATAAATAAATAAATAAATAAATAAATAAATAAATAAATAAATAAATAAATAAATAAATAAATAAATAAATAAATAAATAAATAAATAAATAAATAAATAAATAAATAAATAAATAAATAAATAAATAAATAAATAAATAAATAAATAAATAAATAAATAAATAAATAAATAAATAAATAAATAAATAAATAAATAAATAAATAAATAAATAAATAAATAAATAAATAAATAAATAAATAAATAAATAAATAAATAAATAAATAAATAAATAAATAAATAAATAAATAAATAAATAAATAAATAAATAAATAAATAAATAAATAAATAAATAAATAAATAAATAAATAAATAAATAAATAAATAAATAAATAAATAAATAAATAAATAAATAAATAAATAAATAAATAAATAAATAAATAAATAAATAAATAAATAAATAAATAAATAAATAAATAAATAAATAAATAAATAAATAAATAAATAAATAAATAAATAAATAAATAAATAAATAAATAAATAAATAAATAAATAAATAAATAAATAAATAAATAAATAAATAAATAAATAAATAAATAAATAAATAAATAAATAAATAAATAAATAAATAAATAAATAAATAAATAAATAAATAAATAAATAAATAAATAAATAAATAAATAAATAAATAAATAAATAAATAAATAAATAAATAAATAAATAAATAAATAAATAAATAAATAAATAAATAAATAAATAAATAAATAAATAAATAAATAAATAAATAAATAAATAAATAAATAAATAAATAAATAAATAAATAAATAAATAAATAAATAAATAAATAAATAAATAAATAAATAAATAAATAAATAAATAAATAAATAAATAAATAAATAAATAAATAAATAAATAAATAAATAAATAAATAAATAAATAAATAAATAAATAAATAAATAAATAAATAAATAAATAAATAAATAAATAAATAAATAAATAAATAAATAAATAAATAAATAAATAAATAAATAAATAAATATTTTTGACAGTGGCATAGAAATATTTTCGATAGTGACATTTATGTGTCAGTTACAAATATTTGAATTTCTTGCCTTAAAATAGTTTGATCTGAGATTTTTTACGTCAAATTATTTTATATGCATTTCTTTATCTCTAAATCTATACAAGATATAATAATGAATTTATATTCATTAAATAAAGAATTTAACGTTCTTTAATATAAGTATTTACATAAATTTTCAATAAATAGTATTTAGATGATTTTTTTTCTTGTAACTACTACTTCCGGTTGTCCAATTGTTAACAAAACTTAATCAACTCTTTTTATTATTGTTAGATTTAAGAATCCGTAGTTAAAAATGTCTTTAGTCTTATAGCATTTGAGAAATCGTGGATCCAACATCCACACATCCATACACACACACACACACACACGCACACGCACACGCCCACGCCCACGCACACGCACACGCGCACACACACACACACACACACACACACACACACACACGGTCATCATCGTAAAAATGTTTTAATCGGATTCTAGGGATCTTAAAACGTGCTTATTCACTAAAATCTAGACGTGCTATTTTTAGCACGAATTCAATACATCTCTTAGCGAGAGGTAAAATTATAGTTATTGTTATCTCCCATGATATAATTCTCACAAACTTGCATTTTTATGCAATTGTTGGTTACCTTCCAAGTGAAACATGTGGCAGATTTTGGATAGGAATGAAATATTCAACTGTGTCGCGTGTAATTGTGCAGAACAAGAAAAAATATAACTCTTTGTGTTTCATTATAAGGGCCATAGATTGCTTACATTTCAAAATTCATTACATTGTAATATAAACTAATCTTATAAATATATTGTATAGATAATAAATACAAAAGATTCAAACAAATCTCAAGATAAATATGTAATGACAATGACATCTTGTAAATAAATGTCACGTCACAAAAAAAAATATAAACAATAAAAAAAAAATAATTATCCAGATTGATACGAGCAAGTGACGCTTAATAATTGTTTTAAGCGAAACCCGTGAAAAAAAAACTGCTTTATAACTGTGTTTTATTTTTAAGAGCTACTTACGAAAGTGTAACTTTTATAGTGCAACGGTGCAAACAGGTATTAGTGAAATAATTATTTTGCAAGAAGATAGTATGTCACTCCATACATGCAGAAGAACTACGGGGTTACTACAAAAGAATTATCGCGTTTTAAAATAATATATTTCAGAAAGTATTACAGAACTTTGCTATTCACGTCCAGGTGGCACCACGACCTCAGTATTCAAAATGGCGGCTATGCAGCAGAAAGCGTTTTATGTGTTGGGGTACGCGCGATGTTTACTGGTTTTTACAGTACAACGCACATTTTTCAAGTAGGATGTTCTAATGTCCTGGACATTATGTTCTGCATTGTCTTCGGAATGTACGTTGCATCGTAACAATCGATAAACATTGCGCGTACTCTAACTTCTATCATACAGTACCATCAAACGCTTTCGGCTGCGTAGTCGCTATTTTGAATACTAAAATCGTGGTGCCACATGGACAGGAAAAGCGAAGTTCTTACGTAGACATTTTCACTTTCTTGTGACATGTCATTTAATATATTTATAATATTTTCTGAAATACATCATTTTAAAACCCGATAATTCTTTTGTATAAACCTTGTATAATAACCGAGACTTTTATTATTAAATAAACTCCCGTTATATGATGGACCTATAAGTTTTTAATTTTTTTTGTGCAATGCAAGTAAACATGTCACATAAATTAACGGCTGTTGATTAGATAACTACAGAACATGAACATTCACTAAAAGTTAACTGGTGTTGGGATTTAAAATTATATTTTGCTTTGTAAATTTAAATAGGTTAAACTATATGTATCCATTTTGCTTGCCCGAACTGTATGGTATTGTTTGTTGGTAAGGTGGGGAGAGGGCGACAACCCTGTGCAGGCAGTAGCCGGGGAGATAGGGAGTAGGCAGTGTGGTAAGACGTAGAATGTGCTATGTGTTTTGTGTTATAATACTTGTTGTAATTTTGTTAATAAAGTTGCTTACACGGTCTTTAACTATGTTATTTACGTGTTCTTATGGTACGAGTAATGCCATAATGGGTTATTTACGACATTTGGCGACCGTAACAGGACAATCGTGTGCGTTTTATACGTTTGTTGTTCTTTGCTGTGAAACACCGGCGTCAGCCATTTTTCTGTATTGGGCGTAGACACCAGCCGCGAGTGGGAAGTAGTTTTCATACTATAAGAGCGTACGGAAATAACTTGATGACATTACAGTTCTACGTCGAATGGAAATAAGTTTTGATGACATTTCGGATCATTTTTAAAAACGAAGAGTACAAAACAATTTTAAAACGGTTGTGCTTCGCAAGAGGTACAAGAATTCATGTTTAGTTTCAAGTAAAATCTTGTGACATCAAGAGTTTATGATGAAGCAAGCAAAAATGCCATACTGAAGATAGCAGCCAAGGCAACAGTGAATGTCGTTGAAATCGAAATCAAGTGGAACCTTCTGCAGGAAAAACACAGGGTTATTCAGAAATTCGATAAAGAAATTTTTGACCGTTTAGTAGAAGGTAAGGAGAATGAAGACGAGTTGGTAGAGGATATCGAAGTTGTTTATGAGTACAAAGCCCACTTTCAAAAGGTAAAGCAAAAATTTCTAAACATTTAGAAAAACCGTTGAAGGAACCAGTTGTTCCAGCGGTTAGCAGATAGCATGACATTTTATTTAGAAAATTCAATTTGCCAATGCCGCAAATTAAAAAGTTCGGAGGGGATATTAAATATTGGTTTCCATTTTGGACCCAATTCCAAAATATACATGAAGATCCCTCGATTGCGGATGAAGATAAATTTCAGTAGAAAAACCGTTGGAGGAACCAGTTGTTCCGGCGGTTAGCAGTTAGAATGACATGTTAATTAGAAAATTCAATTTGCCAATGCCGCAAATTAAAAAGTTCGGAGGGGATATTAAATATTGGCTTCCATTTTGGACCCAATTCCAAAATATACATGTAGATCCCTCGATTGCGGATGAAGATAAATTTCAGTAGAAAAACCGTTGGAGGAACCAGTTGTTCCGGCGGTTAGCAGTTAGAATGACATGTTAATTAGAAAATTCAATTTGCCAATGCCGCATATTTAAAAGTTCGGAGGGGATATTAAATATTGGTTTCCATTTTGGACCCAATTCCAAAATATACATGAAGATCCCTAGATTGCGGATGAAGATAAATTTCAGTAGAAAAACCGTTGGAGGAACCAGTCGTTCCGGCGGTTAGCAGTTAGAATGACATGTTAATTAGAAAATTCAATTTGCCAATGCCGCAAATTTAAAAGTTCGGAGGAATATTAAATATTGGTTTCCATTTTGGACCCAATTCCAAAAAATACATAAAGATCCTTCAATTGCGCATGGAGATAAGTTAACAAACCACCACCGCTGGTACGAAAACCCGATAAGTAATAGATAGTTTTCCACTTTTACGCGAAAATTATCAAAAGGCAATTTACTCATAGAAAGCTCGTTTTGGACGAGATTAACTTTTAATAGAAGTATATGTCAGGGAGATGCTCAAACTCGTATTACAAAATTTGTTGACGCAAGAAAGGCAAGGTTTATCGGTCCTTTATGCTAAGCTAGAAACACAGATTAGAGCGTTAGAAACGTTAGGGGTTAGAACGGAAAAATATGAAGCAATGTTGTTTCCTCTCATTGAATCGTCACTACCGGAATAATTACGTCGGATCTGGCAGAGGTCAATATTTTGTTGATGAATGACTCCAGTTCAGAATTCATATTATTAACGTAGATAGGATGTAGGAAAAGAATTCTGAAGTTTTATAAAATGTTTTATTTCATAAAATGCTTTGTGGCTATCGATTTCGTCTTTTAAGACATCTTCAGGCCTACAGCTGAAAACATGGTTTACAATAATGATATATATGGCTTTATATTATAGAAATTATGTAATATAAAAAATAAAGATGTCGCTTTTCAGCCCTATATTTACTAAGCTCCCCATTTTATATTAAAAGTTGTATAAATTGATATATTTTTATAATATTAAGACTTCAATTTTTTTTGAAAACTTAAAAAAATTCAATTATTTATTTTTTATATTACATAACTTTTATAATATAAAGCCATATATATCATTATTGTAAACTTTGTTTTCAGCTGTAGGCCTGAAGATGTCTTAAAAGACGAAATCGATAGCCACAAAGCATTATTTTATGAAATAAAACATTTTATAAAACTTCAGAATTCTTTTCCTACATCCTATCTACGTTGTCAATATTTTCTCTTAAATTAAAATTGATGGCAAAAGCAGTCGGCTAAATAATCTCATGAACTTCATTAAACTGAAGTTGAGGCTGAACAAAAGTTCACGTTAGCTACTGAAGGTTTTAATTTAGCTAGTGATAAAGAAAAAAAAAAGAGTCAAAAGCCGACTCACCAGCAAGTACCTACTGCTGCAGGCTTGATATATTACAGTGCGATCAAATGTATTTGCTGTGAAGGAAGTCACATTTCCGAGAATTGTTTCAAAATGCAAAAGATGTCCCTAAACGAGAAAAGACAAATTCTCTCCCGGAAAAAGGGATCTTATCGCTGTGCAAAACTTGGGCATCAAAAGAAAAATTTGAAGAACGCCTGAAATGTTTAGTATGCGGTAAAGATCATACAATAATTTTATGCCCGAATTAAATACACGTCGAATGCGAGAAAACCGTAAAAATCATAGCAGCGTGAAGAAGACATGATGTTCGAAAAACCAAAAGGACCGAGTCGTCTTTGTCTAATTTGGCAAATCCAACTGTTACTAATGTTTACTTTACAAACATTGCGAGTCGGGGTTTATAATGATAGGGATACTCGAATAGTCAGAGCTCTTTTTGACAGTGGATCCCAGACATCATATATCTAATTCTACCGCTCGCGATTTGAACTATCCGGCGAAGGGTTCACAAAACATGATACATACGCTATTCGGTGGAGCTCAAACAGGTGAATAGAGGCATAATTGTTATAACATACTTATTGCCACTCTAGCAGATGACTATACGTGTAAGTTTAAAGTGATAAATCAGCTAGTCATCTGCAATAATATCTCTGGATAAAAGCAGAAAACCTTTGAATAACTGAAGGCAGTGTGGAGGAGAACAACTGGTTTTGTAGATAAGAGCAGAAGAAGAGCCAAACCGACAAAAATATCCTTTTTGAAAGCTAGTTTACTTTTTAGGTTAGAATTCAAAAGTAAACTTAACTCAAATTCAGATATTTACGCACGGTGGTACCATCTATAAAATTGGTAGCAGAAACAGCATCCACGTGGATAGTGTAGTGAAGAGAGGAAGAACCAAAAGTGAAAACTCAAACCACAAAGAGGAAATCACCAGACAGAGAAAGCCATCTAAAATTAAAAGAAAGAATCCACAGTGAAGTCGCAAACCAGAGAAGAACATGGCGACGAGAACAACATGTTTTGTGAATAAGAGTATTATTTGAATTTAAAAACGGGTGCGCTACGTCTATGTATACACATGTAAAAATCAAATATATGGGGTCTCGTGGCCGCGTGCCTGCGTGTCTGGTCGCGAATTTGGGGAACAGAATGCTTTACAAAATTTCCGGTTTAAAACTAGATAAATGGCGAGTAATAATGGGGTCAAGGAAAATTTGTGAATAGAGGCACGAATAATTGAGGATTATTAAAAAATATAGAGAAGAAACACGTCTAATAATATATTGTGACACAAATGAAGGCTACTTACCTGTGCCACACATAAGTCGATTGCCTGTAACTCACGGGTATAGGGTGGAAGCATAGGTCGTGGGTCGAATAATAATTTGGTGCTATAATGTAGCCCAAATAAACAAAAATGACTCAGGCCAATGCATGTGAAATTTTTTTGAAATATCATCAATTTATTCTGCGGGCGCCAACACCTTGAAAAGGATAATCTCGAGAGGTAAAATGAAAATTTTAATTTAGGTTAAAAAACGGCGGCAGCACAGACAGTCCCCTATCTATGGACGATGAAACACTAAGGTGGTGGGAAGAGAACCCTTGGCCCAGACATAGAGCGGTAACCAAGTCGAACTTCTTCAGGAGCTGGACTAGCCCTTAGCGGCACAAACAATACTGGGAGGCAACCCTCGGTCGCTGGTTCGGTGTAAGCTTCACCCTGCAATGGTGTAAGAACTGTGCGGCTTTCCACGAAATTCAAAATGGCTACCGCTCCGTAGTCCGGCGGATATAATGCTCTTGACTGGCTAAACTCGTAGATGGAACAAAGCTCCAAAATCCGGGACCAAGGGTCAGCCACCATTCACCCGACCCACTAAGTTCCTAAAAAAATTCTCCGCAGTAACTTGTACTTGGACGCACAATGTGGCTTGAAGAGCCTGGGTACTTTATAAACAGAAATTACAGGATTCACAAAGACTCCTGTGCTCCGTCCAGAAGTTATACAAACAAAATTCTGAATTTAAATTTGAAGCTAAATTATGAATAAATGGACAATACAAAAACAAAACAATTACAACAAATAAATACAGCACTACAAGGGAAAGAGTATAAGGGTTGAAGGTAGAAAAAATAAACTTTAATAACCGCGCTCACAGATAAAACCGCGCCTTATGGGTTGCAAGGCACCGACGAAAAATAGAAAGCTCCTTTCCTACAAGCGTACTATGCGTTAGTTTCAGACTAAAGGAAGGGCTTAAATAAAACTTAAAAAACGAAACGGTAAGTCCTTATTGACTGGCTATTCTAGAAGCACTGGCCGCCTAGCTAACAATAGGACTAAAGAAATAAAACCGCGCGAGCTAAAAAGTTAATTACTCGTTACAGCTATTTTCCCCGCTAGGTCTTCGCCACGAACCAAAGAATAATCTAAAATTATCAAAACAAAAGGGCTCGCAAGGGCGAAAAGGTAGAGCGTAGGAAACGGATCCGGCTATAAAAAAGGAAAGAAGACCGAGCCGTGACTCTAAGTATTAAAAGAACTACCTGTTCTAACCTGTTGGTAAACACTCATACAGGATGGGATAGGATAGGGAACGAAAGAAGGGTTTTAAACTGAACTACCATAAGAATTATAAATTGAAACAAAATGTGGTGTTCCAAAAACAAGGGGACCTGAGCCTGACCGGTTATCGGCTCGTAAAATAAAATGAAATAAAAGAAAAGAATAAGAAAGTTACATGGCTCACAAAATTTTGACTAGTCAAATAAAGCTACACGTGGCTCAAACAAATACAAAGAAAATAATACAAAGCTTGTACAGTCGCCAATATTCAAAATTAAATTAAATAAGCCTCTATTAAATTAGAATAAAACAAACGAAAAAAATTTAGATAAAGAGGCAAAAAGGTAATGAATAGAAAATTTAAGCGAAATAGAAATTAATAAAAAAAGTTTAGAATCGCTGAGCTCATAGCATGAAGCCACACGAACTAACAAAAATTTTAAACAATAAAATATAGAGAAATACAATACAAAAATAAAATCTCAACAATGAAATCAAAAGAACCAGCTCCACACTGCTGCTAAGTGACTCGAAAATAGTCCAACCGTGGTTACACCCACCGGCCAAAACCACATGGCACACCAGTAGACGAAACTGTATAATACAAAAAAAAAAACGGAAAGCTATTCTTTTTAAGTACAGATATAAATTCTATACACATTTCTCCGTAACTTTGAATATTTTGAAACTAATTTATAGAAATATACTACACAAATAACCCTTTAAAATATGTTTGAGGGTGGATTGATAAGCATTGTGAATAATAAAGCAAGTTAAACACTATTTTTTATTTCTTTTATTTCTCAACATGACTCCATTGAGAATTATACATTTGGTCCAGCGAATTTACAATTTTTCATCCCGTCGGAATAGTAGCTTTTGCTTAAGGCTGCAAAATATGCATTGATCACGGCGGTAACATCTTCATTCCACGAGAATTTCTTCTCAAAGAGCCTCATTTTCATAGTTAAAAATAGGAAAAAGTCGCACGGGGCCAAGTCAGGCGAAGAAGGTGGTTGAAGTATCAACTCTTAGTTTTATTCGTGTAATTAGATCATAACTATGGTTAATTTGTGGGAAAGCGCATTGTTTCGATGAAAACACTATTTCTCCCTTAATCTTGATAGATTTTGGATCAGATCTTCTTTCAATCGAGCCAGTAATGTTGCATGGTAGGCTACCGTTATTGTTTTACCATTTTCCAAGTACTCAAGTAGGACTTTTTCTTAGTAACTCCAAGAAACTATGATCATCACTTTCCCAGTCGATGAAACAGTTTTCGCCTTCTTCAGAACATGTTCACCCTTCGCAAACAACTGCTTCGATTGATTCTTCGTTTTAGAAGTTATATATAAATCCGGCCTGTTTCGCTTAAATCGCTCCAACATCGCCTGGGATAGAAATGGTACCAATAATTTGAATGATTTTTTGGTCTAAAGTGTGCAAGCGGTGGAATCAATATGTAGTAAGCTTTCTCATACTCAATTCTTTATGTAATATACGATAAAGCATTCATTCGATATGCCACAGCCTTTACTATCTCTCTAACCTTGATTCGATGGTCACTCTGGTGAACTTTTTCGATGCTATCGGTGGTGGTCGCAATTGCTGGTTAGAGCAAACCCTCATCATCAATCAAGCTAGTACTGCAACTCTCCTTTTCACGGTGGCATGATGGAGTAGAGCCTTTGTAAGCAGCACCAACACCCGACTCGGCTGTAATTTGCATATGCGTATATTGTTCTTTAAATGTAATAATTTAATCACGCCCCAATAATCGATTTTGTGATACAATGATTGCTTAAATTTCAAAATACAAACAAATGAATTGTGATGTCAACTAAAAAAGGTTGAATAATATTGCTGTTATCTACTTGTCTATACAATAACAATGATTTCGGCGGGGAATTAGTAGCTATTGTGACTCATTATTTTAAGTATTTTTAAAGTATTTTCTTCATAGTCTTATACCAAGTTTTCCAAAAAATATGAATAACGGAATTTCTTGTTCTCAAGATCGCAGAGTATCCATAAATACGTACTTAATCTGGGTTATATTTTACTCTTATAGTAAAACTCAAGCGTACCGTTGCATATTTTTAATTTGCAAAAATTAACAGTATGAAGCAAAGAGGAGGAAAACACTCAGCTCTAATTATGATGCTCCAGATTACGCTCAATACTTGAATATGGTAATGCTGTCACTTGCAGTGCACCTAGCATCCAATTGAATTTAATTTAATTTAGCAAGCAATTCAAACTCAGCGCATATGCAAATACGAGAAGTAAGCTGAGCATATTAGTTTATAACATAACAATGTGTATTAAATTTTGGAAATATATTTGATTATTCTAATATAACATTTCAAAAGAAAATGAAAACAGAGCTAAAAAACAGCCTTTATTAAAATATACATATCTAAATTTTGTAGATATGTAAGGCGAGATATTATCAATAAAAAAATATTTGATTCGTTATGTTGCGTATTATTGAAAACGCCCGGGCAAGTAATGTAAAATTACAGGGGTCGCAAAATTATTTCAGGATATGTAAAAAATTCTATTTTCTCATAAAATATAAATTTGCAGGCGCAGACATGATTTGGAAATTGTAGCGTAAAATGATTAAAGCAAAATAATATTTTATAGCCATACTACGAGTTTTCACCCACACTCGAAACATTAGTTTTTAGATATATTAGTTATAATTTAGAAATTATGTATAAACATGTGATCAACAAGAAATTATATCCATCAAATTTTCCAGGAGGGTGTCTCCGTAGGATCGATTATAGACATATCCACGATAGAAAGGTCAACGACGAAAATTCTATGTTAATACGTAACTAGTTTACCTTTTAATTTAACTACAACATTGTTTTCACCATTTATGTAACAAGTGTAACTATTTCATGTAATATATCCTCAATCAACGATTGATTAAATCTTCAAAAAAACTTGGATTCTATATTTAATTGGTGTAGAGATAATAAACTACCCTTAAATATAACTAAGTGACTTTATCAAAAAAATTGAATCCAATATAATTTAAATATTCCTTGAACAATTGCACATTAAGCAGGCCGGATACGTCACTTGATTTGGGAATTATTTTTTATCCGAAATTGTATTTTTCTCCACAAGTTGAGGTCAAAATCTCGACTGCACTCAATTGCCTCGGCATCATAATTACTTTACCGCTGTAAATACTTTACGTAAAATAATTTATAATGCTTTGGATTGTACATTCATTATGAATAGAATTTTGTTCAAGTAATGTATTAATAATAATAATAATAATAATAATAATAATAATAATAATAATAATAATAATAATAATAACAATAATAATAATAATAATAATAATAATAATAATAATAATAATAATAATAATAATAATAATATTAATAATAATAATAATAATAATAATAATAATATTAATAATATTAATAATATTAATAATATTAATAATATTAATAATATTAATAATATTAATAATATTAATAATATTAATAATATTAATAATATTAATAATATTAATAATATTAATAATATTAATAATATTAATAATATTAATAATATTAATAATATTAATAATATTAATAATATTAATAATATTATTAATATTATTAATATTATTAATATTATTAATATTATTAATATTATTAATATTAATAATATTAATAATATTAATAATATTAATAATATTAATAATATTAATAATATTAATAATATTAATAATATTAATAATATTAATAATAATAATAATATTAATAATATTAATAATATTAATAATATTAATAATATTAATAATATTAATAATATTAATAATATTAATAATATTAATAATATTAATAATATTAATAATATTAATAATATTAATAATATTAATAATATTAATAATATTAATAATATTAATAATAATAATAATAATAATAATAATAATAATAATAATAATAATAATATTAATAATAATAATAATAATAATAATATTAATAATATTAATAATATTAATAATATTAATAATAATAATAATAATAAATTATAGACTTGTCTTAATGTAATTTATGAGATTTTTTACAAGCGTACTAGCTAGCAGAATTTCAAAATATGCAGCTCAAAATAGAATAATATCCCCTGAACAAAAAGGTTGTGCGAAAGGGTCATATGGATGCAAAGATCATTTATTACATGCAAAAGCATTGCTTAGGGACTGTAACAAGAATAAAAAAGAATTTAAATCTCGCCTGGATAGACTATCAAAAGGCTTACGATAGTGTGCCTCACAGTTGGCTGATAGAGTCTCTGAAGATTTATGGTGTTACATCTAAAGTAGTAGCGATGTTAAAACATTTAATGTCGACATGGAACACCAATATGTACGTAAATACTGCAACAGGCCAAGTAATACCTAAGACATTAAATATCTGGAGAGGTATATACAAAAGAGACTCTTTGTCGCCAATTTGGTTTTGTATAGCTTAGAGTCCGTTATCAACATTAATTACTCAAACTGCACAAGGATATAAAATTAAATATGCTCCTCACAATATAACCCACCAGCTTTATATGGACTATCTTAAATTGGTTTGTAAGAGCAAAGAAGAACTTCACAGGACTATTAAAACAGTAAATAAATTCTCTACAGACATACAGATGAAGTTTGGAATAGACAAATGTACCATTGCTAGATTCCATCGTGGAAGATTAGAGCATACAGAATATCTAAAACTCAACCCAGAAGAACAAATTAAAGCATTAAAGCCAGAAGAAACATAAAAATATTTAGGTATAGACGAAGGGGATGTTATTGATCATTCTAAGATGAAAGAATTGATCTATAGAGAATACTTTACTAGACTTAAAAAATCCTTTATTTTCCTAAACTGCAGAAATAAATTTCAGGCCATCGGTGATCTAGCATAACCTGTCATTAAATATAGTTTTGGTATAATTGGTTGGACCAAATTCAAAGATTGGACCGAAAAACAAGAAAATTCCTAACAATTAATGGACTAGTTCATCCCAAATAAGATGTGGAAAGATTATACGTCAAAAGAAAATAATTGAAAATATAATGGAATTTGAAATGAGTCTACCACAGTCAAAATCTATTCTCAAAAAATTAAAATAAAATACAGGAAAAACTTTATAATCCTATAGGTGAATCAGAGAAAGTGTACGTGAGGTATGGGGCAGATATAAAAGAAACACAAGAAGATGGAGCTCGGTTCACAACACAACAGTTAGTTGAACAAGATAACAGAACTCCAAATGCAGTAAAAGAATGAAGCCAACAAAGACTTTTTGAAATTTGGAAGAACAAGAAGTTACATGGTCAAAAGCTTAGATATATGGACAAGATCAAATATGATAAAGTCCAATCTTTTAATTGGCTCACAACTGGAACTTTGAAAGGGAAAACTGAAAGCCTCTTAACAGCTGCACAAGATCAAGCAATAAGAACACGACATATTGCAAAAAAATATATAAAAGCAACATAGATATAAAATGTAGGATCTGTAAAAAATAGGATAAAACAATACATCATATAATATCTGCTTGTGGTACTTTCGCAAAAAAGGAATACATAGATGGGCATAACAAAATATGTGACTTAATACATTACAACATCTGTAAATTTTATGATTGTTCAAATTTAAAAAAATACTGGTATAAGCACGAACCACACAAAGTAACTGTAAGCTCTAATAATCAAGTTACAGTATTATATGATATGGGTATTCATAGTCCGGATGTTAAGGCAGTTCACCCTGCATTTTGTGATGCAAGCAAGCCGTTTAGGTCATATGTTACTGGGACTATACCCTACCGATTAAGAGATGTAGCCACCCGGAAATGCCCCGGAGGCAAAAGTTATTGCGGGTTGAATACCTCATTGGCGCTGTTTTCTTAAAGTCGCCGTGGTGTGCAAACCATTGGATCTTCAAAGTTAAATTTTTCTAATAATAATAACAATGGTAAGGTCTTTGATGCTGCAGTGCAAAAATAATGTTTGGTTACACATAACGTATACATTTTCCTCTTGAATTTAGCACATTGTGTTTTTTTGAAGAAAATTTTGATTTCCTTGGCCGATTGCGCAAGGACGCTTCGTCATACCAGAAAATAACCCGAATAAAAATTGTAGCGCGTTCAAATAGCTATCGATATAGGTCTTAGTGGCACACCGACACGGAAATTTCTAAAGAGACACGTAAGTGAGCCGAGCCGCCCTGCGCAAGACAGAACATTGTTACGTCAATTGGAGCAAGGCGTTTAGTTTATATGTTGCTTGAACAATACTCTACCGATTAAGAAGTGTAGCCACCCGAAAAGGTTGCACAGGCTCTGTGTATTGAGGGTTGTATACTTCATTGGCGCGTTTTTCTTAAAATAGCAGTGGTGTGCAAACCATTGGGTATGCAGAGCTGATTTTAATTTTATGTTACTTGCAATGATAAGGTATTTGTGCTGCCGTGCAAGAAAAAACGAGTTTGGTTGCACATAAAGTATTCATGTTTCTCTTGAATTTGGCACATTGTGGTTTTTTTGAAGAACATTTTGGCTTCCTTCGCCGATTGCGTAAGAACTCTACGTTATACCGGAAAATAACCTGAATAAACGTTGTAGCGCATTCAAAGAGCTATCGATATAGGGCTCAGTGGCCTGTCTGTGGCTATCAGAGGCCCGCCTACATGAAAGTTTCTAAAGCGAGGCGTAGGTGCACAGTCGCCCTGTGCGAGACAGAACATTGATGTGTCAGTTCGAGTAGCCGTTTGGTTCATAAGTAGCTGGGACCAAACCCTACCGATTAAAAGGTATAGCCATCCGGAAATGCCGCGTAGGCTTTGTATATTGCGGGTTGTATACCTCATTGGCGCGTCATTGGACCTACAAAGCTGTTTTTATATATATATATATATTAATTGTAATGATAAGGCGTTTAATGCTGCAGTGCAAAAAAAGAAGTTTCATTACTTATAACGTATCTACTTTCCTCTTGAACAGAGCGCATTGTGGTTTTTTCGAGAAAATTTTGGATTTCTTGGCCGAATTCGCAAGAACGCTACGTTATACCGGAAAACAGCCCTAATAATAGTTGTAGCGCGTTCCAAAAGCTATCGACATAGAGCTCAGAGACGTGTCTGTGGCTATCAGAGGCTCGCCGACACGGAAGTTTTTAAAGAGTCGAGTACGTGCGCCGAGTTGCCTTGCGCAAGAGAGAACATTGTTGCATCAATTCGAGCAAACCGTTTGGTTTGTATGTTGGTGGGACCATATTCTACCGATTATGAGGTGTAGCCACCCGGAAATGCCCCGCAGGCACTGTATATTGCGAATTTTATATCTCATTGGCACGAGTTTTCTTATTAAAATTGCAGTGGTGCGCAAAGAATTGGACTCAAAGAGCTGATATGTTTTTTGTATAAATTGCATTGAAAACGTCTTTGATGCTGCAGTGCAAAAAAGGAGTTTGGTTAGATATATCGTATCCATTGTCCTCTTGAACAGATCATTTTGTGGGTTTTTTTGAAGAAAATTTTGGCTTCTATGGCCTATTTCGCCCTTAACAACCGGACTATCAAACAGACCGTGAAATACAAGCAAATAGACCAGAAATTGCAATAAAAATAAAGAGAGTAACTTACCTTATTGATGTATTTGTTCCAGCGGATGAAAGGGTTATTGCTAAAACTGCCGAGAAACTTATGAAATATAAAAATTTAGAAAGCGAAATTAAAAGAAAGTGGAAAACAAAAAACTATTATCTTGCCCATAATAATAGGAGCTTCGGGTATCGTTGACGACGAGTGTCAGAATAACATTGAAAAAATGCCTGGTAAACATGATCCTTCTGAAATACAGAAAACGATAATAATTGGAACAGCACATATAATAAGAAAGGTGCTCACAAAGTCACCCATACCCAAGCTGCTTGGTAAGCGGCCGGTTGGATTGGCTCCTCCGAACTGCAGAATATAATATGTTTGTCCAGAATATCGGAACCAATAGTAATGAGTATAATGTAATGTATTACATATTTATTATATTATATAGTTGTTGTAGTTTGTGAAATATAAGAATAATTTTAAATAATAATAAAAAAATAATAAATAATAATAAGCAGTAATAAATAGTAATAAATAATAATGAATAATAGTAATAAAACAAGTTATATCTTAAAAACAACACAAACGTTCCCTGTTTCTTGTTTTTATTCGTGCCCACTTGGTACGATATTCTTTGGAAAAATCTCTTAACCGGAGGTTTGAATGTTTGTTAGCTATCTAACCGTTAACGAAAATTTATCGTACTGGTAACTTTTAACAGCAATTGGAACAACGCAAATTAAAGTTATCAATAGATTAAATTTTAACCGAATGTTTAAGTATAGATGAAACAATAAGGGATAATAATATTATAAAACACTTAAACACTAAGATTATTTATTTAAACAATACTTATGTCATTTATTTATATAACTGCATTTATTTATGTTCACAATTTGTCGATTGCTTGTTTATGTCACCAACTATTCACCGACGCTTTTTATATCAGACTGTCCGGCTGTTTTCCCTGTAATGTTTATATAGGTCCGGGCTTCGTTTTCTAGAATATTCGGAAAGGTAAAAACATGGAATACATTAAATCGCGTCACCCATGCAATTAAACAAGTCTGCACAGGTCTATTTACGTCGTAGGATCGCTTGCGCCTATTGCGTCATCCCTAAAAATAGACACTCGCTCATCGTTGCGGCAACAGCATTGGCGACAGCGTCGGCGACGTCCATTGTCCGTTACACTGTCATAGTACCAATACCAAAGATAAGCAGTGCAAAGGAATGTAAGAACTTCAGAGCTAATGCGCAATTGCAGAAAGGTTTATCAACGTCTTGTTCAGTTAGCGGTTCATCAAAACGGACAAATGTAGTGCGATTTGACAGCAATGATTTAAATGTCATAAGAATAACGAAACTGATTCGATTTTGTTCTTTTTAATAATCCGTCATCTGAACAAGGCTTTGCCGAACGTTTCTGCAACCGGGCATATAAGTATTATTTGGACGGTGTTATGCAGATACCTACCAATCCACAATTTTTTTCTGCATTTAATGAAGTAGGATGAAACAAATTCAACTTCTTGTTATGTAGAAAACAAGCATATCTATTAGTGCAATAATGCCTGTAGAATTAATCTATTTTAAATTTTTCAAAAATTCGTTAATTACAAAAAAAAGTAGTTTGATTGCTCTCTGCATAACATCGTCCATTTCGAATGCGGCTAAAGTTGTATCTAGACTTTTTTGTGGAAAGAATGATGAGAAAGATAGAGGAAAACCTGGTAGAGTTTGGCTTTCGTTGGGGCAGAGGAACAAGAAATGCGATCGGGTGCTTTCAACAGAGTAAAATTAGATATAATGCTGTTGCTGAAGATATTGATAGAGAATGGCATAGACTGAAAGGATACGAGATTATTAAAACAGCTGTACACATGCCAGAAAGTAGTAATGAGAATTGAAAATGAGAAGACAGAAGAAAGAACAATAGGGAGGGGAGTCAGGCAAGATTGTTGCATGTCGCCAAGTGTTTTCAATGTATATGCAGATAAATTGATGCAGGAAGCATTGGAAGATACATGTGGGATAATTATGGCAGGTGAGAGAATAACTAAATGCATCAAATATGCTGACGATCATGAAGTTATTGCAAAAAGTGAAAAACATCTTCAAATGATGGGGGTGAAGATTTTGGAATAAAAATAATTATAAAAAATCAAAAGGGATTCCCGTACAGATATGGTTGAATGGAGAGAGAATAGAGCAAGTAGGTTTATTCAAATACCTAAGAAGTTTTTAAATGGGAACTACAAGGAAGATATTAGAAGCCGAATTGCGCAGAGATAGGAAGCATACAGTAAAATTCAAGTTTGGTGACAACGTTTCCGTTGAGACCTGTTCAAGGACTGTTTGCTAAATGATTATGATGTTCTTATTTAGCAGCACTGAAACCAATCTTGTGAAATAATGAAATGATTAAGGTATCCACAACAATGCTAATTTATGAAATACTCGTACGTAGGAATAAACGTTTTGTTATAAAAAGCATCTAAATTAACAAAATTTGAATATTAACTTTTTCATAAAACTTTTATTTCTTGCATTTAGGTAACTAAAATAAGTAGGATATGATATATGAAATTTACATAATGCAAAAATGACCTCAGTAAACTATTAAAATTTGTTTCACAGTTTATATATTAGGCAACATTGGTATATTTATTACGGTCCGTTGTGCAATTTCGTCCGCTATGTTTATATGTGGATGTATGGTCTCTTAAATTAATTATAATTTGATTTAATTAAAGTAAACAAACAACTTAGTAATAATAAATGTGAGCGATATGTACAAGCTAATTACGCATACGGTACAGCAAATACGGGTTGTACCTTTCTAATAATGGTATAAATGTTTAAAACCAATTGTAAAGCTTTAAATCATGAAAGGTTGGTACAAAAATATATTCATGTGTTTAACATTTTATTTAAAAAAATAAATAATATGCCTATGTTGGCAAATGTATTATAAATATTTTTATTGTATATAACAATTGTAATTTTCAATGCAATATCAATATTTCTTTTTTTAA
This sequence comes from Harpalus rubripes, assembly GCA_963082715.1. Classification (NCBI taxonomy): domain Eukaryota; kingdom Metazoa; phylum Arthropoda; class Insecta; order Coleoptera; family Carabidae; genus Harpalus; species Harpalus rubripes. Next base: position 35,736,377 of record OY720455.1, on the reverse strand, counting down.
ATTTTACCGTTGTATCAATTCCATTTTATTTTGTTTTAGTGTCGTTCATTGTTCATTACAAATACCTACCTATATAAATTGTTTTGTTGACCAAGTATTTCATAAATTCATATTTCAAATATTTTGTTTTTAAAATCCCGCCTTTATTAATTTAAAATTACCTATTAGTTTTTTGTCAGTCACATATATCCGTCAATTACATATATAGGGTGTAAATGAAATAAGTGCGTTAATTTTAACCAGTAATATAACTCGACGAGAGCAACAATATTTCTTAACTTTTTCTCGAAATCGCATATTTTTTTTAGCATTTTTACCACCCCGTAAATTGACGAGTCATTCTACGTATTTTTCTAATAATTGAACGCAGTAGCAATAGCTATGAAAAATTTTGTTTTAGCAATTGACAGTTTTGTTAGTTGTTGAAATTATATTTTGACATTAGTAATTAACTTGTTTATCAGGTAAAATTCTGTCAAAATGCTTACGTTTACAAATAGCGAGTACACAGATATTGTAATTATTACCTATGGTTTATTTATTTATTCGCATCTTTACTACATTTGAATTTGTGGTTGATATAAAGACAGTATTATAAAGTTGCCAACGCATTTAGACGGAGCGTTTCCAAATCATACTGTTCCTAATATTCGCACATTTGTTAATCTTGTACATCTTTATCACAATACGAAGTGTCACATATGACAATTTTAAATAAAGCAACAGTTGTATCCATATCATGTGCAAAAAGATCAATGTTTTCAGCAGACTTCAATTTTGGGAATGGCTCATAATGTTCATTAATGAGACTTAATTTATTTGGGAAGGTGTATTTATTATGCACAATACACATTTCAACAGACGAAAATGCTGTAAAAATAAATGGACGACTAATTATTGGTAATCATGTACCTCGTTTAAATGGACAAAAGTTTGTACTTACATTTTTTGAATAACGTATTTAAACTATTATGATTTGTCGACGATAAATAATCATCTCATAACCTAATAACTATGCTTTTGCTCTTCCTCCCCTCGTTCCTCCTTGTCATCCTCTATTCACAGGTGATTAAAGTCTGGTTTAATACAAAACTTTATAATTTTGTTATCCTAAATTTAAATTTCTTTATTTTAAATAATAATAATAAATGTTATTTCCGTTGATTCGTTTATTAATTACTGTGACTGCAAGTGTAACCGATAACCGACAATTTTTGAGCTGTTTGTATCCCACTTGAATACGGCAGGCAGGCATTTGTTCTCCATGGGCGCGCGCCGAAATATGCAGCAAATTTTTAAAGAATTTTAACTCAAAATCTAAAAGACTTAGAAAAAAAGTTATTAAGAAATATTGTTGCTCTCGTCGAGTTACATTACTGGTTAAATTTAATGCACTTATTTCATTTACACCCTGTATTTAAATACTTAAAGTATGTTGCGCTTATTTTCAAAACAGTCTCCATTATTTTACCTTCCGTCACCTTTAGGTAAGGAAGGTATTGTCTTTGGTCAAAAAATTCGGTGGTGAGTTTTTGATGAATAAGCACGTTTTAGGGTCCCTAGAATACGATTTTACTATTTTTACGATGATGTCTGTATGTGTGTGTGTGTGTGTGTGTGTGTGTGTGTGTGTGTGTGTGTGTGTGTGTGTGTGTGTGTGTGTGTGTGTGTATGTATGTGTGTCTGTGTGTCTGTGTGTGTGTGTGTGTGTGTGTGTGTGTGTGTGTGTGTGTGTGTGTGTGTGTGTGTAACAAAATTTTCGTCTACGATAACTTCCATACTACAATTCTAAAAATTATAATTCTTTCGTATTTCACTTCGTTAAATCCATGTGGAGCTGATTAGATTTTGGCTAGAATTGGACAACCGGAAGTACCCTCATTTGAAGATTTTAACAGTTTTTCTTGAAAAAACTATGTTAAATATCATTTTTTCACATTTAATGTTATTATAAATATTAAAGAATATTTTATTCTCTATACGATTTGACTGCATTTTATACTTAATATTAAATGGATATAGAGTTAAAAAATTATAAAGAAATTAAATTTCATAAAGTAGCCATAGCTATGAAAACAGCTACTATATTAAGAAAAAATTGATTGAAAGATGTCAGTGTCAAGTGAAATTGACATAGTGTGTTTGTCTTATAATTTTAGTGGAAATATAGGATCTTTTGCTATAAATTTTCTGTACGGAATTTGCATAAAATACATACAACTGCCGGAAGGTAAAGTATAAGAAATATAATATTTAAAGAATTTTCTGTATGAAATTTGTACAAAATACATAGAACTGCCGGAAGGTAATGTGCTGGCCACATCAGATTTTTTTAATTCTGTCTTTGGACAGGTATCAGCGGACATGCTGCCTCCACATCAGATTAACTTGTAGCTCTCTACTACCAATACAAATATATACAAAATCTAATAATATTTAATTTTTATAATAACATAAATCGCGAAAAAAATATATTGAAAAATGTTTTTCAAAGACTTAATTTCTGGTTATCCGATTGAAATCTTAATTTAATGGGTTCTTTCTAGATTAGTACGGACTAGAAATACAAGATTTCATAATTTTAACATATACATATATATATATATATATATATATATATATATATATATATATATATATATATAAATATATATATATATATATATATATATACAGGGTGTCGGGGAAGACGCCCCCCCCACTCTTAACTTTTTTATTATAAGTAATAGAAAAAAATGGCTAATATAAATGTTTTATTATTTTACATATACGATTATATTTTTTATAAAGTCAGGTTTACAAGATACGACTATCAACTTTTATTTTTCAAATGGCAACCTATAATTATTTTAATAAAATAGAAACCGCATTTTTTTTTTCAACGATGTATTATTTTTTATTAATGTATTTGAAAAATTTCGAGAAAACTGAGATAATTAGAAATATTAGAAATAATTTATTATAACATTGGCTGTAATGTCGTTTTGGCCTTTCAACTGAACCTGTTTGTCGAAATCGGGTAAAGATCCATATCAGTGTTCTTAAACTCAGTTGCCGACGTCTAGGAAACCGCTCCCGGTAAATTCTTTTGCTCTTCTTATGATTCAAGTCGATTTACCAATTATTAGAATCATATCAATTAATTCATTCTTTGTAAACATTTCAAAATGTTTTTTTTTTGTTTAAAAATAAGTTAAATTAAGTAACAAACAAATGTATACATTTTTGAAATTAATTTAATTGTTTTGCATCGTTACGTTTTGTTTATTTTTACATAGCCACCTATAATATTTGTTTAAAAATTACTTCTAATATTTCTAAATTATCTCATTTTTCTGAAAATTTTTCAAATACATTATTAAAAAATAATGCATAGTTGAAAAGAGATAAAAATGGCGGTTTCTATTTTATTAAAATAATTATAGGTTGTCATTTGAAGAATAAAAGTTGATAGTCGTATCTTGGAAACCTGACTTTATAAAAAATATCTACGTCTGCCATCAAATAGTATATGTAAAATAATAAAACTTTAATGAGCGATTTTTTTTTCTATTACTTATAATAAAAAAGTTAAAGGGGGGGCGTCTTCCCAGACTCACCCTGTATATATATATATATATATATATATATATATATATATATATATATATATATATATATATATATATATATATAGTGGATCTTAGGATGATTGTACGAGTATATAATAGTATATATTTTTGCTCGAAGGTAATTTTAAATTTCCAGAAACAGGTAAATGTCATAAAATATGTAATCAAGAGTACAAAACATATAAATACTATTACATTTTACCTTTGTTCAAAAAGTTACACCACTAGTGTGGTATATATCAAATAAGTAGTCATGGCTTATGTAATAACCCACCACACCAACAAAGGGTTAAGAGAATTACCTACTTATTGGCGATTGGCGTGAAGATGTATTGTAAAATTTGTACAATTGGTAAGATTCGGGCGGGGTGGTAATATCCATTGTTAAATTCTCACTATGCAGTATTTCTGGCAGGTGCATTTCTTCTCGTCGCTCTTTGCATCCATGTTAAGGTAATTTAGCACTTTTCGAAACGATAGAAAACACAAAAATATAATATGACAAGTGACAATGACAAAATTGTCAACAGTCACACGGCCATAGGAAGGGTGATCGCGGGCAGAATAAACGGGAATAATTGATTTCTAGTTATGCGATTGCCCGAGAAGATTGAATAGGGGAGCATTATAATTTTTTAAAATTTTATATGTTAATCTACATGAAAAAATAAAACATATGTACTTTTTATTTTTTCTATAAAGTATCATTTACTGCCAAAAAAAAATATTACATATTTAACATCACCGGAAGTACGTATGCGGCCCTAGAATATGTTTCTGTGGCTCAGAGATAAAATATAATTGAAGTAAAATGTCATATTGTCATCTGTCATATGTCATTCAAACTGTCAGTTTACTGCATTTAACATTTTACTTTATTGTGAATCATTAAACATGTATTCCAAGATTCTCTTTTCGACATTTTTGTTTTGTCACTTTGCCGGTGTATAAACTTTACGTATATATAAAATTGGAGTTCTCACGTTAAAATATAATATTCCTAGGGCCGTATAGGTCATAACCAGATTTTCATGTGGCGACCGTTTTGAACATGTATTGTTAATTTCGGTTTTTAATTACAAGATAATATACATTTTATTTTTATATTTACTATTATGCTACTTACATGATATACTTTTAGTATACATTATCAAAACATTTAAATTTCACTTATGGCCATTTGCACCACTGTAAGTTAAAAATAAAGTTTAGTTAATCTTCAGTTTAAGGTAACTGTCAGTTAATTTTAACTTACATTGCACCATTTGAGGTTAGGTACGGGTTACGTTACACTTCAGATTAACGTTTCATCTAGGGGAATTTAGTAATTTTTATGCACTTCAGGGTATACTGTCAAACTAAATATAAATAATATTATTATATTTGAGAATAATGGACAACACATAACTTAAAGTATTATGAAATATATAAAATCAAAGTAAGTATTAATATTATTATTATTTATATTGTATTTAATAGTTATTAGTTTGTAGAATTATAGGTTATATGTTATTTACGATTCTAGAAACCGTTGAAACATGGACTCCACCAAAATCAGCTATTGCCAGTAAGTGTCCACCCGTAGCAAATACTCGCAGGCAAATCAGTTGTTGGTTTATCGGCGAAACAGAGTTATATCTGAATAAAAAATGTATATTAATATAACAATAAATTAAAAAACTAAACATGCATAAAACTCACATATATGGAAATTCCAAATGCTGTTCAATTTGCGGCAATAAATTTAAAACAGTTGCTTTTCTTAAACGGAATCTCATGAAGAAATCATTTTCACCTAACTCATGAAACGGGTTAGCCCGTTCGTAAATTCTTCTCGAAATGCCATAAATAATATCAAAATCAAACAATTCATCATCTTCGTCGTCAAATACTACATTATCTTGAATTATATCCATAGTTCAATATCTGTTCATAATAATTACATAATTAATATATTTTTTACAATCAATTATTATTACATTCTGTTTTACAATACTTTACCTGTATAAAAATTCAATACGTATACTTTTTTTTACAAAAATACTATTGAAAAGAGGTTATCCCAATTCTTAAACCGTACAAGGAGTCGGGTTTAAGTTAAACTTCACAAACGTCACCTTAACCTTCTGTTAACAATCCGTGCAATGCATACAGAAATTTAAACTCAACTTAATCTACAGATTAGCGTTAAACTCCAACGGTGCAAATGGCCATTAGTGATACTCTCCTATTATGACTACTCTAATTAATAGAAAAAAATGAAATAATGGGGATATACTTTTACAGGAGTAGAAACATATTTTGTTTGTCGGGTAAAAAATGCTCTTTTTTCATTATAATAGGTTCATAAAGTATGTTATTTATTTACACAATAAAAGCAGCAAAAAAGTTTTTAACCGAAATGGGTGAAAAAAATGAATCACGATGATGGCATTATTTTCACGCTTTTATAGTAGACGTATCCTCTATTCGTAAAATGAGACTATACTACTTACACAAGTTGCATAAATAAAACTATTATATAAGGACTATTTATCCTTTTATTTATGTAGACCACAAAAAATTGAAAACAAGTTTTTTTTAAAAAAAAGATGAGTAATAAGAATATATGCAATAATTAGAAAAATCATTCTGATAAATTGGACAGCTGTCCGTTACTAGTCATAACGTGTAGGTGTTAAATTTTATTATCAAAAAGGAGCACAGTATATTGAATACATATATTTACCAAGCAACAGAAAAAGCAATAAATGATTAATTAGAAACGGATGCAAAAGAATACATACCACTACATGAGAAAATTTTAAATAGAACAGGGTCTGACGTATCACGCTCAGCTCACCAACAACGACAGTTGGAGAAAAAGACGTATAAAATAGGTAGCAATCAATAAAAAAAGAAAAATATAAAGTTGAAAAGATTAAAGGACGAAATCCATTAGTTGGAAAAGAAATAGTCTGGATTCGGGCAATAGGTTGGAAAAAGGGAAGTTGTGGAGAAAAATAAATAGAAATAAAATCTTATAGTCCAACATTGGAGTAATTTGGAAACTATTATTAATATTTTTTATGGCTTCTTAATTTCTAATGTCAATCGTAGCTTGTGATTTTGATGGGAATAACAAAGAACGCATACCGCGCGATCTGTTATCTGAAAAAAAGTCAAATTAAAGTTATAGAACCATCAAACAAAGGATAATTCAGGCAAGTTATAATTTTTCAATCACAAAATTATTTTATTGCACCTATTATTAATAATTATTTTTTAAATACACATTGTGTTTAAAAACCTCAGCGATTTATTAAAAAACAATAATTCTGTTACATACTATAAATTTAATTGACAAATTCTGCTTTTTTAAATATTTTATTTTGCAAGTGGTTCCATTCTAGTTCCTTCAATATTTCATACAAAAATTTCTTTTCTTTAATAAATTATAAATGACATTGCCTTAATTTTCGTTATTATAATAGAACTACATTTTTCTTGCATTTAAGACCCGTTATAAACTAATATAATTAACCATTCAGTAGAAGCACCTGGTCTCAGAATGTGTTTATTTATTTATTTATTTAAACAATCCAACAGAACTTAAAAGTTCCAATTACAGGATGATTACACAAACAATTAAGTACATAAAAGCCCTGCAAAAAATAACTAAGAGAAAATTGAAATTTTAACTGTTGTAATAGTAAAAATGAAAAATAATAATTAAAAGTTAGATATCTATAGAACTAAAGTAATTTATCAATTCTCGTTTGAATACATTGAATGAATCAGCGAATACATCTATCTTACACGGGATTTCATTAAAAATATTGCACATTTGCCAGATTGGAGATTTCATTTCATAATTTGTCCTAACTTTACTACAATTGAAAGTTGATTTGTTTCTCGCTGATATACGAGGAATGTTTAGCGCAAGATGGCCTAGGATACAACTGTCATTAATAACATTATTAATGATTTTGTACAGAAATAAACAAGACTGTGTTTTTCGGCGACTGTACAGAGAAATAATATTGGCGTCAGATAAAAGTTCGTTATATGTAATATCAAAACTGAGATAGTGCTTATATTTTTTATAAAAACAATATTTAACGAATCGTTTCTGAACAGATTCCAGTTGACTGATATGTTTGTTGTAAATGGGGTTCCATATATGGAGACAGTATTCCAGTTTTGATCTTACTAACGAATAATATAGTCGATGTATAGTAGACAAATTATGAAATGATTTGCAAGAACGAATGATGAAACCTAATATTTTTAATGACGACTTTTTATGTGATCATAATGCAAGTTGAAATGAAGCTTACTATCAAAAATTACGCCAAGGTCAGTAAACTGTGTAACCCGATCAAGATACGAATTTTCCATAACATAAGGATAAGTATATACAAATTTTTTTACTAGATAGCTCATTATTTTGCATTTGCTGAAATTGAAAAACAGTTTAGATTTTTGAGACCAAGCCAATACATTCTCTATATCATTTTGCAAAAGACGACAATCATTTAAAGAATTGATAGTTTTAAAAATTTTAAGATCATCAGCATAAAGTAGTACTTCAGAATTTTTGACAACATCAACAATATCGTTTATAAACAATATGAACAACCAAGGACCGAGATTTGAGCCTTGAGGGACCCCAGAAGTGGCAATAAAGGGAGAAGAGTTAAAGTTATTAAGGCGCACAAACAAATTTCTACCGTGTAGACAAGACTGAAGAAGAGAAATTAGATTGGGAGAAAAACTGAAATTGGTTTGAAGCTTTTGAAGAAGAACACAGTGATCAACAGTATCAAAAGCTTTTCGAAAGTCAGTGTAGATAACATCGACTTGGGCATTATCATGTAGTGAATTAAGAGTATATTCAGTAAAATTTATTAGATTTGTTGTTGTAGATTTACCTTTCACAAAACCATGTTGCCGAACTGAAATAAGATTTTGGACACTACTATATATTTGTTTATAAAGAATTGATTCGTAAATTTTAGAGATGTTTGAAAGAATTGCAATTGGACGATAGTTAGAAATATCAGCTGCGTTGCCAGATTTAAAAATGGGACAAATGTACGATGACTTTTTAATGGATAAATTAAAAAGGTATTTTAAGGGTTCAAGCAAGATATGGGCACAAGCTTTTATAATATACGATGGGAGATTGTCGGGTCCAGGATTTCGGGTATTTTTTAACTTAATTGCAGTTAAAATATCATCATTAGAGACACTTACAATGTTGGTGGTATTACTGACACAATTGTTAGCAGGAGTAGCAAAGTCAAAATCACAAACATTTGATTCAGTATACACACTTGAAAAATAATCGACAAAACCTTGTACTATACTAGGAGTGTTCTCAAATTTCTGATTTTGAAGTTGCATGTAACCTGGAATGCGTGATCTGCGTTTTTTGTTATTAACATATGGCCAAAACTTATTAGGATCTGCAGATATAGAGTTTTCGATATTTTGCAAATATTTATTGTGTTCAAATTTAATATTCTTTTTAATAGAATCACGCAGACGTTTGAATTCTGACAAGTGATGTTCATTGTTATATAATTTATAAAGCTTGTGATATTTGTTTTTTTGTTGAATTTGGTCAATTATGTATGACTTAAACCATGGTGGATACTTAGACGAAGGACGTTTTTTATAAACCGGAATACATTTATCCCAAATATTATAAATTATTTGATAAAATCTATTGAAGGCGATGTCAACATCTGCATATTGCGTAAGCTCATTCCAATCAACCTGTGACAGTAGACTATATAGTAGATCATAGTTTGCCGCAGAAAAATTATATGTAGGAGAATTAGTGTTAAAAGAACAATTTGCAGTTTTAAAGGACGAATTTAGTGCTAGTAAAATTGACAGAGCCGGATGGTGTGTATCCTCATCGATAATCGGTTCCATATCTTTGGTAACAGTACATGGTAAATTTGCTACAACAACATGTTATAATTTATAAATGAATTTAGAATGAGAGAGTCACGGGCTTGGCTTGCAGCTTGAAAGCTTGGCTTGACTTGGTTTGAAAAAGCTTGAAAAATCAAGCCAAGCCTGCCGTTCAAAAAAGCTTGACTTTTCAAGCCAAGCCAAGCTTCTGTTCCACCAAGCCCAAGCCAAACCAATCCTAAAATTTAAAAAAGCTTGAATTTTCAAGCCAAACCAAGCCTTTGACTGTTAAGTAGCTTGGTTGAAAACAAGTTTTTTCAAACTTTTCTTAAGAAATGTTGTTGAGGCTGACAAAACCGTAATTTTATGGTGGTAACGTACTTTCTCATTGCTTCGGCACATTTTTGCGAACTTTTACGAATTGGAGTTCCCAAAAGGACTAGCCTTCAATACCTGCCATTCTAGTAAGCTTAAAAAAATTGTAAATAGGAAACTATACATATCCTTCATCATTATTTTTTACGCAAAAACCACTTATTTTCTGAATCTGAAGCAATTAATCACACATTGTAATTCGCGCACACAATCAAGTATACAAAATAAATTTATAAAATGTTGAAAAAGTTTTAAATACATAATGATAAATGATAATACAATTTTATTGTTTTATCCTTTATCTACATTAATATAAAATGTATGATGAAAAATGATAATACAAAATTATTGCAAATGTTAATCAATACATAAAGAATTATTTTTTTAAAACTTATTATTGTCAAGTTAAACGTATTTTGTATAAAAATTAATTAATTAAATACTTAAATCTTTAACTGGAATTAATTATAAGCTGAGATCTCGTGACCATATGCCTGAGTGTCAGGTCGCGAATCTGGAGAACCGGGTTCGATCTCGACCGGCGCCAAATATTTCGAATTTTACACACAAAATTAGCACCTGTGGTGCACTCCAGCAATGAGTGACCGCGAGGAGACGTCTGGTAAGCGCCCGCACGGAGCAAATATTTCATCATTACCGATATATGTGTACAAAGCAGATTGTCACACCCAGCAATGGGTAATAAGCCGTGATAATATACTTATTAATTTAATTATAAGCTCAAAGCTTTAAGAATTTAGATTTGATTTTCAAACCAAAGAAAAAAATATATTAAATTTATCTGATTACATTTCACATAAACCTACACTCTATCTGTTTTAACTATAGAGTGGTGGGAAGATAGCTGCAGTTTGATTGGATAATATCGGGATATTATCCAATCAAAATATCTATCTTCCCACCAATTAAAATTTTTAACTAACTACTGTTTGCTGGTCACCGCATTATCTCGTTTCGTTATTCCTCAGAAATAAACATAATGCCATCATGTATTTGAAAGATGTTATTGAATAATATTTTTTTTAAAATATGCATTTTAATTGAAAATAATGATGATTATTAATAATACAAAATGCTATGATTTTTAAAAATTGTTTAGCAAATTGCATTATCTATATTCGTATAAAACATTTCAAGCTTTTCAAACATTTAGTTTGAAAAACCTGATCCGATAGTACAAATCTTTACGTCTCATGTAAAAAATGAGAGGTAAAAAATCCCAAATTTTTATGATACCAGCACAGTGATACCAGTAATAGATAATGGTATCTCTTTCTAAAAGGTCGTAATCGTTGCAGTTGATGATTAGCATATGTTTGTATTGAAGATGTGCACGGAATTCGTAGTTCCTTAAAGAAAATAAAGTTAACACAATAGTATTTTATATCTTCTTCTCCATATCCCTGATACCCATAATCGAGTGTGGGATTTCCTTTTCTTCAGGTTGTTTTTTTTTATATCAATTAATAATAATTATCTTTATTTTTATATTTGGACAATTCGAAATATTTATTTATGATATAATATGTATGACAAGTGACATTTTATTTTGTGAGAAGGAAGTTTGGAACACCACGCGAAGGAGTGGTCCAAACACGTATATATCATACATTATTTTTTCTATAAACACTATTTTTTTAATTAAATTTGTATATCTAATAATTTTTCGACATATGCCAAAATAGGCGATTTGTTGTTCTAGTAAAATATGAAAAGTAGCAATTGATAAAATTGAACTTTAAATAATTGTTAAAATGAAATAAAAAGTTTAACGAAAAGTGTGATATTCTATATTATGAATTAACATGAAAACTACGCAGCCCTCGTCCTCTAGAATAATTTATTAATTATAATTTTTTAAATATGTATGTAAATGACGTGCGTAAAATTTACGCATATGGCTTTTGTAAAGATTGGAAAAATAAAAAAATACTAATAACAGCAATAGTGATTTTAACTATACAATCATAAAATAGTACATATTAACTCCTCTATCGGAAGTAGTTCAATATTCAAAATTTCTGGTTTGCGAGAAATTGATAGCAACTTTAATTAAAAGTCTCCAAATAGGACATGCTGCATAAACTATCCCCATTTAAAATAATCATATAAATAATAAAAAAATGAGTTGTTCCATTAATAAATTATAAATTTATAGTAGTTTTTATTTTCACTGCTTAAAAATTCCCAACACAAGAAGAAGCACTTTCCTAAAAATACCTACAGTATAAAAAATTAGAAATTCTGAGAATTCATTCGCCTGAAAGCGTAACAAAATATCTAAGTAGTAGGTAGTGCTGTATATATATATATATATATATATATATATATATATATATATATATATATATATATATATATATATATATATAATCGAGAGTGTCCAAAGAAAATTTATTTCTATTCTGAATTTCAGGTATCTACATAATTCGATTCTGTTACTTTCGTTACAAAAAAGACGAATACTTTTGGATCTGTCTTACTTATTTAAAATTTTAAATCATTTCATAGATAGTCCTGTTATTTTAAATTAATTTTCTTTGCGGATATCTCATCATTCTACTCTTTTATTTTTTGTTAAGCACTGTAGAACAAACTCTGCAATGAATACACCGCTAGTTAGATTAGTACATGCTTACAATAATTTAGCTTCTGTAACTAATGTACCTGATTTATTTTGTTGTAGTTTACGTACATTCGAAATGTTTGTTAAATTTTATTTGAGTTATTTGTATACTATTTAATACTGACTTTCTTTCTTATTCATTTTTGTTTTTATACCACTGTTTTTATATAAGTTTATTATTAATATTTTGCCTCGACTTCGCAATATGTAATGTTTGATTTTGTTAGTGCTGCATTGTTATTGGGACTTGTCCTGTCGTGTAGCCCTTCTTTATAAAAAATAAAAAAAAAATGATTTTAAATACCAAGCATCAAGCTTCAAAACATAATATTTATTACTCGTATTTAATGAAATGCTACAAATAGATAATTTTGCTGCAGAATAAAAATTATAAGAAATAATATACTCTACACCGCAAGGTAAATTGAGTGACAGACTACATATGATGATAATTATTGCATTGTAAAATTGGATTTTGTACAATGATTTGTTATTCTGATATTTCCGAATCATAGAGACGAGAAAATTTCTGTTTGTGGATATGTATATTTATATTCAAAGATTTTCAATTCTATTTTTAGCTCAACCCCTAGTATATCCTTAATAAACGGACCTTGTCTGTGCCAGGTATAATAGACAATAACAATGTACCGACAAAGAGAGCATTCTCTTTTAAATATTACCTTGCAGGGGATATAATTTGGTGCAGCTCTGGCTTGTTCCTGCAGTTCTAAATTTGAAAATGCAGCTCTAAATTTAAATTTTGCAGTTGCTTTCACTTTTTTTATTTTTATTTATATGTGTACTGTACATGAAAACATGAAACAAGATTTACAAAATATATTTTTTATTATAAGAACGCGCGTTTTCTGCTACACATCCAGCATCTAGGTGTTGTGGTTGTAATTCGTTTAGTAGTTTGTTTTCTGTCTTTGTCGTGACTAGTGGTACACACAGTGGGAGTGGTGGGGAGCGTACGTTTGGTTATGGGTGCGTTTCGATGATGCAGGGCATCTAAAGCCCAATAGGTGGTGCTAGCTGTATTACAAAATAATACACGAGAAAACAAAAATCACACAAAGATGTCAGCACATACAGTTCATAATATTAGTTGTATATGGTAGTAGATGGCAGTTTTCAGAAACAGCACTACCTACTACTTAGATATTTTGTTACGCTTTCAGGCGAATGAATTCTCAGAATTTCTAATTTTTTACACTGTAGGTATTTTTAGGAAAGTGCTTCTTCTTGTGTTGGGAATTTTTAAGCAGTGAAAATAAAAACTACTATAAATTTATAATTTATTAATGGAACAACTCATTTTTTTATTATTTATATGATTATTTTAAATGGGGATAGTTTATGCAGCATGTCCTATTTGGAGACTTTTAATTAAAGTTGCTATCAATTTCTCGCAAACCAGAAATTTTGAATATTGAACTACTTCCGATAGAGGAGTTAATATGTACTATTTTATGATTGTATAGTTAAAATCACTATCGCTGTTATTAGTATTTTTTTATTTTTCCAATCTTTACAAAAGCCATATGCGTAAATTGTACGCACGTCATTTACATACATATTTAAAAAATTATAATTAATAAATTATTCTAGAGGACGAGGGCTGCGTAGTTTTCATGTTAATTCATAATATAGAATATCACACTTTTCGTTAAACTTTTTATTTCATTTTAACAATTATTTAAAGTTCAATTTTATCAATTGCTACTTTTCATATTTTACTAGAACAACAAATCGCCTATTTTGGCATATGTCGAAAAATTATTAGATATACAAATTTAAATGAAAAAATAGTGTTTATAGAAAAAATAATGTATGATATATACGTGTTTGGACCACTCCTTCGCGTGGTGTTCCAAACTTCCTTCTCACAAAATAAAATGTCACTTGTCATACATATTATATCATAAATAAATATTTCGAATTGTCCAAATATAAAAATAAAGATAATTATTATTAATTGATATAAAAAAAAACAACCTGAAGAAAAGGAAATCCCACACTCGATTATGGGTATCAGGGATATGGAGAAGAAGATATAAAATACTATTGTGTTAACTTTATTTTCTTTAAGGAACTACGAATTCCGTGCACATCTTCAATACAAACATATGCTAATCATCAACTGCAACGATTACGACCTTTTAGAAAGAGATACCATTATCTATTACTGGTATCACTGTGCTGGTATCATAAAAATTTGGGATTTTTTACCTCTCATTTTTTACATGAGACGTAAAGATTTGTACTATCGGATCAGGTTTTTCAAACTAAATGTTTGAAAAGCTTGAAATGTTTTATACGAATATAGATATTGCAATTTGCTAAACAATTTTTAAAAATCATAGCATTTTGTATTATTAATAATCATCATTATTTTCAATTAAAATGCATATTTTTAAAAAAATATTATTCAATAACATCTTTCAAATACATGATGGCATTATGTTTATTTCTGAGGAATAACGAAACGAGGCTAATTAAAATTATAATTGAATATTCTAAAATATAAACCTTGATTGCACAACCTGGAATATATGTATACGATACAAATTAACCACGATAGTTTGTCATTATAATAAGAATAAAACATTATTTTGTAATAATATTGTTATTTGATAATGAAAATAATTTGAGACAGCTGATTTCGCCTCAAAAACAGTGCTCAAAAAAGAACTCATAGTTTTGGTATTTGACCCAGGAATTGAACTTCGCCTTTTACTTCAAATACATCAGGTACTCATAAAATCGTAAAGACTTGAAAACACATGTCGGAATGTAGAAATGCTTGAAAACAACAAAAAATTGGAAATTTTGAAGCCTGGACATAACCTAGGTCACCCTCATGCAAGGGATGCTGGCGCGTATGCAAAGACTTTTTTAAATAAATATATTTCACCAAGTACCCACCCAACATGAAATTTTCCTCTTCTATATATATATATATATATATATATATATATATATATATATATATATATATATATATATATATATATATATATATATATATATATATATATTAGCACCCGCCCTTTTAATTTAATTTCTTTTAAAGTTTTAATAATGTGGTATTTCCATGTTGAGTCGTAAGCCTTTTGTATATCTAGAAAAATCGCTATGAGATGTCTGTTTTTGAATGCTTTTTGTATTTTATTTTCTAGTGTGATTATTTGGTCTACTGTAGATCTATTTTCTCTAAATCCACATTGCTCATTGATTAGAACGTTTTTTGATTCTAGATGCCAGGTTAGTCTCCGGTTAACCATTTTTCGCATTATTTTGATCATGCAGTTTGACAGGGATATGGGCTTATAGTTTTCGGGATTTGTGTTGTCTTTGTTGGGTTTTGCAATGGGGACAGTAATAACTTTGCTCCATTTGTCTGGGTAAACCCCAGTTTCCCATATAGTATTGTTTATTCTTAGCAGATATTCAATTTTTGAGTCAGGTAAGTGGACTAACAGTTGGTATGGAATACCATCTGGTCATGGACTGCTTTTTCCTTTAGAGTTTTTAGGGCATATCTGAGTTCGTGTACAGTAAAAAGTTCATTTATTGGTAAATTGGTTGTATCGTCTTCAATTAGTATTTCGTGTTCTTCATTTTCCTTTTTACGTAAAAATTCTTCCGTGTAACATGTGTTCTCAGGGTTTTTTTTTAATGTGGTGGCTAATGAATTCGCTACATCTTGAGGGTTTGTTGTTGTTTCTGTATCTGTTTTCAACATTTTTATATTGTGAGTTTCTCTACCATGTTTTATTTTTCTTATTTTTTCCATACTATTTGTGTAGGAGTGCTGGGTGTTATTGTTGAAATGAATTTTTCCCATGAGGTTCTTTTACTTTCTAGGATTGTTTTCCGTAGTACTGCTTGTGTTCGTTTGAGATTTATAAAGTTTTCTTGGGTATTTTGTTTTTTGTACTTATAAAGTGCTTTTTTATTTTGTTTTATTGCTATTTCGCAGTTTTTGTTCCACCATGGTACTGTCTTTTTGGCTGTCCTGTTTTTTTTATTGCCAATTGCTATGTTTGCGGCGTGTGTTATTTTTCCGGTGAATTCGTTTACTATGTTGTTTATGGTTTCGTTGGTAGGGAACTCTACATCTGGCGCAAATAACGATGAGTACATATTCCAATATGCTTTCTCAGTGTTCCATTTTGCGTATATTTCGTGAAGTGTTACATTGTTATTTGTTTCAAAGGATATTTTTATAGGGAAGTTGTCACTGTTGTAAAGACAGTCCTCTGGGTTCCACTCAAAATTGTGTGCTATTTGTGGATGGCATATTGAGAGATCAATTGAAGAAAAGTTTCCTGTGCGAGTACAAAAATGTGTTGGTCTTCCATCATTTAATAATATTAGGTCTCTTTCCTCTATTAGGTTTTCTATAATTCTACCGTTTTTATTTATATTATTAGAGCCCCATATGTAGTTATGTGTGTTTAGGTCTCCTAATATTATGTACGGTTTTGGCAGTTGTTCTATTACTCTGTCTACATCTTCATCGCTTACATTTAAATTCGGTGGCAGGTAAATATTGCATATAGTCATATTTATGGAAGTTAACGTTTGGATTGCAATGGCTTCTAAATTTGTATTAATATTTATTTCTTTTGTGCAGTTTTTAGTTTTTGCGAGGATGGCGACTCCTCCGCTACATTATTTGCGTTTATCCTGTTCTTTGTGTATATATTATGTCCCTTAAAGGTTACTTTCTGATTATATTTGAAGCGTGATTCTTGGATGCATATGAATTGTGGGTTATATTCTGACGTTACTTTTCTGATTTCACCTATATGTGCGTAAAATCCATTGCAATTCCATTGTAAGATCATTATTATTAAGAATTTTCCTTATTGGCTGCAAAGCTCAAGGATTCTTGACTTGAGAAGAGTTCTTTATTTTGTTCTTGATTTAGTTGTCTTTTCAGTTTATTCGTTATTTTTGAGCATCGTGTTTTCATTGATCTTTCATTTAGTTTGGGGTAAAGTTCATATAGAGTGTCTATTAATTCTGAGATATTATTAGTGTATTCTCTTGCAATACTAAGGGGGTCTGGGTTGGAAGAAGAATTTTCTAAGAATTCTTTTAAGTCTTCAAAATTTATTACATATTTATCAGTATTTGCTGTCATTTCAATTTTAAGTGGTTCTAATATTTCGTTCAAATTTTTAATTTCGATCGGACTAGTTGTCCTTGATCTCTTTTTGTTTGGCTTTATTGGATTATTATCCTTGTTTTGTTCGTCTTGCGTTATTTCCATTGTGTGAAGAGGTTGTGTATTGGTATCATATTCTTTTGGCGTATTTTCTGTATCTGTCGTTATTTGCGATGCTGCTCTTTTCCCTAGAGTTGGTGCTACGGGGATATTGGATCTTTTTCCCTGTTGTTTTCGCATTGGTTACTGTTGTGTCCCGTTTTTTACAAATGAAGCAGGTTATATTATCTTCAATTATAAATACTCTATAATCTATATTTTCATATTTTATTGAAATATGTTCTGGGAGATTTAGGTTTTCTTCCTGAGATATGTATACCTGTCTTCTAAAGCTCATTACATGAGTGTATTCGGGGGCTAACATTCCTACTCGTAGAAAGTTTATAGGTGATTCTGTTTTTAGGCCTATGTTTTTAAGATTTTCTTCTATAATGTGATGTGGTATGGAGTAGCATACGTTTGGTAGTATTATTCTCTTTGCCGGTGTAATTAATCGTCTTATGGTTATTTCATGATTTTCAATAGTAACTGTTTTGTGGCTTTTAATAATACTATCTACAAGTTCTTTTGATTGTATGTACAAACAAACTCTATTATTAGATATTCGGGAAGCGAATAAAACATTTTTGGGGCTGACAATATTTCCGATAGTTACTATATAGTCCTTTATTTTTAGACCGTCTATAGAATTCATAAGAATTGCCTGTTCTTTACTTGGGAATTGCACTGCGGCTTGTTTCTGAGCGACGCTTGCGAATGTTTGTTTTTGGTTGGTGTTTGTACGGGTTTGTGTGGTGGGCGGTGGCATTTTCGTTTGAGACATGTTTGAGTCGGTGTTGATATGGATGACCGCTGTAGTCAGCGGTTTGTTTATTGGTTTAATGTTGCTATTGTTTGGTAGGTGGATCTACCAGTATTGTTTAAATGATTATTTTAGAGGTTAATAAGTGACTTGAGTAAGGGTTTTTAAGGACAATTTATTTCTATGAATATTGAGCTCTACCTTATGATGATCTGCGGTAGCCATCCAGGGATTGGGCTCGTTTTCCTTGTGTTTGAATAGGTAATATCTGCTATACTTGCACACGTGCTAATCACTGTCACTGTCAAATCGAGACGTCGACGCCTTTTTTATTTTACCATATTGTTTACAAACAAAAGAATAGGTACAAGACAAAATTAAATTATATTTTCATCAATAGGCAATATAATTCAAAATAAATGTGTTTGACACAAAAATAAGTATATACTAACCAAGTAGGAACACTTTAACGAACATATATATTATAATAAAATAGAAAATAAAACAAAAATGAAAAATATAAGCTTCTTATAGATATGTAGCTAAAATTTTTTCTTTTTTGTTTTAAGTACATTGTCAGTTCCAGTTTGTTCTCCTATGTTCGGAAAAACATAATTGAAAAAATTTTTCTCTATAGTTTTTTTTTATTGTGACTTGTTATATTCTCAACGTTTTTGCGCGTTTTACCTTTTAGCCAAGTAAGTACAGCTTGCTGTGGATTCCACTTGGTTAGTACTGGCATGTTAATATGAACATATAAATACAATGATTCAATTGTTAGCACCATACTTGAACGGAGTGATGTTTTCAACAAATTATTTGCACTAATACTTCTTTCGACATCGGCGGAATGTGGAGTTAATGCGTCAATCCGTGCAAAAATTAACAAAATGTCTTTGTAATTTTCTTCAACATCAGATAATGAAAGTTGACGTACAATCTCATTTATTGACGTAATATCTAAATTTTGTTCACACAGTTCATTGTATTGAAGATACAAATTTGTCATATCTACGTCTTGGCCTAATATATAATGTATTTTTGTAAATTAACTGATTTGTGTAAATTCACAATGGTTCAATTTATATATATATATATATATATATATATATATATATATATATATATATATATATAATTTCCTACAAGACAGAAAATTGAAGGTAAAATGTATTGGATGTCTCTCGGAAAAAAAACCCAAATAAACGGAGTCCCACAAGGAGAAATCCTAAGTGCCACGTTATTCTTGCTCGCAATGAACAATGTAAAACAATACTTAAAGAACAACTCCCAATATTCCCTTTTTGCAGACGACCTAGTTATATATTACTATGGTAAAAACATCACCTCACTGAAAAATAAATTACAGGATACCATAAATAATCTAGAAGAATGGGCAGGTACAACAGGCTTTCGTTTCTCCGAATCAAAGACTCAAGCCATCCATTTTAGACGGCTTCGAAAATATTACGAACAACCTACCATTAAAATTATCGGAACTAATATAAAATATGTAAACCACACAAAATTCTTAGGAGTGACATTCGACTCAAAATTAATATGGACACAACATCTAACAAATCTGAAAAAAGAATGCATACAAAAATTAAATATAATAAAAGAACTGGGACATATAAAATGGGGAGCATACAGAGAGTCTATTCTGAACATATACAAATTCCATATTCGATCCAAAATAGACTATGCAAGTACAGTCTACTCAACTGCCAAGAAATCAAAATTAAAAATCTTAGTCCCAATACACTACACGGCAATAAGAATAGCAACTGGAGCATTTAGAACAAGCCCAACAGAAAGTCTCTTAATTGAAGCAGGTGAACCAACACTGGAAGTAAGAAGAGAGCAACTAACACTGAACTACATAACGAAACTCTCTTAAAATCCAAACAACCCAGCATTTAGTCAAACATACAACAATAAACCAACGATAAAAGAAGAAACACCATTACAGCACAAAATTAACACATACTTAAACAAAATACAATTAACACCTCCTTATACAAAAAACCTTACCTACCATACTCATCCCCCCTGGACAATAAAACAAGCCAAAATTATCCTTCACCTTTCAGAATTCCCAAAAAACCAAACCCTACCGGAGCTCTACCGAAAAACTTTCAACTCCATCAGAGACAGCTTAAAACAACACTACTTCATTTACACGGACGGTTCCAAACACAATAACAACATAGGAGCTAGTGTAGCATATTCTCCGCAGAATGCTACAGTATAGAAAAAGCTACCAGAATCATAAAACAGAGTGACCGTAGCAAATTTGCCATCTGCATAGACTCACTAAGTGTTATCCAAAGCATCGACGAGCTATACGCCAAAAATAAATTAATCCAAAATATCCAAGACAACATACACGAAGCAATTGACACACAAAATAAAGAAATTGTCATAATATGGATACCATCGCATATAGGGATAGCAGGCAATGAACAAGCAGACAAAGCAGCAAAGGAAGCGACCACAGAAGACATCGAAAACATACCAATCATAGCCGAAGACCTTAAACAAACAATAAAGAAAAAAATACAAGAAAAATGGCAAGAGAAATGGAAAAGCCAAACCAATAATAAACTATACCAAATAAAGGAAGAAACACAAAAATTGATAGATCTACCAAACAGAAAGCTACAAACCACTATAAGTAGACTAAGAATAGGACACACCCGACTTACACATAGACACCTCCTACAAGAAAGACAGAAATGTGTGACACATGTTACACCCAAATTACAGTACAACACATAATCACACAATGCACTAAATATACCACTCAAAGACAACAACTCAACATGTCACCAACACTGAAACTAGCCCTAGCCAATGACAGGATCCATGGAAAAAGTCATACAATACTTAATTAATATAAATATGTTAAACAAAATATGATAATACAATGTAAAATATGTAAATGTATATAACAATTGCTGTACCGGGGCATTAATAGCCAACGGCTAAAATGCTTCTAATTTTCATTAATAAAAAAAGGCGTCAAACATGTAACTACGCATTTTATAAAATAAATTTTTAATGTAAAAGTATTTGATTTTGAACTCAGTAGAAATACCCCCCCCCCTCCTTCTTATCTTTGAACAAAATAGTGCAACTCTAAATTTTTCAAATTATATCCCCTATTACCTTCATACAAATTTTAATTGTTTCCAAAAATATGAATTAATAAATAAGCAAATAAATATATAATCACGGTTTATTACCCAGTTCTGGGGGTTTTTAATTTGCTTTTATTCAAAAATTTCGGTAATAACGACATATCCGTATAGTTGAGGTTATTTACTTTTGTGCTATTTGAATTTCGACATAATTAGTGTAATTATATTTATGTGTTTAACTTACATGATTCAGTACTCAAAAATCAGTAGAAATTTCATAAGAGGCGAGTAGGTATTTATGTCACGAACAAACAAAATTTTGGGGAAATTTCCGTTTGTAGGGTTGTATGATTTCCAGAGGTATTTGAAGTAGGTATAAAAGTTCAGTTTTAGGTCATTTTCATCCCATTACACGTTCCAAAATATTTATGTATTTATTTGAACACTGTTCTTGCGTGTTTGGAGCTTGAGTTATTTTTTATGTAGAATAAATATGAACTATATAGTATGACAAACTTTAACAGTTTGTTGGGAGGTCATTTCGAGTAAAAATAGCATTATGAGTCATATTCATTTTTGTTATTAAAATACAATAAAGTCTAATTAATG
Organism: Harpalus rubripes; assembly: GCA_963082715.1. Classification (NCBI taxonomy): domain Eukaryota; kingdom Metazoa; phylum Arthropoda; class Insecta; order Coleoptera; family Carabidae; genus Harpalus; species Harpalus rubripes. The sequence goes on along the minus strand of OY720455.1, from coordinate 35,714,041 downwards.
TATATGCCTACTTGAATGAATGCAGTCAAATAAAATAAAGAAACATAAAAATTTAATGGTAAATATTTAATAAAAGATAATAAATTTATGTTGATTGTTTACTCTCAAAAATAAAATAAATGAATCAAATATACATTTCAATATTTTTTTTAATAATTACAAAGAAAAAACACTTGGTGTATGTTTCATAAATTTTATATTATTGTTTTGTTTATCTTTACGAACAAGACGATATTTTCACTTGTACCACAATAAATATATGTAAAAAAAAAACGTGATTTATACATCGTTACGATACAATGAAACATCAACATAACATATCGATATATTGATACATCAATATTCCAATACATCGACATATATATATATATATATATATATATATATATATATATATATATATATATATATATATATATATAAAGGTAAATAACTTCTTAATTTATAATTTTAGACCCCTTAATACTTTGTTAAAGGGAATCTAATTTACTGTCAAAATAAATAAATAAATATAGAGTGTTCCATTAAGAAATATAAAGTTACATATTGTTGCTCTTAAATGGAGCACTCTGTATACAAATGGATATGGTACGAAGGTAGACAATACTATATCATACAAATTATATTTGAAGAGTTTTCTATCTGACTTAAAAGAGTTATAAAGAGAGGACAGACCGATGAATCATCCTGTATATATATAATTTAATTCACATCCAATATTTATATTAAAGTTTTGATACCGTACAGCTACTACTGGTTTTCAAGACCCATATACCTACTGTGCGCATGAGCATTTATAAAGCTTGAAAAGCTTGAAAAAGCTTGAAAAGCTTGAAAAAGCTTGAAATAGCTTGAAAAAGCTTGATAAAGCTTGAAAATCAAGCCAAGCCTAAAATATTTAAAGCTTAAAATTTTCAAGCCAAACTAAGCTTTGTTTCCATCAAGCCCAAGCCAATCCAAGTTTAACAATAAAAAAAGCTTGAAGTTTCAAGCCAAGCTAAGCTTTTTTATTTCAAGCCAAATAGCTTGGATTGGTAAATCCCTATTTAGAATCGATAATTTACATACCTAGTGAGTTTTTTTTGTTAATAGTGGTAACGGATAAAATCAGTGTCGCCCAAAATAGTAGCAATTAATTAACTAAACAAATAAAAATCATAAACCTATTTAATTTTTCCGGTTGAAATAAACTATAAAATGTAGTGTCGAAGATAAGTATAAAAATACCAATGCAATGAGTAGAAACTCAGTAAAGAGAAACTACGTCAAAGAAATTAAAAGGAAAAGGAACATACAAACAATCGAAAAAAGCGGCGAAGAAATACATATTTTGACAGTAAAAAAGAGACTTATCAGATCATGAGAGATAAGCAATATACTTCAAAAGAAAACAATGCCTATAATAAACAAAAGGAACAGGTGGTAATAAAAATCCGGAAGAGGATATGCAAGAATTAAAAAGTTTGATGTAACAAATACTAGAACAACTAGTAAATAACACCAAAGGAGTAAAAAAAACTTAACGAAAAATTTGAAAAAAGGGAAGTAGAATGGGAACAATACAGAAATACGCTAAATAAAAGAATATATGACTTACTTGACTTATTTCCTGTTACTCCGTAGAGCTTCAACAAATCGACGCCAGCGGACACGGTTTTGGGCCAGGGTTTTTATTTCTGACCATGTTTTCCCCACTGCTTTGGCTTCTTCTTCTACTGTTCTTCTCCAACTTTTCTTTGGTCTACCTCTTTTTCTTTTCCCTTGTGGGTTCCAGTTTAGTGCTTGCTTCTCAATAGCTGTCGAGTCTTTTCGTAATGCATGACCAATCCGTTTCCACTTTCACTCCCTTATTTGGACAGAAATTTGTTTTTCCTTGATACGTTCCCACAGTTCTTCGTTCGTGATAATATTAGGCCAGAATATTCTCAGAATTTTTCTCAGGCATCTGTTGATAAATGTTTGTAGTTGACTTGATATAGCTTTTGTTACTTTCCAAGTTTCAGAGCCGTAGAGCAACACTGATTTGACGTTGCTTCTAAAATTTCTTAGTTTCGTTTTTAACGATATTTCATTTGATTTCCATACTTTATATAATTGTACAAATGCTACATTTGCTTTTCGAATCCCTGTTTTTACGTCTCCTTCTAACCTTCCAGTACCAGTGACTATGCTACCTAGATAGGTAAAGGTATCTACTTCTTCTATGTCTTCATCGTTTAATTGAAAATGTTTCGCGTTGTTTGTGTATATGCTGCTACGTAACTGGCACTTTTAGATTCAAAATGAAATAAAAAAAAAATAGCGGACTCACCAAAGGTAACTAGTCTCCAATAGCGAAGTATACACATTCACTCTGTTCGATAATTCGGAAAACTCGCAGAGGAAGATGTTCGTAGTCGGGATAGCCTCTTGTTCAGGGTAGACTTGCTCTGAGATTGCAGGGGGGGGGTATTCAAGTTCAATTACTTAGTAAACGCCTGAGCTGTCAAAATAAGTGCCACCGAATTTATATCCCAAGCTACAAAACCTGAAATATTCACTAGGAAGGAACAAGATTTCCAAAGCAAAACAACGATCTCCAATTCGAGACATAAAATATGTTTAATGTTAAAAATTAATCAAAAATCTTCAAAATTGGCCCAAGGTGTATAAAATACCTCTTCTCGAATGGTTCGATGATTATTCTCCGAGATTCTAAGTCCTCCAAGATCGTAAATCTTCCAAGTCAAGGACGATGTGAATATACAGGAACAGAAATGTTCACTGCCCACGTGCTCGAAGTTCAAAAGTTTGGATAACAGAAAATTTTCTTCTAAATATAATTGTGGTTAAAATAACCCACTCCAAACAGGGTAAAATTGAAGTTTAACAATCAGCTATTGTTACAATAAATGAAAAATCGTACTGTAATACTCACGGAAAGATTTCCTAACCCCTCAAATGATCCGATGAAAAACGCACGTTCAGAGATAAAAACTCTTAAGATTATACTAATCTTTTAGTGCTGACAGCTGAGGCCATTCCGCAACAATGCGAATCACTTTGGTGAACAAAATCAAACTAACAATGTTTTCAACACAACCAAAAACCAAAGAGAAGTTGACTGTACAGTTATCACTCAACGAATCAATCGTAGCACGCAAAGAATTGTTTTGCGCGAACCAGTCAAAACCTTTAATCATTACCGTCAGAAGCGAACAATTCACAATAAAATAAAAGACAATTCAACTACAAGTACAGATGGCTCCCGTAGTCCATCGAGACAATAAAAAAATAAAGATGAAACCAAATTCGAATATAGCATGTAACAATGCGCAGGGATTTGGTTTTGTTTTCGTTAATTTTTAATCCGTATTGCTCTCCTGCTGTTTGAAGATCTTTTAATTTAGTTTCCATACTTGCAAAGGTATGAGACAGCCAGCAAATATCATCTGCAAAGTCTAGATCTTCTAGCTGGTTCATAATACCCCAAGATAAACTTCTCCTTTTTCCATTTATTGATTTTCTCATTATATCGTCAAGAACGGTAAGAAAGAGTAGAGGTGAGAGGATACACCCTTGACGTACTCCATGTGTCCTTGATATTTCATTTGACAATTTTCCTGCATGTAGTATTCTACATGTAATGAAAGCGATGATGGGTGCCGGGATTTTATAATGATTCAGCGCGTTCCATATTTTTGTTCTTTTTATCGAGTCAAATGCTCTTTCAAAGTCTATGAAAACCATGTACGTATTTACTGCGAACTCCATACTTTGTTCTATGATTATACGTAGGGTATTGATTTGGTCTATACAGAATCTGTTGCACATGAAGCCCGCTTGTTCTTTCCTAAACTGCTTCTCTAGCCAATTATTTATGCGGTCCAGTATGATGCGACTTAGAATTTTCCCAGGAACTAAAAGTAGCATTATGCCTCGCCAGTTGTTGCAATTTGAAGCGTTTCCTTTCTTCGGTATTTTAACTAACCATATTTTTTAAATAAGTGGATGTAGTATGTCCGTATGTCCATACTAGTTTCTATGTCTTGCTTAAGGATTTCCGGCGGAATATTGTCAATTCCCGGAGCTTTCCCACTTTTTAACGCTTTCAGAGCCTCATTAACTTCTTCTTTAGTAGGTATGTTTGAGTTTATCCTATGGTTAGGTACGTTTCTTATATTGTTTCTCTCTTGGATTTCCTGCACATCCGCTTCATATTCTTCCTGGTCAGGGTTTCTGTTAAATAGTTCATTGAAGTATTCTTCCCATCTTGTCATGAGACCGCTTTTGTTTGTAAGCTGCGTTCCTTGCTTATTTCTTATTGTGTCCCTTTCTAAAAAAAATTCTGTGATAGAATACGTGTAGTTTGATATAACTCCCCTAAATTTCCTTCTTCTGCTGCTTTTTCTGCTCTTTCTGAAGTTTCATTTACCCAATTTCTGCGATCTGCCCTTGCGCTTATTTTGATTTCTTTTTCTTTGTTTTTATAGTCATTTTGGTGGTGTGCTTTTTCACTTCTTGTCCTGCATCCTGCGAGTTTTAATTTTATGTCTTTTCTTTCTTCTATTAGATTCCATGTCTTCTCTGACATCAATTCTTTTTTGCATGGTTTCTTGAAACCTAAAACATCTTCGGCAGTCTCGTTATATATTCCTTTAACCTTTGACCAGTGTGCTTCTACGCCCTCGTTTTCGTCTAGCATTTTACTTAAGATTTGGTATCTATTATGTAGTTGGAGGCAGAAAGCTCCTTTAATTTTTTCTTCTTTGAGTTTTTTCACATCATATTTCTTTGTAGTTTGCTGAAAATTTGTCTTTGCTGTCATTATTTTAATTCTCAGGGATGCGACTACTAAATAATGATCGCTAAATATATCTGCCCCTCTCTTATTTCTTACATCTAGCATTGAGAATCTCCATTTTCTGTCTATAGCTATATGGTCGATCTGGTTCTCCGTTTTGTTGTCTGGGGATACCCAGGTAATTTTGTGGATTCTTTCATGTTTAAACACAGTACCTCCTATACCCATATCGTTTTCAGCACACCAGTCTATAAAGAATTCACCATTTTTATTTCTTTTGCCTATTCCTTCTTTTCCCATTATGTGCTCGAGACCAGTGTTGTCAATTCCCACTTTAGCATTTACGGCTTCCATAACAATTTTGATATCTTTTGCTTTTATACTGTTGAAAACATTTTGCAGGTCTGTGTGAAAGCCATTTTTGCTTTCCACTTCTGCGATATTGGTGAGAGCATAACATTGTATTATACTAACGTTTCGGATTTTTCCCTTGAATGTTGCTGTTATAATTCTTTCGGATATTGGTTTCCAAGTTAATAGGCATTTGCCATGTTTTTTTGATAAGAGGAGTCCGACTTCTTGCTGGTGGTAGTCGTTCTCATTTGGACTTCCTGAATATAGGCAAGTTTTTCCGCTGGGCGTTGTTATTTCACCAAACTGGGTCCATCTTACTTCACTCAATCCAAGAATATCAAGTTTGTAATTCTCCATTTCTTTGATCGCTTGGTATAATTTACCTGTTTCATATAATGTACGAACGTTCCAAAAGCCTATAAGAGTTTTCCGTTTCATGCCAAAAGTCGTCTTCGTGTGGTTCCTTAGCCGGCTATTATTTTGTTTTGTTTCTTTAACAAGCGGGTTATTTAAGAGTAGTGGGATATTAGCCCTCTGCCTCCGATTACCATGATGGGGCTTCCATCTTCTGGCCAAGGTACTGGCCATATTTTTCGAGGTGTTGAGAACTTGAGAGATACACTCCCTACAGTTTTTCGGTTATCCCGCCGACAGTCGGTCGTCATTGCCTCGTTTGTTGTAATAGGGGGTACCACGTAAAGGTGAGGTTGACATTTAGACAGGAGAGGATGTATCTTACTCGTCACTGTCCCTTACCTCCCAAAAAAGAATATATAGTTCACCACAAAGAACAGAAAGCTAAGAAAAAAATAATATAGTCATTAAGAGACTCTAGACTGCCATAAATGAAGAAAACAATGGTGTCTAGAATTTCCTGCTTAACCAAATAAGACTAAACATATGAATTAAATTAATATACAAAATAAACACAAGAAGCCTGGTAAATATAATAGTGAGTGATAGAGTTACCGGCGAGGGAAAAAAGCTGAAATATTCGAACAGAAAAAAGAAAATTAGCCAAATCTCACATATACATGGGACATAATAGATTTAAAGCAAAATTTCGAAACGTAGTTATCACCAACCTCTACGCACTAGCGAACAAAAAAGAAGACGAAGAGAAAGATGACTTCCACAAAGATTTACAATCAGTTATTAAAAAAATCAAAAAATCGTATGAGATATTGTAATATTGTTAAGAGTTCATGTGCATTTTGTTATTTTTGTGTCTTTTCTTTATTGTGCTTTTATTCTCCTTTGTTTCATACCTACAAAACATACTATTAGCTACTTGCCTTCAATTAATTCTCATACGTTATAATTTCATACTTTATTTATTTAATTTATTCTTGTTATTCGTTGTTAAATGTGAGGTTATCTTTTGTGACAGTTGTTATTAGTAACTTTTATTTTTATTTCTTCTTATTTCTTTCATTGCTGGTAATTTTTACGTTTCGTATGTGTTGTTTCCTCGTAGTCTTCGGCGGCGGTCTTGTGTTCTCGACACTCTTCGTTTCGTTCTGCGTTGTCTTTCTCCCTCTCTCGTATATTTAGCATCTTTCATCTCAATTCTTTTTCCTTTCTCTGTCTACGAACTTAAATGGATTTTGGCTCATTACTCTATTTTCTATCTTTCTTCTTTCATATCTCTTTTTATGCGTAATTATTATTTATTCGTGTCGAACTAATATAATAACAATAGCAAAAAGTCAAAAATCACTAATTTGTCTTTCGCTTCTTGGCTACACTTGAAGAATACTAGTTCGTTGGTGCAGAATTATCTACCGATTAAAAACCAGTACCCAGGGTCGCGACGAGGACGCTTCTGCTTGACCCGTTTTTCATTTTTGACAGTTGTCAACCACCAAATTCCATCTTCATAATCTTGACACAATTTTTTAAATTCACATCGAAAATTATATACTGACAACACGAAGAATTTAATAGTGAATCGATTTATTGTACTAACTACATTTAAAATTTTAATGCGTAATGCTCTTTGTTTAGTAAACATTTTTAAAATTGCAAAACCCTACAGGGGGTAACGAGTTAGATAGCGTACTTTTGAAAAAGCAAGTCAGTTTTTTTTTGGGCGTCGTATTTTTGTAGTCGCGTGCGGTCAAATTTTCTAAATCGAAGTTTTGTTTCGATTCCAAAATTTTGGGATAAAAGTTTATTCGTGTATTTCGCCGCGTGTGAGAATTTTGGTTTCGTTTTTACCCGGAAAAGCCCGCTGAGGGAATTTTTGCGCTACCGAGCGAACGTCGTCTGGATTTTGAGACTTCCGTGAGTTCATCCTACATCGTTCCCACCGAGAGCCCGTATATCTGGCCCGCTGTCCACATTTTCCGGGTTTCCACCAGCTCGCCTGCAGAACACTTACGAGAGAGAAACAGCTAAGTGTTGTGAGACAAGTGAGTGTGGTTGAGTTTTCTTTATCGAAGATTTAGAATTCGCCGAAAGCCATTCTTTATATTAATTTTGATTTAAATTTAAATTGGAGTCTGCGGACTATTTTTTTTCTTGTGGCACAAAACTCGTTTTGTGCAAACTAAGCCTTCAGCTTGGAACTTTTGTATTTACTGTCATTAAATTCAAATTCATTTATTTCTTTTATCCTTCTAGTTCTGACCGTATTTTTTGCATTTGTTTTGTGCCTGCGCTGTGTTTCACAACGGTTCTTCGCGATTACTGCCGCCATTTTGTTGTGAACCGACTGCACAGCTTCGGTAGGTTTGGTTCTTGTATGTACCATAGTTTCTAGGGTTTAGTCCGAGAGCTCGCGGGAAATATAATCGTCAGTGTCCGCGCTTCTAACCTGTTCTCGCCGCTTCACATCTCCCTTCTCTCTCTTTTTTGTATAGGCGTCGCGAACATCCATTATATTATATATTTATGCTTTATACATTTGTAAATTATTTGTCAATATATTTTCAGTCACATTAAGTTACATTTTGGTTATCATTGTAGAATCACCCAAGGGTTCCTCTCCAAACCATTTTGCAGGAGTTATTTTTGGCGTTGAGTACTTTAGCTTTTTTTATTGTCCTCCACACTACCGTAGTCTAGCGGAAGGCGACAGCTTGTCCGATCACGTGGCGCCCAGTTTACCGAACCACCCCATTCTCCGTGAGAAGCCGGCAGCTTCATCCGGGAGGGGACAATTTATTGCCGAACCATCGCGGTACGTAATGATAATAATAATAATAATAATAATAATAATAATAATAATAATAATAATAATAATAATAATAATAATAATAATAATAATAATAATAATAATAATAATAATAATAATATATATATATATATATATATATATATATATATATATATATATATATATATATATATATATATATATCGTATATATAAGATTGGAACGTAAAATTTAAAAACAAAAATGAAGAAATTGAAGATATTATGGGAAAACACGGATAAGGGGAGAAAATAACTGTCAAAGATTAATTGACTTCAGTAAAATAAAAAATCTGCTAATAGGAAGAGGAAGAGCTATACTTAAACATAAGTGCTTACAGGAAACCTGAATATCTCCCAACCGTAAAACAAAAAAATAATAAACAGGTAGACAATGTTCTAATACATCGAAAATGTAGAAATAGCCTAAAAGATGTTAGACCCATTAAGGGTGCTGTTGTAGGAACGGATCACGTACTAATTGGAGCCAAGTAGCGAATAAATATTAAAGCAAATAAAATACACGAAAACAGACGAAAACTTTCAACGTTAGAAATTTTTCTGAAAATGAAGAATGCTTAACTAGATTTCGACACTTTGCTCAAATAGGCATAGGTAGATAGCACTAATAATATTGACACCCTTGGAGTAGAACAAATATAGAACTTATACAAAGAAACACTAATAAAATCCGCTGAAGAATGCATTGGAAAAATTGAGAGAAATGACAAACAATGGATAACAATGAATACGAAAAACATTATAGAAAATGGAGAAAAATTAAATCAAAAATTTTGCAAAACGAGAAACGTCTAATATAAGTTAAATATCGCCATATAAACAAGGAAATTAAAAAGAATGCTAGAAAGGATAAAATAATATACCTCGAGGATACAACACATCAAAAAACTATACGAAATAACAAGGAAGCTGCCTGAAAATAAAATAACTTTAAACAGAAAAGTAAAAAAAATGCGGAGCAGTGGAAAAAACTCGGAAAACATAGGTTAAATATTTTACTTAAATATACGAAAAATAAGAAATTCATGTAATAGTTTCCAAAGAAGAAGAGAGGGGAAGAAAAACACTTAATATTAATGAAAAAATATTTAATAGAGATGACATCGAAAACACAATCCGCTAACTCAAATATGGTAATGCCGCAGGAATAGATAATATCTCAGCAAAGCTACATAAATAAATAAATATATCATCACGGCATATTACCCATTGCTGGGTGTGCCAATCTGCTTTGTATACAGATTTCGGTAATGATCATGATATATTTGTACCGTGTGGGCATTTACCAGGCGTCACCTCACGGGCACTCATTGCTGGCGTGGAGAGTGCACCACAGGGGTCAATTATGTGCCATTTAAAATTCGAAATATTTGGCGTCGGTCGGGATTGAATCCGGTTCCCCAGATTCGCGACCAGACACTCAGGCACGCGGCCACGAGATCCCATGCAAAGCTACTTAAGGCGAATATTGAAACTACGCTACCTTAGGTTGAAAATAGGTAGAAATAAAATATTAAAATTTATATTGCAGTAAATTTTAATCGACTATTGATATAGATTTGGAGAAGTGAATTAATGGAGAACCAGTCTTTGAAGAGCAAAATATTTATTAATATTGTAACGTTTTTATTTATTTAGATGAAGTGTAAATATTAGACAATTATTATTAATTAAAAGTTTATTATAACGATAAATAGATATTAAATATAATTAAAAGATGATAAATATAACAAACACTACGATTAAACAAATATTAAAAACTAACAAGGACTAAGAAAACTGTAAGACACTTAAACACTAATATTATTTATTTAAACAATATATAGCTCACTTATTTATTTATACAACCATATTTATTTATATTTACCACATGTCGACTACCTGTTTATATCACCAACTGTTTAACACGCAACGCTTATTTATTTCAGTCTGTCCAATGTCTTCGCTAACAGTGCTTATATACTCTGGCATTTGTATTCCAGAAATTTCTAGAGCATTATTCTAGATAAAAACTCTAACACAATAGGTTACATCAACCGCGTAATTAAGCAGGTTCCAACAAGTCTGTTGCGTTATCGCTAACAATAGACACTCGCTCGTCCCCGCGACAGCGACGGGAACAGCGGCGGTGTAGTGGCGGCGACGGCGGGCGCTGCACATTACAATACATTAACAATAAACAACACCGACGTTTCGGTCACATATTGTCCATCTTCAGGGTTAGTTTAAGTTATTTTAAAATTTCAGATTTGTTAAAATAATAATGTAATGTGCAGTGCCCGCCGTCGCCGCCACTGTTACCGCCTCTGTCCCCGTCGCTGTCGCCACCGCTGTCGCAGGAACGAGCGAGTGTCTATTGTTAGCGATGACGCAACCGACAGGTCGGAGCCTGCTTAATTACGCGGTTGATGTAACCTATTGTGTTTTATCTAGAAGTCTTCCAGTGAGTTCTCGAATTTTCGGCTAGGGTATATAAGCACCGTTAGCAAAGGCACTGGACAGTCTGATATAAATAAGCGTTGCGTGTTAAACAGTTGGTGATATAAACAGATAGTAGACAAGTGGTGAATATAAATAAATACAGTTGCATAAATAAATAAGTGATCTATATATTGTTTAAATAAATAATCTTAGAGTTTAAGTGTCTTATAATATTCTTAGTCGTAATTAGTGTTTAATACTTGTTTAATCGTAGTGTTTGTTATATTTATTCATCTTCTAATTATATTTCATATCTATTTATCGTTATAATAAACGTTTATTTTAATTAATAATAATTGTCTAATATTTACACTTCATCCAAATAAATAGAAACATTACAATAATGATACATAATCATAAACATAGATTAGTGATGTCGTCAAATTATAAGAAAAAATGCGTACATTGTATCAGTTCTATATTGACCTTCTGATACAACGTACGCATTTTTTTCTTATAATTTGACATCACCTATCTATGTTTTTGATTATGTATCATTATTATTTTAACAAATCTGAAATTTTAGAATAACTTAATCTTACCCTGAGGATGGTCAATTTGTGACCGAAACATCGGTGTTGTTTATTGATAATGTATCAATAAATGTTTTGCTCTTCAAGGACTGGTTCTCCATTAATTCACCTCTCCAAAATTAAAATTTATATTCAACTCTATGTAATATTATATTACATACTGGGTGTCTGAAATTATGCATACTTATCGGAGGATATTAATTCTACCGACTACAGCTGAGGTTAGTCAATTTAAATGTGTAATATAAGAAAAAAAAATAGGAAAATTTGTAGAATATCCAGGATTATTGTTCATATACTGAATAAAATATGGTTACTACGTAACAGTTCAAACAGCATAGTGGTAGCGTGTGTGGTCGGTAATAAACTTAACTTCAGTCAGCAGAAAATTTGAAATTTTATTTCTGAAAATAATTTTTATTATTAATATGTTTTAACATTTTTTTGACTTAGAATTTTATGGTCTACAACTTTTATTTGAAGAATTTTTTCTAAAATAATTTGGGGGGCAACGCGCAAGTAAAAACTGTTTTACCATGTTAAATGCCTATGTAACGGATTTCCAACAAAAAAATATGTGAAATATCTAGTTTACGTTTGACATTTTAGATGTGTCAATGTCATTGCTATGACTATAATTTATTGGTGATAGCATTTTAGTTCAAGAATTGAATGATTTATTATAAAAGTGCACAAGTTTAGGTTAATATGACGTAATTGCCTTATACACAAAACTGTTTGTGATCTGCTTGGAATCACGTTCCCATCACTACCAATATCATTTGATTCACACGAATATCAAACTATGCCGTAAAACTCAAGTGATCGTATTCGATGTACAGACACATGCACGTAAACTTTAGTCACACACATGCCTACAGACATCATCACGAAAATGTTAAAATCAGATTCTACTAACCTCAAAACGTGGTCATTTATCAAAATCAAGATATGTCATTTTTAGAACGAACCCTATACCTTTCCCCACTTCGGTGGCGAGTGGTAAAAACTGTATCAATTGTAATTTTCATATTGTCAAAGAAAATATGCACACCTATGTGCAAACAATACTGCTTGAGTGTATAAACTATCGAAGTCTCCGGTTCGGAAGGATTTCCCTTTGTGTTTAGCAGTAAAGGTTGTAAAATTACTATTTCACTTTTCACGTTGTGCGGTAAATAACTAAGTAAAAGCACATTTTTAACAAAACGCAACGTAGGAATAAAGAACCAAACAGCATTCAATTTGCTTTCCTACTTTCATCGTACTATCTATACGTAATATTGTTTATTTTTAATCGTTACTAAATTTCAGATGAAAAAATGAGAACTAAGCCAAATTTCAGATGTTTAAAATTTTACGGCAATTTAATGTAAGTTCAAGTTGTTGAGCCACTAATCGGAAAAAAAATCGTTTACCACATGACATGAAGGATAATTTCACTCTGAATTCAAATTTTCAAACCGCGTGATTATATCTTTGACCGGTCAGAATGTTAAATGTAAAAATAAAAATTTGTAGGAAAGCGTTGAGAAAAATTACTTAGAAATCATCGATAATTTACTTCTCTTGATACCTCGACCTCGACAAATGTAAACTGTTTTAAATAGTAAAAACAGATTAAAACCCGGTATTATCACTTCCGAATAAGTGAGGAGCGTTCATTAAAACTCAGACATCTCCAAATAAGATAGTTTCGAGAAAATCGCGAAAAACTGTTTACTCGTAGGATGCTTATTTTAAAATTATGCTATTTATATGGGAAGTAGTGTATCAAGTGACAGTTTAGATAGTCACATTAGTATAAAAAAAATTCTATTCTTTGGCGAGAAAAAGTGAAAAAACAAATGGATATGTCTGGTTTTGTGTGAACGCAGTGGACATGTCTGGTTTTGTTAGAACCAAAGAATTAGATCATTGTTTTAAACTGATCTGTGTCTTTTTTCTGTTATAAAACATATGTTATGAAGATAAAAATAAAAGTAGGTATAGATTATTAAACATTTTTATTACATAAAAAAATGAAGATTGAGAAAATATAAGGTATTTTTAAATATGTATAGCATAGTCGTCTTCTAAACAGTCACAAGTTTCAGTTTCGTCATGTGCTTCTTCTTCGTCTTCTTGGGAATGTTGGATATCATTAAACAAAATTTTCTTATAAAAATTGAGTTCTTAAATATCTTGCCACTGAATACCGTCTTGGTTAAATTGCTTTTCTAATAGGGATTTTACATTATTCTTCTTTTCGGCAGATATAGGATTTCCAAGTGGTAGAATGCTAAGTTTGCAATTTTTTTCACTACGACCTTTTTTAATAATAGAAATGTAATTTTCATTTGCTTCAAATTTAAAAAAAGGACTTCCTTTCAACTTAACGGTTGTTCCATTTTTAGAAATAAATTTCTTTAGATAGATTCTTTTCAGGTCTTTGATTCCCTTTATTTTATTATAAGTTTCTGACAAATTTTTTATATCGTATAGCTGCCAATCTGTACCTAATACACGAACTTGCCCAACTTGTTCATAAAATTTGTTATATTCCTCGGGGTTAAGAATGATAGTATGTTTTTTTAATATTTTTTCGGCTCGGCCAAAAACACGGTCGGCTGGTAAGTAGGAGTGGCCTCTGACGGGAAAATGCAATATCAAATTAGTGATAGTGGCCGGAGCTTCAGTTCTAAGCCATAACGCCAAAATGTGGACAATGTGGGCGTTTTTATTTTGTCCGCCACAACCATCACAAAATAATCTTAGGATTTCTACGTTTTCTAAATCCAGAAATCTAAGGTGTGCTAATAAAGCGGAGCCTATTTCCGTAGAGCCGCGACTTGCCTGATTTTCAGTCCACGTATAAAAGACAGGTTTCTTAGATTGAACGTCAACACAACAGAATGTATAAAAACTTATTTGACGCAAATAAAATGCGTCTTGAATAGGCGACTTGGGTAACGGGTGTATCTGTTGCAAATCAAAACAGAATGATAAACTTTTCGGAACATCGTCTATCAGCAATTTGTAAAAAGTATTTGCTCGTACTTTATGAATTTTGAGTTTGGTTATTAGTAAATCTTTTTGTCCTCCATCATTTTGTTTTATCGCATTTTTTAAATTAAGGCACGTACCACAAACATCAGATGCAGGAGACATAAAGCCGATGTTAAATTAAACATTGATAGTGACGCTTTAAAGTCGGGATTTTTGGAATTGTACAATTTGTTTAATAATGAAATATTCAGATCACTCGAAATGTATACCCTACAAGACTTGTTTCGATTGTAGTGACTTTCGGTTGCAGGTAAGTTTTTCAAAAATTCTCTAATTTTTTCTTTAACAGAAATGGATTTTTGACTATACCTGTCACCACCCCTTCTTTCTTTCGGAATATTACCCTCGTGGATGACCTTCAAAAGTGGTACTAATCTGTTCTTTGTTATACCAAAAGCAGCTACAAAAAATTCCCTGCAAACTGGATAAACTGATTGTTGCCCTTTAACCCGAAAGTAGTATTTTGCTTGCAGACTTTTGGTTTTTTTATTTTCACTTTCATCAACGTTTGGTCTCCTTCTTTTGGGTTCAGCAACTGATATTAAATGACACAGTTTTTGGTCTTGTACAGTCTTAACAGGTTCTTCATAAAATTTTCCCCTGGCCCTTTTTATATCGCTTTTTTTACAAAACTACATTTATAAGATTTTGTATTATGAGCGCAAGGTCGTACAAATTTGCGTAAATTAGGATCCATATCAGAATATCTAAAAATAGCAGAAGAACTACCGTCATGTCATTATAAAATAATATCAAATTTACCTTTGCTTTTTCATGTTATCTCTTTCTGATGTCCTAGCCTTTTTATTTCTGGCCCCAGTATTAATAGAAGCAACAATAGTATCCATTATCATCAAGTCTCACACTTCACAGGTAAAAACAAATTACACAGGCATTTAATCAACGAACAACTTGGTGTCAAAATGTCTACATTAGTAAGGTTATAATGTACTGTTGATAAAGTAGAAAGCCAAACTTTACACAAATCGTCATATGGATATGTCTGGTTTTGTGATATTTCGTGTATCCTCTATGTTAAATATATTTGGATATGTCTTGTTTTGGTTTCAGTTGGATATATCTGGTTTTGACTGAACGCACTACATTAAACATTACATTACTATGGGATGTGTTGGGTTTTGTGTGATTCTGAGTGCAAAAATGGATAGAAACGATCACAAATACCTAGGAACTAAGAAAAAATGTTTTTTTCACAAAAGTGGATATGTCTGAGTTTAAATGAACGCTCCTCAACATTTTGCACATATCTATAGAATGAAACATTACTCATATGTGGAATATGAAATATTTAAATTCCGCGGTAAGACTGTTTTGTATATAAGCATGCTACATTGTATTATTAATATATAAACCTATGTAGGTAAATATTGAATGATATTGATGATTCTTCTTTATTGTACTTATCAGAAGATTTTACATCTTATTACAATACTATGGTTCATATATGGAGGTGCGCAAGTTTTTCCTTGAGTTTTTGTAACTTTGTCATAGTACACGTTGCTTTGATGGAGACGATGCAAACGCACACAATTACACAAATATCCATACCTTACCCGGAATTCAAACCCGTAACCCTTGGTTCGTGAGTCGGCTATGATGCCCACTACACCACAGGGGTCAGTTGATTGATAATTTAAAATTTATTAGTTAATATGTCAGCATTTGATCACAAAACATATGTTTCTCATATACTTTTATAATCTGTGAAATTAATAGTTGTAAAGTATTTGACTCGCATATAATGGCCATATTACTATCGCATGATTACAATACTCGCCTACGACTCGTAACTTCATCTCGTGTAATATAGTCTATATTACCAGATGCTCATCAAATAATGTACTATTGTTCTATATAGGAGGCAAGTACTTCGGCAATTTAAACAATTTTTAGAATTAATTTCTTAAATAATATCTAATATAAACAAATGTGCCCAACAAAAGTTTGTTTTTAGAATATACATCCAACGATACCACATATGACCTAGGTTGCCATCTGAAATTCTGAACCTGATTATACTTAGTTACGCCTACTTTCGGTAAATTCCGGAAATCGAGACTACTACCATTCTTTCATTCATTCTTTAGATAGGTTTATGTTACGCTGATTATTTTCCTGAACCTCTAGGACGTCGTAGTTCTGACCACAAAAAGCCTGAGACGGGTGGTCTGAAACACCTGTACATAAAACCCTTTTAGGGGCAAAATAAAGATTTTTCTCTTAAAGTAAGTTCTTCGTAACCTACGTTGTGTACAATCATATATAATCCATTTATAATTCTTATGATATAATTATGTATTTATCAGACACATTATATATTTCATTTTTGTAAATGTGCAGCTACATTTTTCTCGTAATACATAAATACCAGTTTACATTATGAACTTACACTTGAAATTTCTTTCATAATTCTTTTTTGGGCTATAAAGATACAGTATGATATATTACGAACATTAGATGAACCCCAACCCAAAAACAAACAGCTTGTCGTAAGCGTGACTCCACACATGCAAAGTAATATAGTAGTTGTTTTCCGTTTCTCAAAAATATGTTCCTAAGAGATTAGATTTACACGCACATATATTTTGTATAAATTAATTTGTACAAGAAAAATTGTAATACTTTATTTACACAAATAGGATAGGTTTACACTCGCATAATATTCTCATATGTATTAGTTTGATCAAAAATAAAAAAGTACGTAACAAAATATAAATAAAAATCTATATACGATGCATGCTGTCATTCATTTCTAAAATAATACACATAAGTATACATTGGAAAAGTCTAAAATAATTCTGCACGCACTCGCTTCCTTGTACCTACAGCATGCAAATGTCTAGCAAAACTGATTTTATTCAAACATTTTTTTTTTGTTTCAAATTTCCATTCCGACGTAATGGCTGACTTGTAAAAATTTGCATGCGTATGTAAGCCGATTTGCACAAATTGCATAAACATGTAAATTCAGCTCAATTAATCATTTTATCATTGTTTCGGCAATCTATGTTGCAGATATTTCATCTCAAGCGCAACTGCTTCTCTACTGTAAATGATCAATACGACCGCACTTTTATTTTATACACAGATTTTTTTAAATCACGACAGAAAACTGTATTGTATACATATGCTTTATTTTTCGTTATTTCAATTTTATTATTACAGAACAATGATTAAGAATGTCATAACTGGTCTTTTATTTTTGTGTGGCATAAATACTTCTTTCTAAAGATTATTTAATAAACTTCAATTTGATGTTAAATTTCTGGTATTAGTTAATTAGAAGATAACTTTCTTAGATATTCTTCCTATGTAATCATTGATACGTAGGTACTCGTACAAAGAGATTTTACTTGGGAACTTAATTTTTGCCTTGTGTTATCTCCATTTAATTTTGAAGCACAATGCTATACAATACATACAACTGTAGAACATATGATTCTTAAATCTTCATTTCTTAATCAAATTATGTCAAAAATAATTTTATATAATAAAATATGTAAAATATTAAGCGGTATAATTGTAAGGTTAGCACTTTGTTCTAAAATTAAATGGAGAATAATGAAACCTAAACAAATACCTATCAAAATCCTTTGTTCGGGTTTTAGATGAATAGCCCGCAATATATTGAACAGTAATCGCGAATGGCTGATTAATTAAGGAAATAAATTTATAGTAGGCTTTTAGCAGCCCATTTATGTTAGCCTTTTCAAATGAAACACATTTGTAATTTATCAAGCTTTTTGTTTATATTTAAACCTTCCTCAAGTTACAAAAAAATTTCAAATACAAATTTATTTATAAAATTCATAATCCGGTATAATATAAAACGCTGAGAATTTTTTAGAATATGAATGAAAATTCTAATGTATTTTACACACTGGTAGAGTTGTCATATTATAAATTAAAATTTACAGTATATTTGCTAAAATTTATATTTTATCTGCTGACTAGGTAGAGTATAACGGTTAGTTAGGTAAGGTTAAATTATGTTAAGGAAATTTATCGATTGACATATATATGTATATATATATATATATATATATATATATATATATATATATATATATATATATATATATATATATATAATGATAAATATACAAGGTGTAGGGTGAAAACCGTCACACAGGCGTATAAAATGGGAAAAGTTTTTCTTAAATATTAACTGTTTCGTGAAACATTATGTTATGCTTCATACATACAGATTTAGAGAATAATATTATGAATTTTTTATATTTACGCTTCTCTTACAGTAGTAGATAAACTCAATTTAAAGATGTGGTAAAAATGTAAAAATAAGTTTTTCAACGCTCATTTCTTGAAATAACGCATACTAAATCCGTTTTACCACATCTTTAAAATAAATTTACTCGGGCACCAAATGTGCATATTTAAAAAAAATTATACCCACAAATTTTAAATTTTATTCTCTAAATTTGTATGCGTAAATCACCAAAGCATTACAGCATAAATAATATTAGAAATATACTGTTTTCCTATGCTGAACGCTTATGTCGCGGATTCTCGTGTTCACCCTGTATAATAATTAATATCCTAAAGGATTATATCAACACAATAATTGCCATATTTCGATCATATTTGCCTTGTGGCCAATTACTCACATATAACTGTATTTCTTTTTTACATCCATTATGGAAATCTTATGAAGTTTGATTCGACCCCAATGTACCAACTGCAAAGCAATCATTTAATAAATGATCATTTTTAATATATACACTAGCGTAACCTCGGCTTCGCCGAGTTTTTCCTGGGGCTCCGCCGATAGTATTTTATGATAGTCTATCCGTCCAATTCGTCTAGGCACACTTTAAATCCAAAGTGCTAACGCCAATAGTCTTGTCAGATACCCAAGTTCTCCCTTCTCTCAAATGAATAATACTCTGTTTTATTTAAACCATTTAATAGATGGCGCTGACATCAGTGCCAGTTTTATGTAGACGAGATTACATTGGGTAAACTTGTCTCCAATTTTAGCCAATCAGAGAGTTTAAAACTGTGCCCTGCAAAAAAATAAAAGCCAGTCAGTCTGTTAAAAATTTTGACGCACATATGTAACAGGTTTTAACCAGACTTTTCATTTGATACCAAACACGATATATTTCTAACATCTGCATTTAAAAAACAAAAAATCCGATCAAGATCTCTTTGACACTTCTGTGGTGTAGCTCTGCAAAAAATTTTTCATTTGATTCCAAACACGACATGGTTCTGACAATTTTATGCAAAAAAAAAACAAAAACATAAACTTTGAAACTTCTTTAGTTTAGCCATGCAGAAAACTTTTCATTTAATACCAAACAGGACATATTTCTGATAAATTTATACGAAAAATAAGAAATATTTTCTTAAGGGCTGCCATTGTAAGTAATATTTCGGACTAACCTATCTTACTTTACTGTCTAATTGTTTAATTATTTCCGGTTTGCATTGTTTATTACTCGTATATTCTATACTCATGTGTTTCTGTAACACATCAACTGAATTAATAATATTCAACCAGGTATATTTTTCGGTCTTACCATCTGCGAGATACAATGTAGCGTTTTGTATCATGGTGAATTTGATCGTGAATACGAAAATAATATGGACCTTGTCCTGGTAGTGATGAAATATTTGCTCGCATGGAAGTAAAAGCCAAAGCATCCATTTTCTTCTTGAACATAGCACTTTTTGTTTTTTGGAGAATATTTTGCATGACAAAATGCAGGGTGGAGGCAAATTTTCGCCCTTATCATCCGACTACATCAATATTTTCGTGATATGTGCGTGTTTTGTCATTTCCCAAAAATTATGATATTTTCATTAGTCTGTAGTTCGATAAAATATAAATAAACAATAACTGAAAACAATCATTGGCATTGTCCCTGTAGACTGGTACAATTAAGCAGGGTTTACAGATTGCATAGAATAGAATGGAATAGAATATCACAAGGAATGAAATTATAAACCAGTGCTTATGCAAGAAACCATTTATATTTGCATAGAATGGTATAGAATAGCACAGAATATAATACGAAATAACGAAATTTTATTTCTTGTTTTCTTCCATTCCTATTCCTATACCTTTTGGGTTACTCCGAAGCTATTTTTGTGATCTCGGTGTAATTTTTTGTAGAAATTTCGTAAATAAAAATACACTCATACGGGTATACTTAAAAATCTGATAGCTATCCGTACTTTTCATTTCATCTCGTAGATATAAATAATAAATAGTTATTAATCATTGTCACAAATCATACAATGTTAAAAATGACATATTTAATTCACAAACTGTGAAATTACCACACAATAATGAATATTTAATTTATTATTAAAGTGATATTTTATTCCATTCCATGCAAACTATAAATGGTCTAATTTTTTTTATTCCTATACTATTCTATTTCTTATTCCATTCTATTCAATGAAATCTATAAAGCAGGCTCTTCTTGTATTCGCTTTCGTTTCGTCGTTTAATAACTTTGGACATTTTATACAATCTACTTACATAATAATTATAAATTAACAACAAACATATCTTAAATTCACAAACCAATCTCATATTTAATTTATATTGTTTTCTTGAATTTTGCTTATTATTTATACATTTTATTTAATATTTAAAACATCAAAAACCGATAATATTCATAATTTGTCATCATTAACATCCACATGCCAAATGTGACACATGACAACGTTTACCTTATAAATACTATGGCCGGTATTCTGAGCATCCGACTAAAAAAGCGACTAGCTAGTCGCCCGACTATCATAATGTTACAATAAATACTTTAGACGGGTGACTAGCTAGTCGATTCCTTAGTCGGGCTTAGTAGCGAGCTCAGAATACAAGCCTATGTTCCGTAAGTCAACCAAAAAAACCAGTGTCTTGATTCCGGGTACACCATGGTTCCTGAATATTTTCATCTATTTCGGGACAGATTGACATTGAATTATATGACATTTAAAATTGACACAACCTAACAAAAATTAAAATTAATCGAATGAATGATAGCGTTCAATATGACAATGGAATTTAACATTTTATTACTTTTAATGTCAATAATAATAACACAGCCAACAATATAACAAATATAAATAATATTTTCATACTTAAAATCTCAGTCACCTTGCGATTCTCGTCAAGTACAGTTCGACCTTGACAAGTGTCTCAAGTATTAATTCACATACCACTCCAAATGCGAGTTCCATCCATCACTGAAACCAGCCACACAACACCGCTGCAGATAGGTAAGGTAGAGCTCATCCTGGATTCCCAAACATCCCGGATAACTAGCCACAATTAAGAAATAAAACAACTAGGCCTTAAGCAAACTGCTCCAATCACTTTCCTAAGAGTAGGGATGACCGAAACTGAATACTCCCATGTGCTCAGTTTCCGGAGACAAACTTACATATCTCCCGACAATAACATTAAAATACCCGACTCCATACTTATCTCTTACGATGAAACAGACTACAGAATTTTTATATCTGAAGACAACATAACATGTTTTATTTGCAAAAAACCGGGCCATAACAGTACCCAATGTAAAAACACTGAAATAGAGACCATGACTGTCCTTACACCAATTTATCAACAACAAAAAAGAACAGCGTCACAATTAACGACCTCAGAAACAGACCAAACA
Source organism: Harpalus rubripes (assembly GCA_963082715.1). Lineage (NCBI taxonomy): Eukaryota > Metazoa > Arthropoda > Insecta > Coleoptera > Carabidae > Harpalus > Harpalus rubripes. Next base: position 35,691,947 of record OY720455.1, on the reverse strand, counting down.
CAACCATCCAAGAAAACCGCCAAAGACACAACAAATAACGAAGAAAATAATGTACTAGATAACAATAAGGACAGACCAACAATGCGGAAAAACAGAACACTAAGCCCACAGGAAGAACTTCCAATAGAAACATTATTGCAGCCAATTAAAGCAGAAATGACCGAAAATAAAACAAAATATAAACTGACGTACGAAGAAATGAAATTACTTCTGGAAAATTTATATGGAAATCCCGAACAATTAACAATAACACGAGAGTTCACGGACGACATTCCAACCCTCCTGAAAAACATGTCAGAGCTATACCCATTTCTCAAACACAGATCAATAAAAAGTAGATTCACGCGAATTATGACGAGAATTAAACGACAACTACTAAGTGAGAAAGGAAAAGATCATATCATACTCTCAAGTCAAGAATCACTATCAGAACTAGAATGCTAATATAATGGAATTGCAACGGTTTTCACTCACACATGGGTGAATTACAAAAAATCACAACAGAACACGATTCACAGTACATTTGTCTACAGGAAACCAGGCTAAAAGAACATCACAAAGCTAGCCTAAAAAACTTCACCATGTATCGTAAAGACGGTAACGGATCAAATAGCTAGTGGTGGCGTAGCTATTCTTGCAAAAAACAACCACTATACAGAACAAATACACCTCAATACAAACTTAGAAGCGATTGCCATAAAAATATATACGCCATTACAATTGACTGTTTGCAATATTTATCTGCCACCAAACCAAAATTTCCAGGAAGTGGAAATTACAAGCATTATATCTCAGTTACCCCACCCTTTCATAATACTAGGTGATTTAAATGCTCACAATCTGGCCTGGTTTTCAAACACAACCGATACTAGAGGTAGAATGATAGAAAAAATAATTAATGACCTTCAGTTAATTATCATGAATGATGGATCCCCGAGGCATTTATCCAGTAGAACCGGAAATTTCACAGCAATAGACCTCGCACTTTGCGAACCAAGCATTGCTCCGAAACTATCCTGGGAAACAATGCCATATTTGTTTACCACAAACCACTTCCCCATAAAAATAATCCATAACAAACAGCAACCCCATAAAATACATGAGGCATATGCCAAATGGAAAACTAAAGACGCTGACTGGGAAATGTTCAAAGAAAACTCGAAAACACTCAATATGACCTTGGACGAAAATACAAATATTAATATAACAGTGGAAAACTTTACCAAACATATTACAGCAGCCGCAAATAAAACTATGGGCGAAAGAAAAACAGTACTAAAGAAAAAAACAGTACCCTGGTGGAATAAAAGCTGTGAAATGGCCATCAAAAACAACAAAAAAGCTCTATACACATACCGGAAAAATAAAACTACAGATACCTACATAGAATTAAAGAAGTCACAAGCAATAGCGCGAAGAACCATCTTACAAAGCAAAAAAGAGTCATGGGAAAAGTTTACATCATCAATTACACCTCAAACGCCAACCAATAAAGTACGGGAAAAAATAAAAAAAATAGAAAGATGTAAACCATGTCAGTCAAATATGTTAAAAATAAATAATGATTTCATAACCGACCCGAAGAAAATAGCCAATGTTCTAGCAGAGACCTTCCAGAGAAACCCAATGGACGAAAACTACACAAACGAATTTAAGGCATTTAAATCAAATGAAGAACAAAGAAATATATATCCAGAAGAAAACACCGACGATCCCCTGAATATACCCTTTTCCCGAACAGAACTCAAACAAGCCATAAAAGAAACGAACGGAAACAGTAGCCCAGGACCAGACGGCATTCCATCCACATTCATTAAGAATTTGTCAGAAGAAGCACTTGACCATTTACTTCATATTTATAATATAATATGGACAACAAATCAGTACCCAGAAAAATGGAAACTTGTTCTAACAATCCCTATCCCCAAGCCCAATACAAACAAAACAGACTAATAATTATAGACCTATATCCCTCTCTAATACAATGAGCAAAATATTGCATAGGATAACTAACAAACGACTAGTATGGTACTTGGAAACAAACGAATTACTAAAAGAAACACAAAGCGGTTTCAGAAGAGGCAGATCAACCACAGACCAAATACTAGCATTAGCAGCAGAGATACAAAACAGCTTTAAAAACAAACAACATCTCACCGCTATATTCTTCGATCTCAAAAAAGCTTACGATACTACGTGGAAGTATTACATTTTGCAATCAATCCACCAAATGAAAATAAATGGGCATATGTACCACTATATCAAAATTTTTCTGAGCGACCGTAAATTTTGTGTAAAATCTCATAATAATATCTCAGAAGAAAAAGTACAAGAAAATGGGGTACCCCAAGGAGAAATCCTAAGCGTAACTCTATTCCTGATAGCAATAAATAGAATCAATGAATCCATACCTGCTCACATAAAAACCTCCCTTTACGCTGACGACTTAGTAATATATTTCAAAAGCAAAGATATAAAAACAATACAAAGACAAATTCAAGAAACAATAAACAAAATTCATAACTGGACAAAAACAACAGGATTTAAATTTTCGGAACTTAAAACAAAAGCAATGGTTTTTTGCAAACTACGAAAATGTCACACACATCCAAAAATAAAACTAGACAACACAGAAATTTCATATGTAGAAAATAATAAATTCTTAGGAGTCATATTTCACAAAAAGCTTACTTGGGTTAACCACATAAACTATATTAAAAAAGAATGTACGCAAAGACTAAATATTCTAAAAATACTAGCTCACCGCAAATGGGGCGCAAACAGGCAATCAATCCTTAGCATATATAAAAGTCTGATAAGATCTAAACTAGACTACGGAAATATAGCTTTCTCAAGTGCAAAAACAAACAAACTACAAATACTAGAGCGTATACAAAATGAAGCTATAAGAACAGCCACAGGAGCATACAGGACGAGTCCCACTGATAGCCTGCTTTGTGAAGCAGGAGAATTCCCACTACATCTAAGGAGGAAAACATTAAGAATGAGATATATGATCAACCTTGCCAGTAGTACCAAAATTCCTGTTTTCCACCAATTATTCCACAAAAACGAAAATACTCTAACCCTCAAAAACCGCATACCAATCCAACAACTCGTATATAATGACCTCCAACACCTTAAATCCTCATTACAAAAAATCCAAAACAGAGCACTACAAACAATACCACCCTGGACCATCCAAACTCCACATATAAATCTTTCTCTGACAGTATACAACAAAAACAACACCCCTAAAGAGCTCTACCAAAACCTCGTTAAAGAGCATCAAGATGCACACAAAGATTATATAAAAAAATTTACCGACGGTTCACGCGTAGAAAACAAGACAGCCGCTGCTTTCCAATTAAATGGCAGAATCTACGATTTCCACCTTCCAAATCATACGACAATATTCACAGCTGAATCATACAGCATCTTAAAAGCCATAGAACAAATCTCCAAAGATAACAACAGAAACAGGAAATATTTTATTTATTCAGATTCTCTAAGCTGTATTACAGAAATAACAAATACAAACACAAAACATCACCTGATACAAAAAATCCAAGTGATTATGGAAAACTTAAAGAGAAACCATCAGATCACAATAAAACTTATGTGGATTCCATCCCACGTCAATATAAAAGAAAACGAAGAAGTCGACGAAGCAGCCAGGAAAGCGAAAACAAAAACAGAAATCGAGGATATGAATATACCACTCGAAGACCTAAAATCAACATTGAAAAACCACGTAAAACAAGAATGGGAAAACTACTGGCACCAACAAACAAATAATAAACTCAAACTAATAAAAGATGGGATAGAAGCATGGCAAGTTCCAAAAGAGCGCAAACACCAAATTATAATATCCAGATTGAGAATAGGGCATACGAAATACACGCACGAACACATATTTAAAAAAACAGAACCCAAAAATTGCGAAGTATGTTCTACTACTATCACAGTCAAGCATATCATAGAAGAATGCACGAAATACGCAGAACACAGACAGAAGCATAAAATACCAAACTCAACGAGGGAAGCACTAAGCAACAACCCCGAGAACACGGACAACCTAATCAAATTTCTAACTGACATAGAATTAATAAATGAAATGTAAATAATTAAAAAGGAAAACAATAATGTACAACAAACTGTATATGGATTAGTGGCCCTTAGGTCGAAATCCAGAAACTTAAATAAATAAAAATACTTAAAATCTATACTTATTAGTATACTATTATTCACGAAAGATGACTATTCAAGGTCACTTGTTCAAGGAAAGAATACACATTACTTTATTGTAGTAGCTTAGCAACATTTTGTATTAGAAAGAGACAGATTATTTCACCTATGTCTATTTAATTTATGTGGTGTGACAGATATACCTAAATAGTGCTATTACTTTCTAACACACTACAAATAATAACGACATATGTCGTAGAATTATAGATACCTAATTATCTACTACACTGCCCTCTGTGCTAATATTTACCCAGTGGCGTTGATATCAAATTTTTATTCTTTGGTTTATAAGGTAAGTCTATGTTTTTCTATTTTGCAAAAACATAAGTGAAAAACATAAATCTTACAGAAAGGTATTATTTAGAAAGAAACATAATTTTCAAATGAGTTACTCTTATTTTTTCAGTTAAAATGTGTCCATAAATATTTCATGTTGCACGCCTATGCATACGAAATGCAATGAAGTTAATTGCAAGTAATATTATATCAGACGACTCACAAATGATCTTGAATAGTCAAATTTCGTGAATAATAGATACCACTAATGCGGTTTAGAAATTTGACATTGACGTATATCGTTTGATTTTGTTATGATGATGTTTAAAATAGCGGTAGTGGGGGTAAACATATCAGAGAAACAAGAATTATTTCGTAGTTCCCGTGGTCCGACTTTTTACCAACTTTTTTCAGGAACCGCGTTCCAAATAGAAACCGGTAAATAATTTCAGGACTTACGGAACACAAACCCATAAACCTGATCGAACCGGTTGCGTTACGGAAGAATATAATTTTGTACATATACCCTTTCATCGATTGTTTCAATTTACGTTTAATAATTTTTTACACAAAAACTATGCATCCTACAGAAATTTCACATATTAGAAGGGCACTGAAGCCAATAATTTCCTAAAACTTGGTACAAATTTCAGGAAAATCGGTCGCACCGTTTAAGCTGTAGCGTTGGCTAAAATATGGGCGATCGTCTTGATGAATTTAAATATATAACTATAGATAGTGAATGAAATCGATTAGTATTAAGATTGCAAAATGTCAATATACTCGTAATTTGACAAAATATCAGACTGTGCTAATTTCTCATCAATACAATAACATACGTTATTTAATATAAGAATTTAAAGTATGATGGAGTATACGACCACATTTTTTTTTAATTCAACTAATTATAGAGTTAAAAGTAATATACCCCTATTTTTTAAGATTTGACAAATATTATAAACTTCTGAAAAGTAAGTAATACAAACAATGAAGCAATAAGATCGAAACATATACATAAAAACTTACCTTTTCGCTCTCATTGCTTGTATTATTTCGTAAAGATGATGTCAAAGAAGTCTTAATGCTGTTTCCTTGAATTTTATTAATATTTAGCTATTTAGCAAATAATAGAATAAAGATATGTTATTTTTAACTCTATATTAATAAATGTATTAATATTTTCTCTCTATTCGCATACCCCATAAGTTCATAAAGAATAATACATTAATTATTCTGAAATATTTAGGTCCTGACAGCAAAGTGTCAGATGTGGATGGGCAACCCTACAGCACACTTCTATACGGCAATGGACCAGGTTACAGCTCGCCACGTCCTATTCCCCTAAACGTTTCCACGGTGCTGGAAGACAAGAACGGCGTACACGGTGCTGCAGTACCACGCCAGTGGGCCACACATGGTGGTGAAGACGTACCGGTGTACGCGTTGGGACCGCTGGCTTCTGTTTTATTCACTGGCACGGTGGATCAAACGTACGTTCCGCACGCCATCGCCTACGCTGCTTGTCTTGGCCCGCACGCTTACGCCTGCAATGACTCCGAATTGCGGCCTAGCACCGACCACTGCGCCAAGCACTGCGGCGAGCCGGAAATAAGAAGTGTTGCTGAAAATCATCCGCCTGTCGTTGTCGCCAGTAGTGTGATGGTTGATCAGAGTGCCAGAACTAATACATATCTTAACTCAGCTAGTAGCATATACTTTATAAAATTCTATATTTATCTAGAAATAACTAGTAATTTAGTTATTCATATTGTATAAATAGTTATGTGGTAGTAATATTTAAATTTAATGTAGGTAAGGTTGTCAGGGTACATGTCGATGTTTAATATAGATAGAGTCAAACTATTTAAAGTAGGTCAAAATTTGTGTGACTGCGAAAAAGAGCCCGTATTTGTAAACCTAAGATTATGACATACAAATTACTATCAAAATTTTTATATTATTTCAAAACACTGACAGTAGGAAATAAAAAATGTGTATTAAACCGATCAAAAATTGTCGCTATTTCAGATACTGAAATAGTTTATCTGTGTACATTTAATTACACTATTATGCAATTTATTAATATGAAATTATGTTATAATCTAATGGCTGTATTCAGATCAATTATGTAAGTCCAGATCTGTAAATCTATAAATAATGAACAAAATTTCTACAAAAGCTGCCACTCTTATGTATAATTTTATATAATCAACAAAAATATATGTTTGTGTTGTTTGTTTTTTTACAGATTTACAAATCTCTGACTTACAGATTAGTTCAGAATTGGCATTAAATTCGTCCTCGTAAACTTTGTTATTGTATGATAATGCGATATTTATTTATGACTGTACTATCAATGTTAATTTTGAATACTTTGCATTGGCGTACTCGTACACCGCGTAACATACTCAAAGCAGATAGTTTATAAAATTTTATGCAATTCTTGGATTCTTGTGTATGTATGGCAAATGTAAGAAATTTAATAAACGTGTAAGATGATCAAAGAACTCATATACAGACAGTAACAGTTAAACGAGCTACGTCAAATAATTTCTATACTATTAAAAATACAATAAAATACTATAAGACAATCTAATTGAATATCACAGGGGACAGCCGATTACAGAAGTGGTTCTCAAGTTACGATTCAAATATATAATTTCTTAAATAGGGTGATACATATTTTTTTGGGCCCATTGGGTAGAGTATTATTTTCTGAATTCAACCATTTGATTATTTTATATCATTACATAACAAAAATATAGAGAAAAGTTCAATTGAAATTTAAATAAATTTGATTTTTGTAACAATTTTCAGGGGGCTATGTATGAAAAACAAAAACTGATATTTGTCAATTTGAATTATTCTGTTAGAAATTAAATAGAACACTGTTTATAACGTTTTCGTACTCATGCATTGAAATGTGTTGTTTTGCGTCGCCTAAGCAACGTCCGAATTTCCCAGGGCCCCACCAAATAAGCGACCGGGAATTTTCGGAAAAAAACACTTTCTTATTTCTAAAGCATTTCTTTAAAAAAATATATTTATAATAAAAAAGTATAGTTTGTCAAATATTCTTTCGCTTAATAATAATAATAATAATAATAATAATAATAATAATAATAATAATAATAATAATAATAAAAGAAAATGGTGGAATATTGAATGAAATTTAATTTTAAAATAATGAAGTTAGTGCATTTGATTCATAATATTGGCAACAACTCCTGCTTGGCAGGAGTCGGCAAGACAGAGCAATCGGGAAGTCGGTAAAATATAATCAACAAACGTAATGTAAATTGTAACAAAACAATAAGAAGTTTAACAAGTTTATAAAGTTTAATTTTGCTACACTCTTATACTACAAGTGAAATATTCGGCAAGGAATAAATAGTTATTTAGATACCATGATTAACACTACATTACATATAAAAAACATTAAAATAATTGGAATTTAAATTTGACACATCACTTTGAAATTAGCTACAAAGCAGTGTTATGTAATAAAGTTTTAATAAAATTATTTGAACACATATTACTAATTATTAGTTTTATAGCATTCGTACGAAAAATATTGCATAAACCACTTGCGTGATCTTGGTTTCTGGAATCGTTCTATGGCAATGCTCGCAAGCACGCGCCGCCAAACACTCGTCCGAGAACCAAGCGTTCACGCACTTGGTATGTTTATAAATATTGTAAGACATATTTGTTTCATTTTAATTTAAACTCAATTGTTTTTTATACACGGCCTACTGGAAAATACCTATAAAAATCGAATTTATTTAAATTTCAATTGCATTTTCCTGAATATTTTTGTTATGTTAAGATATACATATATGCAGGGAGTAAATGAAATAAGTACATAAAATTTACTAGTAATGTAACTCGTCGAGAGCAACACTATTTCTTAATAATTTTCTCCAAATCGCATATTTTTCTAAAAAATTTATAACCCCGTAAATTGACGAGTCGTTTCACGTATTTTTCTAATAACTTATGCAGTAGAAACAGTTAGTTGGACGGCTATTTGGTACTTATATGCCACGTTTAACTGGACAAGAGTTTGTACTTACATTTTTTTGAATAATGTATTTAAAATATTATGATTTGTCGACTACAAATGATAACTTATCTCAAAACTATGCTCTTCCTCAATTCACAGATGTTTAGACGTCTGTTTTAATACACAATTTTATCATATTGTTATCCAAAATTTAAATTTCTTTATTTTAAAAATTGTACTATTACGAATTTATAAATAATAAATATGTGTTCCGGTGACCGTTTATTAATTACTGTGTCTGCAAGAAAACAAACACCAGCCGACAATTTTTGTGTCTAGTCGAACTTAAATTCAGGCAGCAGTAATCAAATTATAGGCAGGTACCTAAATATTTAACAACTCTTTAAAGAAGTTCAACTAAAAAACTAGAAGATTTAGAAAAAAATCTGATGTGGCCAGCACATAACCTCTCGCCAGATATTTTACCTGATTGTACGCGTAAATCAAACATTTTTAAATACATATATTTGCAAAATCTATGGGATATTTTAATATAAATTATGTACAATACATATATTTTCTTTATATTCAATATCCTGAAATTTGCTTTTTCTACTTTCCTTTTCTTTTTCTTTATATTCCTCATTTTTTCGCAAATTCTTTTTATATTCTTTTTTACGTATATTCTTTTGCGTTGTTGACTTTTTTATTTTCATAATCTTCATAATAATGTACAAATATTTTTGACAGTGACATATATGTGTCAATTAAAAAATATTTGAATTTCTTTACTTGTAGTAGTTTGATCTGAGATTTTTTACATCAAATTATTTTATATGCATTTCTTTATCTCTAAATCTATAGAAGATATAATAATGAATTTATATTTATCGAATAAAGAATTTAACGTTGTTTAATATAAGTATTTACATAAATTTTCCATAAATAATATTTAGATGTTTTTTTTCTTGTAACTACTACTTCCGGTTGTCCAATTGTTACCATAACTTAATCAATTCTTCCTATTATTATTAGATTGAAGAATCTGTAGTTAAAAATGTCTTAAGTCTTATAGTATTTGAGAAATCGTGAATCCAACATCTACACATCCACACACATCCACACACACACACGCACACACACACGCACACACACACACACACACCACGCATCCACACACACATCCACACACACATACGGACATCATCGTAAAAATGTTACAATCGGATTCTAGAGACCTTAAAACGTGCTTATTCACTAAAATCTGGATATGCGATTTTTAGCATGAATACAATACCTATCTTAGCGAGAGGTAAAAAATATTAAGAAATATTATCGCTTTCGACGAGTTGCATTACGGGTTAAATTTAATGTATATATTTCATTTACACCCTGTATATATATATATATATATATATATATATATACAGGGTGTAAATGAAATATATACATTAAATTTAACCCGTAATGCAACTCGTCGAAAGCGATAATATATATATATATATATATATATATATATATATATATATATATATATATATATATATATATATATATATATATATATATATATATGTATGTATATATATATATATATATATATATATATATATATATATATATATATATATATATATATATGTATGTATACAGTCTGTTTCCTTTAAAACAATCAACGCTTTTTTGGGCGAACTAACACCTTTGGAGAAAAATGTTTTATACAAAAAATGATCAAAAATAAGGGGATAATGTATCAATAGTATCAAACCGAATATTTAATCAGTGGTTCTCAAACGGTAGAACAAAATTATATTTTTTTAAATGGTATTGTATGTATTTTTTTAGCCCATTAGAAATAGAATTTTTTTCTGATTTCAACGATATAAATTTGGTATAGGGTTGTATAACAATTATTTCGAGAAAAATGGTATTAAAAATAATGTTATATTACAATAGGCAACGTCTGTTGCCTAGTTACGCTAGTAGTAAACCCATTTTTTATTACATTATTTCTGGTTTTTAATACCTTTTTTTTCGAAATAATTGTTATACAACCCTATGCTATATTTATATCGTTGAAATCAGAAAATAATGTTCTATTTAAAGGGCCGAAAATTTATATAGCGTGCCATTTAAAAAAGTATTATTTTGTTTTATAGTTTGAGAACCACTGGTTAAATATTCGGTTTGTTTGTATTGATACATTATGCCCTTATTCTTGATCATTCTTTATATAAAATTTTTTCTGTAAAGTTGTTAGTTCACCCAAAAAAGCGATGGTTGTTTTAAAGGAAACACACTGTATGTATATATATATATATATATATATATATATATATATATATATATATATATATATATATATATATATATATCATCCCATTTAAGAAAATATAACTTTTTATTGTAACTTGATTACTACTGGTATAAAAATATTTTCTTCTTAGGTCGGATGTCTCCCATGGTCTTTTATATGATTGTCTTATTGAATTTCATTGTATTTTTTAATAAAATATAAGTTATTTCAGGTAGCTCGTTTAGCTGTTACACCGTGTACGCATGATTATGAATTATAGAGGGTGTTAATTAAGAAGCGGGCCATAGGCGTTTAACACGGGAAATCAGTTTCCTTGCGCAAAACTGCCTATTTAATTTTAGGTTCAAATAAATGTTACAGAGAATTAAATTCTACACCTGAATCACTAAATAGAATTTACTTTGTATGTTTAGTTGTTTAAATTCCATGGCTATTACTACAAATGAGCATTATTTCTAAATTTCAAATTAGATTTGGCATGTTACTAAACATGCAAAATATAATTTGTTTACTGATTTAGGTGTAGAATTTAATTTTCTTCAACATTTATTTTGAAGAGGAATATTTGTTGTATGGTGTCAGGTTAGTAAGAATGTTGTTGAAAGAGAGAATGATTATTTTGTTGGTTGATATTATTATTATTATTATCATTATTATTTTTCGGGTTTGTGCTAGCCCATTAAGTGGGAAATGCGTGATTTTATGTATGTATGCATGTATTTTAAACTTTTTAGTCTAAAACTAAATGGGAAGTTTTGCGCAAGGAAAAACTGATTTTTCATGGTATACGTCTATGGCTCGCTTTTTAATTAACAACCTGTATATGATAGTGATGTGAACCAGTCGATCGCGAAACAATTTGTAGTTTATCTCGATCATAATCAATTTATTAACATAAAATTTTAATATAAATAATTTTCTTAACACGAAATGATATACAAGTTGGCATAAAAAATAGCTTGCATAGTGCAAAAGGTTAAACACCGCTAATAAAGTGAAAAAATAGTACAGGTTAAATTTATTTATCCCGTATCAACGTGTCAGCAAATTATTTGTACCATACGAGTAATTAGGATTTTTAGAGCGGTAGCAAGAAGTAAAATCAGAAAAGTATAACTGTACCTCAGATTAAAAATCGGTAGAAATAAAATATGAAAATTTATATTCTATGCTATATAACGTTATAATACATACCGGATGTCTTAGGCTGACCGACGCATAGGATATTAACATTTGAAATCAGTTAATTATGAATAGTATCTCCCCAGAGTATGATACTAAGTTAAATTTATCTGAAAATACTAATTCTGTAGATTAGAAGTCACATTAGTTAATTTAAAAGTGAAAATTTTAAAAAATTAAGAAAATTTGTAGAATTCTAAGGATCGTTGTTCATATTCCGGAAAAAATATTACCAAGCAACAGTTCAGACAGCATAGTGGTTGCATGTGCACTTGATAATGAACAAAATTCGGACAGACTTGGGTTAGGAACCAGCCAGCAGCATAATTTATTTTTTAATTTTTACTTTTAAAAATATCGTTTACTATTCATGTGTTTAATCTTTTATTGAAATTTAATAAAAAAAATAAAATTATTTTTTAGTATGAATATATATATATATATATATATATATATATATATATATATATATATATATATATATATATATATATAAGTTTCTAACAAAAGATCCTATATTTCCAGTAAAATTATAACATAAACATACTGTCAACTGCACTTGACACTGACACCTTTCAATCAGAATTTTCTTAATGTAGCAGCTGTTTCCAAAGTTATAGCAAAGCTGACTAATATATATGATATTTAATTTCTTTATAATTTTTTAACTCTATGTCCATTTAACATGAAGTATAAAATGCATTCAAATCGCATAGAGAATAAATAATTCTTTAACATTTATAATAACATTAAATGTGAAAAAATGATATTTAAAATCGTTTTTTCAAGAAAAACTGTTAAAATCTTCAAATGAGGGCACTTCCGGTTGACCAATTATAACCAAAATCTAATCAGCTCTTCACATGGATGTAACGAAGAGGAATACGAAAGAATTATAATTTTTGGAATTGTAGTATTAGAGTTATCGCATTAGAAAATTTTGTCACACACAGACACACACACACACACACACACATACATACACACACACACACATACAGACATCATCGTAAAAATAGTAAAATCGTATTCTAGGGACCCTAAAACGTGCTTATTCATCAAAAACTCACCACCGAATTTTTTGACCAAAGACAATACCTTCCTTACCTAAAGGTGACGGAAGGTAAAAATAAATTATGCTGTTAGATGATTCCGAACTCAAGTCTCCCTGAATTTTGTTCATTATCAAGTGCACATGCTACCACATTACCAAGCGCACACGCTACTACTTTGCTATTTTAATTATTGCTTGGTAACATTTTTTTCCAGAATATGAACAACAAACCTGTAAATTTTACAATTTTTTAAAAAAAAATCTAATATTACACATATAAATTTGTTAATTTAATCTGTAATCCATAGAACTCGTATCCTCCAACAAGTATACAAAATATCAACATTTCACTATTAACTGATTTCACATGTTACTCTCCGGCTCGTATTTGTCGGTCGGCCGAAAATCTAAGACACCCAGTATACAGCAAGCAAATTATATCTTCTTCTTTTTGTCAGTTAAAAATATTTTTTTGTTAGACAAAGAAGAAATTTTAATTAATTATTTTCGTTACTCGTGTGATTTTCATATATGCATAAGGTCATTTCAAATCTGACCGTATTTAACTAGAAATGTACATAATATATGGCTGGCTCAAAACTGAAGTTGTGTAAGTCATTTTTTGTTTTGTAAAATCGAATTATGTTAAATATGCAATCCTATAACAACCATTTATTTACTACCAGAGTGGTGTAAGTCATAGTTTAATATTGATTTAAGAGCGAACAGATGACTGTACTAATATAGTTCTGAACAGAACTATTTTGTGTTCAGCGCGTAAATAGTGTATGTGAATTCATCAGTGTTAAAATGGCATATGTAAATATTTATTTATAAAATTACTGCTTAGTTTTGGTGATATATAAAAATAAAAAATAAAATAAAATTAAACTTCATTTATAATAATAAATATTGACTATCACTATGACTCCGAAAATAATTACAGGTTCTTCTTCGAAGAAAGACGAGAAAAAGAGATGTAAGTCAGGATTTTTGAAAAAAAGTAAAATTTTCTATTTCGTTTTTAATTTTGCCAGTAACATGATAACATATACGATTTTGAAACCTATATTTCTCCAGCAGTATCACTATAAACTTTGTTGTTGAATAATCTAATTTACGACACACATTTAATTTTGATGGTTTATAACTCAAAACATATTTTGACTTACACTACTTTAGTTCTGAGCCATCATAAGTTTGTATTAATACAGCTGACCATGTTACTGTTCGTGCATTTACTTTTCAATTCTTACATTTACCGTAATAGAACATAACATACAACTATATAATAATTATGAAAGTCAAAAGTTTCAAATAAATGTAGTACAAGTATATAATAAATTGATTTTCTCACAAAAATAAAAAAATAATTTATGTTTTTTTGCACGATCGGTTCTTTTAACCTTTACCGATAAGGTTTCATAGCCATAAGGTTTATTTACAAATTACTGACCTGTAAGTGGCTCACTTAGGGCCGGCTGTACAATTACAGTTTAAACTGCAGCTTAAAATGTCGGCAGTCTAAAGTTAAACTACGTTTACCTGTAGTTTAAACGGTCGATCACGAGCGTTTAACAAATGTGCAATGGTTTAAACTAAGTTTAAACAGTAAACCGTTGATGTACAACAAGATTTTTGCGCGTTGCCATGGATTTGTAATAAACATAGATTAAACTGATTGTACAACCGGCCCTATCTAATCAGGAGGTGGAAGCGGTAAGTAATGTGTAAATAAATCATAGCTTACTTTCATAATGACAACCAAAAATAATTTCCAAAATTTCTTTATTCCAATTTTGAGCGTCGATCGTGCAAAAAACGTAATAAGCATTACGGTCAGGTAGTACTTTTCTACCGGTGTCGGATGTATTGGATATCTCGACTTCGTCTCGATCTCCAAAATCATCATCAACTGGTAGGAGGCACTTACTGACCGTAATACTTAAATAATTATTTAATCAGATATTGGATTTCTAAGGGCCCTATTCTGTAACTTGATTGTTAATTTTTAACCACTGGTTAAATTTTTTATCTAATAGACATTGATTTGACAACTAAAAATCCCTCTTTTTGTTATATGTAAACATACTTGATTGGTTAAAAAATTTAATTAATGGTTAAAAATTAACCACTGAGTTACAGAATAGGATTCTAATGCGCTTATTTTAATATTGATGCCAGTTATTCTTCTTATTTATTCCTAAAGTATCACTGTTTTCTTCAATGTTTTTATCTGTGACACTATAAAAGATTTTGAATATAACGTTGCTAATAAGATACTCGTAAAATTCTGTAAATTTTCTTCGTTAGCTGGTTATTGGGCAAAATTGAATACCGAGTTAACTATTATAATTATTCAGGTAAGCTGATGCAATTAACCAGTAACATGTGGTTATCTGGGTGTGATGATTAGCCGGTTTTATGTGGTTATCCGATTAACCGATTGGCACTCCAGCCAGTTTTAGCGGTTAAACCAGCAAATCGTAACCGTGAAAAACTAGCTATTCCGGTTATCCGGTTAACTATGGTTAGTTATCACGATTACATCACTACTATTTTCTATAGTTTTTAACAGCACTACTTAAAACATTAATCTTTATTTCACATAAGTACCTATTTATATTTAATTTGAATAGTTATATTTATAGTTTTCTTAAGAATAATTAATCTAAAATACAAATATTAATACGACTAATATAGTCTACAACTATTTCACTTTTTTAAATGGAAAAAAGTGTAGCTACAGTAGTATCTATACCTACTTATAGTTATTTTATATGTCTGTAAGTTTAAGTTTACATTATTGTAAAATAGTAGTTAATACGTTTTATTATGTACGGTAAGAGTATATGTGCAGCAACAATTTGTTTTATTTCTTTACGAACTACAAATTACATGTTTATTTTATATATGTCATCAAATTTTGTGTTTTCACTTCTAATTTAAAATAATTACTTTGGTTGTATTACAATTATAAATTAATTTTAATTAATTTTTGCACGATCGGGATTTTTTAATGTTTATCGACGTGTTTCCAATGCAGTATGTTATCTTTATAAATATGAGCGGCACATGATTGTGATTGATTACTTACTGATCGGAAAGCAAAGCGGTAAGTAAATAAAAAATAAAAGATGACAAAGATCAAAGCTTACTTTATTAACAGCTAAAAAATTTGTAATGTCAAAATACAAATATTCAATTTTAAATAGGTATTTCCAAATTTTAATTTATCGATCGTGCAAAAAACGCAATAAGTATTGCGGGCAGTTAAGTGCTTACTACTGGTATGAGATGTATTAGAGATCTCGACTTTGTCTCGAATTCCGAAATCATCCTCAACTGGTAGGAAGCATGTACTGCCCTTAATACTTTAATAACTTTAATTATTAATATTACAGTAAAACCAAGAACATTAAATTGCGTACAGCATGTCCGGATTTCGAGATTTTATAGATTACATAAACATAAACTTATATTTTATTATATGGAACCTATACAAGATTTTAACTTCAATAAAATATGTTTCTTTCTCTTTCGTTTAGTATAAGGGTTATTGAGTTTTACTATTATTTTACCCTTAAAATCTTTTAAGGGTAAAATAAAATTAAAACAATAACCCGTATATGAATAGCAATCGAGAAAGAAAGAAAACAAGTATTTTTTACATGTTATATTTCAAAAATTTACCATTAGAAAAATTATTTATTTTTCAAAAGTTAGTTAAAAATGAAATTCAGACCAAATAAGTTCTGGTCATTATTTAGTAGCCTATAAATTTTTTTGACAAACAAAAACATATCTAAGATATTTTCGCATGATTAAAGATAAAAAATTTAAACGTGTACAACATGTCACATATACATGATAAATGTTAACTCTTTTATTCTCGCAATCCTTCCGGATACAAGAGAATCCGGATACAAAAGAGACGAGTACAGAAGTGTCTACTGTACATATATTCTTCTTTTTAATGTCCATGGTTACTTAAGGCCTATTAAATGCGAATGCATTTAGTTTATTCTATACATTTTAAATATTTACTCGACGAACACACAACAAACCTTTACAACCACATATTTTACATATTATGAAAATTTTACAAGTACTTATAGTTCAAAACTATTATCGTTTTTTTGTAAAAATTTAAGAAGTATTTTATTTTGGTACACTTTCTGTTCGTATAAATAATCGGGGTTTCGTACAGCAGAATGATTGTTACCTGTTTAGAATTTAGACCACACAAAAATACATACCGGGTGGCGCTTAAAATCCGCTACATAGGCATTTAACATTGGAAAACAGTTTTTCCTTGCGCGTTACTTTCCAAATTATTTTAGAGAAAAATACTTCAAATAAAAGTTGTAGATCATGAAATTTTGCATTTAAATCAATCAACAAAATTAGTTTTGCATGCTTTGTAACGGCAGAAATTTGATATGAAAATAACATCAAAAATAGTGATACGCATGGAATAGAAACAAAAAACGTAACAAATGTATTGTTTTTTATGTCATAAAATTTAATTTACGTTTTATTTTTTAATAAAATAATAATTTGACAGTTCAAAATGAAACATTTTAATTCCACGGCTAGCAGTATTTTTTTCTAATTTATAAGTAGAATTTTATGCTCTAAAATTTTCATTTGAAGAATTTTCTTCTAAAATAATTTGGTGGGCAACGTGCAAGTAAAAACTGTTTTACCATGTTAAATGCCTATGTAACAGATTTCCAGCGCAACCCGGTATGTACGTAATCTATTAATTCTTCATTTACCTGAATATAAACTGTGCACTAAATATATGACAAATTTTTAATTTGAATAACCCGACTTCAAAAATTAGGTGATCTTTAAACACAGACCGTCCACGGCAAGTGAAACCCATTGGGAATGTTTGCACATAAGATCCCAAATGAATTATCTGGATTTCATTAGTTATTATCTATGTGTGCCAGCAAAATTATACCCTATTTTCGTTTTCATTTTTTTATATCCATTAAATTTAAATTTATTTATTTTTTTCGAATCAAACAACCAATTCATCGCTTTTTCCGTTACAATGTATCGATTACCAATAACAGTTAATAAAATGTTTATGTAATTGTCGTTTACTACAGGAATATCGTTCTAAATTGAAATTATTTTAGGATAATTCATCATTACCCATCAAAAACCAAATTAAATAGTTTTATTTATGAAAATAGATACTTATGCATATTGTATTTTTAGATAAAATATAATTCTAAGGGTATAATAATAATAATTGTTTGGGACATATATATATATATATATATATATATATATATATATATATATATATATATATATATATAAAAATGAAAAATTTATTTTTTAATAATAATAAAAGTGTTATTTTATAATAATAATATTAATAATATATATATATATATATATATATATATATATTATTAATATTATTATTATAAAATAACACTTTTATTATTATTAAAAAATAAATTTTTCATTTTTTTATTATACCAGAACTGACGTCTTGATGTTTTGCAACAGTAGTTAAAAATAATAATAAAAATATGAATATATAATCGTATTAATATATATTTTGTTGGTATTAGGACATCTTTATAAAGTTATCAAGCATATATATATATATATATATATATATATATATATATATATATATATATATATATATATATATATATATATTACTCTTGTTAGTGTAGTTAGCAACTCATATTGTTTGTGGTATATTTTGAGATATCTATCAAATTTTGATTTTGTAAAATTTATAAAACACTGCGAGATTTAAATAAAGGCTCAATTTGTGATGATTACGTGTTTAAATATATATACCTATATTATTTTTAGTTTTGTAGATAAAAAGACTAAAGGACTAGAGTGCTATTCTGGTGTCAACGTTAAAACTTAAAGGTCACCGTTAGTGCAGTTTAGAGTTGAGCTCTAAAAAATTGTATTCTAGTGTCAGTTTTTACCGCCGCTAACGCTAGAGGTCACCTCTAAATCTAAAGGTGCTACTGGGTGACTAAATCGTTTCAACGCTAATAAGATAGCGGACAAAGAGGGTGACTGCGCCGATATTTAAGATGTTAAAGACGTTTAGACTTAAATAGAGGAAGAATTAGTGTTGAACGTGAAAGAATAAATCATTTTCAACATTTTTATGAAGAATTTCGATGAAGATACAGATTGAGAAAAGAAACTGTCAATTTTGTAAATGATTTGGTTAGGGAAGACTTAGAATCCATTTCACAGCAAGAAATAAATATAACTTCAGAACTACAAATCATTTAGATTTTTTTGCGAAAGGGTGCTACCAAGTTGAGCTAGGTACGTAAAATGCATAATTTTATACACAACATAACCTTAAAATATAACAGTATTTATTATTTAATACATACAAAGAGCAAAACAGTACATTTTAAAACCTTCTATTACGTTTTTTTTTTTTTACATAATAATACATTTTAGGAGATCTGCATGGTGTCCAGGATCGTAACTAGGTTATCACGCTCGCTCGCAGCAGTTATGCACAGATTTGTGAACTTCTATATAGCATTGCGATTTCCTAAGGTCGTTGGATGCATGGATTGTACCCATGTACGAATTAAAAACCCCGTCAAAGAAAACCCAATTTTCCATTGCGATAGGACGGGATTTCATTCCCTAAATGTGCAAGTGGTCTGTGATTCGAGGAGCATAGCAGCATTCTGGACGTACACTAACACAAAAGTTCGAGATAATTATTTTGAAACATTAAAATAGTTTGTTACTAAATATTATTTCATAGGATTCAATGTATTCTGGACTTATTTTGAGCGACGGTGGATACCCATGTTGTAGTTACGAGTATTAGATGACACCTCTGATGAATCCTCAAACTCCAATCGTTCCCATTGCAATAAATAAATATTAATTTTAAATTTGTTACATTCTACATTATGTATAATTATTTAGTATTTACCTGTTAATTTATTAAAGTATTATACCTATATATTAACCAAGTAAATACATAAGTGTTTTAATGTATTTGTAATATGTTTATTTGATCAAACTACTAATATTATGAATTATGATTTCACACAAGTTTCACACTTCGTAACGTTCAAGTTTTGACAGATAGTACTGTGTTGTCAAGTATTTTTTTGCTTAAAGGTCACTGTTAGTTATCGTAGGTCATTTGCTGTCAGTAGAATAACATCAACTCTAAACACCAAAGGTCACCTTTAGCTAGAGACCATCTCTAAGCTATTTTAACGTTGACGCAAGAATAGCACCCCTAGTTTTTTTATTTCTTTAGTTTTGTAAAATGTGTAAGAAATTTTTTTTCTATTTAGGATGGAATTTTCGCATTTATTAAAACAGTTTGAAATATGGCCAATCAAGGTCATATGTATCATGAACGAATTAACAAATTGGCATATATTTACCTCTCAAAAAAAGCGTGTGCGATAAAGATGGATGTAGCACGCTTGTCTTTCAAAAATTCATATTGTTTTGACTAAGTTATTACATTCAATTTTAAAACGATGCTCGCTGTTGACAATACTTTTGCTGTAACGTAAATAGAGGCCTGACGAGAAGGGGGGGGGGCAGACGGGGTAGGAACCCCAGGGCCCGTCGCTGTCACTATTATATAAATTTTTGTGCTGCTAAAATATTTTATTATAAATAAAAATATAATCCAGAAAATTAGGTTAAAAAAGTGAGTGATAGCACAGTTTACCAGAGAAGATTATTATTGTGTTTTTCTTTAAAATTGAAAGGCATGTATATAGGGCATCCAGCCAGTCAATGGGTTTACGTCATAAATATATCACTAGAAACAATGACGTCATGTGTTAATAAGTTTACATGAGCATGAGTAAAATGAATTAAAATATAATCTGTGGGTTGCCTGCATACATACAAAATCATTGCTACGGGGAGAAATAAGTTATTATACATCGATTAAGATCACTTAAGCTTCACGTCATTGATTTCTGAACCGCAAAATAACAAGTAATTTTATATTTTTCTGTGTCTTATGGTTTCCTTCATTATTTCTTCGATAGGTATGTCTAATAGCTTCATCTGTATCGTACTAACACATTTAGCGCCCTTATGACTCATCCTGTTCACGTTAACTGTCCCGAAGTTTCATTTTGGACGACAAATGTGAAATATCTGAAATTTAGATTTAACATTTTAGATGTGTCACTGTCATTGTTATGTTTACAATTAATTGTTGATTTTTACCTTTTCTTACAATGATTTTCGTTCTTAGGTAAGTATAATCTTACAAATAATCGTAAAATAGAGTAGTATTTTAGTTTAAGAGGGGGGGGGGTGTATAGGGCTTGGTAGTTTGATTTTGCCCCAGGGCCCGTAACAGCTCTCCACGGGCCTGCGTAAGTTTGTATATTACTTCAGATATATTACCTGCATTCTTAGCCGTACGAATAACGTTAGTTTCTGTCAGTGTCACTGACACTGTGTCAGTATCTTATTTTTCATATATTTGGTTTTACATTTGCTAACAAACTTACCACTTGACATAGTTTTGAATTTTGAAGGCTTTTACTGTAACATATATTTGTATAATAATAAAATAACTGTGCTATCTTATGTACCCTCATAAAAATTAACGACACTACTGAATTGAGAGAACAAAATCTTAATTCATATCATTCGCAGATGACATAGATCGGACATCTTTTAAAAATTTTACTGTATGTATATATTTTTCATGAACATAATTAAGGTTTTTTTTATTATTATTTTATATGATATATATTTACAACCACAATTTAATTCTTTTAATAACCCTAAACTATTAAAGTTAGAATATGTATTTTTATTTAGCGAATCTATCAGACTACCATAATGACAATTAATAGTCCACTTTCAATACATTGTGGTCAGCTTCGTGAAGTTACGCAGTTACTTTACAAATAAAACGTATATAACATCAATAATACTGCATTTATTGCCTTGAAATGTCTAATTTAAATATTACAAGAAACATGTGTGTAATAAAAAATTATATATATATATATATATATATATATATATATATATATATATATATATATATATATATACATATATATATATATATATATATATATATATATATATATATATATATATATATAAATGCTTTAAAACCATTAGACATTTCATATAAGTTACAGATAATCGTTAAAATATTTAAATGTTATGTTATTGTACATACATGTTCAAACTATTGGAGGAAAAAATAAAAGTTTTCTGAATTCCAGTGATTACACACCTTTCTATTATAATTTCTAGTCAAGTAAAAATAAAATTGCCCCACTTTAATTATGAAGGTGTAATCTATAGTGCAGCAGGGGGAACTGCACAGTAGAACAAATTTTGATATTAAAAATGAAAATTTTTACGAATTATACTCAAAATGCAAAATTTATTACATTTATGCACGAGTATGCGCATAATATGTAGACTATATTTATTTTAATATTTTTAAATAAGACAACAATCTATTGTGTATTTGTTTAAAGAAATATTCGAAAAATAAACCTTGGTTTGGTACTAGTTTCAAGTCGAAACCGCAAGATTTTGTAATCGGGCATGAAAAAAACAAATGCGTTGACCTTGACCATCTGCCATATGAACTGACAATTTAAGATAAATTTTACAAAAAAGTTAAATTGGAATTACGGAAGCGGGGATGTTCTTTTTTATTTTAACTGATACTAGTTCTTCTAATAATTTTTCTTCTTATAGTATCCGCCAATTTCGCGCGGTTGTTGTGGTAATGCAAAAATAACCAAAATTTTAATGAACCGTATTCGAATTTGTAACCGGTTACTGAAATATCTAACCGTGGTTAGCGTGGTTCTTTTTTCGAATATAACTTAAGTGGTTCAGAGTATAATTTAATTTTGTAAATTTTCGTTTTCTGTTCTGCCTACCATTTTGTTTATTTATTATCAATGACTGTCAAAGAAAATATAGAATTATATTCATTTCGCTAAATGCTGAACAATTTCAGGGACATCTTTGTTTCTCTAAAAATTCATAAGGTATTCTTATTGTTTTTTTTTTTTTTGGTTATTTGTAGGAAAGCCTTTTTTCTATCCGAACTTACTCATATTTTCTTCTCTCTGAAACGTAATAGTAACGACGGAACCAGCTCAATGAACTTTGGTCCTCTTTTTACCTTCCGTCACCTTTAGGTAAGGAAGGTATTGTCTTTGGTCAAAAAATTCGATGATGAGTTTTTAATCAATAAGCACGTTTTAGGGTCCCTAGAATACGAATTTACTATATTTAGGATGATGTCTGTATGTATGTATGTGTGTGTGTGTGTGTGTGTGTGTGTGTGTGTGTGTGTGTGTGTGTGTGTGTGTGTGTAACAAAATTTTCGTCTGCGATAACTCTAATACCACTGTTACAAAAATTATAATTTTTTCGTATACTTCTTCGTTACATCCATATGAAGAGCTGATTAGATTTTGGTTACAATTGGTCAACCGGAAGTACCATCATTTGAAGATTTTAACAGTTTTTCTTGAAAATACTATGTTAAATACATTTTTTTCACATTTGATGTTATTATAAATATTAAAGAATATTTTATTCTCTATCCGATTTGACTGCATTTTATACTTAATATTAAATGGATATAGAGTTAAAAAATTATAAAGAAATTAAATTTCATAAAGTAGCCATAGCTATGGAAACAGCTACTGTATTAAGAAAATTCTGATTGAAAGATGTCAGTGTCAAGTGAAATTGACATAGTGTGTTTTACTGGAAATATAGAATCTTTTGCTTTCTGTACGGAATTTGTATAAAATACATACAACTGCTTTAAGGTAATGTACAAGAAATAATAATAATAATAAGAATAATAATAATAAATATTTTATTTCTGCAGATACATTACACTGTATATAGAAAACGTCACAAAATAATAATTTTCTGTATGAAATTTGCATAAAATACATGCAACTGCCGGAAGGTAATGTACAAGAAATAGAATATTTAATTTAGCAAGGAACTTTCCGTATGAAATTTGTACAAAATACATAGAACTGACGGAAGGTAATGTGCTGGCCACATCAGATTTTTTAAGTAGTTAACTCCTTTTGAGTTACTTCTTCAATTATACCTTAGTAAACATTTACCACTTCGTATTTCTAATAACCTATATTCTACAGTTTCATCATTACTAAGATTAGTCTCCTTCTGATAATTGCAGGGCAAAGGTGGATGTTATTTTTCCATGATAAAATGACTTCATAAATACCTTTGCTGTTCATAAGAATCGTCTCGATGAAAATGGTTTTTGTAGCTTCTTCTAATTGGAATGCTTGTCTCCAGGATTTGTGATATCTAGCGCATCTAAACTCTACATTTACGTAATAGTCATTTCCTAGTTCAATCGCGACATCATTGTCATATTAGAAGAGGATTTACTGTTTTATACTTGTAGGAATTAGCAAATGCCAGTCCGTACAAAAATAGAGTTATACCACAGTAATATAAACAGTAGTTTATATTATATGGTTATACTATAGTTTAAACGATTTATTATCATTTAATGAATTTTCAGCTTAAATAAATATTTATTGATTTCACTCTCACATTACCATAAACATCATAAACTTGATTATTTTTATCTAAACTACCACGACTCCAAGCTTATTTCCACCAAAAATCGATGTAGTCCGTGCAGTTTACACTCTATCCATTAGTAGCCATATCAGAAGAGCTTGCATAGCCACTAACTCACAAGTGTACGATTCTGGCCAGTAAATAATTTACTCAGAACATCTGATCAACTGAGTAGCTTTATAGATTCG
This sequence comes from Harpalus rubripes, assembly GCA_963082715.1. Lineage (NCBI taxonomy): Eukaryota > Metazoa > Arthropoda > Insecta > Coleoptera > Carabidae > Harpalus > Harpalus rubripes. The sequence goes on along the minus strand of OY720455.1, from coordinate 35,667,024 downwards.
TTGCCCTGATTGTCGGTTAGTAGAATATTATTTAGATATAGTTCTGATATCCAAATTCCGGGGTTAACTGTTGATAGACAGTGCCGGTTACTACAAGTTCAATATAGGACGCCATGTATTTCTATAGAAAAATAATTACCTACAGTGGATTTTATTGTTGCCTGAAAACGATAAAAAAAGGTTTTAGCCATATATTACTCAAGGCTTAAAAACAAGACAAACGTTTGATGAAGGTTTAAGAAACTTTTCATAATATAAAGCGATATATAAATATGCAAATTACAAAAATATGTCAACTGCAATAGTGCAGTAAAATGCGAATGATCTCGCAACCCGAACGACAGTTATACGTACCAACGATAAATTATTTTTAAAATTTATAATAATAACTTATTCTAATGTGCAGAACTTGCGGGCGTAATGTTTGTGCGATAAGTTAGGTTACATTAAGATATATTTAGAAAAATTATAATCAAAAATGTTCTAACAGTCAACAATTCGGTTTTCGTGCTGAACGTTCAATATCTCAAGCAGTTTATAACGTTTTACAATATACGCAGTGGCGGCTTGCCAGAAAAAATAACTCAGAATATCATTTTAACAAATTACTAAGTTGTAATAATGTAAAGTAATATTTCAACTTATTCCGTTAATGCTTGTACATAGAAATATCGAAAGAACAATCTAAACCACAAGCATAATTAGTATGGAATGCAGTTCACCTAATTTTCACCCTGTGAGGCTTGCCTCCGATATATCTTGAACTAGTATAATGTCTGTTTTTGACTATACTGTCATCCCGGTAACTAAGAGTTAAGACGTGTGTACTAGACAAGCAGCTGTTTGAGGCTAGTCTCAAATGACTGTGCGTGGCTTAAATTTTGTAAGTAGAAGTGGGTTCAAGAGAGCGTACAAGCATACGTCTACTGGTACATTGTTGCAAGTCAGATTCGGTGTTATTCATATTGAATTTGGACATAAACATAAGAGTATTTAACCCTTTTTTGTCCTTGTGTTTATAGTTTCGATAGTGTTTTAAATTTTAGTTGAACACAAATATAATGACTTCGGCTGTGATTTTTTAAAAGATATCAATTTCAAAGTAAGTGCCAATGTAAGGAAATTTGAAGACATTGTTTTTTACCTCGGGATCGTGCTAAAAATCGCATATCGAGATTTTGGTAAATGACTACGTCTTAAATAAAATAAATAAATATATCATCACGGCTTATTACCCATTGCTGGGTGTGCCAATCTGTTTTGTACACATATATCGGTATAGACGATATATTTGCACCGTGCGGGCGCTTACCAGGCGTCACCTCAGGGGCACTCATTGCTAGCGTGGAGAGTGCACCACAGGGGTCAATTTTGTGCCATTTAAAATTGGAAATATTTGGCGTCGGTCGGAATCAAACCCGGTTCCCCAGATTCGCGACCTGACACTCAGTCACTACGTCTTAAGGTCCCTAGAATCCGATTTTAACATTTTCACGATGATGTCTGTGTGTTTGTGCGTGTGTATGTGTGTGTGTGTGTGTAGATCCTTTTTCCTAACTCAAATACTATCATAAATTTTGAATCTTTGTATTTCCAATTTATTCTTATATGGAAAGAAGTTATTAGATTTTGGTGTAAATCAGGTAACCGGAAATGGTATTTTACTTGAAGTTTAAAATAGTATTTATTCGAAAAATACCTTTAACTGTTATTTTTTCAAGATTTGTGATATTATAAAAATCAAAGATTATTAAATTTTCTACAGAGTTGCATAAATACTTTTTCTATATATTTTATGGATAAATTTATAAAATAATCTATAATTTAAATCCAGGTCATATCACAAATGTATGTAACTGACAGATAAATGTCGCTGTTAAAGAACTAATCATTTCAAATTAATAATAGTAACCTTTTAAAAAGAAAATAGTAAATAAAACCATAGCTAATGAAATGGATCTTTATATAGTTTCCAGCACAACTAAATATGCAAGTATGTATATTTAAATTAATTAAATGAATTTTAAATTAATCAACTGACTAAATAGGGAATAGGGCTATATTTGCACGATCAAACGAACTTAATTTGATCGAAATTATATGTAGCGTCCAGTCCGAATATATTGTTCACGATACGTAGTCAGTCCCTGGCTACGTATCGTGCACCGTATACAAAGGTTTCTGAAGAAAACAAAAAAGCGCTTGCGTAGCGCTCCTCCACTACTCGCTGGTCTGCTTGTTACATGGTCGACGTTTCATGCTCATTCTTTAAAGGATCTGTTCATTAATTCCCCGCAACCAATGTAGGATGCTTAAGGCTTTATGGCGGGAGGATAGCGATGTATTCGGACTGGACGCTTCATATAATTACGATCGAACTTCACTTACAGGTAAGTTCGTTTGATCGTGCAATTATATTCGCGTCCAGTATGAATATATTGTTCACTATGTAGTTGTTCAAAGCATTTGTGTTGCGGATTAATGAACTCTGAGTAACAATGAAAAAGAGCAAAATTATCACATTAAGCTATATTGCAAAAAGGCAAAGCTTAAAGTAAATATCTTAAAGTCCAATCCAAGAAAACAAAAATATTAGTACTGTAAATTATTATATTTCCGTACTAAGTCCCAGTACCGCTCTGGCAAATTCAGTCTTATCAGAGAGGGGGCGATTGTAGAATTTAACACGCTGTTCTACATATCGTCTCCAAACTAACTCCCTGTCTCAATGCTGCGGAGGTAGAGGAATGGCGAGAGGTGTGTGGTTTGAATTTTGGGGAATCAATTCCTGCTGAGGCAAGCCTCTGCTTTACCCATCTACTTAGCGTTTGCTTGTTTGCGACGGCATGAAGTTTTTTGATTCTGTCAAAAATAGAATCCTGGTCCGGTGCTCTAAATTGTTCCGTTATCATGATATACTTTTTTAAAGTTGTCGCGTCGCAGAGTGTCGATTTTTCCCTAAAAAAAGGTATGTGTAACGTGGGTTGTACTTTATACACTCCTGATGTTTTAGTTGGGTCCGTTATGTTAATTTGAATACTCTGGTGATCTTCCGCAATATTCGATGTTTTAATTACAGATATAGCCTGAAGTCTACCTCTGGTGATCTGGGTTAAAAGTGTGACTAGCTTTTGCGACAGTTACTGAATAGTCAGATCTAAAGGTAGAGTTTTGAGAATAACACTACGGGAACCCATATATATTAGCATGTCCCAGTTGGGTTGGTCTTAAGCTAAACATAGCATTCGTGAACCTCTTTAATATCAGGTCGCATCCTAAATCTTTAGGCAAAATAAGACTGAGTGCCGACCTATGGGAATTTAGAGCTCCGTATTTGTAATTACGGTCTTTTGCGATCTTTTGTAGACGCGTGATACAAAGCAATCTTCTCCTTCGTATAAGAGTTCCACCAGAGAAGGTACGTCGTAATAAATTGTTTAACCATGGACTCCGCAACTGATGAGATTATTATTTTTATGGCTATTTCCGGAACATCACTAATTACGAACGAGTCCCAGATAATTTTGTGGCCACCAGGGTAAGTTGGTGAGCCAAGGGCTGGGTTTTGCTAAAGCGAGAAGACAATAAATCAGGAGATGGGTCCAAGTAAACTACTTGTCCGGTTATTAGTTTGGAGAAAAGTGGGTACCAAGGCTGTGAAGGACAGAGTGGCACAACTACAATTTCTTCGGTATTGCCCTGGATGATTTTTGCAAGACTTCTTAAAAATTAAATTAAATGGGCGGAAACGCGTAAAACTGAAAGTATTTCCAGTTCAGGGTGAATGTATCGATAGCAAAGCTCCCAGGGTCTCTACGCCAAGATACGTATTTGTCACATTTGTGGCTGATATAAGACGCGAACAGGTCGACATCTGGTTGGCCGAGAGTGTCTGCTACGCGATCGAAACCGTACTGGATTAAAGACAATTCTCGGCACTATATTAAAGCGACTCGTGATCTGCTTCGTAGTTATCCGTTGAACTTACATAAGACGCGAAAATCCAGATGTTTCTGTATTCACATCACTGCCAAATCGATCTTGTTAGCCTATCCAGCTCGGGATGTTGAATGCTACCCATCCGGTTAAAATAGGATATATCGGTGATGTTATCGCATCTAATGGGGATGTCGCAATTAGAAAGATTGTCTGCAAAACATTTTAAGACGTAGAAAATGGGTTGCAATTCTAGAAATTTTATATGTGAACTTTAATGCGGATCCCACCTAAAAACCATGTGTCTTTTCTGTGTCGCAACAAGCACCCCAGTATGTCAATGAGACAACAGTAAAAATTACAACCTTGTATGTGTCCTTTCTAATATCATTATAAGAATTAGAAATAAAATTTTCCCACCAGGCGAGATCTTAATGTAGGTGTGTTGGAATTGTCATAGAAGCATCAAAGTTCAGGTTATTTCGAAATAAAGCTAAGAACTTTTCTCGTTCCAGAACTTTCGTATCCATCCAAACGTTAAGTTAATTAGTGCATATACATTTTCTAAACAATGTTTAGGGGATTCACCGAGGACTAAGAAATCGTCTAAGTAGTTGACACCCAGAATGCTTTTTTCACGCAGTAGAGAAACTATTGGTTTCATTAATTTAGTAAAACAAAAATGGCCCTGACGAGAGACCAAATGCAACACCCGTGATTTCGTATAGACTGTGTTTAAAGCTGAATCTCAGAAATTTTCGAGATTTCGGATGGATTGGAATTGAAAATTAGACATTTTTTAGGTTCGGGGTTGATAAAAAATACCCGAGACTAATTAGCCTTAGAGCGGTTCGATGATCTTCCAATTTAAATATTTGAGACTGGCACATGGCTCGCACTTGACAAAAGCGGAGTGCTCTTTAATGCCTAAATCCATTAAAGTTGTTTCGCCAATTGTGACCCTCTGAATAGCCCGCCTCTACGGCGATGCTCGCTTCTCGGTTCGTACTGGCTCGGCTGTAGTGTGAAATCGCAACACTCGGGCTGCGACTTTTACGTTCGCGATAACTTAATGTAAGAAGCACGATCAATGCACTGAATTAACAAAAAATAAGGTTTAAAAATTATTTTGTCATATTAAAAAGTAACTTTTAATCTTTGGTTTATTTACTTCCCGTCTTGCCTTTTGAACGGTAAATCACATCACTTACCGATCAGTAATCTGTAAATAGAACCAATTGCCTTGGAAACACAATCGGTAAACATTAAAAATAAAACGATCGTGCAAAAAAGTATCAATAATAAAATGTAGCTGATTTATTTAAACAAAATCTTACCGTGGAATATGATGAATATTGCATATTCCACATTAGATCGGTCAGTAGAGGGTTTTACTCGTACCTTGCACAAGTGGGGTAGAAATGATTTTAATGTTGGTTAGGTCGGGACTCGCACGACCCTCCATCTTGGATTAAAGGTGCAAAAATGTATCTAAAATTTCAATACGATTTAATACAGGCCGTTAAATCTCAGTGTTTCACTATTGCTATATCGAGAACCGTAAGAGATACGCAGTCGGTTAAATTAGCAAACAATTTTTATATTATAAGACTATTAAAATGAGCATTACATTTTTTTCAACCAGTGGTTCTCAAAATACAGAATTCAACTTTTTAATTTTAAATGAGAACCTACTTTTTTATTCACCTATTCGATTCAGCATTTTTTTTCTGAATACAACGATATAAAATGTTTATACCCTTACATAACGAAAAAAAACGAGAAAAATGCAAAAGAAAAATTATTATTTTCATATTTATTTCTACATGTAATCAGAGTGCCATGACAAAAACAATTGAATGTTTTGTTTTCAACAGTGTTTGGGCGATTTAGATGCTTTAAAAAATATTATAAAAATTGCTCAAAATTATTGTCATGCTGATTTATACATAATTCCAGCCTTCTGAACATATTATTTCTTATGCAAACTTCATACATTTGATTTATAATTATAATTTATAATTATAATTGGGCCAATCAGATTGAACAAAAAAAATGATAGAATATGTAATGGATGTCACGTCATGTCAAATTTGTCATAATTTGTTCAATATATAAATAATATAAATTTATTGAAAAGAATTGTATTAAAATAACAATAAATTGCAGTAATTGCTTATAAGGCGGCAGTAAGTATGTGCTTTTTAAGTATGGCACAATATATTAATTATAAATTGTATTTTTAAGTTAACATCTATTTAACATGTTTTAAGACGGTCATTTTTAAGTTTAATTTTTAATTATATTTTTTAAATATATTTATAATTTCTAAGTACAAATCCAATGCTGTGAATGAGTCTTTACTTTTCTTAAATTTCCGCCGTTTATGTGGGAAATAATATTTTCGATTGCATTTTTTAAATGCTGAATATCTGGATAGATAGTTTTGAAGACTTCATCTTTAACATAACCCCATACAAGAAGTCCAGGGGATTAAGGTCTGGAGATCTTGCGGGCCACGAAATAGGACCATAAGTACCAATCCACCGATTTGGAAACCGTTCGTTCAGGTAATCCCTAACTTGACTCGAAACTTTCAAGTTAACCTCCACGTCCTCGTCGTGGTCCCTGGGCCCTCGGCTTGTCCGAGGTGGCAAACGGAGGTAGCGAAAACCTTGTCCGGGAGATCCGAGGCGTGAACTATCTAAGGGCCGACCGGGATGTAAAACTCCTCTGTGTCGTGCCCTGATTTATGACGGCTCGGATCGACCGGGCTGGGTCATACACCTAACCCGGCTGTCGTGTCGTGGCTAAGGGTACTGCACCAGGTGTTCAAAACGGCGCCGGAGAGCTACTACCGTAGGTGTGTCTCCCGTCAAACCATGCTCCTCTCTACCGACTGTGGACATGTCTCGCGGGGTAGATATGGGGCACGGGGACTTGGCTTTACCGCCCGGTCCAAGAGGAGAAAACCTTAATTAAAATCCTAAATCCTAAGGTGGGGTAGACCAGGCCGATGGGATGCGTGGCTGAATAGAAGATCAGTCGTTACTGGCAACACCTCCGAGCACCGGGCCGCACTCGGTTGTATCCAGGCCTTACCTCGGTACTGCGGGGCTCTGCCGAGGCTGACCACCCTTTCCCTAGCTACTCGTGGGAACAACAATGAGTGACCATAGTAACGAACAAAAACCAAATAGCACCGAGGACTCCAAGCAGAACTCAGGGGCTCCAACCAACACCTCCGGTGAAACAGGTACCGGAGATTCCAAGCCTGTAAGGCAAAAGCTCTCCGGGGCTGCTCGCCGGAAGTTGAAGAAAGCTAAGGAAGGAGGGGGCTCCAAGCAACCTCCAACCAAAGCTACTAGAGAAGGGCCTACCACGACTGGGACGCAAAAGCGGATGGCAGTACGCCCAAGGACAGACCCGTGAAGAAGGTAAAAGGGCCCGCAACCGTGGCCCATTCCTTCAAAGACGCAATGACCGTGTTCAAGATGGCGATTACGCACCAGGACCTGGGCACTTCCCTGACGGAGGAGCAGACAGGGAAGCTGAAGATGTGGATCTTGGAGAAGATCGACTCAGTGCAAACTGGGGAGATTCATCCGAGGTTCACGGATTGCAGGCACCGGGACGAAACTGTGCGCATCACTTGCTGCGACCAGGCCACACTGGACTGGTAAGGCGGGTTGTTGCGAAATGAGACACCGTTAGAAGGGGCAACGCTTCAATTCGTTGAGGCGAAGAACCTTCCCAAGCCAGTACGAGCAATGGTATGGGTACCAGGGCCAGCAATGGAACCTGAGAAAATTCTGGGTCGCCTCCAGATCCAGAATAAAGACGTCAAAACCTCGACCTGGAGTGTAGTGGACCGGAAGGAGGATCCAAAGGGACAACAACTGATTGTCCTGATGGACCAAACTTCCTGGGACGCAATGGACGCCTGCGGTCACCGACCGTACCTGAACTTCTCCCGGGTTCAGTTCAAAGCCCTGGCCAAGAAGAAGGAGGATGAGGCCGGGGCCGAAGACAAAACGGAGAAGATGGAGGTCGAGGGGACATCGGAGAACCCTCAACCTTCCACTAGTACTCAGTAGGTAAGTGCCTTCCTGAAAATAATTCAAATTAACTTACAGCACTGTAAAGCGGCATCGTATGCCCTCAGTGCCTACATGACTAAACACGACATTGACGTGGCCTTAGTCCAAGAACCTTGGACTTATAACGGCATAATTAAGGGTCTCAGGGGAAGTGGGCGAATAATCATTTTTGATACTTCTGCCCCTATACCCAGAACCTGCATATTAGCTAAGAAAAATTTAAACATTTTACCACTATGGGACTTATGTTACAGAGACATTGTGGTAATAAGCCTGGTGACGTCAGAGTCAGGGTGCGAGAGGGAGCTTGTGCTCGGATCCGCGTACCTGCCCTATGACCAACCAGGCGATCCACCACCGGGAGGCCTTGGTGGAGCGAGCCCACACAAAAGGCTGGCAAATTCTTGTCGGGTGCGACGCCAACTCACACCATCTTGTCTGGGGTAGCACTGATACCAACAAAAGGGGTGAGTCTCTTCTTGACTATTTGTTAACGAATAATTTAGAAGTAGCAAATACAGGTAATGAACCGACCTTCGTAACCAGAACAAGAAGGGAGGTAATTGACATAACCATAGGGACTGTGTACGCATGCGACACAGTGAAAAACTGGCATGTATTAGACGAGCCGTCTCTCTCTGATCATAGATATATAAGATTTGACGTAGAATCAGACAACATATCTCCTGTACCGTACAGAGACCCCAAAAGAACTAACTGGAACCTATACAGGGAACAATTAGAAATTGAACTGGAAAACTGTCCGCCCAGAGCAGGAAATCCAGCAGAACTAGAGCTCATGGAAAACAACCTCCGTGAAGCGATAAAAACAGCATTCGAGGCCAGTTGTCCAGAGCGGGAAAAAAGAACCTCAAGAAAGGTGCCTTGGTGGCATGAGGGACTGTCCCGTCTGAAAACAGAAACACGAAAGTTGTTTAACAGAGCAAAACGAACCGGAGAATGGGACGTTTATAGAACTTGAACAGATACCAGAAAGTGCTAGACTCCAAAGAGCCCTTCTAAAGGAAAAAGAGGGACTGTTGGCTCTCTCAAAAAACCGACGGGAGAGTATACTGAAGGGGAAAAAGAAACGATGGAGCATTTACTGCAGACACATTTTCCCCAATCAGTAACTTTTACACAAACTAGATGGAAACAACAGCAAAACTTAGTTGGATCACACACTAGGACCACTAAGGATGACTGGACACTTGCCAAACAAGTGGTTAACCAAGAGAAAATTAAATGGGCAGCCAGAAAGTTCTTGCCCTTTAAATCTCCAGGAAAGGATGGTATCGTACCTGCTATGTTACAGCAAGGAATAGATCACTTGGCACCCATATTGTGTACCATGTTTAGAGACAGTTTGGCACTAGCATACATACCAATAATGTGGAGACAAGTTAAAGTCGTATTTATACCCAAACCAGGGCGAGATACGTACGCCCAAGCGAAATCATTTCGGCCAATAAGTTTAACATCTTTCCTTCTAAAACTGTTGGAGAGACTAATTGAGAGGCATATGAGGGATACTGTACTGAGGAAACTTCCTCTCCACAAATACCAGTATGCCTATCAGTCAGGAAAATCGTGCGAAATGGCAATCTGCGAAGTCGTTCGCCGAGCAGAAAAAACATTGCAACGAAAAGAAGTTGCTCTAGGAGCATTTTTGAACATAGAGGGAGCGTTTGACAACACCTCCTTCCAATCGATAAATAGAGCAGCTGTTAAAAAAGGAGTACATCCTACAGTAAGTAGATGGATCTCTAACATGCTAGAGAAAAGAGAAATCTATGCCTCCTCGAACAACCAGACTGTAGGGGTGCAAGCCATGCGGGGATGTCCGCAAGGCGGAGTCCTCTCCACTCTATTGTGGTGCCTCGTTGTGGACGAACTCCTACGGGAACTGAACGAGGTAGGATATACAACCATTGGTTACGCGGACGATGTAACTATACTGGTCACAGGCAAATTTGAGGGAACAGTATCAGAATTGATGCAAGGGGCCCTAAATTTTGTGGAAAAGTGGTGCAACAAAGAGGGATTGTCTGTAAACCCGACAAAAACCACAGTTGTACCATTCACAAGAAGGCGAAAACTTGATGGACTGAAACAGTTATATCTGTACGGGAAAGAAGTCATGATAAAAGAAGAAGTCAAATATCTAGGAGTAACACTAGATAAAGGACTGACATTCAAATCTCATGTAGAAAGAACAGCAACCAAAGCCATAAGATCCTTGTGGGCCTGCCGGCGTATGTTTGGAAATACTTGGGGCCTATCACCAAGAATGACTTACTGGATTTATTCAGTAATGATCAAACCCGTCATAGAATACGCCAGCCTGGCCTGGTGGCAAAGAACAAAAACAAAGCACTGTCAAGAGGCACTCAGCAAGGTACAAAGGCTAGCCTGCTTAGGGATAACAGGAGCTATGTCAACCACACCAACATTGGCAATGGAAACTCTGTTAAGCTTGCCCCCACTACACTTAGTGGTAAAATCAAGGGCAATTAGCGGAGCATATAGGATGAAAGTTCTCTCAAAAGAGGATAAATGCAGAAATGGACACTCTGAAATTTATACAGAGATGAACAAGCACTCCACTTTACAGATGGTGTTTGATAGAATCAATAAGATGTATACCATCGACAAAACCTACAAAATAATAATTCCTGATAGGGATGCATGGGAACATTCTCAAAGTCCGGTTGGAACAGATGACATAGTCATCTATACAGACGGCTCCAAAACAACCAATGGAGCCGGAGCTGGAATACATGGGGCAAAGGGACTAAGACACAACCAATCGGTTGGAATAGGGACAAATGCAACAGTATTCCAAGCAGAAGTACACGCAATATTAACCAGCGTGCAATTACTATTGAAGAAGAACTACCACAATAGAAAAATCTCCATAGTAACAGACAGCCAAGCCGCACTCAAAGCTTTAAACTCGTGTGAGGTAGGCTAAGGATTAATTCTGGACTGCATCCACAGATTGAATGCTTTAGGAGCGAGTAACAAACTAAGACTAATATGGGTACCCGGGCACTCAGATATCGAAGGAAACCGGGTAGCCGACCGTCTTGCAAAAGACGGGACAAATATACCTTTTATAGGACCCGAACCTGCATGCGGAATAACTGCGGAAACAGTTAAGCAGGAAATTAATACTTTGCTCTGGCAATGGCATAAACGGCACTGGACAGCCATATCAGGCCAGAGACACTCCAAGCTCTTCCTGAATAAGCCATCCAAGAAAAGAACTGACAACTTACTCTTAATGAGCAAGCAAGATGTTAGATTAATAACAGGACTGGTAACAGGACACTGTCTATTAAACAAACATTTGCACAGGTTGGGCCTTAAACAAGAACCAACATGCAGAAGATGTGGAGAAGAGGATGAAACTCCTCAACATTTATTGTGTCACTGCGAAGCATTTATGGCAAGCAGACATAGTCTTTTAGGAGCAAAGAAATTGCATACTGAGACACTAAAGAACATCAGTCTAAAGAAAATCCTGGAGTTCACAAAACAAGCAGGACTTCTAGAATAGAAGTAAAACACGGAGGGTACAATAGACCAGAAAGGTCGCAGTACAGGGACAAAGATAAACCACCTCTCGATAATAATAATAATAATAATAATAATAATAATAATAATAATAATAATAATAATAATAAAACTTGACGCGAATTGTGAGCTGGTGCACCATCTTGCTGGAAATATATGTTTCCCAACTCAGCTACTGGTATGTCTTCCAAAAGATGCCCAGCATATTTTGAGTTAAATTCAGGTATCTGTTACCACTCAATGTACCTTTGTACATGTGTACGTAAATATTATCACTGAAAATGGCACACCATACATTTATATTAAATTTTCGCCGGAAACTTCTCTCGCGTACAGCAACAGGATTTTCTCGGCTCCAGTAGTGTGTGTTTTTTCTATTTGACATACCATTATTTAAAAAAATTGCTTCGTCAGTCCAAATAATTGATTTTAAGATATCAGGAATCTCATTTATCAATAAATTACAAAATTATAATCTTCGCTCACGATGGTGAATTTTAATCATTTTAATGGTCTGTATTTATGTTTCTTTAAAATTCTATGGATCGTGCCCACACTTAAATTACGCTCAGCGGCAGCCATTCCAACTGAAGCTATTGGATTAGCTTCAAAATATGCTAATATATTTCTACGCTAACTCGCTTCGATACGAATGCATCCGTATTAGCGCGTAGTGCTAATTCTAATTATCTGAAATACTGACAAGGAACTCGCCGCTCAGGATAACGTTCCCTACACATATTCTTTGCAACAACAGTATTTTTCAGAGATAATATGAAAACTTCGTATATATCAATTTTTTCTTCGTTCGTAAAATTCATTTTAACACAAAAGAAAACAAGAAAATTCATAAACGAACTACTTTGACATGTGATACACAACAAAATATTCAATTGTTTTTGTCATGGCACTCTGATTACATGTAGAAATAAATATGAAAATAATAATTTTTCTTTTGCATTTTTCTTGTTTTTTTCGTTATGTAACGGTATAAACATTTTATATCGTTGTATTCAGAAAAAAATGCTGAATCGAATAGATGAATAAAAAAGTAGGTTTTCATTTAAAATTAAAAAGTTGAATTCTGTATTTTGAGAACCACTGGTTGAAAAAAAAATGTAATGCTCATTTTAATAGTCTTATAATATAGAAATTGTTTTCCAATTTAACCGACTTTGTATCTCTTTCGGTTCTCGATATAGCCATAGTGAAACACTTAAATTGAACACTCCGTATAATTGTACATTACATAACAAGCATCAAAAGTCCCACATAACATGCGAGTGTGAAATTGTTTAATTACACGAACGTTTTTATCACATTTTCAAGCGAGTTAAGAGTTAAGTACATTATTTTTGAATACTGAGTATATTTCTTCGCAACATAGAGTATACTGTTCACAGAGAATTGTGTGAAATTTTCTTAGATTGTTCACTAAAATACGCCAACTAAACTTGTTCTGAGATTAATGATTCATTACTGATGATTTCAGATTTCATTTACTACTGTTGGTGGCCGGTGGCGTAGGTACAATCACTTAGATCCATCGTCGAAATCGTCCATTTTAATTTTTGTAAGTATTAATCATGATTAGTGTAATAATAACCGATAATTAGTCACTGATAATAACAATGAAAGGGTTCAAGTTCACGATTGACGGTTGTGCTTAGACCCAATCAAGGGAATGGTGCCTACTATAGCAACCCTAATACCGTATTCAAGAATTCTAAAATATTAGTGTATACGGATGAGCCAGTAAAGTGTCTGACCTCTGGTGGCAAAATTTGAAAGTATACCAGCCGTGACAACATTGTGCCATGTATACAGTGATAGTGTTGATATGTATATTTTAAGTAAAAGGTATTGTCCTGTAGGAAAAATTATCCCTTCATTATTGTACGAAAAATAAAATAAAATAAGAAGTGGTAAAATGCATTAAAAATGGAAATTTCAGTACCTATATATATATGAATGTTTCGTTCAGAACATTTTATACTAAATGATTTTTACCCAACTAAGTACTCGCAAACTAGATTATATAATACTTTTAATGAACTTTTCTAAATTTAGAAATAAAAATAGCTTGTTGGCGCATTAATGACCTAGAAAATAAATATTATCACCATTATGAGTGTATTAGACAAAATGTGAGCTTCATCCATTGGAACAATATACAAATATTACTTAACAGAAAATTCAACTTTCACAATGCCAAATTTAAAAAAACACATTAAGAAACTTAATACATTACGACATAAATCTCTTAAAACCAATAAAAACAATGGAGTAGAAAAAGACTGGTTTCTGAACCTCACAGATACTGTTTTCCCCTCGGAAATAATAGAAATCCTATCACTGGGCCCAAAATTCAGTCTGCCCTTAGAGCCGAGTGACATTCAAATTCTCCACCTTATTGCGGATGCGGAGTTTATAATAAATCACACTAATGACATCCAAACTAGAAACACAATAAGAGCAGAATTCACTAATATTGTCACCAATTACTGCAACAAAATTAAACATCATAAAAATCAGAATATAATAAATAAAAATTATAATAAAACAAAAAAATTCTTATAAGAAAACAATGACATCTTAATAATTAAGGCAGACAAATCAAACAAAACGGTAGCTGTATAAAAACAGGATTACATTGCTAAAATGAATGTTCTACTATCAGACACAAGAACATACAAACGCTTGGAGGAGGATAATACCAACAAATTACAAAATCAAACCAATAGATTAGTAAAAAAAATACATGAAAAAGAAGCACAGGCACAAAAAAGAAACTAACCACTGAAAAAGCAGTTAGTACCATCCCGTATTTATGGTCTTATTAAAGTACACAAGATAGACCTACCGCTCAGACCAATAGTATCTAGAATAAATTCCCCAACAGATGCTCTATCTAAGTATCTCGCCAATATACTAAAAGGACTGGAGGACGATGATTTTTTTGTGAGAAACTCCTTTGAATTCCAGGAGTTCATTTGCACCATCAAACTACAGGAAGGATACAGCCTAATCTCTCTGGATGTCATATCTTTGTATACGAACATACCAATTGATTTAGTGACAGCTGCCATCACCAAGAACTGGAATATCATCTCCACTAAAACTAACATAAGTTTAGAAGATTTTATCGAACTTATCACATTTTGTCTCACCGAAAGTTCCTTTCAGTTCGAACAATCTTTCTTCACACAAACATGGGGCGTGGCTATGGGATCTCCTCTGTCTCCAGTAATAGCGAACTTGGTGATGGACGAACTACTTAACGCTGTCAAAACACAGCTACCCTTTGACACTCCCTTTCTGAAGAAATACGTTGATGATCTCATCCTAGCGGTCCCCACAAACCAGATTCAGAGCACACTGGAAATGTTTAATATGTACAACGAACACTTACAATTCACAGTAGAAATAGAACAACAACAAAAAATTGCGTTCTTAGACATGACCTTATTACATAACAACAATAGCACCGTATCAACAAAATGGTTCACACACCCACTATCACAAAGAATAAACAATGCGAGAAATCTTTTTAATAGAGCACTTACACTAACCTCAAACATTTTTCATGACGATATCTACGATGAAGTCTCGCGCTTACTAAAACTAAATAACTATCCAGCCAGCATTGTACATTCAATAAAAAATGATATCATGAATAAAATTAAAACTAAAACAAATCAACAAAATCATCTTACAATGATGGATGAAAATATGAGGATAAAAGTAAACACAGAGAATAACAAAAACCAGGATAATAACCAAAAAGAATGTTTTTATTCACTTAGACACATAGATGGCATAGCAAATAAATTTAAAAAAATGTTTCACAAACTATTGGTACACTTTTTAGTAGACTCAAAGCGAAGATACAAAATGACATTTAATCTGATATCATTTATAAAATTCCCTGTAATGATTGCACGGCACAATACACAGGCCAGACTAAAAGGTACATGAAAATTAGATTGGATGAACACAGAAAAAATTGCAACAAAAAACCAAATAACAATAATAAATGCGCTCTTGTACAACACGCCCATTCTCATAACCATACTTTTAATTTTGAGAAAGCAACAATATTAGACACAGAACACAATTTGCATAAGAGACTAACACTTGAAATGTTACACATTAACAATGATCATAATAACATAAACCTAAAAACGGACACTATATACATCAGTAAAATATATAATAATATTTTAAAATACAACAAAAATAAAACTAAAAAAAATCTGATGTGGCCAGCACATTACCTTCCGTCAGTTCTATGTATTTTGTACAAATTTCATACGGAAAGTTCCTTACTAAATTAAATATTCTATTTCTTGTACATAACCTTCCGGCAGTTGCATGTATTTTATACAAATTTCATACAGAAAATTATTATTTTGTGACGTTTTCTATACACAGTGTAATGTATCTGCAGAAATAAAAGATTTATTATTATTATTATTTCTTGTACATTACCTTAAAGCAGTTGTATGTATTTTATACAAATTCCATACAGAAAGCAAAAGATCCTATACCTATTTCCAGTAAAACTATAAGACAAACACACTATGTCAATTTCACTTGACACTGACATCTTTCAATCAAAATTTTCTTAATATAGTAGCTGTTTCCACAGCTATGGCTACTTTATGAAATTTAATTTCTTTATAATTTTTTAACTCTATCTCCATTTAATATTAGGTATAAAATGCAATCAAATCGTATAGAAAATAAAATATTCTTTAATATTTATAATAACATTAAATATGAAAAAATGATATTTAACATCGTTTTTTCAAGAAAAACTGTTAAAATCTTCAAATTAGGGTACTTCCGGTTGACCAATTATAACCAAAATCTAATCAGCTCTTCATATGGATGCAACGAAGAGGAATACGAAAGAATTATAATTTTTGGAGTTGTAGTATTAGAGTTATCGCAGACGAAAATTTTGTTACACACACACACACACACACACACACACACACACATCCACACACACACACACATACAGACATCATCGTAAAAATAGTGAAATCGTATTCTAGGGACCTTAAAACGTGCTTATTCATTAAAAACTCACCACCGAATTTTTTGACCAAAGACAATACCTTCCTTACCTAAAGGTGACGGAAGGTAATAAATGACATTCTTTTAAATCTGGTGGCAGCAAGCGTATCTGGATTTGCGCAGATAGACCAACTTTCTGCGGGATTTTGGTTTAAAACAAAGTACAACCTTGACTTAGCCTTCGGCCTTAAACAAATCGACAGGTCCTTACCGTACTTAGTTTGAATTGTCCGTTAGGGTGTGGCACACAGACATTTGTATTTTTTATCTATTTTTATCTTTGTACATTTTTTTCTATGTATATTGCATACATGTTTTCTATTTTATTTATTACTTCGACGACTGTGTTGAACTATGTTTAACACTTACACGATTATTTCCATGTTGGTTATAAATGTTTTTTACAATATAATTATGCATCATCACACTTAAAATAAATTTCATGTAAGTTTTGCTGTTTATGTTACCAAATTGTACAAATTGTTTTCTGACTGTAAATTTATATGTAGCTCCTGAAGAAGACCCAGGTGGGGTCGAAACTGTAGAGTTTGGAATAATAAAGTGGCTGATATCCAGAAACTGTTGTACTTTCACAATATTTTCTTTTATAAAGTCAAATGTTTCTCACCAACTGATATAAACGTATTGCATTGCAACCATTAATTATTTCCGAACAAATACTTGTTAAAACTCGCAACCATTCTTACATTACAACGCATTCTCGTCAATTCTTTTTCACTAATAAATCTCCACATATTGTATAAAATTCTAATAAAGGTGATTTTCAAAATTCTTGTAAAAAACAATAAAATACATTAATTCAATAAATTATTAGAACAAAAACTTTGAAAAATCCGAATATACTCATTTTTTGAGTATTTACTGGTACGCCGGGTAAATACCCAGGTAAATGCCCATTTTTTATTTACCTACCCACGGATATTTACTCATTGTCAATTACCAGCCGAGACCGTAAATACAATCAAACACCGCATACTGACAAATTTTGAAAGTAGGTTCATGACATCTACTGTGCATTGTTGCAAGCCAGCTGAAATAATACTAAATGCATGGTGCATATTGCATTCGACATTTTTATTATAATAGGCTCTGGTTTGCGACTTTAATACGTATGACAGTAAGTATCTAATTCTTTTATTTTTTCCTTGTTTGTATAGTTTACCTACGTAGTGTTCCTGTATTTTGAATTTTAGTTAAAAACAACAGAAAAGACAATAACTTCGAATTAAGTGACAATAATATGAGGATTAATTTTAAAGATATTGTTCATTTTTTAAATAACTAAAATCCATTTCATCAAATGTCTTATGAAGATAAACTGTTTATCAAAAAATTTAAACAATTAAACAGTACATTATTAATAAATATTGGAGAAGGAGGCAAGGGGCAACTAACACTTGGTATAATAAATATAACTGGCTTCTCGGCAGTAAAGTACTTAATAAATTATTTTGTCTGCCGTGCACCGTGCATACTTTTTACTAATATTACTAACATATGTAAAGATCACATTGCTTTAATTTGTAAATTTGAACTTTTAGAGAAGCAAAATATTTCTACCAGTATTGTTAAAGCAAGAAAAATTGAAATTCAAAATTTTTATTCTAAGGTGAAAGAAATGGTCTGTGATCTGGCAATTTATTTTTGTACATGGAAGGGGAAAAACATACAGCTGCACATACCTTAAAAACGTAACTTTCAATTATAAAGCATTTAACCTTGAATGAAGCAAAATTTCGCCTGCGGCGTATTTTTTTTTCTGGATACTTTACCTCACCAAAGTTTTGGTGCACGGGCCGCCACTGGTAAGATTTCATGGAAATTAATATCTTTCAACGTGAAATTAAATGTCGAGCGAGACCTGGATTGAAATCAACAAAGTGATATATAAAGTATAAATAACAAAATCACATTGTTTCAAATTTAACCTTTGTAAATATAATATTAATTATATCTTCAAATATATTTCCATTCGGAAGTATTTTTTACTTAATAAATTTTTATATTATGTTGTTCTTTTAAGTTTGAACTTTGTAAGCGCAAACCATTAATTTCTACATAATTTAGTTGTATTTATTTTATAGCCACAATAAATGAAGCGTCCAGCTGAAAGATAATTTTAAATGTTAACCTAAAATTTACATTTCGTTTTACCACTATATACGGCTTCTCCTTCAACCGACTTAAATAAATGTATATATCTGTTAAACTTGGAATAAGTTCAGTTCAGGCATGGCTCATCCGAATTATGAAAATTTATCTGCATAAATGTCGTTATATCCACAAAAATTTCTACAGTAAAATTATTGATAGATGTCCGATCAAGGTCATCTATGTATTGTACGGATTAAGATTTTGTTCTGTCAAATTCACTAGTGTCGTTCGCTTAGTTTTTATGAGGATTTATAAGACAATACTTTAATTTATTATTGTAAAAATATATTAAGGTAAAAGCATGTAAAATTCAAAACTGAGCAAACTGGTATAAGTTTACTAGCAAATGTAAAACCAAAGATGTGAAAAAGAAGATACTGACACAATGTCAGTGTCAGTGATACTAATAGAAAATAATGTTATTCGTACGGCTATGAATCAAGGTAATATATCTGAATTAATAAATAAACTTACGTTACGGCGAAAGTATTGTCAACAACGAGCATCGTTTTAAAATAGAATGTCCTAACTTTGTGGAAATAATATGAATTTTTGAAAGACAAGTGTGTTACATCCATCCTTATCGCACACGCTTCTTGTGAGAGCGATAAGTATGTACCAATTTGTTAATTCGTTCACGAGATAGATGACCTTGATCGGACATCTTACTAAAATCTTGCTGTAGTTAATTTACTTATATTGTTTATAGTCGTTCCATCTATTGGCGATGAGTGGAACTTGACGTCATATGTTATAAGTCTGCGTTATAGTTACATATAGTATGTGTTATTTTATACTCTGTTCCATTTAAGCCATTCAGCAGATGGCGCCAGTTTTAAGTAGCCGAAATTACATTGGGTAAACTTCCTTTTAGTCAATTAGAAAGTTTAAAACTATGCCCTATTCTCTACAATACTGAATGGCTTAAATGGAACAAGATATAAATTTTCCGCAGTAGTTTACGATCTTGTTATGGATACTTTCTTAAGTGATCGTCTGATATGGTATATTTCATAATGAGTATCGAAAGTGAGAAATATCGTGCGAGTGTCAAGTGTCACGAATGAGGTGCAACCGAGTGAATCAACACACGAGCAATACGATATTATTTTCGAGCGAGTTATGGACACTATTTTTTATACGACCACAAAAAATAACAAGTATTTTCAAGAATTTTGTTCCAAATCCCACTGTTGTTTTTTTTTTCAATAAATCAACCATAGCAACAAATAAAGCAAAGCTGCCTGGCTATATTGATTTGGTATCAGAATTAAGATATAACCATATTGTGATAGTAAAATATACATATCATGTTAGTGTACGTTATTTCCAATTTTCTCAAGTAGGATACTGTTGCGATATCTATTATTTTCTGAAATAGTCGTCTAAAAACAATTGTTGAAATAATGTACTTGTTACACTGATTTTTAATATCCACAACCATTCATGATTAAAGTCATGATAGTTAATTTTTACTTTTGTTTTATATTGTTATATTCTGTCAAATGAACAGGTTGTCTGTAAAAGCTGGAAATATATTTAAATGAAACTGTTTAAACTACGCTCTGCATTTCTATTGTGTTTTCCCAAAAGAATATGGGCCCAGGTTCGCAGTCCAAGCATGCAGTTAATTAGTGTCGAATTTTGATATATTTTTGTTGTATCGAGGTTTTGGCATCTCAGAATATTGTTACATTCAATCTTGAGACAAGCTAGAGTAAAAGATAAACAAACTAAAAGGTTTTAATATCCAAAAATTCGACGGAAGTAATTTCCAGCTTTGGAAATATCAAATGGATATCATTTTTCGAGCTGAGGAGTTGTCAGAAATTGTCAACGGGACGACGAAACGGCCTGAAAAGACATGTGAGTTGCAAAATTAATAGGACGAAAAGAACGTAAAAGCAATGCTGCTCATTTCAATTTACACTTACATGAACAATGTTTTGCATTAAATAAGGTAACACTAAGCCACAGTTTTTTATTTACAAAATGTTGGATTCTCATGCAATTGCAAATCATGAGTCGTTGACTCAAGCACTAGCTGATGTTGACGAGCCAGCGGCAAATATTGATAAAATTGCATAATTATTAGGTAGTTTACTAGCAAAATATAGCTATTTTATCACTGCATGGGATTCTTATGATGAAAATAAACTTTTGATAATTTGACAATACGTTTACTCAAAGAGTAACAAAGACTAAATCAGATAGACGAGATGACATCTGCATTTGCGGCTGTTAGTGTCAGTAATTCAAAATCTAACAATTTAAACGGAACATTTACTCAAAGTAATAACCAGAATAATTAATAAGAAAAACGTCGAATGTTATTTTTGTCATAAGAAAAGCCACTTCAAAACGACTGTTCAAATCCAAATATCCAGAATCAAAGTATCAGGCTTTAAGTGCAGAACTGAAAAATCTTTCAGCTGTAGGTTGTGAAGACATCTGGCTTGCAGATAGTGCCGCGTCAAGACATATGACGTCACATAAAGAATAGTTCTCAACATTCAAAGAATTGAGGAATGAAAGCGTAACTATTCATATAGGTGATAATTCTTTTGTTTACGATGAAGGTATTGGTTCTATTAACGTGTTGGCTTCGGTGTACGGAAGATTAGAGCCATGTGTATTGGAAAATACATTGTATGTACCTGATTTGGGGAAGAACTTATTTTCAGTGGGAGCTGCGACTAGTAGTAACCTGAAAATTATGTCCGACAATACAAAAATTGAAATTTTCAACGAGGCAAAACTTGTGGCAGTTGAAACAAAATTGTCTAATCAATACTATCAGATGTTTTTACCTCTCGCTAAGAGAGGTATTGAATTCATGCTAAAAATCGCATATCCAGATTTTAGTGAATAAGCACGTTTTAAGGTCCCTAGAATCCGATTATAACATTTTTACGATAATGTCCGTGTGTGTATGAATGTGTGTGTGGATGTTGGATTCACAACTTCTCAAATACTATAAGACTTAAGACATTTTTAACTATGGATTCCTCAATCTAACAATAATCAAACTACTTCAAGGCAAGAAATTCAAATGTTTGTAATTGACACATAGTCACTGTCAAAAATATTTGTATGTCACTGTCAAAAATATTTGTACATTATGAAGATTATGAAAATAAAAAAAAATCAATAACGCAAAAGAATATACGTAAAAAAGAATATAAAAGGAATTTGCGAAATATGACGAATATAAAGAAAAAAAAGGAAAGTAGAAAAAGAAAATTTCAGGATATTAAATATAAAGAAAATGTATGTATTGTACATAATTTATATTAAAATATTTCATAGATTCTGCAAATATATGTGAGAATTATTTTGTAGTGAGACACGAATATATGTATTTGTATTTAAAAATATTTTTTGTTTTATGCGTACAACCAGGTAAAATATCTGGCGAGAGGTTATGTGCTGGCCGCATCAGATTTTTTAGATTAGCGAAATTGAAGGAAGCAAACTACGCTGCTTCAAATTCGGCATTTGTGTGGCACAAGAGGCTTGGTCACGTGAATTTTGATACTCTAAAGACCATGGCTAACAATGATTTAATTCCTAAATTAAAACTGACAAGGAATGATCGTTTTTTCTGCAAAACATGTCAACTTGGAAAAAGTCATCGAAAATCATTTACTCGAAATTCAGAACTTCGTACAAGCAAACCAGGCGAAATTATACACACTGATTTGTATGGAAAAATGCCCATTGGAGGATATAATTTTTTCATAATTTTCTAAAACGAATGTACTTCATATCGGTTAGTATATTTTTTTAAGAACAAAAGCGATGTTACTTCATTTTTCCAGAGATCGATAGTTTGATTGAAAGGCAAACTGGTAACAAAATTAGAATACTTCGAAGTGACAATGGAACAGAAAGTGCGAATGAAAGGATGTATAATTATTTAAAAAATAAAGGTATCATTCAAGAACCAAGTTCTCCTTACAATCGAGTACAAAATAGAAGAGCGGAACGTGAGATCCGTTCAATTGCTGAAAATGCTCGTACCATGCTTTTGGACTCTAATCAACCTGAAACATTATGGGCAGAAGCTGTGAACACAGCTGTATATGCAATAAATCGAAGACCAGGAAAACCAAATATGGACAAGACTTCGTACGAAAAATGTTTTAATGAGAAAGTTTCGATCAAGCATATGAAGAAATTTGGATCTGTTGCATTTTTTCATACACCAAAGCAATTCCGCACCAAATTTCAGCCAAAGTCAAAGAAATGTAATGGTTGGGTATCATGGCTGCAGTCAAAATTATAGATTTTTTGACCCAGTAAGCAAAAAGATTACCGTTGCAAGAGATGTGGTCTTTAACGAAGATGATGCACAGTTCAAAGAAGAACCGAAAAAGAATCACTTCGTGTATGACTGGCATATGACAGAAATCTGCGAGGTAACCGACGAACCGTTGCTGGAGATTTTTGAAAATGAAGACAACCAATTTGCAGAGGGAAATGCAGTTGAAGACATACCAGATGAATCAAACGCGTCTGGTTACTCTCTTCGAAATCGAAATTTATTTCAAAAAACTTGTCGATTTACTGCATGTTCTGCAACAATTGAACAGCCACAAACTTATGAAGAGGTAATATCATCGACGGAATCAAGACTGGTTTAAACAATGAAAGAAGAGATGTTTTCGTTGGCTTAAAAAGAGACGTAGAACTTAGTCAACTTACCTTCGGATTGTAGGGCCATAGGATATAAATGGGTCTACAGAATAAAGCGAAAACCTGACGGAACAATAACTCGCTTTAAAGCCAGATTATGCGCGAAAGGATACATACAGAAGGCTGGAATCGATTATGGTGAAACATTTTCACCAGTAGTAAGGTATTGTAACGTTTTTATTTATTTGGGTGAAGTGTAAATATTAGACAATTATTATTAATTAAAATAAAAGTTTATTATAACGATATATAGATATTAAATATAATTAAAAGATGATAAATATAACGAACACTACGATTAAACAAATATTAAACACTAATTAAGACTAAGAATATTATAAGACACTTAAACACTAAGATTATTTATTTAAGCAATATATAGGTCACTTATTTATTCATACAACTATATTTATTATGTTTACCACTTGTCGATTATCTGTTTATATCACCAACTGTTTAACACGTTAACTCTTATTTATATTAGACTGTCCAATGCCTTCGCTAACAGTGCTTATATACTCCGGCATTTGTATTCGAGAACTTACTAGAACACTATTCTAGATAAAAACTCAAACACAATAAATTGCATCAACCGCGTAATTAAGCAGTCTGTTGCGTTATCGCTTAAAATAAACACTTGCTCGCCCCTGCGAAAACGGCGGTGACAGTGGCGGCGACGACGAGCGATGCACATTACACTGCCCCCTCCTTAAGACTGTTTCGTCTCGGAACAGTTCGTTATGACGAAATCTGCATGCATTACCCTTGGTGCATTTCGAAGTTTTGAAGAAATGATAGTCGATAGTCCGCTCGACTTCTTCATGTCCGTTAGGGTTAAAGCTATAAACGAGAATTTCAACGCCGGTAAAACGGAAGAGGATTTCGGCATTACATTCGGTACGGCTAGCTTTAAAATGTCATTCTCAAACAGATGATCCCTCAAATCGCACAGCGAGTTCCACAGGTTACGAAATGACGGCTTCTGAAACGAACGTGGTTTTGTAACCAGGTAATAGATGTACCGTTAATGGTCTGCATTGCTATCCCTCAAGCACAGTGTTTTCCCAACAGTTGGGCGTTGGTTAACCAGTTCTTGTAGTCGCTCAAATTTCGCCTTAAAGACTGAAGCTATGCCGCGGGACATCTTTAAGTCTTCTGATACGCAGTGACCGAGGGAATAATCTAAAGACACGGTGAATAGATCTCGGTGTTCTTCTTTCGTCACGCCGAACCGCGCCTTGCGGCCAAAGGAATAGTTCTCCATGAAGTCTTCAAAAGTTGGTTCTTGTGTTATGATCCGACGAACCGTTGCTCCATTATGGTCTTCGTGGTTGTCTCCGGCGAAAGGGGCTGGCCGATTAAAGTGTACAACTCTTGGCTTCCCGCAAGGTTGTTTCTTAATTCTGTATACCACGTCGTTTATCCTTTTTACAACCTCATAGGGGCCTTCCCAATTCTTTTGCAGCTTCGGTGGTAAGCCGCGACGTCTTTTTGGGTTGTAAAGCCACACTAAATCCTCAGGTTGATATCCACCCTTTTCGGCCTGGTTGTCATACCGCTCCTTCATTCGGTCGCTGGCAGCTTGAATATTCGTACTGACTTGTTCATGAATGTCATCCATTCTTCTCCTAAGTCCGTAACGTAATCTTCCCCGGCCAGATCGACCCAGGTTTACAGCCGAACACCAAGTCGCATGGTAAGCGCAACTCACGCCCGAATAAGATGTTCGCAGGAGTTTGCCCTGTTGTTTCATGCACGGATGAACGATAAGCCATCAGGAATAGATGGAGATATCGATCCCAGTCTCTTTGGTGGTTTGAGAATACCTTCGACAAATATCGGTTGATCGTTCTGTTCATTCGGTCAACCATGCCATCAGAGTGCGGATGTAATGCAGTTGTTCTAGTTTTATTAATTCCTAATATCTTACAGACATTCTGGAAAACGGCAGACTCAAAATTTCTTCCCTGCTCGGAGTGGAGTTCACGTGGTACTCCGAATCGGCATATACATCCTTTAACTAAAGTTTCAGCGACCGTGGTGGCTTCCTGGTTGGGTAATGGATACGCTTCAACCCACTTGGTAAAGTAGTCCATGACAACAACGATGTATTTATTTCCCACTTTCTGGGAATGATCCAGCCACATCAATCGCAATACGCTCAAATGGACTGCCAACGTTGTATTGACGCAATGGAGCTTTTCGTCGTTTATGCGGACCGTTACTTCCAGCGCAAACCATACATTTCTTGCACCAATCTTTAACATCTTATGTAAAGTTAACCCAGTAAAACCGCTGGCGCAATCTTTCTAGCGTTTTTATGACTACAAAATGGCCTCCAGATCCGTCATGGATCTCTTTTAACACGTCTGGTACTCTACTCTTAATATTAACTAACTGACTTCTCTTCTCAGTTCCTTCAGCAATTTCTACCACACGTTTTAACAGGCCATCCTCAATCACCATGGAGTCCCATTGCGCCCAGTACGATTTTACACTCGGTGAGTGCGGTGCAACATCTTCCTATACTGGTTTGCTCTCCTCTGCTTTCCATTCCAGTATAATTTTCAAAGTTGGGTATTTTTCTTGGTTTTCGCGTAGTCCATCGGGCTGCCAATTATCGTCGACTACTGTTGTTCTGGCGACGATTGAAAATTTCTCTTCTAGTCGACTACAATGCTTGTATTCGTCTTGACATGGCCTTCTGGACAATGCGGCATTACGATGGCTGGTATCTGTCCTATGCTCAATTTTGATATCGTATTCCTGTAGTCTTTCAATCCATCTAGCCACCTGACCTTCAGGATTCTTGAATTGTAGCAGCCATTTTGATGCAACATGGTCAATTTTAATCAAAAATTTGCTTCCGTACAAATATTTGTAGAAATGTTCCACGGATTTCACGACTGCCAATAGTTATTTTCTGGTAACACAATAATTCCTCTCTGGTTTTGACAAGGTCTTACTAAAATAGGCAATAACCTTCTCATGCCCGTCTTGTATCTGCGAAAGAACGCCACCAATTCCCACGTTGCTGGCATCTGTGTCTAGTATGAACTCCCCTTCAGGTAAAGGATAACTCAGAACAGGTGCGCTTGTCAAAGCATGTTTCAGTTTTTTGAACGCAACTGTGCAGTCCATTTCCTAGATAAATCTTCGACCTTCTTCAGTAAGCTTTGTCAGTGGTTTGGCTCTGTTAGGAAATCCAGTTATATATCGTCGATAATAGGTACACAAACCAAGAAAACTTCTAAGTTCGTGTTTGTCTCTAGGTGCTGGCCAATCTCTCACAGCCTTTATCTTTTCCGGGTCAACTGCAATACTCTTATCAGAAACCAGGTGTCCAAGGTAATGAACTTCCCTTTGAAACAGGTGACACTTCTTGGGGCTGAGCTTTAGGTTAGCCTTCTTCAATCTCTGGAAAACCTCTTCCAAATTTTTCATGTGGTCCTCAATTGTTTTACCTACCACATTAATGTCGTCGAGATAGACTAAACAGGTTCTCCATGATAGTCCAGCCAATACTGTTTCCATGAGTCGTTCAAACGATGCAGGGGCATTGCAGAGCCCAAATGGCATTATAGTAAATTGCCACAGTCCGGTACCAATTGTGAAGGCTGTCTTTTCCTTATCGTTTGGATCCAAATCTACTTGCCAGTATCCGCTCTTTAGATCCAGAGTAGAGAAAATCTTCGAGCCAGCCAAAGTGTCTAGTGTATCGTTTATTCGAGGTAGCGGGTAGCTATCCTTCTTGGTGACTTTGTAAAGTTGACCGTAATCGACGCAAAATCGTGTAGAGACAACCTTCTTCTTTACTAACACCATTGGTGAAGCCCATGGACGGCTTATAGGTTCGATCACACCTTCCTTTTTCATATCCTCAATAATTCTTTCCACTTCCTTACGCTTCGCCAATGGTAGTCTTCTTGCTTGTTGGCGGATGGGTCTTGCGTCGCCGGTGTCTATTTTATGGTGAACCACATTAGTTCTCCCCTTGGTTTTCTTGGCAAATTGAAAGACATCTTGAAATCTTTCAATTATTTTTTTCGCCTTGTTTCTCGGGTCGGCGGTCAGTTCTTAGAAGGATGTTGATAATTGATTAATTAACGTGTCCGGAACTTTCTGAGATATGTTTCCCTTGGTTTTCACAGTTCGAATATTCGAAGAAACTTCCAAGCATTCTCCTACAATTGTTCCTCTCTTAAGAACAACAGGATAAAAATTTACGTTCATTATTCGAACTGGTATTAACTGACTGGCTTTTGCTACAACTCCAGTACCAGTCTTCACATCATCATTCTTGGGCTCAAGCATAACAATATTCCCCTTACAGAAACTACCTTCTAATTGTGCTTGCACGATAGATTCACTTCGTTCTAGAAGGGTAACATCTTCGGCCATTAGCACACGCACAGCCTTGTCTTCTCGTGGGTTTAAAACAAGTTCTTCTTCATTGACCATCATTACTCCATTCTTCAGGTCAAGTTTAAAACCGTGCGTTTTCATTACGTCCATACCCAGTATTAATTTATCTTCAACGTCAGCTACCAGCGTGCGATGTTTAAAGGATGTGTTTTCAATAGTGATGGTCATATATATTTCTCCTAATGTGGTAGCTTTTTCTCCCGTTGCTGTACGTAATCGCCACTTGGTTGGTTGAAGATGCGTCTTGCCTGTGTTCTTTACTAAATCGGGTCTAATTATAGGCTTCGTCACACCCGCGTCCAGTAACATTTTTAGTGGTCTTCTATCAACAGAGCCATTCACGTGGATGCTGCTGACTTGATGATGAAAAGTTGCGACATAACTGATGGATTGTGGGGCTACTAGATTACGGGTCGACGATTGCCCCTTCGCATCAACCCGACTTAGTTTTCCGACTCTTTTTCTTCTTTTACCAATTCTGTCTCTTTTTGCATTTTTCTGCAGTCTCTGCTGATGACCCTGTTTACCGCAATACCGACAGAGGAGTTTCTTTCTTCCGGCAAACACTTCATTTATAATTCGTCGCATTTTCTCTTCTAGGTCTTCCGTGTCTTCTTTTCTCTCGGCATCAATATTTCGCACTCAAGATTGGTTACGTGAAGCTTGTTTGGCAGTTTCTTGTTCTAGTGCATATGAGAGTGCGTCAATTAATGTTTTTGAGCAGGCCAATCGCAGTGCTTGCTACGTTTCGCTATCTCGCACGCTTGAACGGCCAGGCACTCCAAAACGCTGTTAGGAGCTGCAGGATGTGCGAGACGAACCAAACGAACTACATCGACTTCAAATTCTTGAAGGCTTTCTTTTGAACTCTGATAGCGGTTCCTCAGTTGCGTCTGGTTCACCTACTCTAGGTGCACATTGCCATACCGCATGTCCACCCGCTTGACTAGTTGGTCGTAGTCCTCTTGTTCTTCCTTCAGCGTTTGTAGAATATCGATGGCTTCTCCACACAATGAGACAGTCAACGCTGTAGCCTTCTCTCTGGACGTTCAGTTATGTGCTTTCGCAGCCGCTTCAAATTGTTTTAAATAATTTGGCCACGAAGACTTTCCATCAAATTCCGGTGTTTTGATATGCATTGTTGTAGTAGTTTCAGATTTTACTACTTTCCTTTCTTCTTGCAAACTAGCCTTCGCTACATCGAAATTTGGTATTGGCGATAATATAATTCTAGTGACCTTTTCTCGTAATTCTTCGATCTGCTTGTCATATTCTTTTAAATACTTCAGCTCTTCTTCAATTTTTCTAGAATTCTCTTCTAATTTTTGATCGAAAGTTTGCTCCAGAATTCTAGAATTTTCTTCCATTTTTTGTTCTAATGTTTCAGACTGTTCCAATAATTCTTCTTTTAATGGTCTGCAATTTTCTTCTAGTTTTTGTTCTAGTGTTCTACAATTTTCTTCCGCTTTTCTAGAACTTTCGATTAATTTTTCTTCTAAAGTTCTAGAATTTTCTGTTATTTCCTGTTTTAATGTTCTAGAAGTTTCTGTCAATTCTTCTTTTAATATTATGGAATTTTCTTCCGCCTTTCTAGAACTTCCCATTAATTTTTCTTCTAATGTTCTAGACTTTTCCAATAATTCTTCTTTTAATGTTCTGGAATTTTCTTCTTGATTTTCTAGAACTTTCCTGAAATTTTTGTTCGAGTTTTTTTTTCTATACATTTATGAATATCGGATGGGTCGGATAAGTATTCTTAAGGATTTTCACCAGCATCGATTAATGCTTGCCGTAATTTTTCTTGAAGCACTGACTTCTTTCCTGCTGTTTCCAAATCCCGCTCTTCCAGTTCTCTCTTGAGATGAATTACTTTTAATTCATTTAGTTTTATTTGATTAGTCGCCATATTATTTCTTTTTACTTAACACTTCACAGTTATTAACTCGAACACCCGACACCAATGGGGTATGTGACCAAATTTTTATTTTTACATAATATGATACTAGACAAAAAAATAAAACACCCGTATTTTTCTACATCGATTAATTTTCGTACTTCACGAGAAAATAATTATTAAAAATTTGGGGAAGGGATTTGTGACGTATCAATGGTAGAAGCTTGAAAAAAGACGGTTAGACTGGGAAGGAAAGAGATAGTTATAGTCAGATGTGATTATGCCCCACCCTGCCACGCCTACCACAACATAAACGCGGCGCTGATAGGCTGATTTATAATTGTCTCTTTCCTTCCCGCAGTCTATTTGTTTTTGTCCACGATTCTACCATACTTACGGCATATATCCCTTCTCCAAAACAGTAAATTGTTGATAACAATATTATTACAAATTAATGTTTCGTTTTTATTATTATAATAAAAAGCTATAGTAGTTTGTTTTTATATTTTATGACATTTATATTAAAATTCGAATATGGTCACATACCCCATTATAACGTTTTTATTTATTTGGGTGAAGTGTAAATATTAGACAATTATTATTAATTAAAATAAATGTTTATTATAACGATAAATAGATATTAAATATAATTACAAGATGATAACAATAACGAACACTATGATTAAACAAATATTAAACACTAATTAAGTCTAAGAATATTATAAGACACTTAAACACTAAAATCATTTATTTTAACAATGTATAGCTCACTTATTTATTCATACAACTATATTTATTTATGTTTACCACTTGTCGACTATCTGTTTATATCACCAAATGTTTAACACGCAACGCTTATTTATATTAGACTGTCCAATGCCTTCGCTAACAGTGCTTATATACACCGGCATTTTTATTCGAGAACTTACTAGAACACTATTCTAGATAAACACAATAGGTTACATCAACCGCGTAATTAAGCAAGTTTCGACAAGTCTGTTGCGTCATCGCTTAAAATAGACACTCGATCGTCCCTGCGACAGCGGCGGTGACATTGGCGGCGACGACGGGCGGTGGACATTACATTATGAATCAATTCGTATTATTTTGGCGTTAGTAGCAGTTCAAGACCTTGAATTTACTCAATTTTATGTTAAATGTGCTTTCTTAAATGGTGATTTAGATGAGGAAATTTTTATGGTCCAACCTCAAGGATTTATATCTGATAACCCTGATTTGGTTTGTAAACTAAAGAATAGTTTATACGGCTTGAAACAATCACCTCTAAGTTAGAACCAGAAATTTGTTAGTTTACTAAAAACATTTAATTTCAAGGACCTTCGAGCCGATAAATGTGTGTTTCACACAAAATATTTTGAAATTGAAGATTCAAACTGCCTTGTTGGAATGGAGATTAGTCGAAATCAGGACAAGAAGGAAATTTTCATCAATCAGATAAGTTACATACATCGTCTTTTGAAGAAATTCAACATGAACCACTGCAAACCTTATTCAGTTCCTTGTGAACCAAGCACTCATCTTTGCAGTGGGCAATTTCTAACCAGTAATGAAGAATACTCCATATCGTGAAGCAGTTG
Organism: Harpalus rubripes; assembly: GCA_963082715.1. Taxonomy (NCBI): domain Eukaryota; kingdom Metazoa; phylum Arthropoda; class Insecta; order Coleoptera; family Carabidae; genus Harpalus; species Harpalus rubripes. The sequence goes on along the minus strand of OY720455.1, from coordinate 35,635,534 downwards.
GATCCTTGATGTTCTTGGCAACTGCATCTCGTCCAGATATCATGTTCGCTGTTAGCCAAGTAAGCCGTTTTCTGAACAATCCAGGTGAAGAACATTGGACAGCAGTTAAGCGAATATTACGATATTTGCAAGTCTCAAGAGATAAAGGGATTAAATATGCAGCGAATGAAATTGAACTAATTGTATATACAGACGCAGATTTTGCAGGTGATCTTGACACTCTTAAATCTACAACCGGGCACGTCAGCGTAGTATCAGGTAAGCCTGTTACCTGGTCCTTGCACAAGCAAAAATATGTGAGCAGATCAACTACTGAAGCAGAGTACTCGTATATTGCTGCATTGGACACAATTGTTGAGATCATTAGGTTTTGTAAGTTTCTCTAGGAACTTTGTATCAAGATGAGCAATCCTACTAGCTTGTTTGTGGATAACCAAAGCACAGTACAACTAGTAAAGAAGACGGAACACTATAAGAAGACAAAGCATATAGACATAAAGTACCATTTCGTTCGTGAAAAATTGCAAGACGGTACAAATTATGTTTCTTATATTTTAAATAATCAGTTGGCCGATATGTTCACGAAACCCCTTTCCAAAGATAAATTTAGTAAAAATTGTAATTCTCTTGCAATTATACCCAAAATTCAGTGAAACAAGAGTGGGAGTGTAGAAATATTGTACTTGTTACACTGATTTTTAATATCCACAGCCATTCATGATTAAAATCTTGACAGTTAATTTTTACGCTTGTTTTATATTTTTGATAAGTTGTTATTATTCTGTCAAATGAACAGGTTGTCTGTAAAAGCTGGAAATATATTTAATTAATATTGTTTAAACTACGCTCTGCATTTTTATTGTGTTTTTCGTGTCGAAATATCATATGAAAAAATAAGATCATCGCTCATTGGCAAAAATAGTATTATAGATGATATGAAAGAAGAATGATATTCTGAATTCAAATTTTCAAACTGCGTTATTGTGTCTTCAACATAACAAGCACGCGCGCACACACGCGCACACACACACACACACACACACACACACAAGCACACGCGCGCGCGCAGTCTCATGCACACGCGCACGCACGCGCACCTACACGCATCCACACACGCGCCCATACATGCACACACACACGCTTTAAATTTTGCAATTTATTCTAGAAAAGTTCAATATTTAGACACATTTTGCCTGTGCTGACACATAACTGTCAAAAACAATCACAGCAATCTATTAACAATTTTATCCCAGGACTAAACGTATAAGAGCTCTTATGTGCGTAGTGCGTAAAATAAAACTATTAGAAATGCGTATTTTACGCATCGCTACTAAAAGTGAAGATTTCATGAATTACGATCCAATCTGTAAAGCTACCACTTTACGCACGTGAGTAAAAAAAATAATTGTCGGTTGTAAATAATATTTTGTATAAAATGACAGCGAAAAAAACTTCACATCAAGCAGTAAAAGACAATTTATTTGCCATAAAAATAGAGCTCTCTGTATTTTAACAACAGTAGAATAGACAAACGGTCTGCCTTTACGATGTTTTCTATTGATTTCTTCTTAGTTTATATAAAATAACTACTACTTCGCTTTTTCATATCGAATTTTTAAGAAATGCAAAAATTTCAGAACGATCGAATGATATAATAAATAAAAAACAATATAATTTATTGTAAAAAATAAAAACAATGGATTAAGTAAATTGGACTACCCATCACTTTAGCAACCAGCTATTCGTTGGAAAAGAATGGGAATGTTTTCTTATTTTAGATGTGCGCTTTTAACGTTGGAATTTCTAAAACATAAAAATAGAAATAAAATAAATTTTACCAACAGTGGTGTGTGTGGGAGTACGTTAAAGTATCGATTGTAATACGGACAGCGCCGGATTCAAGTTGGAAGTATAAAGCAAGTAGTATTGCCCATATCACACTATATGATGCCTTCGAACGAGTGCGATAAAATTCGAAACATCATAACGAAAATAGAGTCGCCGCTATTTACATCGCACAAAGTCATACGTAACTGCGTGCTACTCACTTCTCATTATTATTATTATTTTTTAATCCTTAATAGGATTAATCCCAATTACAGAATGAGTTCATGTATACAAACATCCATGCCTTATAGGGATCCGAACTCGGGACTCTGAGCGTACCCATGACTACTGTAATCTTTAGTTATTGCAACACCAGAGCCCTCGAGTTCACAGATATTATTATGGATTGTGTGTTGGAATTTTGTTTATAATATAATTTAATCCATTTGTTTAATAATTATATTACGTGAGTGCAAATTAATTTCGTATACGTTTAATGTAATGTAATCTAATTTTATAATAATATTAATCCATTTTCTTTCCATTTTAATTCAATTTAAGCCTTAATGGTGCTATTCTGTAACTTTGCTCTGTAAGACTGTAACTCTATAGACTCTATAAGCTATAGAGCTCTGTAAGACGACAGCTTACAAAGTAGTAAAATAACCTACTCTGTAACTCCCTCTATAACAAGTCACGCTACAGAGTTATTTTTATAGAATGCCTAACTTCATTCCTGTGTAGCTGTCAAATATGTTACAGTACATTTGACAGTAATTTTGTAGGCATTCTAAAAAATATTAAATAGAAATTATTGTTATATACATAATACACTATAAAATGGTAGGTATGTTGGTTCAAAGATACATACGAGTATTCCATAATATATTTATGTAGTTGAATAAGTAATAGATTCCATCTCGATTTTTTCATTATTATTAATTTCTATAAATACATCAGATTTACACATATGTATATGATTAAATGAAATATATAATTATTGAATCAAATTACGTTATGTTTTGATTTTTGCAGGTAATAAATTTTTGTCATTGTTGTAATCAATGCTTGTCATTGTTAATAATTTTTTTATCTCCTGTGTTTTAATTTTTGTAATTTATTCTCCCCACTAGTGTGATCTAATAATATTAATTATGCAGTCATCATTTAATGACTGTTCGAATTATTCTATGAAACTGTGAACAGTTCTCTGCCATTAATCTGTACTCGTACAAGTAGGTAGGGTTTTCTTCAAATTATCTTCACTGGCGGAAACTGCCCTTGTCTTTAGCTTTGAATCAATAATTATAACAAATTCTTAAGTATAGATATTTAAAATTATTCAACGTTATATTAAATAAAAAAAAGTCACTTTACTTAATGGTTTACAATGAGTTTTTTTTTAAAAACATTTTTTAATGAGTAATGTAATTCATTGTCTGGTACACTGAATGGATTTTGATGTCTGGAAAAATCTTCTCTATTTTCATGCTGAAATATTTTTTTAAACATAAATTTCTATAAGAATTCGTAGGAGGTATAATTTCCTTCTATGTTTTTCATTTAATAATAGATATAATAAAAATTGTTAACTTTTGCTTTTAATTTCCATATTTGTTTAATTTTTTTATATAAAATATATATTTGACGTTTAAAAAATATTTTTGACGTTTCAATATGCTCTATAAATACTTTACAGTCAAGATTTTGGCGCTGTAAGATTTAATAGAAATTTCTATAACTCTGTAGCACTTACAGTACTGTAACTTGGTTACAGAATAGCAATTTGCTTACATCTTGTAACGTTGGTTACTTACAGAGGCTATAGAGCTTATAGAATAGTACAGAATAGCACCATAAATTCCGGTGCCTTATAAGCAACGTTGTTCCCGAATGGGGATCCTGAATGGACCCCAGGTTTTTAATGGATTAATTAAGAGTATATTTAAATATTTCAAAGGAATAGAAACTACAATAATAAATAATGAAATAAAGCTGAAAATATTTTAATAATAGGTAATAAACACAAAAAGAAATAATTATGGAAATTCTTTAAAAAAATTTAAAAATGATGTAGGTACTTACCTATAGACAGACAAGTTTACATTTTACATAAATACAGCAATAGTCCAAGCAAAATAGAAAAAAAAACTTAGAAAAAATTCAAATGGAGATTAAAAGTGGTACAGACCTTAAGTACACCATTATAAATGAAATGTCAAAAATTCTCATCGATCCTACTTCTGCTAAATAAATTATTCAAAGTTAAAAAATCTGTTTTTCGCAAACCTGTTATAAGAATACAAAATAAAAGCTCAACATTTTTTATACAAAAAAGGATTCTTTTACTTTTTACCTAGAATGAACTGTCAATGAGTTAGGTTAAGAAATATTTAACCAAAATAACAATTTATGAAAGAAGTTTAAATTAATCAAAAAATATACAATATTACATATTTAATTCTAGGTTGCAGCGCGCTGTAACAGAATTTTATATCGCACTGAAAAAGTGTATTCTGAATGTACCGCTGTATGGAAGTGGACTACAGCGGGTGCTATTGCGCTTACTTAAATTGCATCTAGCTTCATCATTATTTTGTGAACTGTCATTAGTGTCATTCTTGTCAACTGAAAGTCTGCAACGTCTGCAAGATAATGGAAAATATGCAGTTATCTTGTCAAACATTATTTTATATTCTTAATAGAGTGTAAAACAAATCAAATAATACTTAAACACCTTTCTTTCTCAGAAAATCAAAGAAAAGAAAACGTAATACAAATGGAGAAGGATTATTCGTTTCACAGTACAACAATTAATCCGAAATGTATGAAAATTATTTAACAAACAAGTGGAAAGATTTGTCCGCAAAGTTAAATTCTTTTTGGAAATGGAAGTTTAATTCACCATATTTGTATTATATCTAATTTCTTTGGAAAAACTAATAATTTCTGCATGCCGGCTTGTAATTCTCATTTGATTTCCGGAATTTTTAAAATTTATCTTTGAATTATATAACATCCATTTTAATTATTATAAAATTACCTTCGATAGTCTCCTTTATTAATAAAAAAATCTTATCAAAATTTTTATTTATTTTTTAAATAATTTGACTACTGTAAGTTTTCCGTCGAGAGAAATAGTCGATGTAAATTCTACAGCGCCTATGTAGTTACAGAGCATACGTCTATGCTCAGAATAACATTTTCACTACATTTTGGTTACCATGGATTCACACAGGGCTAACAGCGCTTACATCGTTTCCATTTGTGCTCAGAATCGAGTCATTAGTCTAACAGGATTTACTCTTTATAACAATTTAAATTCACCGTCACATCGAAAAAGGTAAATTATCGATAATACAACCTTTAGTTAATGTTCTGTATTATTTATTAAATACCCGACGTATTGGCAGCATATACTGCTGCCTTCTTCAGGAAAAATACATAAATAAATAAATCATAACAAAACATTAACAAGTAACCAAGGTAACATATTATAACATATTTAATACAGGAAACCATGGTCGGGTATTTAATAAAAATACAGAACATTAACTAAAAAAGTTGTATTATCCTTGTTATATTATGAGTTCTGAAAGATTTTTTAATAAAATTATCGATATGATTTTGAAATTATTTTTATCAACGCTTTCCTACACATTTTCATTTATTTATTTGCTACTATGATTCTTTTAAAGATAAATTTTAGAGAAATTTCATGTACATTTAAGTTGTAACTCGGGAACCGCTTATCGGTAAAAATCGTATAATACATGATATGAAAGAAAATTTCATGTTGAATTCAAAATTGAAACCGCGTTATCCTACATTTAACAAAATCAAAAAATATGTCATCACGGCTTATTACCCATTGCTGGGTGTGCCAATCTGCTTTGTACACAGATGCGGTAATGATGAAATATTTGCTCCGTGCGGGCGCTTACCAGGCGTCACCTTACGGGCACTCACGCGTTGACAAAAATGAGTCAGAAATCATCGATGATTCACTTCTTTCGATGCCACGATGAATTAAAACTGTTATAAAAAGTAAAACCTGTTAGACGTATCAAATACGTTATTGTATATTTTTTTAATGATTTAAACTTCTTTCATAGATCCTTTTTTATATAAAAAATCTTGAGCTTGAATTTTGTAGTCTTGTAAAATGTTGATACGGGCAATTGTTTACGAGATGTTTGCAAAAAAAACGATTTTTTAATTTGACCTTGAATAATTTTTTACCAGAAGTAGGATCGATGAGAACTTTTGGTATTTCACTTATAATGATGTATTTAAGGTCTGTACCAATTTTCAGCTCTAATTATTCCGAAGTTGAATGTCTATTTTAACTAGACTAAAAAATAAAACAATGGCGGGGTCCACAATGTTTCCCCCATCCGAAATCTAAGGGTTAATTAGTTATTTATGCTACAAGGGATATAGGTACGTACTATTTACTAATCGAGGAAGATTTTGCGCCCGAGCGATAGCGAGTCCGATAATGGTCTAATGTACCTACATCTCGTGTTGCACATACGATTTTTTCGATTTCCGATGATTTATTTTTTACCTGTTCATTTTCGCTGCCAGATATATCAAGGAATACCCTTAAATATTGATACACTAAGAAAAAGAATCTTAGTATTCCGTAGAAAACTTAAGAAGAAAAACGCTGTCATCTGAAACATTTGACAAGTCAGTGGTAACTTTTAAATGGAAATATTTATGAAATGAGGACAATTTGATAGAAATAAAGACCATAAATTAAAATCATAAATTATAAGAAATAGCAAACATTTGACATAAATTTAAAATATCTAACTGTTGATTTTTCAAAAAGAGAGAGGTAAGTTCAGCTGTAGGGAAATAAGGACAATTATTTCATCCCGTCGCTAATAGACACCGATACCTTGACAGTAAAATAAGCATATATCCTTACAAATAATGTCCTTATAACCTATTTACGATATTGGGTGTGGGGAAAATGAATTTGGTTATAGTTTATTTTGAAGCACTGTTTCTCACTGAAAACATGTAATTTAGAAGATCTATAAGCGCACTGTTTACACAAAATTAGATTTTTTTAGTAAACCCTTGTTTTAGAGATTTTAAGCATTATCTATTTTTTGCCAAAATTTATTTCGTTTCCATAGGGCCTTAATGGTTTGAAATTTGGATATGCTATATTTTGAATGTGCAAAATTTCTCGACGGTTAAGCCATAGTTTTAGCAATATTAAACACTACTCAAATATATAATTTGCCAAAATTTATTTCGTTTTCAAATGGCCTTAATGGTTTGGCATTTTGATGTTATATTTTTAGTCGAAACACGCCATGGAGATCTCCTGGGGGTAAAATTTGATTTACTTTTTCAAAAATCCTTATAGTTTCAGAGATATTAGGCACTATCTATTTTTTGCCAAACGTTTTCAAAGAGCCTTAATGGATAAAATTACCTCAATATATATATATATATATATATATATATATATATATATATATATATATATATATATATAAATGAAATAAGTACATTAAATTTAACCAGTAATATAACTCGTCGAGAGCAACAATATTTCTTAATAACTTTTTTTCGAAATCGCCTATTTTTTTAGCATTTTTACAACGTCGTTCCAAGTATTTTTCTAATAATTGAATGCAGTAGCAATAGCTCTGAAAAATTATGTTTTAGCAACTGACAGTCCTGTCAGTTATTGCAATTAAATTTTGACATTAGTAAAAAACTTTTTTATAAGGTAAAATTCTATCAAAATGCTTACGTTTACAAATAGCGAGTACACAGACATTGTATTTACTTACCTAGGGTTAATTTATTTATTCGTATCTTTACTACATTTTAATTTGTGGTTGATATAAAGACAGTGTTATAGAGTTGCCAACACATTTAGACGGAGCGTTTCCAAATCATACGTTCCTAATATTCGTACAATTGTTACTTGTACATCTTTATCACAATACGGAGTGTCACATATGACAATTTAAAAAAAACAACAGTTGTATCCATAGGGTGTGCAAAAAGTTCAATGTTTTCAGCACATAACAGACTTTAATTTTGGGAAGGCTCATAATGTTCATTAATGAGACTGAATTTACTTGGGAAGGTGTATTTATTAAGCACAATACACATCTCGACAGACGAAAATGCTGTAAAAATTTTCATTAAAAAATGTTAGGACGGGAACAATAAATGGACGACTAATTATTCGTACTCATGTACCTCCTTTAAATGGACAAAAGTTTGTACTTATATTTTTTGAATAACGTATTTAAACTATATCAGAGTGAACTTAGCAGCAGATTCGCAGCAGCAGATTCGAATGAAAAATAACGTTGGACAACCCACATGTTCGATGACGTTTGCTGCCGTTCGTTGAAAATCGCGGCCGTTCGCTTAGGTTTATTTCAATAAAATCAAAGAAAAAATAAGAAAAACGTTAAATATTTAATTCAGTAAACCCAGTAAGATATTTGGTATATTAATTCAAGGCCATAGGGTATATAATAACGATAACATTTTGAGAATATACACTTTCACAAATATTACTGACTATCCTGAAAATGATTACTATATTAATAAACAATACAAAAAATATCATTTTGTTAGATAATTCAGGGGAACAGGGTACGTAACAACAATGAAACTTTGAAAATTTATAACTTAACAGATATTATTGGTTCACAGTTGTCCTGAAAAGGATACGGACAGAATAAATCATATACAAAATGATTACTATATTTATAAACAATATAAAAAATATCATTTTGTTAAATAATTCAGGGGAACAGGGTACGTAACAACAATAAAACTGAAAATTTATATCTTAACAGATATTATTGGTTCACAGTTATCCTGCAAAGGATACGGACAGAATAATTCGTATACAAAATGATTACTATATTAATAAACAATATAAAAAATATCATTTTGTTAAATAATTCAGGGAAACAGGGTACGTAAACACAATATAACTTTGAAAATTTATAATTTAACAAATATTATTGGTTCACAGTTATCCTGCAAAGTATACGGACAGAATAAATCATATACAAAATGATTACTATATTAATAAACAATATAAAAAATATCATTTTGTTAAATAATTCAGGGGAACAGGGTACGTAACAACAATAAAACTGAAAATTTATATCTTAACAGATATTATTGGTTCACAGTTATCCTGGAAAGTATACGGACAGAATAAATCATATACAAAATGATTACTATATTAATAAACAATATAAAAAATATCATTTTGTTAAATAATTCAGCGGAACTGGGTACGTAACAACAATAAAACTGAAAATTTATATCTTAACAGATACGTCAGTGAACATGATCCAACCCATAAGCAAACAAACAATATTTCATACATAAATTACTTTATTTGGATGCGTTTTCAAATGTTTGCTGTATTGAATTGATTGTTCGACTTTTTTTCCCTTTATTTTTTAAAAAAATATGTGGGTGGGGCTATTTTAACATTAACCCACCATTTATACAATAATGTTTGTTTAAATAGGTTAATGTTTTCATTCTCATTTGTTTGTTAATGTTTTAACATAATTTTATTTGTTTAAACTTTCTATTTCCTTTTTTATTATCTTTAAATGATGGTGCGGCTAAATTCTCATTTTCCGCACCCAATTGACCCACTGTTTGTTTAACTACAAAAATCTGTTTGGAAGTATTAGTTTAGTATTGTTTTAACCTTTTCATCGATTGTTTGCGTATTTTAATTAATTATTTGTGAAATAATACATATGGGTGCGGTTAACTTCTCATTTTCCGCACCCAATTGACCAACTATTTGTTTATCTGTAAAATTATGTTTTAAAGTATTAGTTTAGTAATGTTGAAACCTTTTCATCGATTGTTTGCGTGTTTTAATTAACTATTTTTAATAATACAGATGGGTGCGTTTAAGTTCTCATTTTCCGCACTCAATTTGCCCACAGTTTGTTTAACTTTTAAAATCTCTTTTAGAGTATTAGTTTAGTTATGTTGACACAATTTTATTGATTGAATGTTTTCTAGAATAGTTAAGTAATGTTTTAATAAAATTAATTATAATATATTTTTCATTGGACCAAGATCTCGAGAAAGTATAGTTACTATTTTTTCTCATCATTTAAATAAAACTTATCTCTTAGATGAGGGTGAGATTAGCAGATTCAAGTAATTGTGAAGCCGCCTCACGCTGAACGTATGGATGCGCTACCAAGACCAAGTATGTATTACAACCCCATCTTGCGGTGTTAGAATAAACTTAATCAAAGCTAGATTAATAATAATGACTCCGAAAGTGGTGATGTCAAAATTGAGCGAGAATTACAAAACCTGAAAGTAGGCTTCCGGTTTCTCAAATGCAGTTTATTGTGAACGAATCGTAATGCGCCAAATTTAAAGAGCTGTCATCTGTCACGCATGAATACAAAATTTCGTTAAAATTAAAAATTGATTCGCATAAAGCTATTTTTATAGCGCTATGATAATGATTTACATTGTAATGTATTGATAAAATTAAAAATGCATTAGGAATGGAAAATATAAGAGTAGGTACGAAAAATTTGAAAAGTAAAATATCAGATAAGAATATATTTATCATATAAAATATAAACAATATACATAATGTTACTGAATTTAAATTTGTTCATTGTTGTAGAATATTTCTTCTTATTAACGGATATTGAAAACTTTAAATATTATTGTTGCATAAGGCATTAAAAATGATGGAATCATATTTAATATTTGAAAATTTTTGATTCTTCCTATGGCCCTTTCTACATGAATTCTAGGCTCTTGCAATATTTCTGGTTTTTGAATTTGTTCTGTAAACTGTAGTGTCATCAACAATGGTGGTATATTTAAATTAACACCTAGTGGCAAAACTTCGGCTATTAAAATCCTTTGTCGGCTTATATTAAATCACTAGCGAGAAAGTGACTGACAACTCCACAGTGGCTAAATAATATTTTGTCGGAGACAGACCCCGGGTACAAATTACTTAAAAAAGTAAATACGCCGTTAGCAGCAACTCCTACTAGTCCTGTTAACGTCTACTTATGTTTATAAGAACTATACGAGCTCAGAGGAAATTTGTTATAGTGCGTAAAAGTGCATACAAACATATAAGCATCATTGTATCCAATTAAAAAAAAAATTGTATTACGATTGACACAGCCCCCCCCCCCCCCAATTTATAGTGTTATTTTATAGAAAACTAAATCAGCACATAAAAACATTTAATTTGTGCATAAGAAAGCGTAATATTTACAATAAAATTCATAATTTTCAATATTTAATATATCATTATCTTGACCACCCATCATTCTCTTTCTTCAATGGAAAAAGCGCAATGAAAATTTGTGGTAGCGCATAAGAGCGTATACGTATTCGAATACAATAACTTATTTCAAATTTTTAAAAATTAAAAAAAAAATCAGCATTAATGTATCTCCCCTGAGATTTAATAATAATAATAATAATAATAATATATATATATATATATATATATATATATATATATATATATATATATATGCCATACATAATAAAATACATATTTATCAATTTGGGGGGGGGGAGCTACCCATTGAAAAAATATAAAAAATGGAAACTATAAAAGCGAATAAAAAAGTAAAGGTGGTGCATACAAGCGCATAAAGGGCGCAATTGTACACATTAATTTGTTATTAATAATTCCGACTTGGGGGGAGGGGGCAACTTCACCTTGACCCCTCATCATACTATTTCTTCAATGGAAAAAGCGCAATGAAAATTTTGTGCCAGCGCACAAGAGCGCATACGTATTCGAATACAATAGTTTCTTTCAAATTTTTAAAAATTAAAAAAAAATCTGCATTAATGTAGCCCCCCCGAGATTCAAATATATATGTATCCCGAACATAATTGGTGCATTAATAGCTTGCACTGGCGCATAGTAGCGCATATGTTTATCAAGCCATACATAACAATAAAATACATATTTATCAATTTGGGGGGGCTACCCGTTAAGTTGGCCGCCCCATTAAAAAAATAGAGAAATACAGAAACTATAACAGCGCATAAAAAAGTAAAGGTGGTGCATACAAGCGCATAAAAGGCGCAATTGGTCACATTAATTTGTTATTATTAATTCCACTTGGGGGGGGGGGCAACTTCACCTACCTATAATTCGACAGCTCGTCTCGACGTGGAACTGGAAATCATGAATCATAAAATTTTCATATATGCTTGCAAGTAGCTACAAATTGACAGTGTCAACATTTCAACTAACATGCTCCATACATTTTAAAACCAGCATGATATAACAATACAATCAGCTGAAAATTGCATTATCATAAAATTAAATTGTAATAAATAAAACTTACCGCCAAAAACAGTACGTTTATAGATCTTCTAAACGTCGTATTTTAAGTGCTAAACAGTGCTTTTGTAGACTCTTAAGAACACCGAAATATAAAAAATGTATTAATATAAACAATCACAAAATTCACAACACTGTCAAAATGTGAAATTTCATTTGTTTACTATTTATCAAAATTGATTTCGTTTTCAAAGGGCCGTAGTGGTTTAAAATTTAGATGTGTTATATTTTAAGCCAAAACACAACAGGTATGTATGCGGGGGGTTATATTTGACGAGTGCAATGAGTGCCCGTGAGGTGACGCCTGATAAACGCCCACACGGTACAAATATGTCATCATCATTACCGAAATATGTGTACAAAGCAGATTGGCACACCCAGCAATGGGTAATATGCCGTGATGATATATTTATTTTATTTATTTATTTATATTTGATTTATTTTTCGAAAATCCTTATAGTTCAGAAATATTAAAATTTTATTCATTTTTGTAGTTTCTATGTCTCTCTTTACTGTTACTAAAAATATATCTTCTTTCAACGTAGGTCATGCTACAAGAACTACCCCTATTTTTTTCGTATGTATCCATCAAGATTTCAATTACATCTCTACTCTATTTTGTCATTTTTTAATTTAATATTAATCACTGCTAACGCCGTACTTGTACACATCAAAAATATAAACACAAATGACATTTGGCAGTTACTTGACAGTCAAAATTTATAGGGACTATTGAGAAAAAGTAGCGCATATTCCAGTGGCCGAGCGAGTTGAGGCAGTGTGTTTTCTAAGGCTTGATTTACATTAGCGGTACAATGACGGTACAGTGACGGTATGTAAATCAGTAAATATCATAGGGTCGTCATCGTACCGTCATTGTACCGTTAATGTAAATCAAGCCTAACAGTGCTCGAAGCGATATTCACCGCTCGGTTCCTTGGGTCGTGGGTTCGATTCCCTCCAAAGGCTTGGATGTTTGTGTATGTTTTTCAAATACTTATAATATATGTACAATGTAATGAAATGTAATAATAAATAAAGTATTTGAATAGGGCTATAACAGAAGTGTTGAAAAGCCGACAAAAATATTATTATTATTATTATTATTATATTCCAGTTTTTCGTGAAAAGTTTTTCTTTCAGTCTATTTATCATTTTATCTTGCACTCACATGAATGTGCGAGAGAGAATACTTTTCAAGTAATGAAATGAAAAATTTCATCGTGTAATGCACCCTTTACGGTAATTTATTCATACAAGTTTTCCTACGGTCTTCAAGGTAATATAGTGATTCTATTTTGTTAGTAGCCATATAGGGATAATATTAGCGACTTTAAATACAAAGACTATCTTTAATAACAATTTAAAAAAAAATCTGATGTGGCCAGCACATTACCTTCCGTCATTTCTATGTATTTTGTACAAATTTCATACAGAAAGTTCCTTTCTAAAAATTCTATTTCTTGTACATTACCTTCCGGCAGTTGCATGTATTTTATGCAAATTCCATACAGAAAATTTATAGCAAAAGATCCTATATTTCCAGTAAAATTATAAGGCAAACACACTATGTCAATTTCACTTAACACTGACATCTATTAATCAGAATTTTCATAATATAGTAGCTGTTTCTGTAGCTATGGCTACTTTATGAAATTTAATTTCTTTATAGTTTTATAACTCTATATCCTTTTAATATTAAGTATAAAATGCAGTCAAATCGTATAGAGAATAAAATATTCTTTAATATTTATAATAACATTAAATGTGAAAAAATTATATTCAACACACACGCACAAGTACACACACTCACACGCGCACACACACACATACGCACACACGCACACACACACACACACACACACACACACACACACACACACACACACACACACACACACACACACACCTACAGGTGACGGAAGGTAAAAAATAATTAAATCACGGGTGAGACAATTTTTATGGTAATTAACTCATACAAATTGTTCTAAGGCACTTCAGGATAATATAGTTATTGCATTTTGTTAGTAACAATATAGGGATAATAGCAGCAAAATTAGACACAAACACTATAATAATTAAAAAATATATTTAATTCACGGGTGAGAGAATTTTTACGGTAATTAATTCATACAAATTGTTCTACGGGTCTTCAGCATAATATAGTTATTGCATTTTGTTAGTAACAATACAGGGATAATATTAACAACATTGAATACAAAGACTATCTTTAATAATAATTAAACAATATATTTAAGTCACGGGTGAGAAAAATTTTACGGGAATTAATTCATATAAATTGTTCTACGGGTCTTCAGGATAATATAGTTATTGCATTGCATTTTGTTAGTATAAAAATAGGTATAATATTAACTGCTCTAAATACAAAGACTATCTTTATTAACAATTTTAAAAAAATATTTAAGTCAACAGACAGAACTGTTATATAAATAAGGATGGGTATACGGCCAGGCAAACGGCACGCTTTGTATTTCTGAAATGGTCTATTCATACAAATATTCCTATGAATCTTCAGGATAATATAGTCATTGCATTTTGCAAGCAAAAATGTATAGATAATATTAGCAGAATTAGAAACAAAAACTTCCATTAATAATAATTTAATAAATTATTTGTCACGGGTGAACTAATTTTTACGATAATTAATTCATACAAATTGTCCTACGGGGCTTCAGTGTAATATAGTTATTGCATTTTGTTAGTAACAATATAGGAACTATACTAAAAAGATATATAATAATAATTCATAATTTTATTTTGAATTTACCGCGCATTTCGACCAAGGCATAAATATCAAGTTTAAAGCACTACCGTAAATTTAATAATATTGTTAATATTATTGTAATTTACACTTTTGATCCCTCTATATATTGTTATTGTGTCTCTAAATTACAGTAATGCGTATATTATATATTTAATCTAATTCATTACAACACACTTGGTCTTGGTAACGCATCCATACGTTCCGCGTGAGGCGGCTTCACAATTACTTGAATCTGCTAATCTCACCCTCATCTAAGAGATAAGTTTTATTTAAATGATGAGAAAAAATAGTAACTATACTTTCTCGAGATCTTGGTCCAATGAAAAATATATTATAATTAATTTTATTAAAACATTACTTAACTATTCTAGGAAACATTCAATCAATAAAATTGTGTCAACATAACTAAACTAATACTATAAAAGAGATTTTAAAAGTTAAACAAACTGTGGGCAAATTGGGTGCGGAAAATGAGAACTTAAACGCACCCATCTGTATTATTAAAAATAGTTAATTAAAACACGCAAACAATCGACGAAAAGGTTTCAACATTACTAAACTAATACTTTAAAACATAATTTTACAGATAAACAAATGGTTGGTCAATTGGGTGCGGAAAATGAGAAGTTAACCGCACCCATATGTATTATTTCACAAATAATTAATTAAAATACGCAAACAATCGATGAAAAGGTTAAAACAATACTAAACTAATACTTCCAAACAGATTTTTGTAGTTAAACAAACAGTGGGTCAATTGGGTGCGGAAAATGAGAATTTAGCCGCACCATCATTTAAAGATAATAAAAAAGGAAATAGAAAGTTTAAACAAATAAAATTATGTTAAAATATTAACAAACAAATGAGAATGAAAACATTAACCTATTTAAACAAACATTATTGTATAAATAGTGGGTTAATTTGAAACTAGCCCCACCCACATATTTTTTTTTAAAATAAAGGCAAAAAAAGTCGAACAATCAATTCAATATAGCAAACATTTGAAAACGCATCCAAATAAAGTAATTTATGTATGAAATATTGTTTGTTTGCTTGTGGGTTGGGTCAAGTTCACTGACGTTTAACAGATATTATTGGTTCACAGTTATCCTGCAAAGGATACGGACAGATTAAATCATATACATAATGATTACTATATTAATAAACAATTTAAAAAATATCATTTTGTTAAATAATTCAGGGTAACAGGGTACGTAACAACAATAAAACTTTAAAAATTTATAACTAAACAAATATTATTGGTTCACATTTATCCTGCAAAGGATACGGCCAGAATAAATCATATACAAAATGATTACTATATTAATAAACAATACAAAAAATATCATTTTGTTAAATAAATCAGGGGAACAGGGTACGTAACAACAATAAAAGTTTGAAAATTTATATCTTAACAGATATTATTGGTTCACAGTTTTCCTACAAACGATACGGACAACATAAATCATATACAAAATGATTATTATATTAATAAACAATATAAAAAATATCATTTTGTTAAATAATTCAGGGGAACAGGGTACGTAACAACAATAAAACTTTGAAAATTTATAACTTAACAAATATTATTGGTTCCCAGTTATCCTGCAAAGGATACGGCCGGAATAAATCATATACAAAATGATTACTATATTAATAAACAATATAAAAAATATCATTTTGTTAAATAATTCAGGGGAACAGTGTACGTAACAACAATAAACCTTTAAAAATTTATAACTAACAGATATTATTGGTTCACAATTGTCCTGTAAAGGATACGGACAGAATAAATCATATACAAAAAGATTACTATATTTATAAACAATATAAAAAATATCATTTTGTTCAATAATTCAGGGGAACAGGGTACGTAACAAGAATAAAACTTTGAAAATTTATAACTTAACAAATATTATTGGTTCACAGTTATCCTGCAAAGGATACGGCCAGAATAAAACATATACAAAATGATTACTATATTAATAAACAATATAAAATATATCATTTTGTTAAATAATTCAGGGGAACAGGGTACGTAAAAACAATAAAACTTTGAAAATTTATTTCTTAACAGATATTATTGGTTCACAGTTGTCCCGCAATGGATACGGACAGAATAAGTCATATACAAAATGATTACTATATTATTAAACAATACAAAAAATATAATTCTGTTAAATAATTCGGGGGAACTGGGTAAGTAACAACAATAAAACTTTCAAAATTTATAACTTAACAAATATTATTGGTTCACAGTTATCCTGCAAAGGATACGGACAGAATAAATAATATACAAAATAATTACTACATTAATAAACAATATAAAAAATATTATTTTGTTAAATAAATCAGGGGAACAGGGTACGTAACAACAAAAAAACTTTGAAAATTTATAACTTCACAAATATTATTGGTTCACAGTTATCCTGCAAAGGATACGGCCAGAATAAATCATATACAAAATGATTACTATATTAATAAACAATATAAAAAATATCATTTTGTTAAATAATTCAGGGGAACTGGGAACGTAAAGACAATAAAACTTTGAAAATTTATATCTTAACAGATATTATTGGTTCACAGTTGTCCTGCAAAGGATACGGACAGAATAAATCATATACAAAATGATTACTATATTTATAAACAATATAAAAAATATCATTTTGTTAAATAATTAAGGGGAACAGGGTACGTAACAACAATAAAACTGAAAATTTATATCTTAACAGATATTATTGGTTCACAGTTATCCTGCAAAGGATACGGACAGAATAAATCATATACAAAATGATTACTATATTTAGAAACAATATAAAAAATATCATTTTGTTAAATAATTCAGGGGAACAGGGTACGTAACAACAATAAAAATGAAAATTTATATCTTAACAGAGATTATTGGTTCACAGTTATCTTGCAAAGGATACGGACAGAATAAATCATATACAAAATGATTACTATATTAATAAACAATATAAAAAATATCATTTTCTTAAATAATTCAGGGGAACGGGGTACGTAACAACAATAAAACTGAAAATTTATATTTAACAGATATTATTGGTTCACAGTTATCCTGCAAAGGATACGGACAGATTAAATCACTTACAAAATAATTACTATATTAATAAACAATATAAAAAATATCATTTTGTTAAATAATTCAGGGTAACAGGGTACGTAACAACAATAAAACTTTAAAAATTTATAACTTAACAAATATTATTGGTTCACAGTTATCCTGCAAAGGATACGGCCAGAATAAATCATATACCAAATGATTACTATATTAATAAGCAATATAAAAAATATCATTTTATTAAATAATTCAGGGGAACAGGGTACGTAACACTAATAAAACTGAAAATTTATATCTTAACAGATATTATTGGTTCACAGTTATCTTGCAAAGGATACGGACAGAATAAATCATATACAAAATGATTACTATATTAATAAACAATATAAAAAATATCATTTTCTTAAATAATTCAGGGGAACGGGGTACGTAACAACAATAAAACTGAAAATTTATATCTTAACAGATATTATTGGTTCACAGTTATCCTGCAAAGGATACGGACAGAATAAACCATATACAAAATGATTACTATATTTAGAAACAATATAAAAAATATCATTTTGTTAAATAATTCAGGGGAACAGGGTACGTAACAACAATAAAACTGAAAATTTATATCTTAACAGATATTATTGGTTCACAGTTATCCTGCAAAGGATACGGACAGAATAAATCATATACAAAATGATTACTATATTAATAAACAATACAAAAAATATCATTTTGTTAAATAATTCAGGGGAACTGGGTACGTAACAACAATAAAACTGAAAATTTATATTTAACAGATATTATTGGTTCACAGTTATCCTGCAAAGGATACGGACAGATTAAATCATATACAAAATAATTACTATATTAATAAACAATATAAAAAATATCATTTTGTTATATAATTCAGGGTAACAGGGTACGTAACAACAATAAAACTTTAAAAATTTATAACTTAACAAATATTATTGGTTCACAGTTATCCTGCAAAGGATACGGCCAGAATAAAACATATACAAAATGATTACTATATTAATAAACAATATAAAAAATATCATTTTGTTAAATAATTCAGGGTAACAGGGTACGTAACAACAATAAAACTTTAAAAATTTATAACTTAACAAATATTATTGGTTCACAGTTATCTTGCAAAGGATACGGACAGAATAAATCATATACAAAATGATTACTATATTAATAAACAATACAAAAAATATCATTTTGTTAAATAATTCAGGGGAACTGGGTACGTAACAACAATAAAACTGAAAATTTATATTTAACAGATATTATTGGTTCACAGTTATCCTGCAAAGGATACGGACAGATTAAATCATATACAAAATAATTACTATATTAATAAACAATATAAAAAATATCATTTTCTTAAATAATTCAGGGGAACGGGGTACGTAACAACAATAAAACTGAAAATTTATATCTTAACAGATATTATTGGTTCACAGTTATCCTGCAAAGGATACGGACAGAATAAATCATATACAAAATGATTACTATATTTAGAAACAATACAAAAAATATCATTTTGTTAAATAATTCAGGGGAACAGGGTACGTAACAACAATAAAACTGAAAATTTATATCTTAACAGATATTATTGGTTCACAGTTATCCTGCAAAGGATACGGACAGAATAAATCATATACAAAATGATTACTATATTTAGAAACAATACAAAAAATATCATTTTGTTAAATAATTCAGGGGAACAGGGTACGTAACAACAATAAAACTGAAAATTTATATCTTAACAGATATTATTGGTTCACAGTTATCCTGCAAAGGATACGGACAGAATAAATCATATACAAAATGATTACTATATTAATAAACAATACAAAAAATATCATTTTGTTAAATAATTCAGGGGAACTGGGTACGTAACAACAATAAAACTGAAAATTTATATTTAACAGATATTATTGGTTCACAGTTATCCTGCAAAGGATACGGACAGAATAAATCATATACAAAATGATTACTATATTAATAAACAATATAAAAAATATCATTTTCTTAAATAATTCAGGGGAACGGGGTACGTAACAACAATAAAACTAAAAATTTATATCTTAACAGATATTATTGGTTCACAGTTATCCTGCAAAGGATACGGACAGAATAAATCATATACAAAATGATTACTATATTTAGAAACAATACAAAAAATATCATTTTGTTAAATAATTCAGGGGAACAGGGTACGTAACAACAATAAAACTGAAAATTTATATCTTAACAGATATTATTGGTTCACAGTTATCCTGCAAAGGATACGGACAGAATAAATCATATACAAAATGATTACTATATTAATAAACAATACAAAAAATATCATTTTGTTAAATAATTCAGGGGAACTGGGTACGTAACAACAATAAAACTGAAAATTTATATTTAACAGATATTATTGGTTCACAGTTATCCTGCAAAGGATACGGCCAGAATAAAACATATACAAAATGATTACTATATTAATAAACAATATAAAAAATATCATTTTGTTAAATAATTCAGGGTAACAGGGTACGTAACAACAATAAAACTTTAAAAATTTATAACTTAACAAATATTATTAGTGCACAGTTATCTTGCAAAGGATACGGACAGAATAAATCATATACAAAATGATTACTATATTAATAAACAATATAAAAAATATCATTTTCTTAAATAATTCAGGGGAACGGGGTACGTAACAACAATAAAACTGAAAATTTATATCTTAACAGATATTATTGGTTCACAGTTATCCTGCAAAGGATACGGACAGAATAAGTCATATACAAAATGATTACTATATTTAGAAACAATATAAAAAATATCATTTTGTTAAATAATTCAGGGGAACAGGGTACGTAACAACAATAAAACTGAAAATTTATATCTTAACAGATATTATTGGTTCACAGTTATCCTGCAAAGGATACGGACAGAATAAATCATATACAAAATGATTACTATATTAATAAACAATACAAAAAATATCATTTTGTTAAATAATTCAGGGGAACTGGGTACGTAACAACAATAAAACTGAAAATTTATATTTAACAGATATTATTGGTTCACAGTTATCCTGCAAAGGATACGGACAGATTAAATCATATACAAAATAATTACTATATTAATAAACAATATAAAAAATATCATTTTGTTATATAATTCAGGGTAACAGGGTACGTAACAACAATAAAACTGAAAATTTATATCTTAACAGATATTATTGGTTCACAGTTATCCTGCAAAGGATACGGACAGAATAAATCATATACAAAATGATTACTATATTAATAAACAATACAAAAAATATCATTTTGTTAACTAATTCAGGGGAACTGGGTACGTAACAACAATAAAACTGAAAATTTATATTTAACAGATATTATTGGTTCACAGTTATCCTGCAAAGGATACGGACAGATTAAATCATATACAAAATAATTACTATATTAATAAACAATATAAAAAATATCATTTTGTTATATAATTCAGGGTAACAGGATACGTAACAACAATAAAACTTTAAAAATTTATAACTTAACAAATATTATTGGTTCACAGTTATCCTGCAAAGGATACGGCCAGAATAAATCATATACAAAATGATTACTATATTAATAAACAATATAAAAAATATTATTTTGTTAAATAATTCAGGGGAACAGGGTACGTAACAACAATAAAACTGAAAATTTATATCTTAACAGATATTATTGGTTCACAGTTATCTTGCAAAGGATACGGACAGAATAAATCATATACAAAATGATTACTATATTAATAAACAATATAAAAAATATCATTTTCTTAAATAATTCAGGGGAACGGGGTACGTAACAACAATAAAACTGAAAATTTATATCTTAACAGATATTATTGGTTCACAGTTATCCTGCAAAGGATACGGACAGAATAAATCATATACAAAATGATTACTATATTTAGAAACAATATAAAAAATATCATTTTGTTAAATAATTCAGGGGAACAGGGTACGTAACAACAATAAAACTGAAAATTTATAACTTAACAAATATTATTGGTTCACAGTTATCCTGCAAAGGATACGGCCAGAATAAAACATATACAAAATGATTACTATATTAATAAACAATATAAAAAATATCATTTTGTTATATAATTCAGGGTAACAGGGTACGTAACAACAATAAAACTTTAAAAGTTTATAACTTAACAAATATTATTGGTTCACAGTTATCCTGCAAAGGATACGGCCAGAATAAATCATATACAAAATGATTACTATATTAATAAACAATATAAAAAATATTATTTTGTTAAATAATTCAGGGGAACAGGGTACGTAACAACAATAAAACTGAAAATTTATATCTTAACAGATATTATTGGTTCACAGTTATCTTGCAAAGGATACGGACAGAATAAATCATATACAAAATGATTATTATATCAATAAGCAATACAAAAAATATCATTTTGTTAAATAATTCAGAGAAACTGGGTACGTAACAACAATAAAACTGAAAATTTATATCTTAACAAATATTATTGGTTCACAGTTATCCTGCAAAGGATACGGACAGATTAAATCATATACAAAATGATTACTATATTAATAAACAATATAAAAAATATCATTTTGTTAAATAATTCAGGGGAACAGGGTACGTAGCAACAATAAAACTTTGAAAATTTATATCTTAACAGATATTATTGGTTCACAGTTATCCTACAAACGATACGGACAACATAAATCATATACAAAATGATTACTATATTAATAAACAATATAAAAAATATCATTTTCTTCAATAATTCAGGGGAACAGGGTACGTAACAACAATAAAACTTAAAATTTATATCTTAACAGATATTATTGGTTCACAGTTATCCTGCAAAGGATACGGACAGAATAAATCATATACAATATGATTACTATATTAATAAACAATACAAAAATATCATTTTGTTAATTAATTCAGGGGAACAGGGTACGTAACAACAATAAAACTTTGAAAATTTATAACTTAACAAATATTATTGGTTCACAGTTATCCTGCAAAGGATGCGGACAGAATATATCATATACAAAATGATTACTATGTTAATAAACAATATAAAAAATATCATTTTGTTAAATAATTCAGGGGAACAGGGTACGTAACAACAATAAAACTTTGAAAACTTATAACTTAACAAATATTATTGGTTCAGAGTTATCCTGCAAAGGATACGGCCAGAATAAATCATATACAAAATGATTACTATATTAATAAACAATATAAAAAATATCATTTTGTTAGATAATTCAGGGGAACAGGGTACGTAAAAACAATAAAACTTTGAAAATTTATATCTTAACAGATATTATTGGTTCACAGTTGTCCTGCAAAGGATACGGACAGAATAAATCATATGCAAAATAATTACTATATTAATAAACAATATAAAAAATATCACTTTGTTAAATAATTCAGGGGAACAGGGTACGTAACAACAATAAAACTGAAAATTTATATCTTAACAGATATTATTGGTTCACAGTTATCCTGCAAAGGATACGGACAGAATAAATCATATACAAAATGATTACTATAATAATAAACAATACAAAAAATATCATTTTGTTAAATAATTCAGGGGAACAGGGTACGTAACAACAATAAAACTGAAAATTTATACCCTAACAGATATTATTGGTTCACAGTTATCCTGCAAAGGATACGGACAGAATAAGTCATATACAAAATGATTACTATATTAATAAACAATACAAAAAATATCATTTTGTTAAATAATTCAGAGGAACTGGGTACGTAACAACAATAAAACTGAAAATTTATATCTTAACAGATATTATTGGTTCACAATTATCCTATAAACGATACGGACAACATAATTCATATATAAAATGATTACTATATTAATAAACAATATAAAAAATATCATTTTGTTAAATAATTCAGGGGAACAGGGTACGTAACAACAATAAAACTTTGAAAATTTATAACTAACAGATATTATTGGTTCACAGTTATCCTGCAAAGGATGCGGACAGGATAAATCATATACAAAATGATTACTATATTAATAAACAATATAAAAAATATCATTTTGTTAAATAATTCAGGGGAACAGGGTACGTAACAACAATAAAACTGAAAATTTATATCTTAACAGTTATTATTGGTTCACAGTTATCCTGCAAAGGATACGGACAGAATAAATCATATACAATATGATTACTATATTAATAAACAATACAAAAAATATCATTATGTTAAATAATTCAGGGGAACAGGGTACGTAACAACAATAAAACTTTGAAAATTTATAACTAACAGACATTATTGGTTCATAGTTATCCTGCAATGGATGCGGACAGAATAAATCATATACAAAATGATTACTATATTAATAAACAATATGAAAAATATCATTTTGTTAAATATATCAGGGGAACAGGGTACGTAACAACAATATAACTGAAAATTGATATCTTAACAGATATTATTGGTTCACAGTTATCCTGCAAAGCATACGGACAGAATAAAACATATACAAAATGATTACTATATTAATAAGCAATATAAAAAATATCATTTTTTAAATAATTCAGGGGAACAGGGTACGAAACAACAATAAAATTTTGAAAATTTATAACAAAAAATATTATTGGTTCACAGATATCCTGCAAAGGATACGGACAGAATAAATCATATACAAAATGATTACTATATTAATAAACAATATAAAAATATCATATTCACAGTTATCCTGCGAAGGGTACGGACAGAATAAATCATATACAAAATAATTACTATATTAATAAACAATATAAAAAATATCATTTTGTTAAATAATTCAGGGGAACAGAGTACGTAACAACAGATTCATTTATTCTGTCCGTATCCTTTGCAGGATAACTGTGAACCAATAATATCTGTTAAGTTATAAATTTTCAAAGTTTTATTGTAATTAAGTACCCTGTTCCCCTGAATTATTTAACAAAATGATATTTTTTATATTGTTTATTAATATAGTAATCATTTTGTATATGATTTATTCTGTCCATATCTTTCGCAGGTTAACTGTGAACCAATAATATCTGTTAAGATATAAATTTTCAAAGTTTTATTGTTATTAAGTACCCTGTTCCTCTGAATTATTTAACAAAATGATATTTTTTATATTGCTTATTAATATAGTAATCATTTTGTGTATGATTTATTCTGTCCATATCCTTTGCAGGATAACTGTGAACCAATAATATCTGTTAAGATATAAATTTACAAAGTTTTATTGTTATTAAGTACCCTGTTCCCCTGAATTATTTAACAAAATGATATTTTTTATATTGATTATTAATATAGTAATCATTTTGTATATGATTTATTCTGTCAATATCCTTTGCAGAATAACTGTGAAACAATAATATCTGTTAAGTTATAAATTTTCAAAGTTTTATTGTTGTTACGTACCGTGTTCCCCTGAATTATTTAACAAAATGATATTTTTTGTATTGTTTATTAATATAGTAATCATTTTGTAAATGACTTATTCTGTCCGTATCCTTTGCAGGATAACTGTGAACCAATAATATCTGCTAAGATATAAATTTTCAAAGTTTTATTGTATTTAAGTACCCTGTTCCCTGAATTATTTAACAAAATGATATTTTTTATATTGCTTATTAATATAGTAATCATTTTGTGTATGATTTATTCTGTCCATATCCTTTGCAGGATAACTGTGAACCAATAATATCTGTTAAGATATAAATTTTCAAAGTTTTATTGTTATTAAGTACCCTGTTCCCCTGAATTGTTTAATAAAATTATATTTTTTATATTGCTTATTAATATAGTAATCATTTTGTATATGATTATACTGTCCATATCCTTTGCAGGATAACTGTGAACCAATAATATCTGGTAAGATATAAATTTTCAAAGTTTTATTGTTATTAAGTACCCTGTTCTCCTGAATTATGTAACAAAATGATATTTTTTATATTGATTATTAATATAGTAATCATTTTGTGTATGATTTATTCTGTCCATATCCTTTGCAGGATAACTGTGAACCAATAATATCTGTTAAGATATAAATTTTGAAAGTTTAATGTTATTAAGTACCCTGTTCCCCTGAATTTTTTAACAAAATGATTTTTTTTATTGTTTACTAATATAGTAATCATTTTGTGTATGATTTATTCTGTCCATATCCTTTGCAGGATAACTGTGAACCAATAATATCTGTTAAGATATAAATTTACAAAGTTTTATTGTTATTAAGTACCCTGTTCTCCTGAATTATTTAACAAAATTATATTTTTTATATTGATTATTAATATAGTAATCATTTTGTGTATGATTTATTCTGTCCATATCCTTTGCAGGGTAACTGTGAACCAATAAAATCTGTTAAGATATAAATTTTGAAAGATTAATGTTATTAAGTACCCTGTTCCCCTGAATTTTTTAACAAAATGATATTTTTTTATTGTTTACTAATATAGTAATCATTTTGTATATGATTTATTCTGTCCGTATCCTTTGCAGGATAACTGTGAACCAATAATATCTGTTAAGATATAAATTTTCAAAGTTTTATTGTTATTAAGTACCCAGTTCCCTTGAATTATTTAACAAAATGATATTTTTTATATTGTTTATTAATATAGTAATCATTTCGTATATGATTTATTCTGTCCATATCCTTTGCAGGATAACTGTGAACCAATAATATCTGTTAAGATATAAATTTACAAAGTTTTATTGTTATTAAGTACCCTGTTCCCATGAATTATTTAACAAAATGATATTTTTTATATTGACTATTATTATAGTAATCATTTTCTATATGATTTATTCTGTCCATATCCTGTGCAGGATAACTGTGAACCACGGTGTAGTATCTATAGGTGAGAGCACGAGATGCGTTGACATGGCTAAGTAAATGGGAAACAAAATGGCGCTAACGCGACCCGTTACCATTTGACAAAATATGTTTTGCTACAAAATTCACAACAGGGTACGGATCAAAGAAAGAGAAATACAGTATTTTTAAGGTGCCAAAATGTGCAATTTAGCGGCAGCCAGCTACACATAATCACAGAAACAGGTACTAAAATAAATTTCTGATTGAAAGGTGTGAATGTCAAGTGCATTTGACATATGTTGTTTTATAATTTTACTGGAAGTATAGAAACGTTTTTGTATGGAATTTGTAAAAAATACATACATAGAACTGACAAAAGATAAAAGGTAATGATTGAAAATATAGAATATTATGCGTTATGTATGAATAATCTAATATTTTAAATATTTTGTGTAAAAACCGGGTCGCAACAAAACCTGACATCTAGCGGTACACTGTATGAACTAGCCCAGGTAGTTAGCCATTCTTCGTAATGCATTGGAATACGTCGTGCACTCACCTATAGATTCTACACCGTGCTGTGAACCAATAATATTTGTTAAGTTATAAATTTTCAAAGTTTTATTGTTGTTACGTACCGTGTTCCCCTGAATTATTTAACAAAATGATATTTTTTGTATTGTTTATTAATATAGTAATCATTTTGTATATGATTTATTCTGTCCGTATCCTTTGCAGGATAACTGTGAACCAATAATATCTGTTAAGATATAAATTTTCAAAGTTTTATTGTTATTAAGTACCCTGTTCCCCTGAATTATTTAACAAAATGATATTTTTTATATTGTTTATTAATATAGTAATCATTTTGTGTATGATTTATTCTGTCCGTATCCTTTGCAGGATAACTTTGAACAAATAATATGTGTTAAGATATAAATTTTCAAAGTTTTATTGTTATTAAGTACCCTGTTCCCCTGAATTATTTAACAAAGTGATATTTTTTATATTGTTTACTAATATAGTAATCCTTTGCAGGATAACTGTGAACCAATAATATGTGTTAGTTATAAATTTTCGAATTTTATTGTTGTTACGTACCCTGTTCCCCTGAATTATTTAACAAAATGATATTTTTTATATTGTTTATTAATATAGTAATAATTTTGTATATGATTTAGTTTGTCCGTATCCTTTGCAGGATAACTGTGAACCAATAATATGTGTTAGTTTTAAATTTTCAAAGTTTTATTGTTGTTACGTACCCTGTTCCCCTGAATTATTTAACAAAATGATATTTTTATATTGTTTATTAATATAGTAATCATTTTATATATGATTTATTCTGTCCGTATCCTTTGCAGTATAACTGTGGACCAATAATATCTGTTAAGTTATAAATTTTCAAAGTTTTGTTGTTGTTACGTACCCTGTTCCCCTGAATTATTTAACAAAATGATATTTTTTGTATTGTTTATTAATATAGTAATCATTTTTATAGGAATTATTCTGTCCGTATCTTTTGCAGGATAACTGTGAACCAATAATATATGTTAAGATATAAATTTTCAAAGTTTTATTGTATTTACGTACCCTGTTCCCCTGAATTATTTAACAAAATGATATTGTGTGTGTGTGTGTGTCTGTGTGTGTGTGTGTGTGTGTGTGTGTGTGTGTGTGTGTGTGTGTGTGTGTGTGTATGTGTATGTGTATGTGTATGTGTATGTGTATGTGTATGTGTATGTGTATGTGTATGTGTATGTGTATGTGTATGTGTATGTGTATGTGTATGTGTATGTGTATGTGTATGTGTATGTGTATGTGTATGTGTATGTGTATGTGTATGTGTATGTGTATGTGCGTGTGTGTGTGTGTGTGCGCGCGTGCGTGCGTGCGTGCGTGTGTGTGGATGTTGTATCCACGATTTCTCAAATATTATAAGACTTAAGAAATTTTTAACTACGGATTTCTCAATCTAACAATAATGGGAAGAGTTGATTAAGTTTTCGTAACAATTGGACAACCGGAAGTAGTAGTTACAAGAAAAAAATCATCTAAATATAATTTATAGAAAATTTATCTAAATACTTATATTAAAGAACGTTAAATTCTTTATTCGATAAATATAAATTTATTATTATATCTTCTATAGATTAAGAGAAAGAACAGCATATAAAATAATTTGATGTAAAAATTCTCAGATCAAACTACTTCAAGGCAAGAAATTCAAATGTTTGTAATTCACACATAAATGTCACCGTCAAAAATATTTTTATGCTACTGTCAAAAATATTTGTACATCATTATGAAGATTATGAAAATAAATAAAAAGTCAACAACGCAAAAGAATGTACCTAAAAAAGAATATAAAAGGAATTAGCGAAAAAATGACGAATAAAAGAAAAAGAAAAGGAAAGTAGAAAAAAATCAGGATATTGAACAAAAAGAAAATGTATGTATTGTACATAATTTATATTAAAATAATTATTTTGTAGTGAGACATGAATATATGTATTTGTATTTAAAAATATTTTTCGTTTTATTCGTACAACCAGGTAAAATATCTGGCAAGAAGGTATGTGCTAGCCACATCAATTTTTTTTTGTTTTACTGTTGTGCTGTTGTGTTTCCGCCCACCATATTCGGGTTCCGTGTAAAAGTTTCAGACCTCGTGCACTTTTAGTTCCTGACGTTGTGTGAGGTAAGCGTGTTTTCTTGACCATTGTATTTGTAACACATGGCCATTGTTCGACGTAGATTCTTTTTGTTTAATTTTGCGTCGATGTATCAGTAGAGTACTCGGTGGTTGTCGTTTTGAATCAATATTTTTTGGTTTCGGTATTGTACAGATTTTGACAGCGTCGACGTGCCGTTTTGACTGTCCAGTGTTGGTTTTTTCGGTGATGCGGTATTGTGGATTCATGGGAATTACATTTTCGTTCTGGCAGTTAATCTCCGAGGGAGGGTTTGGACACTCTACATCTCGTCTTCGTTTGTTGAGACATCAGCTAGCTTGAGTGCCATCCGTCGATATCGCCAGTTTCCATAGCCCTTTTTCGCCCTGCATACGTCAAATGAACTAGGTACTTTACGTTTATTTAACATCGTTCTTCCGTTTTGTGTTATTGTTGCGAGGAAGAACTGGAATTTCGTTTTTATGTTTGTGTGTTGCCGTGAAGGACTGTTGTTACAGTGGCCTCACTGTAAGTTTATTTTGACGCTTAATTATTATAGTTTTATTAAAATGATTATTGTTTAATTAATTATTTCGGAGTCAATGCAGTGTTGCATAGCGTCATATATAGTTCATATATGTGTAATTAGAGCGATCAGCTCATTGTTGTTATATTATTGCTGAACTATTTGTTTTGCATATTTTATGTGATTGCATTGTTGCCCAATTGTTGCAACTTGTGATTCAGCTAGGATGTTCGCATCAACTGGCATGATTTGCCTACGTTTGAACTGGTACCACTTCGAATGCTGTAAGTGTAAATACATAGCGCCTGAACTAAGTTATGGGTTTAGGGTTCAACAATTAGTGTGTTATGATCTTTTACTACGTTTTTTACAACTTAGTATCTGGTAATGTCATTTTTATTAATTTTTATATTGTACATTCGCATTTATTCAATTCGTTTCGTGTCTTTAGCACGCATTAACTTGCATCGTATCAAATTCTGTTCTAGCGTATTGCTCACAAAAACTCGCAAAAATACAGAACTGAGAATACCTCTGAAAGTAGGAATATATATACACAAAGCAAAAAGCAATACCTACGAATAATTAAATCTAAAAAACTTAACTTTGACCGGAATATTACCGAAGCAATTTCAAACGTTAAAAATAATACTCAGTTTTGGCAGGCAATAAATAGTCTCAAACCAAAAAAAATCACTGTAAGAAACTTAGAATTAAACGACTGGGAAAATTATTTCAAAAACTTATACCCACCCACAGATACGCCACAAGCTATCTCTGATTTTCACGACTGTTTGCAGCCTGTTTTAGACTCGCAAATAACATTACACGAAATTTTATATAGCGTTAACAATTTAAAATATGGAAAAACGTCTGGTAATGATGCCATTAACAATGACTTCTACAAACACTTAACCCCAAACTGGCTTCACTACCTACAAAATTTATTTAATAATATATTATCTTGCGAGGACGTCCGCTCGGAATGGGGCAAAACACAACTTTTCATGCTCCATAAGAAAGGAGACTCCAACAATCCACAAAATTACAGACCGATAGCTCTATTGAATTCCATTACTAAAATATTTACCTCCATCATTAACCTTAGAATAACAACTTTTTTAGAAAGTAATGAAATCCTCAACGAATTTCAATCCGGCTTCAGAATACACAGGGGTACAATAGATAATGTATTTTCCCTAACAGGCATAGTACATCTTCAACTGAGGCTAAAACGTAATCAAACTTATGCGATATTCATAGATCTCAAACGGGCCTTTGACTCCTTAAACCACGATTTACTATGGACTAAACTATATGAAAACGGAATTAGCACCAAAATTATTAGACTAATCAAAAATTTATATTTAAGAGCAGAAATTTTTGTTAAAAATAACCATTCATCTACAGAATACATAAAACTCCCCGAGGGGGTGTTATAGGGTGACGTTTTAAGCCCAACCCTCTTCACACTATTTTTAAATGATTTGGAAAACTTATTTTTACTCCATGGCGCTAAAGGTTTGAACATAGACGGGCAAAAAGAACTACTCATTTTGGCATATGCCGATGACATAGTAATACTCGGCAACTCTCATAAAGATACTCAATCACAACTAAAAATTCTCGAAAAATATTGCGATACTTAAATTAACCTTAAACACAAGCAAAACTAAAATTTTAAATTTCCATAAAGGTCGCAAAAACCTTGCTAACACCCTATTTAAATACAAGGATGATACAATCGAAGAGGTGAATAGTTACACATATTTAGGTATAAACTTTTCTAGCTCGGGAAAATTTCTTACAGCAGCTAACAAAGCAATGCAAAAAGCCAATATTGCTATAGTAAAAGTAAACGCTTTACTGAGTAAAGGTAAATCCAGTTCATGGCCTGAAAAATACAAACTATACAACACCATTATAATGGCCCCCAGCCTATATGGCTCGGAAATATGGGCCCTTAGATATTTAGATAATATGGAACAAATACAAAACAAATTCATCAAACAAATTCTACAGTGTCCTCGAAACACTCCCGGGTATATGCTGCGGGCCGAAACTGGTACACCGCACATACAGACCGACATTTTAAAAAGAGCTCTCAAATGGATGGCTAAACTCTCCTCCATGGACGATAACAGAATTCCCAAAATTTTACTAAACCGTTTATTAGCTTTAGATGGCTTTGAATTCAACAAAAAACAATTTAATTGGGCAACTCAACTCAAGGAGTTGGTGATTGGGCTGGGATTTCAGAATATTTGGGAGTCACAAACATTTACCAACACCAACGTGACTAAGATTATAGAAAAATTTGAACTCACACTTCAAATGAAAGACTTAGAAAGAATTTCAAATTTCTCCTATAGCAATCAATACAAACAGCTAAAGGATACTTATGCTGTCGGAGGATATTTAAACGGATGCGCACTATCGAAAGCTCGATTTATTTCCCAGATAAGACTTTCTAGTAACGCGTACCTTAATTTTTACCACAACCGTATAAAATACTTAATCCACACTAATGAATTGAGTCTATCAGTGCTACAATGGCTTAACCCCAAAACAATAGTTTTGAGTAAAATAACTCTGAAATTTTGTGGTAAATAAGAGATATCATAGCAGGTGTTTCATTCAAATTAGAAATACGTTTTCAGTTACTGTTAATAAGTTTATTGTGCTCTATCTAATGGTTATAATAAAAAAAATTTTGGTCATTTGGTTTTTGAAAATTTTGTGGCTTAGGCCACTGTTCTTTTAAGCAAAACTAGAATATCGTGTGGGATAAGATGAATAATGGGTAATTATTATAATATAAATATCGAATATTCAAAAATATTTTTGAAAATTTATTAAATAGTTACAAAAAAATATAACAAAAAATAAATCCTATTTATAGGAGTTTTGATAGACAAGAAAAATTTTTCAATCTTCGTCCTCGTCTTCTGAGTATATCACTTCCGACGGGTCCTCACATGTTTTCAAATTTTTATAAAAATCGTGATGAATAGGTGGGATGTACAAAATTAGATCCAAAAGGTCACTCTTCTTTTTAGCATCAATTTTGTGCCCCTTTGGATAGAGGACATTGAGTTGAAGACTTTCAAGAACATTCATTGCATTATTTCTTTTGGAAACATTAACCGAATCAAACATAACAATATCTTCATTGTTAGAGTACTTGTAATAAATTACAAATGGATCGGATTTCTTATAATGTAGCCACTGAATTTTTAGCCACTCAACCTTCGTTTTATTTGCAGAAATCTTTCGATTAGTTATACTTTGCTCTAAATTTAGCGTTGAGTAAAAATCATTGGAAGACATTTTTATTACTTTAAAAGGTAATTTCTTTCTGGCGGCTTCCACTACTTTATTCCAGTCATCAGGAATAAAAATATCTTTGAAAAATTTTTTTTGTTTTTCTATCAAGCCAAAGTCTTGATCACAAGGCAGATATGAATGTCCACTCACTAAAAATTTGTGGTGAATTTCATTTACTGAGCTCAAGTTCGAAGAGACTATGTAGTTGCATAAAACTGCCATTTTAATGTTTCTATTTTGCCCCCCGCATTGATCCGAGTACATAATTAACTTTTCGGTTTGAACAAAATTTTTAATATAATGCAGAATACACGACCCTACTTCTTGTGGACCTCTGGAGGCAATGGATTCATCCCACGTATACATAAATACTTCGTTTGTACCTAAGTTATGTATACCTAAACAGTAAGTCCAAAGTTGCCGCTTGTAGTAGCAAATTCCGGTAGAGAGAATAGGTGTCGGAAGAGTTTACATCAGGTCAAATGCTACGACGGTTATATCTTCTGGATTGTTTCTTGCAAGATTTCCATCTTTTTTCATTCCATCTCTTGCAGAATCTGCCTTTCTTTGATGTAATTGTCGTTCTATTTCAATTTGTCGTCTTTGTCCCTCATCAGTTATGAATTTTATTTTATTTTCAAATAAATCACACTTCTTGCATGAGTCAGTTACCGGAGCGTGAAAATGAAGATTGAACTTTGTTACAAAAACTTCTCTAAATACATACATAGATACAGCCTTTGTATTTTCAACATTTTCTAATTCTTTTCGGTACAGTTCATACAGTTTTCCCAGGCTTAAATTTGGTGCTAGATACCTTCGATTTGGATTTTTCAATCGGGATAGTGGGACTCGTAAGTTGGAAATTTAGCAATAAAGTTTATTACTTCTTTTATTTTATCATCGGGCGTTTTGTTTGCTGAAGGTTGTTTACCCCTCATATCTACAGGTGCAGCTAAACCAACTTGTTTATTCACCAATACTCTGCTAATTCTTCCATCGGATACCTGAAGGGTCTTCTTAAAGATATTTTTGCAGACTTTTATTTTCTCACCCGCTTCATTAGGCAGATAATAGATTCGCGTTTTCTCACGTCTAGAACCACCATCTCTCCTAGTATAAGTCCTTCTTTTGTTAACAACATCAATAAGAGAAAATAAATATGCTGATTTTAAATCAAAAGTTTCAATAGCGTAAAATAATTTAAAAATGTTTTCCTGACGTTGTGGCTTAATTTTTTCCCAGCACTTATCTTTGCAACAATTTTCTACTGGTTGAAAAGTTTTTGCTGCAACAATTCTATTCATCCTGTTAACATATGTCTCCCCAGAATTTCTTTTCTTCTTTGCAACGTTTCTTTTCCAGTTACTTTGATTTCTTATCCGTTTTCTAAATTTAGCTTCTCCTTGTCCTATATTTTCAATGAGGGATTCAGTGATTACATTGTCTTCTTGCTCAACATTCTCTTCCTCAGATTCAGAACCAGAAGGTATATACTCAGACCCGGAATATTCAAATGGTTCCTCATCAGTATTTTCAGACCCTATAAACAAAATTTCTTTATTGAGCTAACCTCAAAATTAATACAAATTTTATGAAACAATTTGAAGGAATTTCTATAAAATTTCTTACCTTCAATTACCAGCGAAGTACTAGCCATGCTGTAGCAGAAATTATTAATGTTTTATTAATAGTTGTTAAATAATAGGTGACTTTCATTCGATTGCACGTATTATACTTTACAATATGCGATAATGGCCTAAGCAACATCATGTGGGTTAGGCCGTTGTTGCCCCACAATTAAACATAAATCAGTATATGCAAGAAGTATATATAGTGCTGTCATCTAGTAACTCAGAGAGAAAGTTAACTTAAACCACTGTTGCCCTGAAACTTAATGTTTCTAGGAAAATTAATATGGATAGGCCGCAAAGATAATAATTTGTAGCATAGGCCATTGTTGCACTGATAGCCTCAATTATGCTCATTGTGCAATCTAAATGTTTATGAAGATATTTACCATTTTTACTTTGTTTGCCCTATCTACAGCCCTCTCAGATCAACATACCTCCTACCCCTAATACTAGAGAAACGAATCAATCAATCGAACTATGTTACTTTCTTTATTAACTTGAATAGTAATTTGATAAATAAAATATTTTACTTTACCATTAATGCACTAAAACTTAGAAGTTTCATCTTAAACGAATAACTTGTTTACCCCCATTTGATATCTATGTTGATTTTACTTTTACATATTTTATATTTTTATATTCATATACTTTTTTACATTTACTTTTATATTCCTGGTTTTGATAAAACTTATTACATATTTATACCTACTATTCGACAGAGATGTTCATAAATTAAAATATTTTTTAAATATTTATGTAATAAAAAACCTTCTAATATTTCTAATATCCACTTTTATATTTTTATATTCTTATGTTTGGTAACACTTATTACATAATTTATATCTACTGTTCGACAGAAGTGTTCACAAATTCAATTACATATATGTAATATAAACATCTTTCTTCATTTATATCTGCATCACATATATAATATATATATATATATATATATATATATATATATATATATATATATATATATATATATATATATATAAGGATATTTCTAATATCCATGTTGATTTTACTTTTATACTTTTATATTCATATACTTTTTTTACTTTTATATTCTTGTGTTTGGTAACACTTATTACATATTTATACTTACTGTTCGACAGAGGTGTTCACACATTCCAATACATATATGTAATATAAACATTTTTCTTTATTTGTATCCGTATCACATACAATAAGGATATTTCTAATATCCATGCTGATTTTACTTTTATATTCTTGTGTTTGGAAACACTTATTACATATTTATACCTACTGTTCGACAGAGGCGTTTACAATTTCAAATACTCATATGTAATATAAACATTTTTCTGCATTTGTATCTGTATCACATATATACAGGGTGTAAATGAAATAAGTGCATTAAATTTAACCAGTACCATAACTCGGCGAGAGCAACAATATTTCTTAATAACTTTTTCTCGAAATCGCATATTTTTTTAGCATTTTTACAACCCCGTAAATTGACGAGTCGTTCCAAATATTTTTGTGATAATTGAATGCAGTAGCAATAGCTATGAAAAATTTTGTTTGTTGCAATTAAATTTTGACATTAGTAATAAACTTGTTTATAAGGCAAAATTCAGTCAAAATGCGAGTACACCGACATTGCAATTACTTACCTATGGTTTATTTATTTATTTTTTTACTCGTATCTGTACTACATTTTACTTGACATCACGGTTGACATAAAGACAGTGTCATGGAGTTGCCAACGCATTTACACGGAGCGTTTCCAAATCATTCTGTTCTTAATATTCGCACATTAGTTAATCTTGTACATCTTTATCACATCTTAATACGGAGTGTCACATATGACAATTTTTAAAAAAGCAACAGTTATATCCATAACATGTGCAAAAAGTTCCATGTTTTCAGCATATAACAGACTTCAATTTTGGGAATGGCTCATAAT
This sequence comes from Harpalus rubripes, assembly GCA_963082715.1. NCBI lineage: Eukaryota > Metazoa > Arthropoda > Insecta > Coleoptera > Carabidae > Harpalus > Harpalus rubripes. Next base: position 35,598,469 of record OY720455.1, on the reverse strand, counting down.
GTTCATTAATGAGACTGAATTTACTTGGGAAGGTGTATTTATTATGCACAATACACATCTCGACAGACGAAAATGCTGTAAAAATTCTCATTAAAACATATTTGAGCGAGAACAATAAATGGAAGACTAATTATTGGTACTCATGTACCTCTTTTAAATGAACAGAAGTTTGTACTTACATTTTTTGAATAACGTATTTAAACTATTATAATTTATCGACGATAAATAATCATCTCATAACCTAATAACTATGCTTTTGCGCTTCCTGTCGTTACCTCACCTCGCCCCTACTTGTCTTCCACTATTCACAGGTGATTTAAAAGCCTGGTTTAATACACAACTTTATAATTTTGTTATCCAAAATTATATTTCTTTATTTTAAAAATTGTACTATTACGAATTAATAAATAATAAATGTTATTTCCGTTGATTCGTTTATTAATTACTGTGACTGCAAGTGTAACCGATAACCGACAATTTTTAGCTGTTTGTATCCCACTTAATTACGGGAGCAGCCATTTGTTCTACATGGGGCGCGCGCCGAAATATACAGTAAATCTTTAAAGAATTTTAACTCAAAATCTAAAAGACTTAGAAAAAAAAAGTTAAGAAATATTGTTGCTCTCGTCGAGTTACATTACTGGTTAAATTTAATGCTCTTATTTCATTTACACCCTGTATAATATATAAGGATATTTCTAATATCCATGTTGATTTTACTTTTATATTTTTATTTTCATATACTTTTTTACTTTTATATATTTGTGTTTGGTAACACTTTTTACATATTTATACCTATTGCTCGGCAGAGGTGTTCACAAATTCAAATATGTGCATATATGTAATATAAACATCTTTCTCTATTTGTATCTGTATCACATAATATATTTAAGGATATTTCTATTGTACAATATCACCAACTCTCTTTGCAATAAGTCCTTGTACTTCATATGCAAATAAATATATTATTATTATTATTATTTTTATTATTTTTTAAATTCTGTTCTAACAATTAATTCTTTTATTTCGCAAACCTAAGTCGTTTACAGGCAACAACGTTGCGGTAGGTCTCTTTAGTATTTTGTTTAGTATTGTCTTTTTTGTAATTTTCCGGCGCCCTTGTCCCTTTTTAAACCAATATTGTGGTTTTAACCCAGCCCGTCTCCACTGTCTAAAAGCTGGCGGCCTCCCAACAGAACATCAATGTGGAGTATTTGTGCCTAAGGAAACCCTTTAGAGAAAAGTTACGTCGCATATTAATAGCTAGAATAATTCAAAAATTAGACCTTGGTTCATGATTTTCTAAGATCAATAGTATTACGTCGTTTTAGACGATTATTTTCATTTCTAATAACAAAATATCTTGGAGTATTATATTTGCTTATAATTTTTACAGGTTCCCAATTATTGTTTTTTCTATATGTAATATTTTGGTTTTCGTGAAAAACATGATTTCTAGTTTTACAAATTTTAAATACGTAGAGCAGAATTTTTACCTACCGTTATACCATAAATAGGAGAGATAATTTTCGGTCCGTATAAGCTTTTTGAATTCATATAAAGAGTGATTAGATTTTGGATAATATTGGACAACCGGAAGAGATATCTACTTTAATTATTGAAGCCATAGCAGTTTTAATGAAAAACAATATTAAAACAGAATCCAAAACTTCTCAATTTTGGTATATAAGACTTTTATATCAAGGGAAACAACATATTAGATTTTGGCCAAATTTGATAAACCGGAAGTTATACTTTACTGGAAGCTCCAAACAGATTTTCTTGAAAAAATATATTAAAATATTATCCAAAACTTCTCCAATTTGGTATTTAGAACTTGTATATAGTTTGAAATAACATATTATATTTTGACTATATATCATAAACCAAAAATAGTACTTAATTTCGAGCTCTTTACGGATTTTCGAGGAAAAAAGGCTTTGTATGCAGGATGGAAACGAACTTAATGTCATAAATTTAAGGGTGAGTAGTATGACATGTACAGATTACGAAACAGAAAGAATTTAAAAAAAATTCGCATATTTAAGGGTAGTTCTCATTAAACTAGCATTTTTGGTACCCCTGGACCGCTGACAACTTTAATACTTGAAATTAATTTAATTAATTTACGTAATGTTTCTGTATAATCAAATCTTAATTATTTCTTACGTAATTTATTTTAAAAGTTAAATGAACCATTAATACTTCGCAGAATTATTTTTATGAAGAAAAAAACAGAATGGATTAACTGATAAATAGCAACAATACTAGATACTTTTCATGTAACAATATTTGTATGAAAAAAAAACTTAACCTAAAAATCAATTCAAGAATAAACACAAAACTCGTAAATATTGTTCAAAATTGTCACCTTCCACAGCTACACACAATGCACTACGTTGAATGAGACACTACATGCCAGGTTCATATGATTTTCTTGTTTAATAATTTCAGCACAGTTTTGAATCCGCATCCTCAATTCTTCAACAGTTTCAGGGGGGTTTTAATTATCATACGCCAAGGACTTCAAATGACCCCACAGATAAAAATCTAAGGGATTGAGGTCAGGTGATCTTGGTGGCCATGATACAGGACCTTCACGGTCAATCCACCTTTTCCCATTGGTATTATTTGAATGCTGCCGCACATTTCTTGAAAAATGAGGTGGAGCATCATGCTGAAACCATGCATGTTGACGATGGAGTAAGGGAACATCTAATAATACTGGTAGAACATTTTGTAAAAATTCCAAATACTGATCACCATTTAATCTGTTGGGCAGTATGTATGGTCCAAGCAAATTTCCATTTAAGATACCAGCCCAAACATTTAATGAAAATCTGTGTTGCAAACTACTTCTTACTACAACATGTGAATTTTCTCGAGCCCAATAATGCATGTTGAGGAAATTATTGACACCGTCACGTGTGAAAATTGCTTCGTCACTAAATATTATAAGTGAAGTAAAATTAAAATTTGCTGCATGTTGTTGCAGAATCCACTGACAAAATATCGTTCCTGCTTGGTGAACAGCAGGCATTAATCCTTGAACACGTTGAAAATGGTATGGATGATAATCATTCTTGTGTAAAATTTTCAAAACACTCGTGTGAGATATATCTCCTACAACACGAGACACTCCTCTGCTACTAATTTCCAGGTTAGCATGCACCAAGTCTAAGACTTCATCTTCAATGTTGTGGTGTAGTCTGCGACCGCCGCCATCTCCGTCCATTATTTCTTCTTAAATTGCCTGTGTCGCGAAGACGTTGTGTCACTGTGATGAACATCCTGCGATCAGGCTGGCGGCTTCCAGGATACCGTTCGGCATACAGACCTGCTGCTAAAACCGCGTTTTGTCCCACTTCACCGCACAGTATTGAAAAAGAAAATCGAAATAGGCTCCTCATTGATCGAAGAAGATAAACGTGGGAAGCACAAAAATCACAAAAAACTGACGGAAGTATTAAAAACGGAGTTCGTCAACATATTTGTTCCATTCCCAAAATTCCAAGTCATTACTGTCGTCAGCGGTCCTCAAGAGAATTCATCGATGGAAGCCGCACTGTGTCGCAAATCCATCGAGATTATGTCGAAGACTGCCAGGCGAAAGGTGTTCCGTATCCAAACTACGTTATGTTCTATCGCATTTTCAATGAGGAATTTAATTTGTCATTTTTCGTACCTAAGAAGGATCAATGCGAACAATGTGTAGCTTATAATAATGCGTCCGAAGAAGAGAAACAGAAGTTACAAAGTAAGTACGACCAGCATTTAATAGAAAAACAATTGGCACGCCAAGAAAAGAAGAAGGACAAGGAGACTAATAAATGCAGTACTATAGTTGCATGCTATGACCTTCAAGCGGTTTTCCGGTGCCCAAAAGGCGACATCTCTGTTTTTTATTACAAATCGAAATTAAACGTTTTGAATTTTACAATATTCGACTTACAGACAACTGATGTTAATTGCTATATCTGGCACGAAGGAGAGGCAGACAAAGGAGTCAATGAAATAGGAACGTGTGTCTTGCGGTTCATCGAGGAAAAAGCATTAAAAATATTAGAAAAAGAATTCGATATAATTTTCTACATCGATAATTGCGGTGGTCAGCAGAAGAATCGTTTCATGATTCACTTGTATCTCTATGCTATTTCCAAGTTTCAAAACCTAAGATCAATTACACATAAATATTTAATTGCCGGCCACACACAAAATGAGGGTAATTCTACCCCAGATAAGTTCATAGCCAATGTTAAGGCCGCGAAGAAAACTGGAAAATCTTATAAGGTAATCGAAATGACTCATCAAAACTTTTTTGATGTGAAGGGCCTAGCTGGAAATATAGGAACGGCACCGTTAAAAAATGTTGATAACGAAGTGGTAAGAATCAGTGACATAAAAGTGTTAAAGGTTGAAAAAGAATACCCGTCATCATTCTTTTATAAAACAACTTAGAGTTCCGAAAACTTTAAAGAGGTGAAACTTAGAAGACAGACATCCAGAAGCAGTTCTTCTATAACTATGACAGAATTGAAACCGGCGTATACAAAAAAGCCGCAACTGAGCGAAAGGAAGAAATCAGGTTTAATAGATCTAGTTAATCGAAATCATACTCCCAACTTTTACAGACCGTTTTTTGTCATTATAAGTTATTTTAAGCATTTTTTGTATTACCATCTTTTTTACTTGAATAAATTCTTATTTTTAAAATATTATTTCTGTTCATTATGATATAAAAATGTAGCCGTAACTCGAAAGTCACATAAATTATTTTTAATAAGAACGGCCTAATTCAATTTTTTGTGTAAAAAAGGTCAGGAAAGAGTTAAATTTTACAATCTGGCAATATTACATACAAAATGGGTTTATCATACTGCAAACTATTTAGGGGTCAAATCTAGTTAAATTTGAAGAGTATATGTGGCATTTAGACGTGTTTTAATAAAGTAAAAAAAAAAATGGCTCTCACGAAAAATCTTGTAAGGAGCGATTTGTAATTTTTGTTCAAGTGAACAATTATTTATTCAAATTAAAAGATATGTAGTTGGATTTTCCCAAAAAAATAAAGATTGATCTTTTTGTTTATAATGTAATTTTAAGTAATTTGAATCATATATCATACAATATATCTTAAAAATATTAAACTTTTTATTTATAATTTTGTTAATAATGTTTCACGGCATCCATTTGTGACGTCACTGAACGATGAGACCTATAGTACGAACAAGTTGGATGATATAGCTGATATATCAATTACTTTTCATTCCCATTGTTGTTAGTATGATTAATAATATTTAATTCCATAGAGAAGATAAACTATTAATGAATTTATGTCACTGTTTGCTTCTTTGTAAACTATAAACAATATTTTTTGAAAAGTAACTATATGTGATCCCATATAAGTAACGAACGTAGATATAGACTATTTAGGCCTTAAGGATCAAGGATAAATTAGGTAAACAACGAAGAAAGAATTTGTGAAAAATTCATAGACCCCGCAGGGATTTGAACCCCGGACCTTCTCATATCTAGTGAGACACTCTACCAACTGAGCCACAGGGTCACTCCCATTAAAGTCCATGAATCTTCCACAAATCTTTTTACAATTTTTCGTTGGCGAGTACACTACTTCCAATGAAGTAGATGAATACTCAGCGCGAACAATGCGGGGTCTATGAATTTTTCACAAATTCTTTCTTCGTTGTTTACCTAATTTATCCTTGATCCTTAAGGCCTAAATAGTCTATATCTACGTTTTCAAAAAATTAAATAGTGAAGGCGAAAATTCACTCATTTCTTCAAGCGCATTGTTCGCGCTGAGTATTCATCTACTTCATTGGAAGTAGTGTACTCGCCAACGAAAAATTGTAAAAAGATTTGTGGAAGATTCATGGACTTTAATGGGAGTGACCCTGTGGCTCAGTTGGTAGAGTGTCTCACTAGATATGAGAAGGTCCGGGGTTCAAATCCCTGCGGGGTCTATGAATTTTTCACAAATTCTTTCTTCGTTGTTTACCTAATTTATCCTTGATCCTTAAGGCCTAAATAGTCTATATCTACGTTCGTTACTTATATGGGATCACATATAGTTACTTTTCAAAAAATTAAATAGTGAAGGCGAAAATTCACTCATTTCTTCAAGCGCATTGTTCGCGCTGAGTATTCATCTACTTCATTGGAAGTAGTGTACTCGCCAACGAAAAATTGTAAAAAGATTTGTGGAAGATTCATGGACTTTAATGGGAGTGACCCTGTGGCTCAGTTGGTAGAGTGTCTCACTAGATATGAGAAGGTCCGGGGTTCAAATCCCTGCGGGGTCTATGAATTTTTCACAAATTCTTTCTTCGTTGTTTACCTAATTTATCCTTGATCCTTAAGGCCTAAATAGTCTATATCTATATAAACAATATAGTTTTCATTATGTTTTATTTTGCCGCTCTATACATATGTTTGTGAAGTGTCATATGGATGTTGTATATCGTCCGTTATATGCCAAAGGAACGAATGTGTATTTTACTAGTTTTGAGATAAATGCGTTTTAATATTCAAATTGTTATAATAAATCTGTTTATAGACTCAGATTTATGAACATATATAAAAAAAATTATATAATAAGTAAGTTTTAATAAAAAAAATTAATAAAATATTTTTTTATTTTTTTCCAAAATTTTAGCACATTCGTTCTTTTGGCATATCAGTATATGTCAAATTTTGATGATTCGGTATATTTTCAATATAAAAAAAATATAAGATTTATTGAAAAAATATTTTTTATTGAAATAAATTAACATGTGATTGTCACAAATATATAAAAAAGATATTTTACCTAAAATTACGTAGATATATTATTCGCTATCAGACTTATCTTCATTAGGTTCTGGTAACCTATCCCGTACATTTGCAGAATATTTTAAATTTTTGTAGTACTCATGGTGTTCCCTAGGAATCGTAAGATCCTGACACATTTTTTGTAGATCTAAGTAATTCAGAATCATATGCTTTTTGAACAGTATAGTTTAACAATTTTCGGCCTCTTTTGGACTTTAAACCACATTCAGAAAAAGGACTTTCGAAATTAATTTTACAAAATATTTTTGAAACATTTTTTTCATAGCGGACAAAACAAATTTGTCTCCAAGGAAGAACTGGAATTATGTTATTTGCCGGCTCTTTAAAATTAAAAAAATCACTAAGTAACATTGTTTAAACTATAAATGGCTTCGGATTAACTCTTGAGCAACGAATTATTTGAGCCCAGCCCTCTGGTACGTATACAGGTACGTATTTAGATTTTTTTTCAATTTTTGAATGAATGCTATCGCATTCCATCTCCGTGTGTCCTACTTCAAAAAACTTATGTTCAATCTCCTGTAAAGTTGGATGTTCTTTCAAAAGTTTTAAACACATTGCAGCAAAGATTTTATTTTTTTGCTGACCTCCACATCCGTCAGACATCATTCGAACAATTTTTATGTTTAAGTGATTCATTATAAATTTATAAATACAACTAGAAATATCATTTGCTCCTCTGTTTCCAGTTGTTTCATTCCACAAAAAACAATGAGCATCTCGATTCCCTAAGTTGTAAGTTGTTAAATTGTAGACTGCAAATTTTCTTAAATAAAATATTTGTCCCGCGCTACCCTTCGGAGTTGTAAGAACAGCTTGTAGGTCAAAATTAAATGCTAAAACATCGTCTCTATTAGATGCTTTTTTTTTGTCTTCGTCTCTAGCTTCTCTTGATAAATTACGCCTTTTTAGATGATTTTCATGTTGCTCATTATTTAAATTTTGCTCCTCAAAAGTCATGTTTTTAAATCCTAAACAATATTTACATTGGTCCTTTTTCGGTTTAAAAAAGGATAACTTATATTCATTAAACACGTGCCTATATTTATGAAATGAAAATGATGTTCTATTCTCAGTTCTACATTTCTCTTTATATAATCCATGCATAATAGTAATATTTAACGATGCATCTAAATATCGTCTGTCACTCGATTTACGTTTATAATGCGATTCTACTGCCGGGAAAGAGAGAATATGGTCCCGCAGAAATTTTTTATCATCATCGCGGGCTTTATTTTGGGGAACATGTTTTCCTCGTAGGTCCTTTTGTAAAATACCATTAGATACCTTATTAAATGCACCTCTTATAAATGCGTCAGTGATGTTGAAAGTTGCCATAAAAAATTCTCGGCAAACATCTACTTTTTCTTCATTGACTGTAATACTATAAAAGTTGGTAAATAATCGTCTTGAATTCTCCAAATTACGGGTGGTACGTTTTTTTGGTTTACGCTCAATGTGGTTCAAAATGTATTGCCTTTGATCGTCTATACTCCCTAAATCTCGAAAATGATTATACACGTATTTTCTGGATTCTTCAGTTACTAGATTTGAGCAGTTGTGAGGTTTGTCTTTACAAGGTGCTGGTAACATTGGTCGGGCTTTATAAACAATTCCTCTGTGCCCAATGTATGACGTACCTTGAAGTCTGTTTTTAATCCTAATATTTTTTTTCCATGCGTCCTTATTCAACTTTCTTTTTTTCGGAATATCTTCATATTCTTGATTTTCCAATTGACGAGTAGTAACAGCCTGTTCTCTATTTGTTTCTTCGTTTTCTTCTAATTCTTCATTATGTCCTGATTCTTCATTTTTTCTGCATGTTCATTTTCTTCTATATCTTCATATTCTGATGTTTCTGGGGAGGCAGATAGAGAGGGTTGAAATGTCTGTGAGTCCATGTCGCTGGCATTATCACTACTATCATCTACATTTTTAGTATCTGTGACAAAATAAATTTATTAAAAATTCTACAAAACATTTAAAATAAAATATATACCAATGTTTGATTGATCATTTGCTTCTGAAGGCTTCATAACTAAAAGTTTATTAGTGTTTCCATCATCTGAAGTAACCTCTACGACTTCATAATTCATAAATTGCTCGTCATTATATACTAAAAAAATAAAATAAAAATGAATAGATAGAATTTATGTTTGAAATTACTTACCAATGTTTTCTTGATCAACAGGTAAAAATTCATTATCTAATGAATTTTCCAAAGTTCGAGGTTGTGTTTCTACAGATCAAAATTAACAGAATTTAAGCACATTTTTTTACTTTGTGATGAAAAACACTTACCCTCATTAGTGTTTACTAAACACATTTGAACAATCCGTTCGGATCTTGTTAAGAAACTCATTTTGTATTTACCAGTTCCAGAAGGGACGAAATTTGGCGCAAACATTCAAGTTCAAATGTGAGGTTAGAAGTACGAACTGTGAAAATAAGAATATTCCAAAGGCGCGAATCTGCCACATTCGTGCATCACGCTGAGTTATTTTGCTATAGTTTTATTCTAAAATAACGAATGTGGTACATACGTGTTTTTGGCATAATGCCATTTTTATACTACATACATTCGTGATTTGGGTTTTGTAAATTTGAAAGGTCAACTTGTTTGTTACATTTTCGTGCCTTTTGCAGATAAAAATATACTAACCAAGCAACACATTCGTGTATTTAACTCAAAACCGCTAAATTTGCACATTCGTTCCTTTGGCATATAACGGACGATATGTCAGTGTTTCTCAACCGGGAATCTGCGGACCCCTAGGGCTCTGCAAGCTAAGTCTAAGGGGTCAGCAAATCCAAGTACCTTACTAAATAACTGTTCCTCATATTTTTAATAAAAACCACAAACTAAACAAACATATTAGTTTTTAAAAATATTTAAAAAATGACTATTCGCATCAAATTAATTTGTGCAAAACAGGGTTTTCTGTTATGACAGCCTTAAAAAAAAAACAAAGATACAGTCTCCATGTTTATCTTAAAGAGTGTATGCTCTAATTTTGCATTCAGTTTAACCTAGGATGGATTTATTAACAAATCGAATCTAAGAGCAGGAATTTTATTAAATATCATAATTTTATTTTGTTAACGAAATGTATTTTTATTTAATATTGCCTGCATAAATAAGAACAAAATTACAAGTGGTAAAGATTTCTAAACATTCCTTGTATAATTACATTGTCATAAGGATTTTTCAACAGTATTAAAAATAAGAAATTAAAATTTTAAAGGGACAGATGTGCCAAGTTCGTCATACGTCGCAAGAGGTCCGTGTTGATAAAAAGGTTGAAAAACACTGCTATATGTCATATGTATCTAAACATTTAACTGCCAATTAAAGTTTCTTCTTGGTTATTTAATTGTTTGACTATTGTTACCTTGTATACTTATAAATTAATTCTAATAGTGTGTATAGTTGTAGGTTGTCGGTAAACAAGTTTGTCAAATAATGTAAAGTAGTTTTAGATATGGCCAATTGAGGGTAGTGCTGTCGCATCGTTAAGTGATGGCAAGAGAAAATTTAAATATTGTTAAAGTTTTTAAAAATTCTTAGCTTAAAAATATTAAGTACTTCTACATGGTAAAATATAAACCTACATTAATAAATTTATTACATTTTCAGAAAAAAAATATGTGGGAATACTGAAACAGAAATTACAAGTAATACCTAATAAAAATAAACTAACCTAACTTGACAGATAAACCGTTAAACATTTGTTAATTTATTTAGAAATATTAATTCAATGAACGAGTAGATGGCTTTTAACTTCTGAATTAAATTATAACACCAATAAATGTAAAATAATGTCATTTTCTAGGAAACGTAAAACTATAGACTTTAATTACAAGATGTGCAAGGAAACATTGCAAAGAGTTAGTGAGACTTCTGATTTGGGAATAATATTTGATGATAAATTATTATTCTACAAACATGAGCATGCAACTGTAAAGTCATCATACAGAAATTTAAATTTTATAAATAGGTATACACAAAATTTTCAAAATATTTCTACTATTATATCTTTGTACAACTTTTACGTACGATCAAAACTTGAGTGTTCTCAAATATGGAGTCCATATTATGCAAGATACAAAGATTAAATTGAGACAGTGCAACAAAAACTTAATAGGTATTGTCGGTGCAAAATCAATAGGGAATATATACGAAATCTCTTAAAAATTGTAGAAATAATTTATGCGTACTTTTTATTTACATACTACTGAATGACGTGATAGATGACAGTAATATATTAGCAGGTCTGAATTTCTGTACAAAAAGATTATCTTCTAGATGTAGTTCAGTATTCTTCATCCAATATTTTCAAATAAATTATGAATTCAACTCACCAACTGTCCGCATGTGCAAAACATTACAATGACTTAAATATACAATATGATTTGTATTTTGATAGATCTAATGTATTTAAATGTAAATTGGTTACCAGTTTTATGATTAAATAGAACTTCTGTAGTTTAGCTAAATATCCAGTATGTATAGTTTCAATTTTCATTCTTTCTTATATGTATATTGTCAATTTCTTGATGTATACTTTTTGTATGTCTACTCTGTTTATTATTATTATTATTATTATTATTATTATTATTATTATTATTATTATTATTATTATTATTATTATTATTATTATTATTATTATTATTATTATTATTATTATTATTATTATTATTATTATTATTATTATTATTATTATTATTATTATTATTATCATTATTATTATCATTATCATTATTATTATCATTATTATTATCATTATTATTATCATTAATATTATCATTATTATTATTATTATTATTATTATTATTGTTATTATTGTTATTATTATTATTATTATTATTGTTATTGTTATTGTTATTGTTATTGTTATTGTTATTGTTATTGTTATTGTTATTGTTATTGTTATTGTTATTATTATTATTATTATTATTATTATTATTATTTATTATTATTATTATTATTATTATTATTATTATTATTATTTTCCTTTATTCACCATTCAATTGTACATGTTTTCTACAGGTTTCCAGGTAAGTATTACAATACATCTTTTCAGTAAATATAGTAAGAATTACAATAAATGTATTACATTATATTGTAGGGTGGACTGGAATTCTGGCCTGCGACACACGTACCATCTACTGGGTTGGCAAGGATCTCCATCGGCCTGGACAAGACAGGATCCCTCATATTTCGTCTGGACAGGATACTCAGGTAAGGATTCTTCTAACAATATGGCAAGTATCTAATATTACTGCTTTTTGCATATGTTGGTATAAAGTAGGTTTTAGCTTTAATAGCTGTATGTTTTCCAATAGGCTGTTTGGAATTTCCCCTGTGGCTCCAACAATTATGGGTACTACGACGACTTGGTTTTGGTTCCACAGTCTTCTGAGCTCGTCAGCCAAAGGTGAGTAATTAGTAATTTTTTCTTCATAAGCTTCTTGTATATTGAAGGCAGATGGAACTTTAACATCAATTATATATGTTGTTTTATTTACTTTATCTTGTAGTACAATATCAGGTCTATTATGTTTAATTTCTTTTTCCGTTTGTATAATGCGGTCCCAGTATATTTTATATTCATTCTTATCTATAACAGTGTCTGGGTCATACTGATAGTACTTTTTGTTAGGTTCCACTCTGTCTTCATATAGCTTTATAAGTTCAATATGTAGTATTTTGGCTACATTATTATGCCTTTTTAAATAGTATGTTTGGCAAAGTTTCCCGCATGCACTTATTATGTGATCAATTGTCTCACTTTGTTTTTTACATACCCTGCATTTTTCATCCGTAGCATCCTGATCTTTAATTATATTCTTGCGGTAATATTTTGTGTTGATGACTTGATCTTGTATTGCTATGATGAAAGCTTCTGTCTCAGAAAATATATTGCTCGTTCTGAGCCAGGACAGAGTAGCTTTTTTATTAATGTGTTCCTGGCCTAATAGCGTTGGGTATCTGCCATGTAGTGGCTTTTGTTTCCAATTTGTTAGCAATTGATCCTGTGAATGTTCTGTATTTTGGGAACTGCCCGTATCGTTAAGGTTTAATGTTGTTATATTTTTATCCGCATGGACTATAGCTGCATGTAATTGGGATGTTTCCTTTTTCTCCCAAAAGTATACCCTGAGATTATTCTTTTGTCTTTCACATCTGTCAATGATGTTAGGTATTCCCCTGCCGCCTAATTCTCTCGACAGATGTACTCTTTCTTTGGCGCTCTTTAGGTGGTGACTTCTGTGCTTCGTTAGTATAGTTCTTGTTTTAATATTTAAGTTTTCTAGCTCGGTCTTGGTCCAATTTAGTATACCAAAAGTATATTGTAGGGAGGAAGTGGCGAAAGAATTTATGGCTTTTGATTTATGTCTTGCGCTTAACAGCGACGTCATAATGAATTCTAATCTTTTGAAGTATATTTGTGTTATGTCATTTTTTGCTTTTGTTTGATTAATACCTAGAGCTTGGTCATACCCTAGATACTTGTAGAGTTCGTTTTGTTCCATGTGCTCTATTTCTATTTCTCTTTCTTTATTGATAACATAATTTCCTTCGTAGCTCCACTTTCCTTTTTCCATGGTGTTTATTTTACATTTCTCCAGACCGAAGTTCATGCTTATGTCATCAGAAAATTTTCTAGTAACTTCTATAAGTTTTTCTATTCCTTTCCTATCTTTTGCGTATAATTTTATATCATCCATGTATAAGAGATGATTTATTTCTACGTTTGTGTTCTTCACCAAATACCCTTTCCCAGCTTTCCTTAACAGCGTGGTTAATGGCTGTATCGCCATACAAAACCAGAGAGGGCTTAATGAATCTCCTTGGAAAATGCCCCTCTTTATATTTATTTCTCCTATGAAAGTATTTTGTATTCTTAATTCCGTTTTCCACATTGTCATAATATGATTTAAGAACTTTTGAATAGTGGGGTTTATTTGATAAATCTGTAGGACTTCTTTAAGCCATGAATGCGGTACGCTATCAAACGCTTTCATGTAGTCTATGTATGTAACATGGAGCGGTGTTTTAGTCTTTCTTGCTTGACCTGTGATAATTGTGTCTATAACTAATTGTTCTTTACATCCTTGTGATACCTTCCTACAACCTTTTTGTTCTTCGTCAAGAAGGTTATTTCTTTCTAAGTGTGTATATTTTTTGGGATAAAATTGATGTAAAGAGTTTGTATAATGTAAGCAAGCATGTAATAGGTCTGTATTTTTCAGGTTTTTCGGACGGGGTTGCTGTCTTTGGTATCAGATAAGTTGTTCCTTTTGAAAAGAAGCTTGGTGTTTCCTTCGGGTTTTGTAGTATATTGTTTAAGCAGTGTACAAGTTGTTTGTGCGTAGCTTTGAATTTTTTCAGCCAGAAGTTATGTATCTTATCTGGTCCCGGGGCTTTGCAATTTTGTATGTTATTATTATTATTATCATTATCATTATCATTATCATTATCATTATCATTATCATTATCATTATCATTATCATTATCATTATCATTATTATCATTATTATCATTATTATCATTATTATCATTATTATCATTATTATCATTATTATCATTATTATCATTATTATCATTATTATCATTATTATCATTATTATCATTATTATCATTATTATCATTATTATCATTATTATCATTATTATCATTATTATCATTATTATCATTATTATCATTATTATCATTATTATCATTATTATCATTATTATCATTATTATCATTATTATCATTATTATCATTATTATCATTATTATCATTATTATCATTATTATCATTATTATCATTATTATCATTATTATCATTATTATCATTATTATCATTATTATCATTATTATCATTATTATCATTATTATCATTATTATCATTATTATCATTATTATCATTATTATCATTATTATCATTATTATCATTATTATCATTATTATCATTATTATCATTATTATCATTATTATCATTATTATCATTATTATCATTATTATCATTATTATCATTATTATCATTATTATCATTATTATCATTATTATCATTATTATCATTATTATCATTATTATCATTATTATCATTATTATCATTATTATCATTATTATCATTATTATCATTATTATCATTATTATCATTATTATCATTATTATCATTATTATCATTATTATCATTATTATCATTATTATCATTATTATCATTATTATCATTATTATCATTATTATCATTATTATCATTATTATCATTATTATCATTATTATCATTATTATCATTATTATCATTATTATCATTATTATCATTATTATCATTATTATCATTATTATCATTATTATCATTATTATCATTATTATCATTATTATCATTATTATCATTATTATCATTATTATCATTATTATCATTATTATCATTATTATCATTATTATCATTATTATCATTATTATCATTATTATCATTATTATCATTATTATCATTATTATCATTATTATCATTATTATCATTATTATCATTATTATCATTATTATCATTATTATCATTATTATCATTATTATCATTATTATCATTATTATCATTATTATCATTATTATCATTATTATCATTATTATCATTATTATCATTATTATCATTATTATCATTATTATCATTATTATCATTATTATCATTATTATCATTATTATCATTATTATCATTATTATCATTATTATCATTATTATCATTATTATCATTATTATCATTATTATCATTATTATCATTATTATCATTATTATCATTATTATCATTATTATCATTATTATCATTATTATCATTATTATCATTATTATCATTATTATCATTATTATCATTATTATCATTATTATCATTATTATCATTATTATCATTATTATCATTATTATCATTATTATCATTATTATCATTATTATCATTATTATCATTATTATCATTATTATCATTATTATCATTATTATCATTATTATCATTATTATCATTATTATCATTATTATCATTATTATCATTATTATCATTATTATCATTATTATCATTATTATCATTATTATCATTATTATCATTATTATCATTATTATCATTATTATCATTATTATCATTATTATCATTATTATCATTATTATCATTATTATCATTATTATCATTATTATCATTATTATCATTATTATCATTATTATCATTATTATCATTATTATCATTATTATCATTATTATCATTATTATCATTATTATCATTATTATCATTATTATCATTATTATCATTATTATCATTATTATCATTATTATCATTATTATCATTATTATCATTATTATCATTATTATCATTATTATCATTATTATCATTATTATCATTATTATCATTATTATCATTATTATCATTATTATCATTATTATCATTATTATCATTATTATCATTATTATCATTATTATCATTATTATCATTATTATCATTATTATCATTATTATCATTATTATCATTATTATCATTATTATCATTATTATCATTATTATCATTATTATCATTATTATCATTATTATCATTATTATCATTATTATCATTATTATCATTATTATCATTATTATCATTATTATCATTATTATCATTATTATCATTATTATCATTATTATCATTATTATCATTATTATCATTATTATCATTATTATCATTATTATCATTATTATCATTATTATCATTATTATCATTATTATCATTATTATCATTATTATCATTATTATCATTATTATCATTATTATCATTATTATCATTATTATCATTATTATCATTATTATCATTATTATCATTATTATCATTATTATCATTATTATCATTATTATCATTATTATCATTATTATCATTATTATCATTATTATCATTATTATCATTATTATCATTATTATCATTATTATCATTATTATCATTATTATCATTATTATCATTATTATCATTATTATCATTATTATCATTATTATCATTATTATCATTATTATCATTATTATCATTATTATCATTATTATCATTATTATCATTATTATCATTATTATCATTATTATCATTATTATCATTATTATCATTATTATCATTATTATCATTATTATCATTATTATCATTATTATCATTATTATCATTATTATCATTATTATCATTATTATCATTATTATCATTATTATCATTATTATCATTATTATCATTATTATCATTATTATCATTATTATCATTATTATCATTATTATCATTATTATCATTATTATCATTATTATCATTATTATCATTATTATCATTATTATCATTATTATCATTATTATCATTATTATCATTATTATCATTATTATCATTATTATCATTATTATCATTATTATCATTATTATCATTATTATCATTATTATCATTATTATCATTATTATCATTATTATCATTATTATCATTATTATCATTATTATCATTATTATCATTATTATCATTATTATCATTATTATCATTATTATCATTATTATCATTATTATCATTATTATCATTATTATCATTATTATCATTATTATCATTATTATCATTATTATCATTATTATCATTATTATCATTATTATCATTATTATCATTATTATCATTATTATCATTATTATCATTATTATCATTATTATCATTATTATCATTATTATCATTATTATCATTATTATCATTATTATCATTATTATCATTATTATCATTATTATCATTATTATCATTATTATCATTATTATCATTATTATCATTATTATCATTATTATCATTATTATCATTATTATCATTATTATCATTATTATCATTATTATCATTATTATCATTATTATCATTATTATCATTATTATCATTATTATCATTATTATCATTATTATCATTATTATCATTATTATCATTATTATCATTATTATCATTATTATCATTATTATCATTATTATCATTATTATCATTATTATCATTATTATCGTTATTATCGTTATTATCGTTATTATCGTTATTATCATTATTATCATTATTATCATTATTATCGTTATTATCGTTATTATCGTTATTATCGTTATTATCGTTATTATCGTTATTATCGTTATTATCGTTATTATCGTTATTATCGTTATTATCATTATTATCGTTATTATCGTTATTATCATTATTATCGTTATTATCGTTATTATCGTTATTATCGTTATTATCGTTATTATCGTTATTATCGTTATTATCGTTATTATCGTTATTATCGTTATTATCGTTATTATCGTTATTATCGTTATTATCGTTATTATCGTTATTATCGTTATTATCGTTATTATCGTTATTATCGTTATTATCGTTATTATCGTTATTATCGTTATTATCGTTATTATCGTTATTATCGTTATTATCGTTATTATCGTTATTATCGTTATTATCGTTATTATCGTTATTATCGTTATTATCGTTATTATCGTTATTATCGTTATTATCGTTATTATCGTTATTATCGTTATTATCGTTATTATCGTTATTATCGTTATTATCGTTATTATCGTTATTATCGTTATTATCGTTATTATCGTTATTATCGTTATTATCGTTATTATCGTTATTATCGTTATTATCGTTATTATCGTTATTATCGTTATTATCGTTATTATCGTTATTATCGTTATTATCGTTATTATCGTTATTATCGTTATTATCGTTATTATCGTTATTATCGTTATTATCGTTATTATCGTTATTATCGTTATTATCGTTATTATCGTTATTATCGTTATTATCGTTATTATCGTTATTATCGTTATTATCGTTATTATCGTTATTATCGTTATTATCGTTATTATCGTTATTATCGTTATTATCGTTATTATCGTTATTATCGTTATTATCGTTATTATCGTTATTATCGTTATTATCGTTATTATCGTTATTATCGTTATTATCGTTATTATCGTTATTATCGTTATTATCGTTATTATCGTTATTATCGTTATTATCGTTATTATCGTTATTATCGTTATTATCGTTATTATCGTTATTATCGTTATTATCGTTATTATCGTTATTATCGTTATTATCGTTATTATCGTTATTATCGTTATTATCGTTATTATCGTTATTATCGTTATTATCGTTATTATCGTTATTATCGTTATTATCGTTATTATCGTTATTATCGTTATTATCGTTATTATCGTTATTATCGTTATTATCGTTATTATCGTTATTATCGTTATTATCGTTATTATCGTTATTATCGTTATTATCGTTATTATCGTTATTATCGTTATTATCGTTATTATCGTTATTATCGTTATTATCGTTATTATCGTTATTATCGTTATTATCGTTATTATCGTTATTATCGTTATTATCGTTATTATCGTTATTATCATTATTATCATTATCATTATCATTATCATTATCATTATCATTATCATTATCATTATCATTATCATTATCATTATCATTATCATTATCATTATCATTATCATTATCATTATCATTATCATTATCATTATCATTATCATTATCATTATCATTATCATTATCATTATCATTATCATTATCATTATCATTATCATTATCATTATCATTGTCATTGTCATTGTCATTGTCATTGTCATTGTCATTGTCATTGTCATTGTCATTGTCATTGTCATTGTCATTGTCATTGTCATTGTCATTGTCATTGTCATTGTCATTGTCATTGTCATTGTCATTGTCATTGTCATTGTCATTGTCATTGTCATTGTCATTGTCATTGTCATTGTCATTGTCATTGTCATTGTCATTGTCATTGTCATTGTCATTGTCATTGTCATTGTCATTGTCATTGTCATTGTCATTGTCATTGTCATTGTCATTGTCATTGTCATTGTCATTGTCATTGTCATTGTCATTGTCATTGTCATTGTCATTGTCATTGTCATTGTCATTGTCATTGTCATTGTCATTGTCATTGTCATTGTCATTGTCATTGTCATTGTCATTGTCATTGTCATTGTCATTATCATTATCATTATCATTGTCATTGTCATTGTCATTGTCATTGTCATTGTCATTGTCATTGTCATTGTCATTGTCATTGTCATTGTCATTATCATTGTCATTGTCATTGTCATTGTCATTGTCATTGTCATTGTCATTGTCATTGTCATTGTCATTGTCATTATCATTATCATCATCATTATCATTATCATCATTATCATTATCATTATCATTATCATTATCATTATCATCATTATTATCATTATTATTATTATTATTATTATTATTATTATTATTATTATTATTATTATTATTATTATTATTATTATTATTATTAATATTATTATTATTATTATTATTAATATTATTATTATTATTATTATTATTATTATTATTATTATTATTATTATTATTGTGTGTGTGTATTGTTTATATACCCTCTGTAATTGGGATTACATATCCTGTAGTGTTGAATATATAAATAAATAAGTATAACCATAGTAAGTAAATACACGCATGAGTACGTGGTTACTTTTATTTTTGTTGAAAACTGTTTACATTTTGGGGTTGTACTGCATTCCATTCCATATAATTTATAGCTTTGTTGGTTTTTGCTACGACACATCGATTTATAGTCTGTCAAGGCTCTGTGGCTGCTGTGGTTGCAATATACATTCACTCCACCTACGTGTTTCCGGGTTAAACGACTAAACTTAAACATGAATATAGTCGTAGGTCGTAGGATCTCCAAACAAAAAACAAATTCTTAATAATCATGCTCTTAATCGCATGGTTAAGGATATATTCGGTCTTGTTATGTTGCAATGTATATTTTAAAAAATTCGTCAGCGAAAATTGTTTACGTAATAATAAAAATCGGTTATGGCCATCACCCAGCACAATACCTTTCGCCAATTCTATTTAATTTTATGCATAAGTATCGTTTACATGATTTTTTTGCAAGGAGGTATTTTTGTTTACAATATTATTACATTAATTTTACAACAAAATTATATTACAAACTTAATTTATGTATAAATCTGTCAATTACAAATTTTTGAAGTTCTAAACTGGTTTCCTTAGAAGTAGTATGGGCTGCAAAACTTATGGCCAGTATTACAGTTCTGTTTAAATTTTTGTTGAGCGAAACTTAAGCTTGGATTTAAGACACTACTTCATAATACAGTGTAAGGACTATATTAAAATTTTAGTCAAACTTTAATCTTAAACTACAACAGTAATATCAGGCCTTGTTCCTTATTACAACGAATTGTATATGTATCTATAATAAATACGAGTATACCAGCAAAAATATATTTTTTTAAATTTTAAATCTGAAAAAAACGAGATTGTTCAGTTTAATATTTAACCTATACACTATTGATATTTAGAACAATAATGCCCAGTTGCACCATGTTCATAGGAAACTAAAATTATCGTTTTTAATTCAATAGTTTTACCACATTCTTTTTATTCTTGTTAAATCAACAACAGGTAAATAGATTGCAACTTTTACAAAACAGAGCAATGAGAATTATATTGAATAAAAACAAATATGCAAGCATAAAAGGGATGTTAAAAGAGTTAAAATGGCTTGATGTACTTCACCTTATTAAATACAATAGTATGATTTTTATACACAAAATTAGATTGGGGGAAATGCCAAGTTACTTACGAAACGGTTACATACTGTACAGAAATTCACAGTTATAATACTAGACGAGTAAAATTTTTTTATATTAGTAATGTAAATAAATAACAGTCCCAAATATCTATTTTTCATAAAGGATTTATAGAATATGATATGTTAGATGATAAGTTTAAGTGTTTGTCACTGAAAATGTTTAAGAGAGATTTAAAACTGTTATACCTAGAAAATATGAATAATAGTAAATAGGTTCTCTATATCTGTTACTTATCCGTACAGGTGAAGTGTTTATGCTTTATTGATTATGGTTTTTGTTAATTTGGTACATTTATACATGTTAATATGTATAAAATATGTAATCCAGTTTGTTTATATGTGTTAATGTTATTTTGTATAGCTTAAAGCTAAATAAACGTTATTATTATTATTATTATTATTATTATTATTATTATTATTATTATTATTATTAATTTTGATTCACGTGATATTTCATATCGATTTTGAATTTAAGGCACGCTTAAGTTTAGTTTGGCAAATCCAGTAACGCATTCCAAGGCTGCATGCACAGTGGCAAAGTAAAAAGGAAATTATATTGCACTGTCCAAAACATGAAGTACAGTACCAATATTATTTGTTATGTTATATATTTTTACCTCTTGCCATATCAAAGATAAGAGCGGTAATGTTTTCATTTCAAAAAATCGATAGTTTTCAGTGAATAAGCCCGAATTAGGGTCCCCATAACACGTTTCCACTATTTTTACGATGTGTGTGTGTGTGAGTTTGTGTGTGTGTGTGTGTGTGTGTGTGTGTATGTGTATGTGTATGTGTGTGTGTGCGTGTGCGTGTGCGCGTGTGCGTGTGTGGGTGTGTAAAATATATTATGATATATTCCAAAACTTTTCAAATATGATATTTAAGACTTTTATATGGAGGGGAACAACATTAGCTACACTGATTGTGTAAATCTATCACTCAGTTGGGAACACTGTCCGCACATATTTTTGTCACGCCCACTTGTCCGCTACGGTGCGCGTTGGTGTTTGACACCTGTAACCTTTATCACCTTCTCCGCGCTGTCAAGACAGTTCACTTTTTTAGTAGTTTCTCACACTTCCATTTCGCTTTCAAACAAATTATCACCTGGAGATTCCAAATTTATCAATTCACTCTTTATTTTAGCGATAAGTCCCGATGTAACAAAGTTTTTATCGGCCACAATATAAGGTGCGTTTACTATCCCGAAATCTCACAACCTATCTACCTGTTATTAAATAATAATTTAATAATGGCTAATAAGCAGTGGTGATACATTTATTTTACTTATTTATTTTATCTGTTACCAAATTCTAGGCCGTTATCGGATAATATTTCGTACAATTGGTATAGCGTTTTTGTCTTTGATTATATAGGCTGCGGCGAATTTTGAAAAGGAGTCATCAATTGTTAATATTTTAGTTTGTTCTAATGATAAAAGTTCTGTGTGGATTTTTTTGGCAAGGTCTGTCTGCTGTCGGTGTTTTGATATTTGGTATCTGAATGGGATTTCTTTCATATTTTGTCGTTAAACAAACGTTGAATTTATTTATGAAACTTAGAATATCTTTTTGCATGTTAATCCAGCCGAAGGACTGTTTTAGTTCATTGTATGTTTCCGTTATACCTCTATGGTTAGTTTTTCCCTCGTGATAATTTTTTATGGTGATTTGTTGTTCTTCTTTACATTCGATATCAGTATTCAATGAGATACGTGCTACTAGTTAGTAACTGTTAACGTCAATATATGTTTGTAATACGGCGTTGAAGTTAATTTTAAATTTGTCGGGGATTAGAGAGTAGTACGTTTTCCCGAATTGTAGCAGTTCTTTTGTAAATTTTACAATTGTTTTATTACTGTCTGTGCTACCCTGGGTTGGCAAAAGATACACTTACACTTTCTATTAAACCTTTATTTTCTATACAATCCCTTATTTGATACAGAGCTTACTACAACCTCACTCGGA
Organism: Harpalus rubripes; assembly: GCA_963082715.1. Taxonomy (NCBI): domain Eukaryota; kingdom Metazoa; phylum Arthropoda; class Insecta; order Coleoptera; family Carabidae; genus Harpalus; species Harpalus rubripes. The sequence goes on along the minus strand of OY720455.1, from coordinate 35,574,990 downwards.
AACTGCCTGCTATTAACACTTAACACACAATTTCTGCTGTACAATATTATTTTATTATTTATAATTAATTGGTATAACTAATTAATACATTACGTATCTATGGGTCTCCACATTCCCACCTCCTTTTTAAAACTGAATGGTGTCACTCTAATGTTACTCTCTTCTGCTGGATGATTCTCTTTTTCTCAGTTACTGGATAGTTTTTCTTGTCTTGAATCGTCTTTATAATCTTCCTTTCCTGCTATTGTTATACTGAACTCGTTGGCTTCTTTATCGCTAGTTTCTGGAAGCTTTTTTACGTGCGTAATATGACGCTTAATAGTTCTTCCTTCTCTAGTTAGAGTTATCTCATTTCCTACTTTCTCTATAACCTCGTACACTGCGCTACCGAACCTCGGCGTAAGTTTGTTGGGTATAATAAGATTCTGAACCAATACTCTATCGCCTGTGTTAATATTATTTTCCTTTGTTCTTCGTGTTTCATCGTCTCTCTCTTTTCCTTTTTTCTTTTTTTTAAAGTCTGGGCAGGAATTGTAAATGGTACATTAATTGGACTCTACATACTACCAAACAGAACAAATGGAAATCATTATTTACATTTTCTTCAAAATAATTTACCGGAATTATTGGAAGATGTTCCTTGAAATATGCATCAACACTCTTGGTACATGCATGACGGTGCACCACCTCATTTTACAAGAAATGTTCAGCAACATTTAAATGAAGTGTTTAAAGGTAGATGGATAGGTTGCGGTGAACCTATATTATGGCCTTCTAGGTCACCAGATCTTATTCCATTGGATTTTTATTTATGGAGACATTTAAAATAATAGTCTATGAAAATCAAAATGAACCAGAAACAATCGCAGAATTAAGGCAACGTATTGAGAACTGTGCGGAAGTAATAAGGCAACAAAGTTAATTGCTTCGGGTGTGTAGTGTGAATTTGATACACCGTGCTACATTTTGTATAGCTGCAGCAGAAGATAATTTCGAACAGTTTTTGTAACAATGAGTTGTTGCAGTTTATTCTGATGTAAAATTAAAAAAATATATATCCTAATTTTTGTTTTTTCTTCCACGTATCTACAATCAAAACATTCACTTCTTACTGAAAATTACATAATACCTTTAATTTGATTGTTTTGTTTTTTATTTCATTACTAACAGTTATAAATATTTAATTGTACTATCAAACCAGTGGCACTAAAGATATTCGCAACGAATACATTGTCCTTATTTTCGCAAATTTTTAAAAAAATTCTGTTTGTTCTATAATTAGTACATCAAATCATATGTTATTTCGTGCAGAGGTATATAGAAACAGATATATATATATATATATATATATATATATATATATATATATATATATATATATATATATATATATATATATATATATATATATATAATATCAAATGGCTGCTAAATAACACTAAATAATTTTTAGTTTAGCTCTGGACGAAAATTACAAATAAAATTTGAAAAAAAATCCTCTAAACACACTGATTGTAACATTTCATTATATCTTGAAAACCAAATTTAAATTCCAATACAAATTTTTTGAATAAGAAATTTATAATGACATGAAATAACAGATATAATAATTAAATTGTACATCAATTGAATATTTAATTAATTGGTATTATTTATATTTGAAAGGTGTAATATGAAATAAATGAAATGCAAAGCCTCCTAAATTTAACAAAAGTATAATAATTTAATCATTCGCCATTCTATTTTTTAATAATACAACATACGACTGTTTTTATAGAGTTGGATAGCAAATTTAACATAATTTTCAAATTTGAAAAAATATATAGGGTGTTCCATTTGAAAATTAAAAGTTGCTATCAATTTCTCCAAAACTGGAAGTAATAATATTGATCTACTTCCGAAATATAATAGGAGTTAATATACTGTAATTTATGTTATATAGTTGAAATCGCTAATAGTAATAATAAACGAGTTATTTGCTGGTTTATTTATAGACGGACACCTGTATATATACAGGATGTAAATGAAATAAGTACATTAAATTTAACCAGTAATATAACCCGTCGAGAGCAAGAATATTTTCTAATAACTTTTTTTCGAAATCGCATATTTTTTAGCATTTTTTTAACCCTGTAAATTGACGAGTCGTTCCACGCACTTTTTTAATAATTGAACGCAGTAGCAGTAGATATGCAAAATTTTGTTTTAGCAATAGATGGTCTTGTCAGTTGTTCTAATTAAATATTGACATTAGTAATAAACTTATAAAGTAAAATTCTGGCAAAATACTTATGTTATGTATAGCGTATACACAGACATTGTAATTACCTGTGGTAAAGTTCTCAAGGCCAACGAATTTACATGAAAATCATCCTCTTTTTAATATTCGCACATTTATGTTCTAAAACATACAATATCTTCGATATTTTCACTGTATGAGGTGCCACATATGACAATTTGGAATATTTTAATAGAGCAACAGTTACATCCATACCATGTGCAAAAATTTCATTGTTTCCAGCACTTCAATTTTGCGAATGCGTTGTATTGTTCACTTTTAGCGCTGGATTTATTAGAGAAAGTGTCTTTAATAAAACAATACACTTATCTGAACACAAAAATCCTCATACTGTAAGAAGAAAACACAATTTTTAACAAAAATATCATTAATTGTTTAGGCAGGAATAAACTGAGTCATTGGTCCCCCATATAATCCCACCTCGTTAAGATGGATAAGATTATGTACTTACATTTATTTGAATAACGTATTTAAACTATTATGATTTGCCGTGTTGACATACGAAAACTCATCTCATAACCAAGCTATACTCTTTTTCTATTCACACAAGTTCAAAAACCCGTTTAATACACAATTTTATAATTTTGTTATCCAAAATTTTAAATATTTATTTTAAAAATTGTACTATTAAGAATTAATCAATAATAAATGTTATTTCCGTTGATCTGTTTATTAATTACTGTGACTGCAAGTGTAACCGATAATCGACAATTTTTTATTATTTTTTTTTATTAATGAACGCTTACATTGTAATACATTCGTTACATTAAAACTGGTCTGTCAGACCAACCATCAATTTTATTCTAATCTTATATAACTACTTAATTAAATCCATAGTTTACCCATCGGTATTCTATAGTTTCACTGCACCAGCTCGTAAGGCTTGATTCTTTTAAGTCTTCTTTTTATATCATTGTTGTCCAGAAGTTGGATTGCTTCTACGTTGATGTGATGGTGGAGTCTTGCTTCATGTATGGCAGCAAAACTTGGTATCACCGTGTTAATATCGTCGATGTCAAGGTCTCGACAAATATCGCTGTTGCGGGCAAATCGCGGAGCATTTACTATGTTTCGCAATACTTTGTTTTGGAATTTTTGAATCTTTTCCTTATGGCACTGTTTGATACAGCCCCAGAGCTGAATACCATAGGTCCAGATGGGTTTTAATATCTGTTTATATATTAAAATTTTGTTGGGTATTGATAATGCAGAATATCTTCCCAGGAGCCAGTACATTTTTCTATATTTTATATCAAGTTCTTTTCTTTTCATTTTCACATGTTCCACCCATTTTAACTTTACATCTAGAGTCATCCCGAGATACTTAGCGTTATTCGAGTATGGTATAGTACTGCCATTTATTGTTATTTGTTGATTTGCACACTTTTTGTTGGTAAAATTGATATGTACAGAGTTCTGTTCATTTAATTTAATTCTCCATATTTTTGTCCAGTTAGTTATTTGATCGCAAGCTTTCTGTAGGTTATTTGTAACTGTTTCTACGCTTTTTGCTGTAGATAAAATGGCAGTATCATCTGCAAACGTGGCTATAGTAACACCTTCCGTTTGCGGTAAATCGCTTGTGTATAAGAGGTAGAGTATAGGACCCAAAACACTGCCTTGCGGGACACCTGCTTTTATCTCTTTTAGTTGGGAAAATTCATCGTCTTGTTTTATTCTGAATAATCTATTCGAAATGTAAGGTTCTAATAACTCTACGTATTGCTTAGGTAGTAGTGAATTAAGTTTTCGGATTAGGCCCTTGTGCCACACTTTATCAAAGGCCTGTGCAACATCCAGAAATATGGTTGCACAGACCTTTTTCTCTTCTAGTGATTTCTCTATTATGTCGGTGATTCGGTGCACTTGGTCTATTGTTGAGTGCTTGCATCTGAACCCAAATTGGTGATTTTGGATTAAATTTTTACTTTCTATTATAGGTTTTAGTCTTTTTAGTAATAATTTCTCAAATACTTTTGAGATTATGGGTAGTAACGATATCGGTCTGTAGGATTTAACTTCATTTGGAGGTTTTCCAGGTTTGGGAATCATTATTACTTCAGCCACTTTCCAGGCACTGGGTACATGTTTCAATCTGAAAGCTGCGTTTATCAGATAAGTTAGCATCACTATACCTTTTTTTGGCAATTGTTTAAGTATTTCTCCGGTAATTAGATCAAATCCTGGAGATTTTTTCGAGTTTAGGTTGGTTATTATTTCATTAGCAACTTGTTTGGCGTTACTATTCTTATATCTTGTTTTTCTTGATTGTTTATTTCTTCCAATATTTCATTAATGTTTGCTTTATTAGGCTTGAATATCTCCTCAAGATGTTCAGCAAAGGCTTCCGCTTTCTGTTTGTTGTCTCCTGCCCATTCTCCATTTTCCTTTCTCACTGGTGGCATCTGGATTATCGGCCTTTTTATTCTTTTAGTCGCCTTCCATAAGGAGTAATTAGTTTCTTTATCTGCTGATAAGTTGCTCAGGTAATTGTTTATTGAATTGTTTTTTATTTTCAGTATTTCTCGTTTAAGTTGTTGCGTTTTGTTATTCAAGATTGTCTTATCTGCTGGGTCTCTGGTCATTTGCCATCTTCTTCTTGCTCTTCTTTTTTCTTTAACGAGTTCCCTTATTTCTACCGGGTAGTTGTTCCCTAAAGTTCTGTAAGTATGTTCCTTAAGTGTTGCTCCAGGCTGCATTCTGAATAATCGAAATGAAATTTTCCGTTGCTTCTTCAAGTTGTTTTTTACTTTTTATCTGAATGTTTAAATTAATATTATTCTGCAAGTGAATTCTAAAACTTTCCCAGTCAGTCGTATTGTTAGTCAGGGTTGGCGTCTTTTCTTTTTTAATTATTCTTTCACTCAATGTCATGATAACTGCAGAGTGATCAGAACTAAGGTCAAAATTTTCTTCATTGTCTATGAAATTTGGTGATACTTTTCTTGAGATGAAGAAATCCAGTAGGTCCGGTAATTTGTTCGGGTCAGAGGGCCAATACGTTGGTTTACCAGTGGAATGAAAGTTGCATCCTACTTCTCTTATAGCTTGTCTAAGTTCTCTTCCTTTAGTAGTAATGACTCTAGCTCCCCAGTCTGTATGTTTGGCGTTGATATCTCCACCTACAATAAATCTATCTCCAAGGTGATGAAGGAAATTTTTATAACTTTCTTTTTTTAAGTTATGTTTTGGGGGGCAATAAATTGCTCCAATTACTATTTCTTGCTTGGTGCTCTTAATTCCAACCATGGTTAATTGCATTTCTTCTCTTTGAAGATGTTCTTCCTCATAATGGTTAATACTTTCTTTTATTATAAGAGCACTGCCCTCTCTTGCTTGGTCTTGTGGGTGTGTCGTATGGTATACTTTATAGCCTCTAAATTTGAAATATGTTTGTGTAGTAAAGTGTGTCTCAGATATGAGACATATTTCAATTTTTTGCATGTCAAGAAATACTTGTAGTTCTTCTCGTCTATTTAGGAGGCCGTTGGAATTCCATATGGCTATTCTTAAATCATTTTGTATCATTGCGTAGGTTTGGGAGCACTTGCTCCGTTGTTACTCTTTTCTAGTCTAGTTACTCTCTCAGTTAGAGACTTCATCACTTTTTCTTGTGTTTCGATCTTGGTTAAAAGTAAATGCATCATTTGTGTTAATGATTGTTGATCATCCGGGTTCTGGTGAATTTGGTTGTCTTTTGTCTGGGATACCATAGCATAGGATATTCCTTCTGATATCTGTCTAGAAGTAAATTGCCTTGGTTGTTTAATTTGAATGTTTTTGGATTTAGTTAATAGCTCTCTTCTTTTTTGAAGTTCCTTAGCAACTATACATCCACGGTAATTTGCTGGGTGTTCATTTCCACAATTTGTGCATTTTGGTTTTTCTTCTACTGGTTTCCTGCAGTTAGCAGTGAGATGCTCTCCTGCGCATTTAACGCATTTCGGCGTATGTTCGCAAAATTTTTGAGTGTGTCCAAATCTTTGGCATTTTTTGCATTGTGGAATCAGCTTATTGTTCCGCAAAGCTTCAATTTGTACTTTCATGTGACACAGATGGCGGATTTGATAGATTTTGTTGATATCTTCTTCGTTGTGGAAGGTTAGCATGAATAACGGAAGTGGTTATAAAACTATTTTCCCGTCGTTATTGGTTTCTTTTTTATATTTGTTAACCACATCTAATATCTTGTAGCCCATATGTTGCAGCTCGCTTTTAATTTCTTCTGGTTGGCAGGAGGGGTGTAAGTGTCTAGCCATTACCCTTATTGGGCGCAGTAGTTTATTTTCATACGTGTGCCATTGTTGTTTATTTTCATTCATAAACTTTGTTAATGATCTGTATTCTAGTTCGGTATCTACATTAATTTTTACCTGATTATTATTCATCATTGTTGTTCTGAAGTTCAGTTCCATTTTTTTTTATTGCCTGATTTAACTGGCTGTAGTCTTTAATATTGCTGACAACCACAGGCGGCTGTTTGTGCTGTTTCACTTCTGCTTGTTTCTGACTTTGAGTAGCATTCTTCTTCGCTGGCGTCTCGGGTAGTTTTCGTTTTTTATGTCTTTGCACAATCCATGCTGTTTCTTCTGTTACAATTTTTTCTTGTTCTTCAGAGTTTTCCGGTAGATAATTTTTCTTTGGTTGGAGAGAGGAAATTATTTTTCTCATCTCATTGTTTTCTTCTCTTATTGCTTGGTTTTCGTTTCTCAATGCTTCTAGTTCCTTTAGTATTTCATCAATCATAGGTGGTTGGTACATTGTCTGGCTGCTTAATGAAGCCCATGGGTTACTTATCTGTGGTGGATTTTTTGCCATTACGATTACTTAGGCGGCCACCAAATTGGTGGACCGTCTAGCATAGCTGGCAATATGATGTAACTTTTTAACTTGCACGTAACTGTACACAAGTATTTAATTTATTAATTCTATGATTACCGAATGGTTAAGTATTAGGTAATACTGTATGGAGAGAATAACTAACACGTCTGCTCACTACGAAGGTTCACAGGCGACTGACCGACAATTTTTGAGGTGTTTGTATCCCACTTAAATACGACAGCAGCCATTTGTTCTCCATGGGCGGATAACGAAATATGCAGCAAATCTTTAAAGAATTTTAACTCAAAATCTAAGACTTAGAAAAAAAAGTTATTAAGAAATATTGTTGCTCTCGTCGAGTGACATTACTGGTTAAATTTAATGCACTTATTTCATTTACACCTTGAATATATATATATATATATATATATATATATATATATATATATATATATATATATATATATATATATTCATAGGTCTGTCCTCGCTTTATAAATCTTTTATTTTAAATCAGATAGAAAAACTCTTGAAATATGATTTATATGATATATTATTTTCTATCCAAGTACCATATGCATTTGCATATAAGATGCTCCGTTTAAGCGCAACAATATGTAACTTTATATTTCTTAATGGAACACGCTATATATATACATATATATTTTTAAATTAGATTGCCTTCAAAAAAGTATTAAGTAATAAGGGGTCTAAAATTATAAATTAAGAAGTTTTTTACCTTTATTTGTTGAATGATATGTTTGTATCATGTTATTATTAACAAAGTAAGCTATGGATAATTTGATCAATTGTTTCGAATTTAAACAAAAAAGTTGTGAAAATACTCTTGGTTTATCATTGTTGATGTTGATGTAAAAATGAACCCGCGAAGCATTTTTAAGCATTTTGCCAGATATGGTGCATTCTGTACAAGCTAATTTTAAAAGAAGAATAAAAAAATGTATTGAAGTTGAAGGACAAGTTTACGAGCATTTATTACAATTTTACATTATTTAGTCTGTCACTAAATTTTAATAGCCTCTTTGTAATTAGTATAATGTTTAAAATAAATATTAATAAGAAAGTATCAAAATTTTGTATTAAATTATGGTTTTTTCCACTATAAACTACTATTTTTTATAAACGTAAATAACTTCTTAATTTCTAATTTTAGACCCCTTATTACTTAATACTTTTTTAAAAGAGCGAAACAAGTTTTGCAAATTATGTGTTTATGTGATCGATTAGCGATTCAAAATATTTATTTACCTTCATATTTTAAAGCAGTTTAGTTCTATGCAAGAAGCATCATGTATTCATTTTTCCATTCGTGGCACTCTTATAATAGCCACATTTAAAAAAAGTAATATAAAACTTTACGAAAAAAATCGTTGTGAGGATACGAAAATAACATATCATTTGATATAAATTGTAATTTAATCAACTCTACGTTTCTTAGTTCTCGAAATAGCAATAGTGCACCAATTAAAATGAATAGCCTGTATACATATAACTGAGGCTAGTGCATCTATTGGTAGGTATCTGTTTTTATTCATTCTAAAAGGTGTGTTATGCATGTGATACATTTCAAGGAACGTTCGATTTATAGTATTGGTTCCCGTGGCTAGAATTTTAATGTTATTGTACTTTTATATTATGTTTGGCAGGATGACAGTGTAACGTTAAAGCAGATGAATGTGGTTTATGTTAGTTGTCACTTTTACGTGAGGTTAATCTACCCTTCAGTTGACGTAATGTTTGACCTACATAGCATAAATTACAATCTCTGTATGCTATATGATATATGACATTTGATGCCTGTAATGTTGGCGTACGGGGTCTTTAATTTTAGCAAATATGGTTATAATTGATATACAAGTTTCATTGCCTATTTTTACCGAATTAGCGTTAAGTATTTTTTCTTTTTAGTTTGGAGGTAGTTTCAGAATAGTTATTTGTATATCAAGGCCGCGAAATCACTCTTTAGCGTACCGAGAGAAAAAATGTCGCCGAGGCCGCCTGCGGCCGAGGCAAGACAATCTCGAGGGCGCTAAAGGATTTCGCGGACAAGGTGTACACAATATTTTTTGTGCAACCGTAAAAAATATGTAATTACAAATTTTATTAATTTTAAACAGTTCAGTGTAAATAGAAAGTTAGCTTTCAAGGTGGCTATGGGATTAATATTTGATAAACAAAATCATGTAATTTTCAAGTGTCAAAGTAATTATTTACCTAATTTCGCGGCCGCTACCATGACAACGTCCGCGAAATTTAATTTTGCGGCTGCGAAATGCTTATTTCGCGTCCGGTTGCACAAAAATGTAATATAATGAATAGTGTTTAGTAATTCAGTCGATATGGACTGTATTTTATTAAGAAATGATTACTAAACTTTTGACTAGATAAGTATAAACTCGAAGGACCAGAGTGGTAATCATATATATCAAATAAATTGAATGAGTAAATAACTCTAGTACATGGGACGGAGCACGGCCGACGGACCAGGAGTTTGGATCTCCAACTGCGATGTAGATCTCCGAAGATTGGATGCCAACCAGGACGACTCTATGAAGATCTCCGAAGGATTGGATGCCAACCAGGACGACTCTAACTCGTTGCAGTGGAGAATTATGCGGCAAGTCTTTAGCTTGACGTCTTGGGAGAAAACCGATGAACTAAAGCACTAACACTTCACTAGCACTAGCACTGACAGCATGGAGAAGCTCGACGTAGAATTATACAGCTTCTGGGAGATACGAAATATCCATCGGGTTAGAATCAGACGGCTTCAAAGGAGGTAAGGAGCACCTTAGTAAAGCATAAGTTGACTTTAAACTAAGGGTGGTGCAACCGACCACTCAGCAATTGCACCCTGTAAAAACTTTCTTCTATTAAATGGTAAAACGAAAACATAAAAAAAAACACAAGATAAAATTTAAACGTGTAGTGGACCTAACTATTTATTTTTCACACTTTTCTTTACGTTGTTATAAACAACTTGTGTACTCAAAAAACATTACAACAATAATAATACATTTTATTTATTTTATTGGATGACTAGATTCATTCACTCCTCAAAGCAAACTTGATATGTAGTTCAGCCTTTGAAACGCGTGAACAAATAGTATTTTATGTGGCTACCATTAGTGTTTTATTTACTGGCATTGGTTTTGTTGGTGTATTATTGAGTAACAAATTGTTAACTATGTATATGCAAGTTTTGTTAAGTATGCGTTATTCAGTGACATATCTATTATCTATCAACACCACCGACTCAGATTTAGTTTTAGTTGTTCAGCATTTATTATAGTGGAGGTATCTTCCGGATGACATGACATGGGTTTAAAGTACCAATCTACTTTTATGATTCCTATTTCATGTGTATTTTTTTTTGACCCACAGGAAATATAATGCTAATTTTTTATTTCACTCTAAGTTTTGACCTATTGATTTTACAGTGTAAATACAAAAGATGTTCAGAGTTTAAAAATGCATCTCATGAGCCATTATTTATTAATATTAAACGTTCTGTTTACAGAGTGTCTTGAGAACTAAAATAAATCAAAAAAATAAATACTTCAATTATTTATTATGAAGTGTAGCTTTAAATTAGAATGTATTTTTGTATGAATAAAGAAAACAAAAACACAGGATTATAATTGAAACAATATTTTATTTTATTAACTAACTAATTAACTAACTGACGTACACTTAAATTTGGGTTTCCTGTTTTATATTCAATTTTTTTTTATTAAATCTATTATGGCTCAAATTCGCTTCCTGGGCCCTGTTTCTCAAAAATACAAGTCTACAAGTTAACGAGTTACAAGTTACTAGTAAATTATTTACAAGTCTAGTAACTTTTTTACAAGTGTAGCTTATTTTCACAAGTGACCATAGCTGTATTTAATTTGTGTGTATTTATTTGAGAATTAGTTATATATATATATATATATATATATATATATATATATATATATATATATATATATATATATATATATATATATATACATATATAATTTTTAAATTCAACGTAGCATTTTTTTGCTTAGTGATTTTGATGTGACATATTTAATTTAATAAGTCATAACTCTATTCTCTGACTTTTAAATCATCTCCTCTTCTCTTCCCAATCCTCATAATATTAAAGCTATTAGGCGGTTGAATAGAACTAGAAAATCAAATAATATTATTACGATGATTGGAAAATAAAAAAGTCAAATAAATAAACAATCTTGTATTACGAATACGCTTCCTCTAGCCACATATCAAATACAAATAACTCCCAAATTACTATTTCCAAACTATATAAATAGTGTATTACGTATATCCCATATAAATTAATTAAGTACTATAATTTGTGGAGTAACATTCGGCCATCCTTACCATAATCAGTGTCCTCACTAATATTTTGGTTTACCTAAAAGAAAAATTAAATTGTTTGCATTTTGCTCTAATTATGGTTGTATGGTGCACTTAGCTTATACACCACATATTCATAAACACAAAGTAACTTAGAAATCGTAAAAATCATTTCACAGCAGATCATATTACTATGGTTTGCACTTAGCTTATACCTCACATGTTCATAAACACAAAGTATCTCAGAAATCATAAAAATCATTTCACATCAGATCATATTCGTATGGTTTGCACTTAGCTTATACCTCACATATTCATAAACACAAAGTAACTCAGATATCGTAAAACATCATTTCACATTAGATTATAGTATGGTTCGCATATATAAAACCTATTATCATCGGATATATTGTAATATTTTCAGTTACATGAATGTCAATTGTAGTGATGAAATAAATACATGTAATTAGCATTAATTGTAAATATCTGGGTTCATTTAACAAATTCTAAATTAGTGCCATTAACTTTAAAAGTGTTCTTTGCCACAATTTACTACTGAGTGACCTATCAAAATGTCAATATTCCCAAAATTTGTTTCTAAAATTACATTTGCTTTACCTATAAGAAACATTACTTGCTCTGAAAAACATTTTACTGCGCATTCTGTTTGAATTAAATTTAAATTTGATATCAGAGCATGCTCCTAAATTACTTCACTATTTTATAGTTACATTTCCAGTTCCAAATAGGAAAGGTAACAAGAATTGAATGAGTTATTTACAATTACAAATAAATTAATAAAATAAAAAAAATTTAATGACACTTCCCTTTTTTTTTCTTCATCGGCCATTTAACATCTATCTGATGTGAGAACAAACGTTGCCATACTGTGAATCTCTGGACTGCAATTGATAATGATTTGGAAAGGATCTTCTTGTTGTTGATAAACGCATGATTTTGCGCTGTTCTTACATATTGCACAGGTAAACTCGTAAATGATTAGAGATACCGTTATCTATACGTACATTTCATATTCTGCTAATAATGTAATATAAACACATGTTTCTGAATTCCAACTGTGATTTCTCGATAATTGTTAAATTTTATTTATCCAACTTATTACTTATGGAATAGTGGCATTACTCGTATATTACAGCCTTGCGTGTTATAATTTGACGAGAGTCTAGACTTCTAGAGGGCTTCTTCTTAAAATCTCTTCAAATAGTTCCGTATACGTAGAACTTTCACCATCACAATCGTCAGAATTACCAACTATCACTCTATCTACTCGTAACTCTTTTGACATTTTATTTTAATAGTTAAAACCGGATTCTTTATCCTACTTCCGAATTATTACGAAGATAGGAAAATAAAGAATTCAAATATTAAATAAACACTTTTCTATTACGAATACTCTTCCTCTAGCCACCACATATCAAATACAACTAACTCCCAAATTACTATTTCCAAACTATATGAATAGTGTATTACGTATATCACATACCAATTAATTAAAAACTATAATTTGTGGCGTAACAATATATTAAATTATGGGTAATAAAATTTATAATAAAATAGCTATATTTTATAAAATAAGGGAATCGAAAGATATTATTTTCGGATAATTTCCGTCATTTTGTCAAAAGAAATAAGTCGCCGAATGAGCTCTTGGACTGGTGAATGTTGAGAAATATTATTCATACATAAGGTCTACCTTCTAGCCAAACATAAAACGAGCAACATTGGTAAATTTTGTTGTCATAATATCATAATTATATGTCTATGCAGGGTCGCGTTAATGCTTGTTTACAATAAAGAAAATGCGATTACAATAATGAATATGTGTAATCAATAAATTTATTTTAATAATTGTTACCATGCCAATCAGGGCTATAATTCAGAGTATATATGCCTCTTTATATAATATTCCTTCTGTTTATTAAAAAAAATTGATAACAACAATGGAAATTCTTAAATTGACCCTAATATAGGTTACCTAATTTTCCATTTCATGTGTTACAGGTCAAAATCTTTCATTAAATTCATATGACATCTCCATATGGCCATAATCAATCTTCCTTGAAAATATTTTAGGTCTTCTTACCACAACAACGTCGTTTTCATCATTAGAGTTGCTTGACACCATTGCTTCCAAGTATTTATCTATTATTATTTGTTATTTAAAAATAATAATAAAATAAATCAAGGTAAAAAACATACTTTCAATTCCAAACCTTACTCGACAACTTGTAAGTTAGAGACACCTTTGCAATTGTAATTAAATATTTTTTACACTATTAAAACTGTGTGATATGTTTGTTTGAGACGGCTAAAAATTTTCATGTATTTCAGAAGTCATTACTTGTAAAATATATTTTGAGAAACAGAACCATTATTACACTTGTAAAAAACAGTTGTATAAATAGACTTGCACTTGTGACTCGTATCTTACAAGTGTAGTTTCCAGAAACAAATACTTGTAAAAATAAAAATTCTACAAGGTACTGCACATTCCAAATTATGCATTCATACTCTGGTAATGACCTAACCAACGAATTAAACAAATCTCTATCAGTCATTCAAGTATTGGTATTTTTTACTATGAAACTGAATTTCATATTTTTAGAAAAGGTAAATGAAAATATTATGGACAATATTATGTAATACTTGTATACAGTATAGCCGTGTATTAAATAAAATATTGTTATGGGGATGTCATAAAAAAAACTATATTTCACCGTAAATGTAACTCCCACAATTACGTGCATAGAAATCGACCTTTTCGCAGTTTTGAATTTAATTAGTTTTTTTAGAATGTAGACCTTAGTTTAAAAAAAAAATTAAATGCTATTTGAAAGATCACTTATTACGCGTCAACATGCGCCCATTTATCAGGAGTGTTTATTTTTTATCAATTGTAATAATGCAAAACTCGATATAAAAAACCGCGCATATTTACGCGGTTGCTGTGATGTTTGATATCACGAGTATAACACAGTTTTGACAGATTGCGATTATTGCCTTTGCATATAATTTATTTTTCAGTGTTGTGTCAGTTTCATAGTTAATATTAAAGTTATGTTAATTTGTTTCATGCATTTAATTTTAGAACTTTCCGTTTGAGAACACGAAAGGAATTCTGACGGCTAGTTTCTGAAAAAAGAAAACAAATTCAAAACTGCAAAGTGGTCGATTTCTATGCACGTAAGTCGAATATAAGTATTTCATTCATATAAAAGCGGATTCGGGTATTTTAAATCAATTCTATACAACACACGTATTAAAATTTGTCCATTACTCCATAATATTAGAATAATTGCTATTTTTAAAAATGGCAAAAGACATATGTGCTTTAAAATTTTCTATAAAATACATTATTATCGTACATATTTCTGAACCCTATTACACGAAAAAGCTCCTACAATAAGTTATAAGAAATAAAATATATATTGTCCCAATTTTAACTTCAAAAATGTTTTTCCGCAAGAAAACGTTTATAATCTAAGTTAGAAACTTTTAAATCAATATCCTGATTAATCATATATCATAAGCTTAAAACTCTTACATGGATTTCTACACAGAATAATTAAAAGACAATTTTTGAATATGGTCAAAATATTTCCTCATACAAACAAATGCGATGGATGGCAAACTGATAATAAATTAAAAAACGTAATTTTGAAAAAAAAATAATAGCTACTTTATTTTTAAATTAAATGTAAAGCTAATTTAAAATACTTTCAGAAAGTATAAAAATATTTACAACATTCTATTTAAAAAATCAACGATGGTATCGTTTCCGGCGAAACGGGAAATGAATTCAGGACCTTTTCACACCAAAAAGTGGCATTTAACTTCGCCGCCAAATTTATTTTAAACTAGCGGTCTAAAATTTATAATAAAGAAAATAGCTATTTGTCCGTCTTTTTTTCAATGACTCTGTATTAAGAATGATATATATTAACAGTGTTCTAAAGAAATTTAGAAATATAATCGAAGTTTTCATAAAATTAACGCAATTTTGCCTGTAAAATATACAATATTGTTTTTACTGTTTTCGCAATTGCCATGATATCCGGATTAAAATACCAGGCTGCATACACTTCTATGCTCGTTTGCACCGCGATGCTACTTAAGTATAACATACATACGTATCACTTAAGGTTAATTTGATTTGCACAAGCAATTTTTTTCTGTCACTATCTTAAGATGAAGTAAAATGGAATCAAAGTATGCGTTTCGAAAAAAAATTGTAAAATTTTGACGCTTACTGTCAATGTTATTGAAAAAACCGTGAGTAATTTGTGTAGTGCAATAATGGAAAGTAAAAAAAGGGCGGCAAATTTCACGAATAATGAGAAAATGCTTTTATTTAATATAATTAATGATTACAAACACATTATTGAGTGTAAAAAAACCGATGCTACCACTTGGGCAGAGAAAGACTGTACTTGGGAAAAAATTACGAATATTTTTAATTCACAATCACCAAATTTGGTAATACGATCTAAAGAAGAATCCCTTCGAAAATTTTACGACAACAAGAAGAAGGAATTAAGAAAAGCTACAGCAGAAGAAAGAATAGAACGCACCAAAACGGGCGGCGGTAGTATTCATACTGGCTCAAAAGATTCTGGTACTGAATTAATGTTATCTATTCTTAACCGGAAAACAGTGACGGGACTTGCTAATCCCTATGATGGAGATGGTAATAATTTCATTCTTGTACCATGCGAATCCCGTGGATCTAAAAGGGATATTTTTGAAAAGAATATTTTTGATGACTGCAGAGGTGAGGTGAACAACTTATGCTAAAAATTTAAATTTAAATTTTTTATTATTTTAGAACAGTGATACGACGAATTATACTGATGATATAAATGTAATTGAAGAACGAATGATAGAAAATAATGAAAATGAGGTCCTTTTGCATAAAAATATTACTTAATTTTACATGAAACTACAAATAAATTTCTTATTTTAGAAATTAATAAACAATCAGAGCTGGGCAAATTATAAACCTGCAAATTTAAGTCCTCCGCTGAATAAGAAATTAGCAGAAAAGGCTACAGCTGAAAATAAGTGGACTAGACGACGCCGACCAGCAACCGTACCATTGTCGTCTAATCATCTGATTCAGTATTATGTTGATTTGGCCAAAGCCAAATTAGAATTAGTCCAATTGCAAATTGAAATATTGAAACAAGACACTAACATGAGACAAGAAAGAGAAAAAATAAAATTTGAACTAAAAAACAAATTCTAGAAACCGAATTAGCCATTAAAAGAAAAACATTGATGAATATTCCACTAGAATAATTTTTTTGTTTAATTTATCATAATTGTTTAATGCTAAATAAAAAATATTCCGTTCTGTTTTTTTTCATACACAAAAATTTATTTTATTACATTAATAATATAAATAATTTTATAATTGCTCAAAATAATTATGTATATATTGATTTTTAACGTTATTTGCTGCACCAGTATTATTATTATGTAATGGAAGTGTCGGAATCTGTCCATTTTCAATCAACTGTTGTAGTATGTCATTATTTTCATCAAGGGGTGGCTCTTCTTCTCCCAATTCATTAGCTATGTTATGAAGCACAGCAGAAGCTATAATAAGTGGTAGATTAGTGTCTATTTTTAAACGGCAACCATACGCTAATACAGGAAATCTTCTTTTCCATACTCCGAAACATCGTTCGATAACATTACGAGTCCGAATATGTGCTTCGTTGTACATATTCTCTGCCGGAGTTCGTGGTTCTAATAAAGGTGTTAATAGATATGGCCGTATATTATAACCACTATCGCCCAACAGCACACAATTAAGGTATCTATTTAATTCAAACTCGGCACGTAAGTTTGAATTATTAAAAATAGTAGAATCGTGAGTTGAGCCAGGCCAGCGAGCAACCACATTCAAAATTTTTAGGTCTGGTGTACAAACCGCCTGTACATTTTGAAAAATATGACTTTCTATTTCGATAAATTTCCGCATCATCACCTCCTGGGGACTGAATTTTACCGTGCGTGCAGTCAATGGCGCCTATAACGCGAGGAAAAGCAGCAACTTGAAAGAAATTGTGACTTATTCTTCGCATCTTGTCTTCATTCTCAGGAAATTTGATATAATGCCTGTATAGAGACGCAATTGATTGCGTTACGCTTTCTATTATTTTGCATACCGTGGATGTATGCACGCCGGCAAATTCAGCAATACTAATTAAGTGATTCCCTGTAGCGTAGTATCCCAAGCAAATTAATACTTGATTGACAGGTGATACAGAATTATTCCTACAAAAAAAATTAGATGTCATTTTTTATTAATGGTATGTATACATTTTGTACAATCTTACATATCTTGCGAAATTTCTAAAAAATGTTCAATTCTACCTAGCAGGTGTAAAACAGACTGTTTTCGTAGCCTAAATCGACTAAAAATGATAACTCATCCAAAGTATGAAAATGATCAGATGTTTCATAAATTTGCCGCGGAATACCAAACTCAACCAATTCAATTGCAGCCAGTTCTTCTATATATTCATCTTCAAAGAAAATATTTTCGTTACCTTCCATGTTTTGTAAAACCAAATATATTATTTTATTCTCGATTTTATTCTTTTTTGATTTTTTATCAAAAAATGTAAAACAGTGACAGTGACAGTTATTGTCATAGTTACGATATAAGTCCCACTTAAGCCTCAGAAATCTGAGGCTTATCTTAGGTTAACCTTAAGGTATACATCGTAAACGGTGCAATAAAATTTTTTAACTTAAGTTATACTTCATACTAAGCCTTACTTAAGTGTCAGCGGTGCAAACGGGCATAAGTAGTTAAGCCCAATAAATTATATTAAGAGCCAATCTTTCCACCTTCGGATAAAGTTCCGGATAATGTTATCTAGTGGATAAGTAAAAAATGCGTCTTTCCACCTTCGGATAAGGTTATCCGTCAGTTAAATATAGCCTATCCGACAGATAAGTTATCCCGAACTTTTCTACCGGATAAATATGATATCTGACGGAAACGTATAAATTGATGCAATAAATTTGAAAAAAATGTTTAGTACAAAAATAGAAATTTTACAATTCTATGTTGATTAATTTTTGATAGAGTATAAAAATATAGAATTAGACTTTAATGAATAGCATTTATTAAAAATTTCACAACACTAATTGTAATTTATTTACATTTTTATTTTGTTCTTTTTTCTGCTTATTCATAAAATTCCATACTTTTTAAGCATGCGCCGCCTCGTACTTATTTTTATTAACATAGATAGATAGATAGATAGATAGATAGTTTATTGTTTTAAGACATTATACAATCTTTTAACAATAGTTGACAACTCAGGAATTGATTATCATATTAAATACAATATAAAAAATATTGATATAAAAAAAACGTGCAAAAAATACATACAAAATATCTTTAAAAAATCTATCAATAATATAGTTATTATAAATACATTTTGCCAAATATATCATTCTTTACTTGTTACATGCATTTATAAGGGATTACATTTATTTTATTTTATTTATAATATTAAATGCAATATGAATATATTGATATAAAAAAGGTGCAAAGAATACATAATTATAAATACAATTTGCCAAATATATCATACTATACTTGAAAAATGCACTTATGGAGAATTATATTTATTTTAATTTATAATATTAAATGCGATATAAATATAATGATATAAAAAACGTGCAAAAAATACATACAATCTATCAATTATTATAATTATAATTACCTTTGGCAAATATATCGATCATTCTTTACTTGATAAGTGCACTTGTGAAGAATTATATTTATTTTATTTATAATATTAAAAGCAATATAAATATATATAAAAACGTGCAAAAATACATACAATCTGTCATCAATATAATTATAAATACAGTTTGCCAAATATATCATTCTTTACTTGATAAATGTACTTATGAAGAATTGTATATATTTTATTTAATTAAATGAAATATAAATATATTGATATAAAAAATGCGCAAAAATACATACAATCTAACATCAATGTAGTTATAAATACACTTTGCCAAATATATCCTTCTTTACTTGATAAATGCATTTAATTTATAATATTAAATGCAATTTAAATATATTGATATAAAAAATGAGCAAAAATACATACAATATATCATTAATATAGTTATAAATACACTTTGCCAAATATATAATTCTTTATTTGATAAATGCACCTATGAAAAATTATATTTATTTCACCCAATTTATAATATTAAATACAATATAAATATATTGATATAAAAAAAAGGTGCAAAAATATATAAAATCTATCATTAATATAATTATAAATACATTTTGCCAAAATTGATATTCTTTACTTGATAAATGCACTTATGGAAAATTACGAATTAGTGAAATAGAAATTCTAAGACCAAGGTTTGGTTTCAAGATTTTATTCATTTAGACAGAAACTCCTTAACTTTAATGCACCAACCACATAATAAAAAATTTTATTAATTTTTTCAACATCCAAATTTTCCAAAAATTTATATAAGTTTAAATCAGTTAGTCCTGTAATATAATTTCCAAAATATACTTTTCTCAAAGGCCGGTATATAGGGCAAACGAAAAGAAAATGAGATATATCCTCCGGGACCTGACAATTGCACACCATACAAATTTGCCTGGGATCTATACGATAAATCACGTTATTTATGGAGAATGAGAAAAAGAACTGGTTATTCAGACGAATTTGAGTAATTATACGCTTTTTGTTAAAAGAGATATTTGCCTTTAGGTAAGCAGGATATGAGAGAGAAGGATTTATTTCACCATAGAGGTGTTTAAATTTGAGATATTTAATAAGTACAAGTCTTGTTGTTTTAAGTTGTTATTCAACAAAATTAATATGGCGTCTATTTGCTTTTTACTAATGTTTTGGTTGAGCCATATTTGCTCAAAATTTAAATCTTTTAAAAAATATTTGAGCTGTGATGCCCAATTGTGTTCTATTTTATTACATGGGTTTTTATCTAATTTAACTAGCCTGTTGTAAACAATTTTTGTTAGATGGGAATTTTCTAATTTTAAAATTCTGGCCCAAAAGTTTAAAGCTCTTTTGGCAATTTCAACCTTTAAGTGGTTTAAACCTGATTCTAATCTTAGAATAAAACCTGGTGTATTTTTAGGACATGCTAGCAAAACTCTTATAAAACGTAATTGACTTTTTTCAAGCAATTCCCCGTATCTCAATCCCCAAATTTCAACAGCGTATAGTGCTGTAGCATTAATGACTGAATTTAGCAGTTTAGTTTTTTCGTCCCACATCCTAGAGCGGCCTTTTATCAGAATGTTTTTAACCGAACTAGAGGCTGCCGCTGCTTTATTTAAGGCTTGTTTAGAAGCGTCTAAAAATTTTCCTGAGCATGTGAACAATACGCCCAAATAACAAAATCTATTTATCACTTCAATACTCTCTTGGCCATATTTAAAGTTAAACGATTGATTCTTAAGACGGCCTTTACGGAAAGGTAAAATTTTTGTTTTTCTCGTATTGACTTCCAATTTATTTAGATCGCAGTATCTCTTTAGCCAACCTAGCTTTTTCTGTACGTCCAATGGGGAGTTACATAAGATTACTAAATCATCCGCGTACGCTAACATTAAGATGTCGTTATACCCGTCAATGTTAAGGCCAATTGCGCCCGATTCTCGCAGGAATTCTTCCAAATCGTTTATAAAAATCGCGAAGAGGGTGGGGGATAAAATTTCCCCTTGCAATACACCCTCTGTTACTTTTATTTCAATATTGGAATGTACATTGTGATTCTTAAAAATTATGTTTGCATTTCCGTAAAGGTTTTGTAAAATTCTTATTGTTTTCCCACTTATGCCTGCTGCATACAATTTAATCCATAATAGGG
The DNA here is from genome assembly GCA_963082715.1 of Harpalus rubripes. Lineage (NCBI taxonomy): Eukaryota > Metazoa > Arthropoda > Insecta > Coleoptera > Carabidae > Harpalus > Harpalus rubripes. The sequence continues at coordinate 35,553,581 of OY720455.1, read as the reverse complement.
AATGATTTACCGAATCAAACGCCCGCTTAAAGTCTACAAAAATTGCGTATATGGTGTTTTTCGCTAATCTTAAGTGTAAATGGATTGCTGCAGATAATGAAAATACACAATCTGCAGTACCTCGTCCTTTCCGAAATCCCATTTGATTTTCACATAAAATTTTATTAATTTCTAGGTATTTTTGAATACGAGCGCCTAATATTTGAGTGAAAAGTTTGGTTATAGAATTAATTAATGCAATACCACGATAATTAAATGGATCGGTTACATCACCTTTTTTATACAGCATAAATAATTGTATATGGGACCAAGATGAAGGTAATTCCTCATTCTCAAGAATATTATTAAATAAATTGAGTAAATAGTGAAGCCAGTTATTGGGTAAGCATTTGTAGAAGTTATTATTTATATCATCAGTTCCCGGAGCTTTACCAGCCCTGGAGCCGTCAATAGCCATTTTTAGTTCCTGCATAGTAATGCTTGAGTCAAAATTGGGATTAAAACAGTCGTAAAATAGTGAATCACTTACAATTGCTGTAGGATATAATGAGTTATAGAAATTAATCCAATCTATATGTTCAATATTGTGTGAAACTGATATATTTGTTGGTTTAAGCTGTTTTATTACGCTCCAAAATTCATTATTATTTTTCACATTCGATAATTTGTTAGAAATGGACATTTGATGCTTTTTCTTGCAAAATTTTAAATGTTTTAAATAAGTACGCTTTCTTTCTAAAAAGTTAAAATTGTTAGCAAGTGTAGGTTCTTTTTTGTATTTTCTCAGCAAAGATTTAGTCTGTTTTTTCATTGCTAGACAGTCTGCATTAAACCACTGACTGCTTGAGTTCGTATGAGACATGGGCTGATTATTTAATTTTTGAATTTTTAGCATTCCAGTGACACAAGATGCTTCTTTAATAGCAGATAAAAGATTATTATTTAGTTCAGAGATACTATTACTATTTTTATTAACATATAATATACGAATATTTTAAAAAATACATATAAAAAATAAAACATTCCACATCTAAAGATACTTGTTCCATTCCATCGTCCTTTCACTGTAGTTAGTCTATCCCTGGTTACTTAATCTCATTGCTAGTACAGTTAATATTGTTGTAATCAAATTTTATCATTATTGTAATCAAGAATTATCATTGTTGTCATCAAGTTTAATATTCTTAAAAACAAAACATTTGCTTTACTTTTTGCCGACCCAAGGGTTGGGAAGTAACTGCCTCTTCTTGACATCCCCCTCTTTTGGCGGCACACATTGGTATGCTTTATTAAAAATTTTGTATAATATTCTGACACCTTAGTATGTTTCTTTTAATTTTCATCTTCACTCATTTCAAAATAATAACAGAATAAAAGTATACTGTATATTTATCAAAATTACTTTTAAATTATAACTTTTTGTTTACAGTAAATATCAATGATTATGTCAAAGTTAACATAACCACAAATGTCAAATCACAAATATTAAGCAGCTTGATCAAAACAATAGTATATTATGCAACGAGTTTATAATGATAGCTATTAATACACGAGCATGAAGTTTACGATACGAGCCATGGCGAGTGTCGTAATTCATGCGAGTGTATTAATAGTCATTATACATGAGTTACATACACTATTTTTTCTACGACTATTCATAATAATTAAAAAACAAAAACTATTTATAAGAATGAAATTTATTTAACAATATACGTACAAAGTATGTTAGATTAATATTTAAAATATTATTTTTTATTAATGTTTATATTATATATAGTACAATTACTAAAATTTAATTGTGGGAGAGTTGATGCGTGAATATTAGTTGATCCTGCAGGTGCATTTATATTGATTTCATTAGTTTGTTGATTATGTTCTATGGAATTTAATATTTTATTTGACACGGTCATTTTATTTTGAATAGAATCATCTATGTAGCTTTCAGCGACAGTTGTGGATTTCCAGCCACCGTGTCTTTTCAGTGATGTAATATCACCTCCAGCATCAACTAATATTGTTGCAGAACTCCGGCGAAAACAGTGGCCAGTGTAGAGATGGGGATCAGGAAGATTAAGATAGGTAGCTATTTGTTTACCCATATTTCCGAACTTATTTATGCCGATGTTTTGAACTGTGCACTTTCCATTAAAATAATTAAGGAAGAATGATGAACTAGTACAGGTTGTTGGACGAAGATCCATGTATTTTTTACATATTTTGTAATAGCTGCCTGTTACTGTAAACTGTCTTGAAGTTTTCGTTTTTGTGTTTTGTATTGTAACCACAAGAATTGACTGTAAATCGTTAATATCATTGACTTTCAAATCATGTAACTCATGTCTTCGACATGCTCCCATAATTCCAAAAATTAATGCTACCTACATAAATAATAAAATTTGTGATTTTAATTGTAAAATATTTAATTTACCTAAGTACTTACTTTTGTCAAAAGATATGAAATATCTGGTGCCTCATTAACAAATGTTTTTATTTCATCGGGTGAAAATGTTTTGGATTTTTTCCCTTTGTATCCTTCTGCTTTTCTTTTTAATAGGGCATATAATTTTGGATAATTTGCTATGTTAATTTGATTTTTAATATTTAATGTAGATTTTAGAATCGAGTAATGTGTCCATAAGCTTGGCGATTTCATTTTAGTTGATAATTCTTCAAAATAAACAAGCAACACATTTTCTGAATATGAAGTTATATTATTTTTACATCTCCATTCCATAAATTGGTTGTAAAATTTATCGTATGTCTTTCTGGATTTTTGTGGTAATAAGTTATTAGTCACTGTTGTTGCTTTTTCCACAATATCAGGTGGTGTTCCCGATATTTCTATTTCCATATCACTATCACTGTTATTAAACATTATTACTTCTAATTTATAAACCAAATTTTATCTTAAACTAGTATTCGAGGTTAGATTTCACAACTGTCAAACAATCAACCAACAAAACAAAAACTCACACAGGTATGCAGTGTTGTCAACTATCTAAATCAATTCCAACCAACAATATAATATGTAAAAAATTTATTCACACAAATTGGCACTAAATAATCTCACTGTCTGTTGTCTATTTACTATATTTTATATATTTAATATTTTTAAAATACATTTCCATTCTAGAAAGGTTTGAAAACTATAAGATTACCACCAGGTTGGCAACACTGGTGAAAATCTGTATCTTAATGATAATTTGTATCGAAATGAAAATCTATATCATAATGACCGTCATTCAAGTACAGATGGCATGTACATAATAAGCATATTAAAGCATAGGAGTAGAAAAAATTTATATAGCATTTTCTTTCTCAGCCTTATTACATTTGCCATGCTGTTATCTGTTTTCAATTTTACCAGAGATTTTGGAACGGAATATAATGCACTTATCTGCTGGATAGTTATCCGTCAGATAAATTTGAAATAAAAGACAGAAAAAAGTTTTCAGTCGGATAAAGTGACCGAGAAATTTATCTGGCGGATACTTATCCGAAACTTTATCCGAAGGTGGAAAGACCGGCCCTTAATCAAGATTATTAATGTAGCCACCCTTCCCTTAAAAAATTAGTGGTTATGCTCATGCTTTGCTATTTGCAGTCTTGGTGTCATGTGATGAAACGTCATATGCGTAGCGTCTATGTGAATGTTGACTATCTTGTATGAAAATTAATGGAACAACAAAGGACTTACGCAGCTGCCATGTGGTCCCTCCTTTGCTGTGAGTGTCTTTGGTATGTTAGCAGTAACAGTTTTTAGACAAATATTATCTTCTTATCTAACATGCTCACGATGGCCTTTACTGTGATCTACTTTTTATTAAAATTATTGATCTCGGTCACTGTGCGTGTAATTTGTTCTGATGTATTACATTGTATTGTGGCGTGTCTATGTTCGACTACTCGTTTATGTAGGTGGGAAATTATTTTTCTTACAAATAATTAGGCATGTAGTTACACAAAAAATAGTAGTATTTAATAGGAAAAAAACAAGCGGGTAATAAATTATCGATCCCACATTTTTTTTCTGAAACGGTAAACATTGTTTTTGCTTGAGGAAGTAATTATATTGTATTACTTTACCCTGTATTTTTGGGTTGCAAAATGAAGAAAATACTAGAGACTGATTTTGACAACTATATTTTTCAATTCTTTTTTTCAAGACTGCTTTTTTTACAAAATTATTGTTTTTTACAACGCAAACTTATAAACTTATAAACTATATCTCAAACATACTCCCGGCCTTGAAGGTAAGGCCTTCAACAAAGTTTTACAATTCAATTTCTATTACAGTGACATTAAAGGTAATGCTTTCAACAAAATTTTACAATTCAATTTGCTATTATAATTACATTAATGATAATCTTAATCTACACTTTTGACACTTTGCACAGATTGACCTTTTGATTCACTTATTCACAGCACTGGCACTATCGTTGTTATTGGGAAGAGGACACACCTTTGCAACAGCTCTCTTAATTATGCCTTTTGCAGTTTTGATGCTGATGACTCGGACGACTCCATCGATGCCAGGATGCAGGTCTATCACGCGGCCCAGGGCCCAACAAAGTGGTGGAATATTGTCTTCTTTGATCAAAACGATTTGATCTCGCTGAATGCTGCCTTGATTTGTTTTCCATTTTGTTCTTTGCTGTAGTTCCGATATATATTCTTTCGCCCATCGTTTCCAGAAGTGTTGATTTAATTGTTGTATCCTTTGATAATTTGATAATCTATTGTCTGGTATTGACAATAAATTGGGGTCTGCCAGAGATGTGAGTGTTCTTCCGATGAGAAAGTGTGCAGGTGTAAGTGGAAGTGGATCTGAGGGATCGGATGACATTTGGCTGATTGGACGTGAATTCATTACTGCTTCTACCTGATTTACGAAAGTTAAAAACTGTTCATATGTTAGATGAGCGTTACCGGCTATACGTTTGATATGAAACTTTGCAGATTTAATACCGGCTTCCCATAATCCAGCCATGTGAGGTGAATTGACTGGAATAAATTTCCAATTTATTCCTTCTATATTAAATGATTTTAACAGTGCTACAGCATTGTTTGCAATAAATTTGCCCAACTGTTTTAATTCGACATTTGCAGCAACGAAATTTGCTGCATTATCAGAATGAATTTCTAAAGGTTTTCCTCTACGTGCGACAAAACGTCTAAAAGTTGCAATAAAGGCATCTTTAGTTAAGTCTGAAACTATTTCTATATGAACAGCTCGAGTTACAAAACAAACGAATAAAGCAATGTATGTTTTATAATATTTATTATTTCTACCCTTTCTATCCTTGAGTAGAAATGGACCTCCATAATCGACTCCGCAATATGTAAAGGGAAATGATTGAGATACGCGTTGCGATGGTTGATTACCCATAATTGGATAAATTGATCTAGGTTTGTTCCTAAAACAAGTTGTGCATTTTCTAACAACATATTTTGATGTATTTGTTCCTGACAAAGGCCAATAATGTTCTCGAAGTGAATATAATGTTTGCTGTGGCCCTGCATGTAATAATTTTTTATGTTCGAATTCAAATAACAATATTGTAAAGTGATGTTTTGCTGGTAAAACGATTGGGTGTTTTTTGTTATAATTAAATGAAGAAGCTACTAATCTTCCGCCTACTCTTATTAAATGATTTTCGTCTAGAAAAGGGTTTAGTTTGATTAATTTACTATTTCGTGGTATTTCTGTTTTATTTTCTAAACAATTATATTAATTTTGAAATGATTCTCTTTGAATCATTTTTAATATACGAATTAGTGCTTGTTCTAATTCTAACACAGTGAGAGGGCCTAATTCGAGATTTTGTTTTTGTTTCTTTTTTAAACAGTTAGTTGTGAAGCGCAAACAGTAGGCCACGATAGCTTTTAGCTTGTTTAAATTAGAATATTTATTTAACTTCAGATTATTGAATGTATGGACATTAACGAAGACTGTACTTTGATTTTTAAGCTCTGGTATTTCTTCGCAATTAATATTTAATTTATTTGGCCAATAAATGAAATCTTTTATTAACCAATCTGGCCCATGCCACCACTTTTTGCATTTCATGACTTGAGAAGTTTCTAATCCACGTGATAATATGTCGCTTGGATTTTCATTAGAAGGTACATACCGCCAATTGCAGTTTTTCGTTAATGTTTGAATTTCGGCTATTCTATTACTAACAAATGGTTTTAATAAATTCGATGCGGTATTGATCCAACTTAGTACAATAGTAGAGTCGCTCCACAAAGTGCAATGAGTGTATTTATAATTTGACGATTTTATTACTTTATCTACTAACCGTGATGCTAAAAGAGCGGCACATAGTTCCAATCTAGGAACAGTTAATGGTTTTAAAGGGGCAACTTTTGATTTGGCACATAAAAGATTGCTAACTATTTCAAATTCATTGATGGTTCTAATATAAACACTTGCGCCGTATGCTACTAATGATGCATCACAAAACACATGTATTTCCTTTTTAGTAAAAGTTTTTATTGATACATGTCGATTTATTCTAATATCGTTCAGTTGTGCAAGTTCGTTCTTAAACTTATTCCATTGGTAACTAAGATTTGAAGAAACCGGTTCATCCCAACTTAATATCTCTAACCACAATTTTTGAAGAAATATTTTTGCTTTTATTGTGCAGACGCTTAGCAAACCTAAGGGATCAAATATTTGCGAAACACAAGATAAAATTGAACGTTTTGTGACACATTTTGAGTTTAAATCTATATTAATTTTATATGTTAGAGTATCTGTAATACATGACCACACTACGCCAAGAGTTTTTGTGGTTTTATCTTTTCCAAATTTTAACACATCATTTGATGATTCTACTTTTAATTGCTTTAATATATTGCTATCATTGCCTTTCCATTTACGTAAATTAAAACATCCTGATTTTAAAATTGTTGATACTGCGTTACAATTTTTAATGAGATTATCTACGTTGTCATCACCTGTCAACAGATCGTCGACGTAAAAGTCGTTGGCAATTATTCGCGAAGCTTCAATGTTTTGTGACTTACACTCTATAGCTAATTGAAATAAGCTTCTTATGGCTAAAAACGGGGCTGAAGTCATTCCGTAAGTTACTGTGTTTAGTGTATACTCTTTGATACTATCAGCAATGTTGAATCGCCACAGAATTTTTTGCAAATCTCTCTGTTTTGGATCTATAAGAACTTGGCGGTACATTTTTTCTATATCCGCGCTAGCTACGTAAGTGTGTTCACGAAATCGAATTAAAATTGATATTAAATCATTTTGAATTGTCGGACCTACCATTTGCAAATCGTTAAGTGACTTACCAGATGATGTTTTTGATGACGCATTAAATACTACTCTGAGTTTGGTTGTTGTACTACTTTCTCTAAGTACTCCATGGTGTGGCAAAAAATACGAAATATTATTATCAAAGCTTTTTGACTCCTGCATATGGCCAAGTTCGATATATTCTCTCAGGAAATCTGAATACATTAATTTTAATTTTGGATTTTTTAACAGATTTCTTTCCATATAATAGAATTGTTTTAAAGCATTTTGTCTAGAATCACCCAGAAGGTTGACTGGTTTGTTAAAGGGTATCGAAACAATGAACCGACCGTCATTATCGCGTTTCATATGTTTATTGAAATGATTCTTACAATCTATTTCTTCCTGTGATTTTACTGATTTTTGAGATAAACATTCTTCTATTGTCCAAAATTTACTTAATTGCTCTTGAATATCTAAGTCGGTTGTTTTTTGCATTACGAAATTACAGTATATTGAGTTTGTTGCTTGCGAAATACTACCGGTAATTATCCAACCTAGAACCGTATTTTGTAATGTAACACCACAGGAACTTAATTTAATTTGTTCTTGCTTTATTAAATTCCAAAACACTTGTGCACCCAACAAAATATCAATTTTTGAGGGAATGTTAAAGTCTGGATCGGCTAATTTAACATTAACAGGTATATGTAAATTTGAGACTTGAATCCTTTTGAGAGGAATTGACTCACATATTGTTGGTAACAAGAAGCAAGAAATATTCGAACTATATTCACTCAATCGCGATTTTAATCGGAATGTAATTTTTGAATTTATAATTGAAGTTGTTGACCCGACACCTGATAGAGCGACATTTGTAGATGTAATTGGTAATCCTAACCTCTGACTAAATTCAGTTGTAATTAAATTAGATTGGGAACCAGAGTCCAAAAGAGCTCTAGCTGTTTGTATCTTTCCTTTCGAATCTATGATTTGTACTAAAGCAGTTGCAAGTAACACTTGTGATTCTGTCATACGCGAATGATGATTTTGTGAAATTTCAATTTCTGAAGAATTTTGTTTAGATGAATCACTAGATCGTGGTGATTCATTGGAAACAGATTTCGACGGTTTGTCAAAATGTAATAATGTGTGATGCTTATTGTTGCATTTCTGACAATATCTGGATTTGCAATCTTTTATTACGTGACCGGGTCGTAGGCAATTTATACACAGACGTTTGTTTTTTACTTGTTGTAATCTATTTTTTACAGACAAATTGTTAAACTCTGGACACGCCCAAACTGTGTGCGAATTAGAACAAAATACACATTTCGCGTTAACCGTCAACAATGAATGACTATAATTTTTTGTATTGAGTTTTTTATCAGCAGATTGATTTTTAGAATGATTACTAATATTATTACCTTCTAATGATTCTAACATTTCAGCACGTGTTTTGAGAAACGATATAAGATCCTGAAAGGTTACTTTTTCCTTAGAGGTAGTATTAATTTCAAATTCTCGTGCAGTTAGTAGATCTAGTTTGCTTGTTATTAAATATACTATAAATATACTATTATTTTCGATATCATATCCTAATTTAATTAACGCGCGATAATGCTGTGTAGATTCGTCTATTAATTTCCGTATACATTTTGCGGACTCTTTTTCTATTTTACGCAAATTAAATAAAGCTTTAACATGATTGTTTGCTAACATTCGTTTGTTGTCGAAACGTTCACAGAGCAACTTCCACGCTTCATCGTAATTGTTTGCTGACGTATCTAACAAGCTGATAATTTTAGACGCTTCGCCTTGTATAGAGGATTTTAAATATCGAAATTTTAGAATATTATCTATGGATTTGTCATTGTGGATAATTGATGAAAAAGTTTCTTTGAATTCTAACCAGTCACTGTAATTGCCATTGAACGTGGGCAAATTAATGGCAGGCAATTTGATATTACTTTTGTTAGTATGCATAATTTCTACTTGCGGCAAATATTCTGGTTTTTCTAATAGTTTGCATTTATTTAACAATGATGTAGATCTAGCTAAAGCTGAGTATATGAGATCGTTAATTACTTTTCTTTCGATTTGTTCAGCTTCCAAATTGTCTGTTAGTGTTTCTATTTCATTTTGTATTCGTTCAAATTTATCTAAGAATACTTGACTAATTCTGTCATTTCTAAATTTCAATTCTATTTGTTTGGTGTCATCTAAGCTTTTATGTGCTACGAATTCAATTTCTAGTGTTGATAAGAAATTTAGAAAACAGTCCAAGTCATTTTTTATTGAATTGCGATTGATTGTTAAATCTGCTAGTTTCATTTCTTTTGATTTCTTTGACATTTGCATAGACGGTAACGATATCAACAATTATGACAGCTAAGGTAAAAATACTACAAAACAGGCAGAATGAGTAATACTAGTGTTGTGGGTGTGTGTGTATTCGAAAGGTACTCACTCTATGTTAGCAGAAATTAGGTTCGACAATTCTTCTAAGTTGTCAGGTTGGTTTCATATATTTTCTTCCTATCTCTTTGATTTACTATCCGGCTCGAAGGACCATTTTATGTTTTTGCTTGAGGAAGTAATTATATTGTATTACTTTACCCTGTATTTTTGGGTTGCAAAATGAAGAAAATACTAGAGACTGATTTTGACAACTATATTTTTCAATTCTTTTTTTCAAGACTGCTTTTTTTACAAAATTATTGTTTTTTACAACGCAAACTTATAAACTTATAAACTATATCTCAAACAAACATTTTGTAGGTTCATACCTTACCTTTTCAGAAGTCGGTACACAATATTTAAACGACGATGTTGGTAATTGTTATATTCAGGTAGGATATGTTGGTTTAGTAAATATATAACTTGAATATTACGTATTTATTGTAATATCAACACACAACATGTACATGTGTTTTTTTCAAAACGTAAGTACAACGTGTTCTATTTGACAGCTTTGGTGCGTTCATATAACAACTCTTCTAATGGTGCGTTCGGCCTGGTAACTCTTTACACTATTTTTATGCTAAAAGTACTTTAGCCGTTTGAGTATGTACCATGGAGTGAAAAGATGTCAGGTCTTGTGCGTTCAGGTAGTACAGAGTGGAGTGAATAGAGCTTACTCCATTTATACCATCTCATCAGCGAGAACTTTAAGAGCACACGTGCACATTGCGTTCATTAAAGAATTTTCATATCCAGCTGTTATTTTACATGTGGTAGCCACGAACCACGAGTTTATTTAAGCGGTTTTGTTTATTATGGAGCCAGTTACAATATCTTTATTCACACACCGCATACTACAAAATGGTAATGAACCATTAATTGCCAACAACATTTTGTTGGAAAATAAAAAAAAATAAGCGATTTAACTTTAACTTGTCTGTGCAACTTTAGGTTAATTTTGTTTTCTTATAGCTAATTATTTAATGTGGGTGTGATGAAGATAGAAGTCAAGACAATCCGGTCGGTGATACCGACTTGATATTATATTTTGTATATCCACATTTTGTTTGACAGTTGTTATTGATACAGATAATCAGATGTTTTGTCAATAAATATGAATATAGTTTTATGTAATTTTGAACTGAAATAAACATTATAAATCCGCTCTGCTTACACTCTGCTAATAGGGTGCATTTAACGGATAGTGTTTTAACAACGTTTGGAATAGTCACAAGTAATAACGAAGAAAATGAGGACTTGGAAGACGAAGTTGATAAAAAAATATGGACAAAAGATTTGATTCTCTTTCTAATTAGTAAAATTTAAACAGCACAAGATTTTGAACAAGGTTTGAAAAAAAATGTGTGGGCAAAAATTACTGCACAGCAGAATTTAAAAAGCGGATAACTGCAAAACAAGCGGAAACTAAATAAAAACATTAAAAAGAACCTATAAAAGTATTCTTTTGCACAATAATACATCTGGTAAAAACAGACGTTAATGGGAATATTTTGATAATATACACAAATTTATGTATAAAAAACCGGAAATTGTACTAGAAGCCACGTGCAGTAGCTCTTCAGGTCTTACAACTAAAGATCTAGAAACTCCGGAGGAATAAACACAGTAGAAAAAAATTTAACTTTTGCAAGTTTATTTCAAAGAAAGAGGAAACAGCGTGAAAATAAAGTAACAAAAAGACATAATGCAACCAAAAAAAGGTGAATAGCTAGAATAAAACATTTTACTAAGCTGAGGTATAATAATTTTAATTTGTTTGATATTGAAGGTACATGAAAGATGCAACGATTAGAATGATTTTTAAGATATTGGGCATAAGGTTAATTTGTTTGTAATAAAAGCTACACATGTTTATTTTTTGAACGTCGTGTAACGTATATTAGAATAAAATGTTTGTATAATTTCCAGATATTCAGGAAAACATGGTCCGTACCAAAACTGTTCTGTAATGGGATCCAGAAATAATATGTATTTAGAAAAAAAGTGAAATATAAATATAACATTTTTATTTCATGTATAAAACAGGTTCAAATGTATTTATGAGAATTAATCTAATAGGTAAAGCATTCATAATATTATTTCTTTTATCAATAGCTGTATGTTGATCTTGTTCGTGTTCAATGTCAAGTACATTGTTTGGATTATATTTCGTAATTTCCTGAAATTCAGCTCCTATGTCAATTTCTCCTTCTAGTAAATCACCATTTAACAAATATATATTGTATAATATACAGGATGAAACCATTAGAAGAAAAATAAGATCCAATCTAACTGTTTCTACAAATTTCAATATCCCGAATCTGCCTTTGAGTAGAGCAAATGCATTTTCTATTTTAAGACGTACATTATTCAAAATATAATTAAAATTCTTATGACGATTTGAAAGTTTTCCATTATTTTTAAATCCTACCATCATGTGAGTTTCTAGTTTATAAGCTAGATCTCCAATAATGTGATTATCATTATGAAAAATACTATTCTATTTTCTACATTACTTCTCAGACTGGATCTTCTAGACATGGTACAGTCATGTATAGAACCGGCTTCTCCTGCATACACGTCTGTATATATAAGCCTGTGATCGCATACCTCTTGGAGTAAAACAGAATGAAAGCCTTTTCTGTTTATGTACAAAGTATAAAAAAAATTCGGTGCCACAATTCGAATGTGAGTGCCGTCAATACAGCCAATTATACTTGTATATTTATTGAAAACAAAGATATATCTCAAAAGCTAAATTACCAATATAATTAAATTTACCTGGAAAACCATTTCTCCCAATTTGGTTACTTATTTCTTTTTGCGTATCACCTGAAGGCTAAGAAATTATAATAATTTTTTTATTTACTTTAAGTAATAAATTAAAAGTTCTTTTCAATATAATCCAGCATGTAGATTTTGCTATTCCAAAACGGTTAGCTAGAGCACTGTAAAGAAACATTTTATATAATAAATATTTTTGTAACAAGTACATAATGTGGGTTTTTGTTGAACGAGCCGTTTTTAACAGAGCAAGCGAAGCTAATTAATAATGCTTGTTAATGAAATATATTTGACCGCCCTAGAAATTTCTTTTTCTTAACATATTTTAATATATTTCAAAATTTGTTAAACTAGTGTGTGGCTATGTGAAAATAATCAAAACGTAACAGAGCAACTTAGCAAATTAAAACAACAAATTTAGTAACAAAAACAATTTAAAACAAATGTTCAAAATTACGACCGGTAAATTCTTTTTGCATTTCTTATTATTCCAGTCGATTCACCAATTATTAGAATCATATCAATTAATTCGTTCTTCGTAAACACAAAATGTTTTTTTTTTGTTTACCAAATAAGTTGAATTAAGTAACAAACAAATGTATACTTTTTTCACATTAATTTAATTGTTTTACATTGTTACGTTTTGTTTATTTTCACATAGCCACCTATAATATTTGTTTAAAAATTATTTCTAATATTTCTAAATTATCTCATTTTTCTCGAAATTTTTCAAATACATTAATAAAAAATAATACATCGTTGAAAAGAGAAAAAAAATGGCGGTTTCTATTTTATTAAAATAATTATAGGTTGACATTTGAAAAATAAAAGTTGATAGTCGTATCTTGTAAGCCTGACTTTATAAAAATATCCACATCTGCCATCAAATAGTATATGTATAATAATAAAACTTTTATATGAGTCAGTTTTTTCTATTACTTATAATAAAAAAGTTAAGGGGGGGGGGGCGTCTTCCCAGACCCACCCTGTATATATATAATTATTAATAACATTATCAAAAATGGAAACGAAAAGTAAATGATATATCAGCTGTATCATCTTCCTTGGTCGTACTGTAGGACTCATTGTTCAGTGACGTCAAAGATTGATGCCGCGGAACTTTGTTAACAAAATTATGAATTAAAAGTTTAATATATTTGAGAAATATTGTATGATGATTGAAATATCTTAGTGACATTATATGAACAAAATAAATTAATTATTTTAGGGGGATCCCATTTAATCAGTAAGTATTGAGGCAACCTGTTTTTTGTACGCCCATATATATTTTGTATATTTTATATACAAAACTGAAAAACGGTAGTGAAATTATTTATTATTTACATTGTTTTTATAGTACTTTGAATAAAACTTTGGGTTATCCAAAATAAAAGTGAATAATGATGCAAATAAATTAAATGAAAAGCATAACGGCTTATTTAAATAAAACTACAACTCAAAATTATAATATTTGACAACAATAAAATTAACTACTTGTAGACAAGGAGATAGGATTTAATAACGTGGCAATTGGTTTTAATACTTCGTACTACTTTCTCTAACTTGAACTATTGCTTACATTCGATGGGAATACTTTCCTATACAGTGACGGGTCCTCCATTATATCATTTGTTTAATAACCTCTCAAATTTATCAAAGAAAAAATGAAAAAGCGAAAGATTAAAAGTGATGAAATATTTTGACTTTAATAATTATTAATAAAGTCAGTCCATCATGTCGTTAGCGTTGCTTGCACACGACTGTGTTGAAAGCAATACATCAAATGGCGCGAGTGCGCGCGTTGCTTGGGTCACATAAAAATAGTGATCACGTTGTGTTACATGCTGCCTATACAAGCCCATGCATAAGACAGAGGCAAACGTACTGTAACTTTGCAACTAAAATACTGCACAACTTAAAATCTCTACTCCCTTTGATATATTAAAGTCAGGGTCAGCTATCCGAATATTCTTTGGTATGTTAGTATTATATGTGTCAAATGAACTCGTAAGTAAAATTTCTGCAATTTTTGGTAGTACAAGACAATCAGTATCTTGACTAAAATTATTCTGACAAGGCTTGAGCGAAATATTGACCTTATTACTAATATTTGTCAATGATTACCCTATACCTTTAATTGCATGTTTTATTTTATTTTCGACACGATTAAAAATAAACATTATTATTTATTTAATACGTGTCTAAATTTCAGATGAAAAAATGATTTGCAGAATGCAGATGTTTAATATTTTAGAAGGAATTCTTAAGTTTAAGTTGCTAGTAACTCGCGGACCGCTCTCCAGCAAAAATCATATAATATATGACATGATGAAGAATTTCATGCTGAACCGCGCTGTCGTATCTTTAACCGGATCAGAGTGGTATATGAATTTGTAGGAAAGCATTGAAAAAAAAAAATAATAATCATCGATAATTTACTTCTTTTAATGCCACGACGACTGTAAACTGTTGTAAATAGTAAAACCTATTAGATTAAGTATTAAATACCTAATATTGTTTATTTTTTTATTTATTTTTTTCATTTATAGTTATTCTGGTTAACTATTTTTAACATAACTCATTGAGAGTTCATCCTGGGTACAAATTTACGAGCTTTAATTTTTCGTTCTTGGAAATTTTGATCTAGGCTACTGTTTTTGAGAAAATAGCTAAAAACCCAAGAAACTCATTTTTTACACCTTTGATCCAAGATGACGTCTCGCGCCTCCCCAAGGTTAAAAACTTGAATTTTTCATTCCCGTTCCGACCTAAACAACATATGTTAAATCGTTTCTACACCACCTATTGTAAGGCAAAGATTTTTTTGGTCTCCATTGACTGAACTATATATTACTAAATACAATATTACACACCAATCCTTCAACCCATGAGCCGCCACTGCTCCTATATTTCCGAAAATCCCGCACTAAGCTCATTTATTGGTGTTGATACATCTAAAAACCCAACTTACACCCCAAAAAGTTGTAAAGGGTTACCACTCAGAGAAAATGTTGGCTATTTTAGTTTTTATTTTATCTCCACTTCTGCCACATAATCACTGACACATCTTAGTGAATGCGGTTCAACAATTTACCCGTATCAGTACAAAATCATGGACGATAAATAGAACATAGGGTATGGGTAATCAGTAAAATGTCTTCAAAATGTCAATATGACATCAACGACAACAAGAATGCATTATGGATATTCCTGCCCTCAGCCCATTACTGAAACTCCTTCATAGCTAAGACGAAAGTTAAAATTGCATTTCGTGAATTGTTTTCCCCTTTCTCTTTTATCTAGTGAACATAGGCAAAACGTAAACTTATAAATTATTAGTAATCCAATTTAAATATACACAATAAAATTAAATTGACTACACAATGGTATGGGAATGGGATTGGCTATGCCGCTGAACGGTATACCTTCAGCGTCTTGGAACTTACGGCTAATTGTCAGTATACACTTACATATGTATGACAAATCATTTGGTATTAATTTTTTGCAGAAATAGAATGACAATATACTGAGTAAAAAATGTGATATTGGTAATCTACAGCAGTAGTATAAATTTTCTGCTACATCTGGGCCTTTGTGTAATTCTGCCCGTCTCTTTAAACTGCACAAGTATTCTCTGCTGGAGCGGTATAATAAAGGCTAACTTAGGGAACTTTAGCTGTATATCAGTGACTTCATAAAACGACCATAATAGTTATAACTACAGCGCTCTTGCACGAAGTTCAGCTGTTAACACTATCAATATTATACCAAAATAATATTAATTTTTATTAGAAAGTTTAAATATGTCATGTGTGCGTGTTACGAGCAGGATATAGCAGATACTCTTAAAATACCAAAATGCACTCAAACAACGCTAAGTTCGCAAAATTTGCTCAAAAGATCATGCTACTGAACTAGAAGAAATTAATTTTTGTTTTCAGGTTATAATATTTATTTATTATAAGGATTTATTCAGAACAAGCAAAAAAGTAATACGGAGCCTTGATCTGATAATTATTTGGCAAAAACTAAAAGCGAACATAGAAGAAGTGAAAGCACTAAGAGAGGAACTAAAATCAAAGGAAGAAAAATGGGAGACAGAAAAACGAATTCTAAACAAAAGAATCACAAATTTAGAAGCTCGTTTAGAAAACCAAGAATAAATAAATATAAAAAATAATATACTGATTAAGGGTATGTAAGATAGGAGTAAATGAAGAACGAGTAACTAGTTTTCTGAAAAGTAATTTAAATCTAGAACCAGACATAAAAACGATAACATTATTAAATAAAAACCACGAAGAAGGGATTATTTTAGTTGAACTAAAAAAAATGAGAGGATAAAAGCGGAATAATGAGACGTAAACACTAACTGAAGAAAAATCACTCTAAAATATATATGGAAAATGATATGACCAAAAGAGAGAGAGAAATACAGGCCTCTATAAGAAATATCTCTAAATTAGAGAAAGAGAAGAACAAATCAGTAAAAGGGGGATATAAGAAGATAATTATTGAAGACCAACAATATGTCTAGAGCGAAGAAGAGCAAGGGGTGGTGCGGACAAAAAACTAACAAACACAAACGATGAAAGACACAACATTGAAGACGCGGCAATGAATAAGGACACGAATTACGAAAATATAAATAGGTATAAATCACTGTAAATATAAATAAAAAGGATAACAAGAAAAAAGAAGCGATAATACAGGAAAAATCACTATACAGAAAATGAAAGATTGCAATATGGAACACAAGGGGATTAAATGGAACGGAGACAGAATTAATTGAAACAATGAAGGAAGCGGAAATAGACATATTAACATTAACAGAAATGAAAAAGAAAGGAAATGGATGTATGGAACTGAAAGGAGGGCATGTCATGGTATATAGCGGTGTAGATATGGACAATTGAGCACAGTCAGGAGTAGCGTGTATAATTAATAAACAAAGTATCAAGGACATTAAAGAATGGAGAAGAGTAACGGATAGAACTCTTAGACTAGAACTAATCAGGCAGGTTAGAAACTACACACTGTTAATAGTATATGGCCCGGATGAGTAAGCAGGAAAGTACGAAATCCAAAATTTTTGATATAACATGCATAAACAAGCGGAAAGTAAGAAAGACACTCTTATAATATTTGGAGATCTCAATGGAAGAGTTGGAAACTGCCCGGAAAACTCTGAAGGATGCGTAGGGAAATTCGGAGAACCCAAAAAGAACGCAAATAGACAAAAAATAATTGATTTCTGCGTTCTAAATAGTTTGATAGTCCGAAATACGTTGTTTCAACATTAAGATATTCACAAAGGTGAAAGGAGTTCTTTGAGAAACTCCTTGAAGCTGGTATACGACAAATGCATCAGACAATAAAGGATCAGAAAAAACACGGGAGGGCGAACATCAGGAGCAAGATATTGAACTATAAGAAGTACATGACGCAATAAATAAACTCAAACCCAAACATCTGGGAGAGCAAGGTATCACACTATTGAATAGGATTATCTCGTTAGCATGGAAAACAAACAGGATACCAGATGACTGGAGAATAACTCTGATAGTACCTATCCATTAAAAAGGAGATACTACTAACTGTAACAATAATATATGCATACCCTTATTTATTATGTGTGGCATATAAAATATATGAACGAGTTATTGAAAACCGACTTAGACCACAAATAGGAAATAAACTTAAAGACACGCAGGCTGGTGTCAGAGCTTGGAGATCAACGAAGGACTGGATCTTTGTGATCAGGCAGATAGCGGAACAAGTGATAATTGCAGACCAAAATCTCTACCTTTGCGCAATATATTTAGAAAAGGCCTTCGATAGCGTCCAAAGAGAAGAAATATGGAAAATTATGGCAAAAGCAGGAGTTGATATAAAACTTATTCAAGTCGCTAAAAGCCTTTATCTGAAAGCGGAAAACACGGTACAATTGTATCTTAAGCCCACTTCTTTTCATAACGGTAATGGATGAAATAGCATGGAAAGCTAATAAAGGAATAAAAGGCACCAACTTAGGATACAGGAAACTGGAACCAGTTAAAATAAGTGAACTACTATACGCCGACGACCTCATAGGGGGAGAAAAAAATACTAAAAACTAGAATTGAAAACTGAAGAGACGTATTATACGAATATGACCTAAAAATAAGCACAGATATAATAAAGATAAGCAATAAGCACGAAGAGATAGTGATAGACGTCCAAGGGGAAAAGATACTTCAAACCAAACGGTTAAAATACCTAGGAGCTATGATACATGAAAATGGTAAATTAGATAATGAAGTGACAAACAGAATAGGTAAAGTAGCGAGCTTATATCGAGCACTATACAGAGCATTCGTCAAAAAAAAAAGAGATTTCAAAAGAAACAAAAATTAGTATATACGAATCAGTTTTAGTACCAATGCTCATCTACGGCAGTGAATCATGGGTAATTACGGATATTTTAAGAAGTAAAATAGAAGCATGTGAGATGAAAATTTTAAAGAAAATTGGAGGAGTGACGAAAATTGACAGAATTAGATGTGCAGATATACGAAGACGGCTAAAAGTGAAAAGTGTGATGGACAAAATCGAAACTCAACAATTGAGATAGTTCGGCCAAGTTATGCGAATGGAAGATGACAGATTATATAAAACGATATGGGGAATGGGAAGAGACAAAAAAAGAAGCGCGGTAGGCCACGAATAACTTGGAATAGTGAAATAAATAAAGTGCTCGAAAAGAAAGGTATCGGTTGGACACAAGCGAAAAATAACGCTAAAGACCGCAAAAAGTATATATATATATATATATATATATATATATATATATATATATATATATATATATATATATATATATATGTATATATATATAAGACCAGGCGGATACTGTGGGTTATTGCTCATTGAGAGTGGAGCATGTAGAGCTACAGGAATAGGAGGTTAAGAAGTATTATGACGTCATGCTTGATCATTCCTAGGAAAGGACTCTATCCGGTGTTACAAAGATGTTTCACTAGAAAAGCGCGTTTTCAAAAATCTACAGCTGTTTATGGAGAATGAAGTACTAGGTGACGATATATTCGACCGGTTGAACACACAAATCTTGGAAAAACATCTGAAAAAGTAATGGATAGTCTCAACACCAAGATGTTCTGTACCTACAATGGTTCGCGGTCAAAGCGAATAACTCAAACTGACCATCGATTTCCACGTCTTTAAGACTTTTAAAAATGCCAAGGGTAATATACGGATATCGTCATCACGAACTATTACGGGACAACACAGTCTTAAGGAGGGGACAGTGTAACATAGAACGCCCACCGTCGCAGCCGCTGTCGCCACCGCCGTCGCAGCCGCGCCGACGTCGCCGCAGCAATGAACGAGTGTCTATTTATAGCGACGACGCAATCGCGCTTGCAGCCGGGAGAGGTAAACAGACGAGTCGCGACATGTTTAATTACTTGCGGTAGCCTGAACCTTTTGTGTTCATTGTTATTATGATGTCGAATATTCTAGGGCTTTTCTAGGAAATAATGGCAGCTGTATAAAAGGGACGTAGCTATGCTCGAGAGTTAGTTCAGTTGAGTCCCTGATCACGCAACGTCGGGAAGTTACTGGTATACATGGATAGCTGTTAAAAAGAATACTCGGTAGTGTTGAAGAGTATTGGGAAGCTAGGTATACGGGGACAGTAACGGCAAGTGGAAGTGAATACTCGGCAGTGGTGTTGATGAATTGTGGCATACGGAGAGTCGGTGATACTGAGGCTGTGGAAGTTTCACAGAGAGTTACATAAATAGACAGATAGTGTTGCGAAAGATGTGACATCTGTCCGAGCAGTTGAATATACAGACGCTGTTGAGTCAGCTAAGTATATAGACGCTGTGGAGGTCGATAGGCGGACAGTTGAACGTGATATAAGTATATACTGATATAAATATAGTGATATAAATATCGCATAAACAGTATGCAACAAACCGGTAGTCTTAGATTGGAACGCATAGTGAAATATTGGAAATAAATTTATTGCCTGTGGTTCTGAATATTATTTTGAACACAATATTTTCTTATCACTTGTGACACTTAAAAAAGTTACTTTTATCTCATTAAAAAACAATAAATATTAGGTAATGGTATCTAGTATAAGGCTAGAAAATAAAATAAGTGTAGCGAACAATTTATTTATTAAGTAAACCCGATAGTAATGCTATGCTAAATTCTCCGAATTCAAAAATTCAACAATAACCATAAATTTTTAAATTAGATATGACATTGTGACGGTGACTACTGCTGCTTTGTTTATTTGCTAAATATGAATATGTTTTTTAAAATTCGAATGAAAAATATTGTCTACGCAGTAGGTAACTTTAGAACTATAATCAGAAGTCAGACCCTTTAAACACTGATTTATAACGATATTTTGTAGTACGTAATTAATGTGATGTATACAATCAACTTCTGTATGTTGCTTTCCCAACTTTATTAACAGCACATCGTGCAGAGATAATGCATTTTGCGTGTGAATTAGACACTGGACAATGGAAAAATAGAGTTGTATGTTCTTAACGGAGCAATCCAGTTTCTGTCTACGTTTACTACATGGGGAATAACACGTGTGGAGAAGGCCATGAGAAAAGTTCAAAGATACTACATCCCCCATCATTTGACAACGGCAGTAAGGTGGCATAGGCTGGTATTTCAAAGTACAGATATACTGAAACTGTTTTGGTTGAGAATAGTGCTTTCAGGGCAGTTTGGTACATCAATGAATGCTTGGCTGATCTCGCAGTACACTTTTCTCCTTTTGTTGTTTAGTATTTCACTCTCAAGCTCAACAACGTGAGATCCCACTTTACACATGTAGCAATGCAGTATTTAAAAAACTCAATATATATATATATATATATATATATATATATATATATATATATATATATATATATTTTGGTGATAACGATGGCAACGTGTTGTGCACGAAAAACCCGTTCTAGAAATAATCAACGTCTAAAAAGTTATTACATCATAAAACTAAATTTTATCAAGAACATTTGTTCTACAATTACAATTATCTTATTTCCTTCAAGAAAAAGCTAAAGTTCTTTTTAATCAAAAAATGCCTGTATTCGGTAGATGAATTTATGCAATTTTAATATCTTATTGACTTTGACGCTTGTACCTTTAAGTGTTGTCCTTTGTTTTTTTGTACTAAACTTTTGTTACAATAAATGTTATTATTATTATTTATTATTATTATCCGTAAAATTCATAATATATATTATGTTAATCTTAATGTTTTCACTGCTTAACAGTGACTGTAAGTTTCTTATAATATTTCTATAAGATTTTGTGTTGTCAGTTCCATAACCTCAATGAAATAAAGCACATGTAACATGTAAAATATTCTTATGTAATGCCTGGTGTATTTCGGTTTTATATTTATATATCTTAAGTTCTGGCCTTGCCTAGTAGCAGCTTCAACTCTATTTAATATATTTTTCAAAAAATTCATATATTTTTTTAGATTATTTAGCTAATTTAATTCACAATTTGACATGTTTTTTTAATAAATATCTATATTATTAATCCATTATATTAATAATACTAAACAAATTAAATCTTTGTAATAACTGTAAAATGTTTTTTGAGCTGGTTAGCCTGATGGGATGATCCCGAAATCGATTGCTACCTTTGAAATCGAATAAAATATTTACCCAATACTGGTATACTTACTACACTACTCTATCTGTTGTTATATCATGTATACTATCCTGGAGAATTTTATGAATTTTATCATTTAATAAGTTTTAATGTCCCTAAAATATGATTTTTACTTTAAGGTAGTAATATGTAAATGTAGCGTATTAAAAAAGATTTAAAATTCTAATTTAGGATCAAAAGTGTTAGCTGCATGCACTTTGAAATCGCCCATTATCTTGAAGTTAGTTTGCAATTTCCCTAGTGTTCGCTCCGTTCAACTTGGCTCAGGCTTGTCGAGGTTAGCTTCTGATGTTCGTTCAAATGCAGGATAGGATCATTAAAGTATGAAGTTCGGATAGCCAGATTAATTAATAGTGTGACACAACTAGTTCATTAAATTGTGTTCATTATAAGGATTGTCATTAAATATTTTACCTCTTCACAAAACATGGTTACTTTTGCTAAAAACTCACAAGGAAATAGATAATAAAGTATTAAGTGCTTCCTTCTAGTTGAGGATGATTTTGGAGATCCAATACCGGTAGAGGAGCACTTACTGACCACAATGCTTATTACGTTTTCTACACAGTGGACGCACAAAATAAAAAAATAAGATTTCAAATTATTTTGACATAGTTTAAATTTTTTGGTTGTCGCGTCCTGATCGGTAAGTGATTTACTTCACTTACCGATCAGCAATTTGTTAATAAAACTGTGAAAATTATGGGTAAATATTAGAAAAAAAAATCGTGCAAAGAAATTCATGAATAGTTATTTTGCTTTGCTATTTGTAATACAATATTTATTTACACTATAGTAAAATTTGAAAATAGTTCTACGACATGCGCATGAGATGGATTGTAGAAAGTAGTTTAAATGAAAAACGTCTAACTTGCATTGCTGAAATCTTGTAATGCATGCAGTAGTGTATTGTTGAGTAAATGTATTTCTTCTGCATTCTATGAGTAGAGTAGATGTAGTATGATATATGTGCAATATATAAATTATACATAGACTTCAAAAATTTCTACAGAAATGTCTATTCTATTATAATAATTCTTAAGAGAATTTACTAAAATTTAAAAAGATTTAACATAGAAAATGGTTTAAATAGTTATTAACGTCATAAGGCTGATATGAAGCAAATAACAGATGATATCGCCTCGATTTTACAATAAACCGTGTCTGTTATTTATATATCGGCCATGTGATGTTCAGTATTTTTCATAAGAACATAAAATATCTTCTACACTATTATTCACGAAAGATGACTATTCAAGGTCATTTATTCGAAGAAAGAATACACATCACTTTATAGCAGTAGCTTAGCAACATTTTGTATTAGAAAGAGAAAGATTATTCGACCTATGTCTATTTAATTTATGTGGTGTGACAGATAAACGTAAATAGTGGCATTACTTTCCAACACACTATAAATAATAATGACATATGTCGTAGATTTATAGATGCCTAATTATCTACTACACTGCCCTCTGTGCTAATATTTACCCAGTGGCGTTGACGTTTAAATCAAATTATTATTCCTTGATTTATAAGTTAAGTCTATGTTTTTGTATTTTGCAAAAACATAATTGAAGAACATAAATCTTTCAGAAAGGCATTATTTAGAAAGAAACATAATTTTCAAATGAATTATATTTATTTTTGCAGTTAATATGTGTTCATAAATATTTCAGGTGGTACGCGTATGCATACAAAATGCAATGAAGTTATCTGCAAGTAATATTATATCCGACGGCTCACAAATGACCTTGAATAGTCATCTTTCGTGAATAATAGTTTTAATCTTATTTTCTATGGCATACCTATAGGCAGTTAACAGCTCTTCATGACACACTTCAGGATACTGCGATTTTTTTTTTTAGAAACACTTGATTTCTAATAATTGTACTGCTATAAAGAATAACGGCCGTGGCTGTTTTGAAGCATATAATGGTTGAGCATAGAGTACTGTTAACACGTATTTAACCGTATGGTATTATGAAAATTTTATAAGAGCATACGTGCAATGAACAATGTTTATTACTAACCTTTCAGGTATGAAATATAAAATATTACAGTTATATTTCTCTAAAAATGGCATTCCAATGTAATGACGACGTCATTTAGTTAGTTTATATCAGCCGTGAAGCCGATTGATATAGTCGATGGAGCTGACATCTCTAGTCAAAATTATAGATTCTCGAGCAAGAATTTTATTAAATTCATAAAATAAAATACAACTGATTACAACAATTTATATATAAGGAAATATGTTTGAAATCATAACGAATAAATAATTTTTAATTTAATTATAAAATAGACTTCTAATTGATTATGAAAAGAGCCTTAGAAAGCAATTTACTTTCACAATACATGTAAATGGTAGGTAGATACGTACGTATGTCGTACGTAATATACATACATACATCGAACTGAAGACTGTAAAACTCTCAAAGTTTCACATTGAGTTTCAACACATCACTAATTTTTTTCAAACACTTTGCTAAAAACACGTGTGATTTCTCTATTCATACTTTGCAATCACTAAATGATATATTGTTTCTGTATGTTTTGTCCTTTTAAAACTTCTTTCAATCTCGGTCATTTTGATGCAACTTTGATTGTCTTCATATAATTTTCTAGGTTTTTATAACTTTTCATCAAATTCTTGTATTAGTCTTTGCAACCATATAGCTTATTGTGCTGTATCTGCTAGTGCTATATATATATATATATATATATATATATATATATATATATATATATATATATATATATATATTCTGCCTCGGTGGACGAAAGGGCTACTGAAGTCTGTTTCTTACTAGACCAGCAGATTATTCCGCCAAAGAACGTAAAATAAAATCCCGAATTTGATTTTCTGTCAGTGTGATCACCTCCCCAATCTGCATCTACATAACCGATAAGTTGATCTGATTCTTATTGATTTTGATCTCCTAATTTTTATTTTATATCTTTCGTGCCTCTCAAATATCTAAATATTCTTTTTACTTCGGTTCAATCCCTTTGTAGAGGGTTTTCTACTTTACGAGCAAGTATTACAGTACTTTCTGCGTTATCTGGTCTTCAATTACATGACAAATATAATAATGATCCTATGGAATTTCGATAAATGTTTTTATTTTCTAACATTTTATCTTCTTTTAATTTCTGATAACCTGCATCTATAGGTATCTTTGATGGTTTGCAATACTCTAAATTATATTTTTTTTTTCTTTTCGATGTAATTTCGTTGATATAAGTAGAAAATACTATCACTATCTCTTTCAAATTGTAAACCTAAGTAAAATTTAAATTTTCCCAGGCTTTTTATCCTAAATTGTTTATTTGTTTCTTCTTCAAATTTTTGTAAATTATTTGAATTTGTGGAAGCTAAAATTAGATCATCTACATAAACAAGTAAATACATACATTCGCCGTTTTCTTTCTTGATATATAAACATGGATCATTCAAACTTCTTCTGAATCCTATTTTAATAAGTTCATTGTTAAGCTTCTTATTCCACTCTCTTGCTCCTTGTTTTAATCCATTTTTTTTTCTTTAATTTACAAACTTGATCCGGAGTTCCATTTAAATACATTTCTGGTTGTTTATATGTACTTCATTTTCTAAATCACCGTTTAAATATGCAGATTCTATATCGTATTGATGAACTAACATGTTTTTCTTGCCGGCGATTGTTAGTAAAATTCGAAATGTTGCTTGTTTTATTACTGGTGAAAACACTTCGTCAAAATCTTGACCATATTTTTGTGAATAACCTTGTGCAACTAGTCGAGCTTTAAAGCGATTTATGTTTCTTTGATCATCTCTTTTGATTTTAAAAACCCATTTACTTCCAACACCAGTTTTATCTGGTGGTAAACTTGTTATATCCCATGTTTTATTTCGTTCCATAGCCTCTATTTCTTCATTCATTGCTTTATGCCATTCTGATGCGTGTCCACTTTTAATCGCTTCATTTCTTGTTTTAGGTTCACGCATATTTTCTGTAGTTGCTTTATTCACATTTTCGGTTTATCTACTGGGTGGTATTCCCTTGTTAACACGTTCTGATCTAATATTATCTTGCATAACGATGCTATTTTCTGTATCACTGTTTTCTTTTGTTCTGGTAACAGGAGATATGTTTTCAATTTCTATTTCTTCTTTTAGTTCTTCTATAGATTCTTTTTCAAAATGATTTTTAATTGTTTGGTATTCAAATGTAGTATATAAATCTGTGTTATTTTTATTCTGCTTATTTTCATGCACTTCTTCAATAAATTGTACATATCTACTGATTGTTATTCTTTTAGTTTTTACATCTAGTAGTCTGTATGCTTTTTATCCTGTTTCGTAACCCACAAAAATATTTTTCTGCATTTTTATCGAGTTCTTGTCGCTTTTCTTTTGGTGTCAATACATACGTTTTTGTACAAAAAATTCGAATATATTTTAAATTCGGTGTTCTTCCATACCATCTTTCATATGGAGTGGTACTTGTTGCTTTAGTTGGCAATCTATTCTATAAATCTTTTGCTGTGTGAACAGCTTCGCCCTAAAATTGATTTTCTAGATTAGCTTCGTTTAGCATACATCTAGTCATTTCTATTAAAGATCTATGTTTCCTTTCTGCTACACCACTTTGTTCTAGTGTATATGGTGCAGTATTTTCTCTTCTAATACCTCCCTTTTTTAAAAATTGCTCGAATTCTTCGTTCATATATTCTCCACCTCTATGTGCTCTTATTTTCTTTGGTACTTTTCCAAATTTGACCTTAATTTCTTGAACATATTTTTTAATTTTACCTGTTACTTCTGATTTGAATTCCAGTAAATATATAACTGTAAATCTACCGAAGTCATCAATTAAAGTTAAAATATATCTTTTCTTTACAGGTGTATGTGTCTGCATTGGGCCACATAAGTCTGTATGAACTAAGTCCAGTATTTCTGATGTTTTCTTAGTTGATTGTTTGGGAAATGGAAGTTTCGTCATTTTACCTTGGATGTAGTATTCACAAATCTCCTTATGATTACATTCTTTTAACTTCATTCCTCTTGCCAGTTCTTTATTTATCATACACCTAATTTCTTGAGGTTCTCGATATCCTAAACGATGATGCCATGTGTGAATACATTTATATTCTTGTTTTTCTTGATCTCTCATGAAATAAAGTCTATTAGTTAAATCCAATTCGCAAAGCTGTTCTTTTGTATGTGCTTTTGCTATAACTTTTTTATTTTCAAGAAAAACACAATTTTTATCTTTAAATTGTACGTCAAAGCCCAATTCCGTCAATTTCTTCACAGATAATAAATTACCGTGTAGTGTTGGAACAAATATGACGTCTTTAACCAATATATTAGAATTATTGCAGTATAATATACTATTTCCTGTTCCTTCAGATGAAATCATCGTACCATCAGCAAGTAAAATCTTTTCTTTTAGATGTGACTTGAGATTGATGAAAAATCTTCTGTCGCTGCACATGTGCGTTGTAGCTCCCGAATCAATATACCATGTATTAGAGGTGGGCGCGGGTCGTGATTTTGTGGGGTCACGATGGGTCACGACGTGACCCGCGTGATCGTGAACATAATTTAAATTTTGCCTCGTGATTGGACGTGAGCGTGAGGCACGAAAAAATTATCGTGCGTGATCCGGCGTGATTGAAATTTAATAGGGCGTGAGTACAAGTTTTCTTCTATGTTTTATTTAAAAAAATTGTGAATTTCCATCTTTCACTTTACATTCTTATTATTATTATGTCTAAATATGTCATCAGCAGTATTTTTTGCATAA
This sequence comes from Harpalus rubripes, assembly GCA_963082715.1. NCBI lineage: Eukaryota > Metazoa > Arthropoda > Insecta > Coleoptera > Carabidae > Harpalus > Harpalus rubripes. Next base: position 35,525,555 of record OY720455.1, on the reverse strand, counting down.
AAATAGTGTTATTGTTCTACCCAAAATTGTATACACAATTGCTCCGATTTCACTAAAGATATACAAATCTTTAAGCCCGTTTGACACGATCATAATTTTGTTAACAAATTTGTTACCAAATTTATAATGATATTTGTGATGGAATAGAACAACCTATTTGTCCATAAACATTAGTTTCCAATGATACCAATCTGTTACCTAACTTATTACCAATTTGTTAACAACTTATGACTGTGTTAAACAGGCTTAAATATACATAGAAACAATTACGTGACACGAACGTGACCCGCCGGGCGTGACTGGGCGTGAGTGCCAAAATAAAATCGTGAGCGTGAGTGATCGTGAATCAAACATAAAAAGTCGTGCGTTATTGGTCGTGATTACATTATTAGTTCCGTGAGCGTGCGTGATCGTGAACAAAAAGTTACTCACGCGCCCACCTCTACCATGTATTTTACAATTTATCCATATTAAAAATAATTTTTTTTTATTTTTATATTACTTGTAATGATAAAGTCTTTTATGCTGCCGCGCAAAAAAATGAGTTTGGTTACATATAACGTAATCATGTTTCTCATGAATTTAGCACATTGTGATTTTTTGGGGTACATTTTGGCTTCCTTGGCCGGAAAATAACCCAAATAAAAGTTGTGGCTCATTCAAAGAGCTATCGATATAGGGCTCAGTGGCATGTATGTGGCTATCAGAGGTCAGCCGCCATGGAAGTTTCTAAAGGGAGGCGTAGGTGCACAGAGTCGCCCTGTGCGAGAGAGAACATTGATGTGTCAGTTCGAGTAGCCGTTTGGTTCATAAGTAGCTGGGACCAAACCCTACCGATTAAAAGGTGTAGCCATCGGGAAATGCCGCGCAGGCTTTCTATATTGCGGGTTGTATACCTCATTGGCTCGTCTTTTCTTATTAAAGTCGCAGTTGTACGCAAACCATTGGACCTACAGAGCTGATTTATATATATATATATATATATATATATATATATATATATATATATATATATAGATATAGATATAGATATTAAATGTAATGATAAGGCCTTTGATGCTGCAGTGCAAAAAAGAAGTTTTATTACTTATAACGTATCCATTTTCCTCTTGAACAGAGCACATTCTGTTTTTTTGGAGAAAATTTTGGATTCCTTGACCGATTTCGCAGGAACCCTACGTTATACCGGAAAACAACCTTAATAAAAGTTGTAGCGCGTTCCAAAAGCTATCGATATAGACTTCAGAGGCGTGTCTGTGGCTATCAGACGCCCGCCGATACGGAAGTTTCTAAAGAGTCGAGTACGTGCGCCGAGTTGCCCTGCGCGAGAGAGAATATTATGGCATCAATTCGAGTAAACCGTATTGTTTCCATGTTGGTGGGACCATACCCTATCGATTATGAGGTGTAGCCACCCGGAAATATCCCGCAGGCACTGTATATTGCGGGTGTGTTTTCTTATTACAATCGCAGTGGTGTGCAAACCATTGGACCTACAGAGCTGATATGTTTTTTTTTTATAAATTGGAATGAAAACGTCTTTGATGCTGCAGTGCAAAAAATGAGTTTGGTTACATATATCGTATCCATTATCCTCTTGAACAGAGCATTTTGTGGGTTTTTTGGAGAAAATTTTGGCTTCTTTGGTCGATTTTGCAAGGGTATACAAGAAAACAACACTAATAAAAGTTGTAGCGCGTTTAAAGAGCTATCGATAGAGACTTTAGCAGCATCAGCGGCTGACACAGAGACGCTGCTAAGCTCTAAGGTTTCCGGTAGGGTATAGTCCCAGTAACATATGACCCAAGCGGCTTGCTTGCATGACAAAATGCAGGGTGGAGGCAAAATTTTGCCCGTAACAACCGGACTATGATGAAAAATTTCGTATTGTGTACCATGTTTTACTCTTTATATTTTCTTTGCGCACTCTGGGCATAACCTTTTAGTAAAACACTAAACAATACTCATGAATTGTGAATATTTTATATGAATTAGTCCTTTTTATTAATAAACTGTGAAACACATCAAAAATTATATAATTCACACATAATCAATAATTATTTCATAGCTTACATAATCATTATAAATAAAGCATTGCACACTATCACTAATTACATTGGAATGCCATTAAAAATTTGACTGGATATACCTGTTTATGTAAAAATTACGTAGGAATGTGACATGACGTCTGTGATTGTTTTTTACTATATTAAGAATCTATACTCCAGAATGGTAATATATTTTTAAATCGAAATGACAGCCAGAACTATACATTGTTCTATTTAAGCCATTCAGTATTGTAGAGAATAGGGCATAGTTTTTAACTTTCTGATTGGCTCAAATTGGAGATCAATCAAACTGTATATTTAACCCCAACCTATGACGAAAGTTACTATATTTTATATTTTTATGTTACTGTCATTGTAAATATTAGCTATTAACATATCTAGGATTGTTATGACTATCATAACTGCCACAGATGTCGGCTTGAATTGATTTTAAGATAATAATATCTAAGGCTTGTTATGATTCATGACATCCCTGGTTTGTTCAAGAGTTAATCGGTTTCAGAAAATGAAGACATTATTAATAAAAATTATTTTTTCAAATTCTCTCATTAGTGCTACTTTCAGAATAGATAGACAGAACAATTATTTTGGCATTTATGTCAATATGACAAATATTAAAGTTATGTGATTTATTCCTCGTGTTTAAAATGAAGTAAACTGTGTTAAGAACGATACACTAACGTTATCTGTATGTTTTAATGAAAAGAATTATAATTTCATTAGATTTTATTTACATTTTGTAGACCGTTGTTGGTCAGTAAGTATGGTAATAATATTACCATACAGATACAGTTATTACTTAGTTACTAGCCTACTTTTGTATATGTAAACAAGGGTTTAATATCCTAAAACCGGTAAACGTAATTTTCTGCCTACAGAATGTGACGTGTCAAATTTTATCTAAACTATGTAACTAAGGAATTTTGTTTATCTTTAAAACATAGGCTGTGGGATTTATGCAATAGATTATTTTATAAATTTATTCATAAAATATATAGAATAGAATTAATGTATATCTGCACATAATTCAATAATTTTTATTTTTCATAATACGAGTAGCATTCTTCGCGAAAAATTACATTTAAAGGAATTTTTCGAAGAGAAACTATTTTGAGCTTCAAATAAAGAGCCATTTCCGGTTATCTGACACACACACACACACACACACACACACGTACGCACGCACGCACGCACACGCACACATCATCGTAAAAATGTTAAAATTGGATTCTAGGGACCTTAAAACGTGGTGATTTACCAAAATCTCGATTTGCGATTTTTAGCACGAAGGGTAGCGGGAAGTAAAAATTGATTCATCAGGAAAACTTTTAAATAATTTCTAAAGCAAAGGTGCAAATGTTATGACGAGTTGACAATAGTGAATGCATTGAAAATTCATAGAATTTTGAAGAATTATTAACCAGCAGTAGAATTTAGGATCTTCTCTATCAAAAAGTGCCATTTAAGTTTGTCCCTAACTTTTTAATATAAGCTATAGGACTGAATCTAATTAAAAAATCAGCCATTTCTTCCTATTTTTACTTCCTTGTACAAAGTAAAGGAAGCATTGTATTCACGAAAAATTTCGTTTTCCAGTTTTCAACGGAAATATCCATTTTGGCCATCCCTGAATCCATTTTGACTAATTTCGTCGTGACGTCTGTACGTACGTACGTATCTCGCATAACTCAAAAACGGTACGCCGTAGAAAGTTGATTTTTTTTTATTTAGGACTTCTATAACATCTTTTTGTGCATCTCTTTTTTTGGTCATTACATAATTTCCAGAAATGGTACTTTATTTGAAGTTTATAATAGATTTTAATGAAAAACTATATAAAAAAAAACTTTCAAATTTAGTATATAAAACAGGCTTACCGGAAGTGATATATTACCTGAAGTTGTTAACAGTTTTTCTTGAATAAAATGGTTTCATTATGATTTTAGAAATAAATGCTTCAAATAAGAGTTTTAGAGAATTAAATTCTGCCTCTAGCACATCAAGTATTATTAAATTAGCACTTTTTATAAGCGAGATATGTAAATTTAAAACTTATATACTTTTTGGTTTTTGTAATGAAGCTTGCTATGGATTAGGACAAAAAATAACAATAAAATAAAAAATAGATGTTAATGTCAGATTACGTCAAATACGTGCAATTTTATAATTGAGTCTATACTTCATATTAGTCTTGCGTACAAGGAAGTCGTGTGGTGTTATCAGATTTTTTACTTTGTTAATACAATATGAAAATAACATATACCTACGTAATTGTTAAAATTATTGACAATTGAAAACAGTGAAACGGTCCTGAATATGCAATAATAGAGCAGCGAATATAGCAGAAAGTAGGTAAACACATGCAAGTCAAACATTTTCAGCATTCCTTTCCCTCTAGGGAATGTCAACATCGCAACTAACGCTGCGCGTTAGACTACACGTTCTCTGTTCGGAATTATTGATTTTCGTTCTTTCTTCAGGCATAATGAATTATGTATACATGACTGTTCTACAATGTGGTTATATAAATGAAAACATTCACTTAATGAGTTCAATGTGTCAGCTCGTGTGACGATATATATATATATATATATATATATATATATATATATATATATATATATATATATATATATATATATATATATATATATAGATGAAATTTAGGGGGTATATCAGTGGGATGTTTTCTGGGCTTAAATTTGTTTTTGTAGATTTTTTTAAAATCTGTCAAGCTTTCGTGTATTTGGATTGTACACTTCATCAGGACAGTTTTGTTGAAGTTACTTCAAAGTCATTGATTTACTTAAAAATAAAAGAATTTGAACTACACATTTGGTTTACAATGTTATAAAGATAGAGCTTATATTAAATATGACAAAAACCATGTGCTTTTGTCATAATTAATATAAGCTCTATCTTTATGACATTGTAAACCAAATGTGTAGTTCAAATTCATTTATTTTTAAGTAAATCAATGACTTTCAAATAACTTCAACAAAACTGTCCTGATGAAGTGTACAATCGAAATACACGAAAGCATGACAGATTTTAAAAGAATCTACTAAAACAAATTTAAGCCCAGAAAACATCCCACTAATATACCCACTAAAATTTATCTCTTTAACTAATCGACAGTGACGATTACACTACACACACACACACACACACACACACACACACACACACACACACACACACACACACATATATATATATATATATATATATATATATATATATATATATATATAGGGTGTTCAATTTAAGTGTTTCACTATTAGTATCTCGAGAACCGTAAGAGATGCGAAATCAGTTAAATCAGTAAACAATTTCTATATTATAGGACTATTAAAATGAGCATTACATTTTTTTTTCAAAATACAGAATTCAACTTTTTCATTTTAAATGAGAACCTACTTTTTTTATTCACCTATTCGATTCAGCATTTTTTTCTGAATACAACGATATAAAATATTTATACCCTTACATAACGGAAAAAAACGAGAAAAATGCAAAAGAAAAATTATTTTCATATTTATTTCTACATGTAATCAGAGTGCCATGACAAAAATAATTGAATATTTTGTTTTCATCATTGTTTGGGCAATTTAGATGCTTTAAAAAATATTATAAAAATTGTTCAAAATTATTGCCATGCTGATTTATACATAATTCCAGCCTTCTGAACATATTACCTCTTACTTTTCTTAAACACTCTGTATATATATATATATATATATATATATATATATATATATATATATATATATATATATATATATATATATATATAGAGGTTATGCTGTCGTTATCTTAAAAACTATTCAATATAATTTTAAGAAATTTGTTATCTTGGGGTTTTCCGATATGCCCGTTTCAGCTAAAATATTGTCAAAACCGTAACACTTACCCTACTTTCTTATTTTAAATAGAATATTTTTTAATTTTACCATTTAATTCAGTAGAAAATTTTACATATTCCAGCGCAATTAAGCTTTATTTTATTTATTCACTAATAACGGCCACTTTTTTACCACTCTATACCTCGAAAATTAAAATTAATTTCTATAATCTGTAAAAACAGTTATATAAAGAAAGCTTTTGTTTACAATAATATAAATTAATAATCGCCAAATTCAAAAGTAATTTCTAAGTGAACGTAAATTTGAAGTTTACAAAATTAAAAAATCCCAGTTTTTTTAAATGGAACACCCCATTTTTTATTATATAAATGCATTCTTTTTTTAAAAATAGGGGTAGTTTGTATCATGTCTTATGTTGAAAGTTGATAGATTTTTTGTAAAATGGAAAATATTTAAATTGCGTTTATTTACATTAGTTATTAAATTTAATATAAGTGGGTCATGATAGAAAAAGTAGAAAATTATGTTTAGTACTTATTTATTATTTTAATGAATTTTTATGAATTACTATCATATTAAATGTAAAATACGAAGTAAACAGAAATAGAAAATATAATATAAAGCTAAAATAAAATGTCCTTAGCTAACTAAACTAAACTTATAAACAAATACTAACGCGTACAACTTAAACATTTTCTATTTTACTTAAAATCTGTTGCAGATATCGGTAATGATGATGACATATTTGTACCGTGTGGGCGTTTACCAGGCGTCACCTCACGGGCACTCATTGCTGGCATGGAGAGTGCACCACATCATTTCCGACTGATTGTTTGTAAATAAAATCTAATTTGTTGTTCCAAGAAATAGAAAAGTAATACGAAATTTTGGATTATATTTTATTATGTTTCTCCTCGAAAATCTGTTAAGAGCTCCAAATTAATCTAATATGTTGTTTCAAATTATATACGAGTTTTAAATACCAAATTTGATAAGTTTTGAATCATGTTTTAATATTTTTTTTAAGAAAATCTGTTTATAGCTGCTTGTAAATTACTATTTCCGGTTTATCAATTTTAGTAAAAAATCAAATATGTCGTTCTCACTAATATAAAAGTCTTAAACACCAAATTTGAAAAGTTTTAGATTGTATTAATATATTTTTCACGAAAATATTCAAATAAAGTATCACTTCGGGTTTATCAATTTTAGCCAAAATCTAATATGCTGCTTCCCTTCAAATAAAAGCCTTAAATACCAAATTTGACAAGTTTTGGAATATATCAATATATCTTCCACGAAAATTTGATCAGAGCTTTAAGTAAAGTATTACTTCCGGTTTATCAATTTTAGAAAAAATCTAATATGTTCTTATTAATATAAAAGTTTGAAATACCAAATTTGAAAAATTTTGGTATACAGGGTGAGTCTGGGAAGACGCCCCCCCCCCTTTAACTTTTTATTATAAGTAATAGAAAAAATGGCTCATATAAAAGTTTTATTATTTTACATATACTATTTGATGGCAGATGTAGATATTTTTTATAAAGTCAGGTTTACAAGTTACGACTATCAACTTTTATTTTCAAATGGCAACCTATAATTATTTTAATAAAATAGAAACCGCCATTTTTCATTTTTCAACGATGTATTATTTTTTATTAATGTATTCGAAAAATTTCGAGAAAAATGAGATAATTTAAAAATATTAGAAATAATTTTTAAACAAATATTATACGTGGCTATGTGAAAATAAACAAAACGTAACAGTGCTATACAACTTAGCAAACTAAAACAACAAATTTAGTAAAAAAAAACTTAAAACAAATGTTCAAAATTACGACCATGTTCTGTAATACAAAAATTCAAGCGTTGAACGTGATGTGTTCGAACATCTGCCAGCATGTTTCGCGAAATATTCTGATAAGCATTTCGAATACGCTCTTTCATGTCTTCTACATCTGTAGGTATCTTCTAATAGACAAGATCCTTGACGTATCCGCAGAGAAAAAAATCCACAGGCGTAAGATCAGGAGGATTTTCATACACAAGCCAAAACCATAATTTCCGTTTCTTCATTTATTATAACATTAGCTGTATTTCGT
>OY720455.1:35412515-35510015 GCA_963082715.1 Harpalus rubripes | reverse complement strand
TGTATGTATGTATGTATGTATGTATGTATGTATGTATGTATGTATGTATGTATGTATGTATTTTTCTTTTTTTTATTATAACTTTATTTAGCATGTTCCATATTACAATATACTACATGCAAATTTTAATATAAATAATTAATAACTTAAATATATACATAACAATCTTAACCTATTTAATATACGTAAAACATTTATTTTATTTTATTTACAAACTATTTGCGATATAACATTATTACGTAGAAGAAAATTTATTATTATTATTGCAGTTTTTCAAAATCTATACTCTTAGTAAATTCAACAAAGTGTGACATATTTTTCTACTAAGTCTCTGTGTGTCACATGCCACTGTGCTTCAGAGTCTATAATTTTATTTTGAAGTACCTCTCTCTCTAGATTTAAGTTTTTACAACTGAATATTAGGTGCTGCACTGTTTGATCTCCTTCACCGCATATACACTCACTGCTTTCCACTATTTTAAACTTGTGTAAGTAACTTTTAATATTACCATGACCACTTAACACAGTTGTCACTTTTGTGTTATATGGGATACGGATGCGTAGTCTCTCTTCTACTTTTGGGAAAAACAGTTTGGTATTGTTCCCTGTTACACTAGTTTCCCATTCATCTTGCCAGTTTTTAACACTTACTTCAGTTTCTTCACTGATCACTTCTCGTTTTCTTGAATTTTTTCTTCTATCTCTAATAATTCTCGTTTCTTCTGCCTCTTGATGATGCTCTTTCGCTCGTAATCTTTTATGTATCCTTGCGATTTCTTCTAGCTTTATAATTATAGGTGTGTTGCCAGTTAGTACACATGATGCCTCGTATGATATTGTTCTGTAGCTTCTTAATATTTTTATATTAATTAATCTCTGAACTCTTTGTAGTTTATTCTGATTTTTTCTTTTTTGTATTGCGTTCTTCCATACTGGAATACCGTACGAAAGTATAGGCAAAATAGCACCTTTGTAGATTGTGTCTAACGATTTTTGCCCAATTCCCCAATTTATTTTTGCAGATTTTGCTAAACTGTGTATTAGTTTAATACATTTTTCAGTTATATAGTGCACGTGCTGGTCGAAAGAAAATTTGTTGTCTATTAATATTCCCAGGTATTTTATGCTATTCACTTGTGTAAGGACCTCATGGTTTAGGTAAACTTCTATTTTCTTCTTTATGTCAGATCTCTTTCTTGTTATTAACATTACTTGGGATTTATTGTCATTAAATTGCATCTTGTTATTTTTTGCCCAAGTCATAATTTTGTACATCTCGATGTTCGCTATATTTTGTGCTTGAATTACCTTTTTCCCTTTTGTTAAAATAACAAGGTCGTCTGCGAACGCAATGACTTTTGTGTTTTCAGAGTACTCTAAGTTTAGCAGGGGATTGTACTGTATGTTCCAATAACCTGGGCCACTGCAGGATCCTTGCGGGCATCCTCTATTGACTAATTTTGTAATTTTTTCTTCGTTTATGTCTATAACTGCTCTTCTTTCAGTGAAATAGTTCTTTGTCAAATTATACAGGTTCTTAGGACATTCATAGTCTTTCAATTCTTTAATTATTGACGGCCAACAGGCCGCATTAAAAGCCCCTTTGACATCCAGGCTAACCATTATAACAGCCTTATTTTCCTTAAAGCTGGTTTCTACAAATTCTTTCAATTCTAAAATTGCTTCTATTGTACCTTTATTTTTGACAAAACCAAACTGATTTTTATTCATCAGATTTTTTGATTCTATAAACTTCATTATTCTATTAATAAGTAATTTTTCCAATATTTTACCTCCTACGTTTATTATACTTATTGGTCTAAATTTATCTGCCTTGTCTAGGTTTTCTTTGCCTGGTTTAACAATTGGTACAACTGTTGCAAGTTTCCATTCAGTCGGGAAATATGCTCTTTTTAAGCATTGATTGTACACTTCTGTCATAAACATTGGGAATAATGAAAAACTTTTTAATAATATCTCACTTGTTATACCATCCTCACCTGGAGCTTTTTTTGGATTCATATTCTTCAAAATTTCTTCTATTTCTTCCTTTCTAAACTCTTCATCATCTTCAAAATTTACTGAAATTTCTATATCGCTCCTTATTCTTTTGTGGTGTTCATTATCTTCTTCTATATTGTCTTCTGGGACAAATTCTTCCATCATTCTTTGTAAAGTTGTCTTTGTAGACGTTGTAAAATTCCCTTCTTTATCCTTGACCGTCGTAAGAATAAGGTTTTGTTTAGACTTGCCAGAGGCCAATTGGTAGATTTTACCCCAAGGATTGCTTTTGCTGGAAATAGTGCAATACTCTTTCCATGAGTCAGTCTTTTGTTTATTGTTTAATTTCATATATTTCCCTCGTTCATCATTATATTGCCTTTTCCTCTCTTCCCTAAGGTTCTCATTGTTTTTTGTTCTTTGATATTGGCGTCGGAGGGCGTTAACTTTTTTCCTTGTTTCTGTTAATTCAGTAGTCCACCACGGTACACTTTTATGCTGACCTTTGTATTGTTTAGACTTAGAAAATGTAAATGATTTTAAACAAGCCGTTTTCATTGCTGCTGTATAATTTTCCATGAATTTTTCAAAGTTGGTATCTATTTCTTTCATTTTCATTGATAATTCTTCATCTAGTGTTTCATTATCATTATTAGAAAATTCCCATGAAAATAGGTTTTTATATTCTTCTTGAATATGTGATTCGAATGTTTCCCACTGTTCTGGTTTCACTATATATTTTATTCTAGAATATTGTTCTTTTCTAGGCATGTGGTAATTATAATTTATGTCGTATGTTATAATATTATGATCTGAATTACTCTCTTCTTCACATATTTGCCAATTTTTTGTCACGCCTACTAGTTGTTGACTAACTATCGTAAGGTCAATATTACTTTTGCCTCTTCCATTGTCAAATGTGTATAAATGACTTTCTTCATTAAGAATGTATAAATTTTGTGTTGTTATAAAGTTTCCCATAACTGTACCTCTTGGATTTGTTAATCTATCATACCATACCTCTGACCTTGCGTTACTATCAACTGCGATTAACAATGGTTTATTCTTGACGAGATTTATAGTTTTTTCCAGTTCTTGTATATTTATTTGAATGTTCTGCGTTATGTCGAAATAGGCAGATACTGCATACAATTTAAGACTATTATATTGTAATTCTAATACGACTAATCTTCATTAGATAATTGGTTTATTAGCAGTACATTGATTAGTTCATTTCTAACCAATACTGCAGATCTTCTGTGCCCATCACCCTGTGAATATGTTCGTATTGATGATGGTATGCCTCTTATTTTGTTGTTCGTCACATATGGCTCCTGTGTCAGTGCTAAGTCTATATTCTTTTCATGCATTATTTGCAATAAATTTTGGGTAGCTGCTCTGGAATGTTTTAAATTTATTTGTATTATCGAAATGTGTCCCTTATCTTCTCTTATTCTACTTACGTATTTGTTTGTTAATCTTACGTAATTGTTCTTGTATTGGACTAATAATGGTAGTTAATATTTTGAATTTGTTTTTGTAGAGCATTTTGATAACAGGGACAGTTTTTGTCTGTAGTTGAATGATTTTTATTTATTTTATTGGTTTTACTATATTTATTCCAGTTAATGCAATTAATGCATTTATACTGATCCTTTCTAGCTGTACAGTCCTTTTTGTCATGTTCCTCCGCACAATTTGGGCAAGTAAGTTGTCCTCGGCAATCTTTATATTTGAGGTTAAATTTGCAACATTTGAAACAATTCTGTACTGCAATATAATCCTCTATATTACATGCACTCCACCCTATTTTTACTTTACCTTTACTTTTAATTAAGCTTCTTATTTGTGGTTTTATTTGTATAACTAGATGTGGCTTTGACTTCTTATTTTTAGTTTTAAATATAAATTTCGGTACAATTTCTCCTGGGCTGATATTCAGCTCGGGATTTTGTGAGAGTATGATTTCCTCGGCATTTTCTATGTTAATATCTTCTGGAATATTGTAAACTATTAGTTTAGGCTCCTTTTTCTCCACTATGCTCGCTGTAAGTTCCTTACCACATACTTCGTTTATTTTTCGAATTAATATTTCTACTTCTTGTTTACTACTAGTTTCTAGTAGGATATTTCCACTTTTCAAGGATTTCATAGTGTTAATACCTACTTTTAATTTTATTGGATCAATATTCTTTTTTATTTCGGATTTGACAACTTCAGCAGTTTTATTTTGTTTTGAATTTACTATAACCTTGAGTGTTTTGCGGCTATCATCTCTGCGTACGCTTGTTTCTACAATTTCTGAAAATAATTTTGGTTTCCCGCGTTGCTCTACAGATGGGGCTGCTTGTACTAATCGGTTAACTTCTGTCAACTTGCCATGTGATGAAGAATCTTTTTGCAGTTTTATAAATTCAGATTTTTGTTGGGATAGTTCCTTTCTAAGATCATTAAACACTTTTCTCACTGTTTGCACTCCGCTTAATATCTCTTGTTTGTAATCATTTCGCAAATTACCACTTTTTTCTGTAATATTCACTAAACTTTTTAACACCCTCTCGAGTTCATCATCTACATCACTCGCCATGTTTAAAACACATATGTATGTATGTATGTATGTATGTATGTGTGTATGTATGTATGTATGTATGTATGTGTGTATGTATGTATGTATGTATGTATGTATGTATGTATGTATGTATGTATGTATGTATGTATGTATGTATGTATGTATGTATGTATGTATGTATGTATGTATGTATGTATGTATGTATGTATGTATGTATGTATGTATGTATGTATGTATGTATGTATGTATGTATGTATGTATGTATGTATGTATGTATGTATGTATGTATGTATGTATGTATGTATGTATGTATGTATGTATGTATGTATGTATGTATGTATGTATGTATGTATGTATGTATGTATGTATGTATGTATGTATGTATGTATGTATGTATGTATGTATGTATGTATGTATGTATGTATGTATGTATGTATGTATGTATGTATGTATGTATGTATGTATGTATGTATGTATGTATGTATGTATGTATGTATGTATGTATGTATGTATGTATGTATGTATGTATGTATGTATGTATGTATGTATGTATGTATGTATGTATGTATGTATGTATGTATGTATGTATGTATGTATGTATGTATGTATGTATGTATGTATGTATGTATGTATGTATGTATGTATGTATGTATGTATGTATGTATGTATGTATGTATGTATGTATGTATGTATGTATGTATGTATGTATGTATGTATGTATGTATGTATGTATGTATGTATGTATGTATGTATGTATGTATGTATGTATGTATGTATGTATGTATGTATGTATGTATGTATGTATGTATGTATGTATGTATGTATGTATGTATGTATGTATGTATGTATGTATGTATGTATGTATGTATGTATGTATGTATGTATGTATGTATGTATGTATGTATGTATGTATGTATGTATGTATGTATGTATGTATGTATGTATGTATGTATGTATGTATGTATGTATGTATGTATGTATGTATGTATGTATGTATGTATGTATGTATGTATGTATGTATGTATGTATGTATGTATGTATGTATGTATGTATGTATGTATGTATGTATGTATGTATGTATGTATGTATGTATGTATGTATGTATGTATGTATGTATGTATGTATGTATGTATGTATGTATGTATGTATGTATGTATGTATGTATGTATGTATGTATGTATGTATGTATGTATGTATGTATGTATGTATGTATGTATGTATGTATGTATGTATGTATGTATGTATGTATGTATGTATGTATGTATGTATGTATGTATGTATGTATGTATGTATGTATGTATGTATGTATGTATGTATGTATGTATGTATGTATGTATGTATGTATGTATGTATGTATGTATGTATGTATGTATGTATGTATGTATGTATGTATGTATGTATGTATGTATGTATGTATGTATGTATGTATGTATGTATGTATGTATGTATGTATGTATGTATGTATGTATGTATGTATGTATGTATGTATGTATGTATGTATGTATGTATGTATGTATGTATGTATGTATGTATGTATGTATGTATGTATGTATGTATGTATGTATGTATGTATGTATGTATGTATGTATGTATGTATGTATGTATGTATGTATGTATGTATGTATGTATGTATGTATGTATGTATGTATGTATGTATGTATGTATGTATGTATGTATGTATGTATGTATGTATGTATGTATGTATGTATGTATGTATGTATGTATGTATGTATGTATGTATGTATGTATGTATGTATGTATGTATGTATGTATGTATGTATGTATGTATGTATGTATGTATGTATGTATGTATGTATGTATGTATGTATGTATGTATGTATGTATGTATGTATGTATGTATGTATGTATGTATGTATGTATGTATGTATGTATGTATGTATGTATGTATGTATGTATGTATGTATGTATGTATGTATGTATGTATGTATGTATGTATGTATGTATGTATGTATGTATGTATGTATGTATGTATGTATGTATGTATGTATGTATGTATGTATGTATGTATGTATGTATGTATGTATGTATGTATGTATGTATGTATGTATGTATGTATGTATGTATGTATGTATGTATGTATGTATGTATGTATGTATGTATGTATGTATGTATGTATGTATGTATGTATGTATGTATGTATGTATGTATGTATGTATGTATGTATGTATGTATGTATGTATGTATGTATGTATGTATGTATGTATGTATGTATGTATGTATGTATGTATGTATGTATGTATGTATGTATGTATGTATGTATGTATGTATGTATGTATGTATGTATGTATGTATGTATGTATGTATGTATGTATGTATGTATGTATGTATGTATGTATGTATGTATGTATGTATGTATGTATGTATGTATGTATGTATGTATGTATGTATGTATGTATGTATGTATGTATGTATGTATGTATGTATGTATGTATGTATGTATGTATGTATGTATGTATGTATGTATGTATGTATGTATGTATGTATGTATGTATGTATGTATGTATGTATGTATGTATGTATGTATGTATGTATGTATGTATGTATGTATGTATGTATGTATGTATGTATGTATGTATGTATGTATGTATGTATGTATGTATGTATGTATGTATGTATGTATGTATGTATGTATGTATGTATGTATGTATGTATGTATGTATGTATGTATGTATGTATGTATGTATGTATGTATGTATGTATGTATGTATGTATGTATGTATGTATGTATGTATGTATGTATGTATGTATGTATGTATGTATGTATGTATGTATGTATGTATGTATGTATGTATGTATGTATGTATGTATGTATGTATGTATGTATGTATGTATGTATGTATGTATGTATGTATGTATGTATGTATGTATGTATGTATGTATGTATGTATGTATGTATGTATGTATGTATGTATGTATGTATGTATGTATGTATGTATGTATGTATGTATGTATGTATGTATGTATGTATGTATGTATGTATGTATGTATGTATGTATGTATGTATGTATGTATGTATGTATGTATGTATGTATGTATGTATGTATGTATGTATGTATGTATGTATGTATGTATGTATGTATGTATGTATGTATGTATGTATGTATGTATGTATGTATGTATGTATGTATGTATGTATGTATGTATGTATGTATGTATGTATGTATGTATGTATGTATGTATGTATGTATGTATGTATGTATGTATGTATGTATGTATGTATGTATGTATGTATGTATGTATGTATGTATGTATGTATGTATGTATGTATGTATGTATGTATGTATGTATGTATGTATGTATGTATGTATGTATGTATGTATGTATGTATGTATGTATGTATGTATGTATGTATGTATGTATGTATGTATGTATGTATGTATGTATGTATGTATGTATGTATGTATGTATGTATGTATGTATGTATGTATGTATGTATGTATGTATGTATGTATGTATGTATGTATGTATGTATGTATGTATGTATGTATGTATGTATGTATGTATGTATGTATGTATGTATGTATGTATGTATGTATGTATGTATGTATGTATGTATGTATGTATGTATGTATGTATGTATGTATGTATGTATGTATGTATGTATGTATGTATGTATGTATGTATGTATGTATGTATGTATGTATGTATGTATGTATGTATGTATGTATGTATGTATGTATGTATGTATGTATGTATGTATGTATGTATGTATGTATGTATGTATGTATGTATGTATGTATGTATGTATGTATGTATGTATGTATGTATGTATGTATGTATGTATGTATGTATGTATGTATGTATGTATGTATGTATGTATGTATGTATGTATGTATGTATGTATGTATGTATGTATGTATGTATGTATGTATGTATGTATGTATGTATGTATGTATGTATGTATGTATGTATGTATGTATGTATGTATGTATGTATGTATGTATGTATGTATGTATGTATGTATGTATGTATGTATGTATGTATGTATGTATGTATGTATGTATGTATGTATGTATGTATGTATGTATGTATGTATGTATGTATGTATGTATGTATGTATGTATGTATGTATGTATGTATGTATGTATGTATGTATGTATGTATGTATGTATGTATGTATGTATGTATGTATGTATGTATGTATGTATGTATGTATGTATGTATGTATGTATGTATGTATGTATGTATGTATGTATGTATGTATGTATGTATGTATGTATGTATGTATGTATGTATGTATGTATGTATGTATGTATGTATGTATGTATGTATGTATGTATGTATGTATGTATGTATGTATGTATGTATGTATGTATGTATGTATGTATGTATGTATGTATGTATGTATGTATGTATGTATGTATGTATGTATGTATGTATGTATGTATGTATGTATGTATGTATGTATGTATGTATGTATGTATGTATGTATGTATGTATGTATGTATGTATGTATGTATGTATGTATGTATGTATGTATGTATGTATGTATGTATGTATGTATGTATGTATGTATGTATGTATGTATGTATGTATGTATGTATGTATGTATGTATGTATGTATGTATGTATGTATGTATGTATGTATGTATGTATGTATGTATGTATGTATGTATGTATGTATGTATGTATGTATGTATGTATGTATGTATGTATGTATGTATGTATGTATGTATGTATGTATGTATGTATGTATGTATGTATGTATGTATGTATGTATGTATGTATGTATGTATGTATGTATGTATGTATGTATGTATGTATGTATGTATGTATGTATGTATGTATGTATGTATGTATGTATGTATGTATGTATGTATGTATGTATGTATGTATGTATGTATGTATGTATGTATGTATGTATGTATGTATGTATGTATGTATGTATGTATGTATGTATGTATGTATGTATGTATGTATGTATGTATGTATGTATGTATGTATGTATGTATGTATGTATGTATGTATGTATGTATGTATGTATGTATGTATGTATGTATGTATGTATGTATGTATGTATGTATGTATGTATGTATGTATGTATGTATGTATGTATGTATGTATGTATGTATGTATGTATGTATGTATGTATGTATGTATGTATGTATGTATGTATGTATGTATGTATGTATGTATGTATGTATGTATGTATGTATGTATGTATGTATGTATGTATGTATGTATGTATGTATGTATGTATGTATGTATGTATGTATGTATGTATGTATGTATGTATGTATGTATGTATGTATGTATGTATGTATGTATGTATGTATGTATGTATGTATGTATGTATGTATGTATGTATGTATGTATGTATGTATGTATGTATGTATGTATGTATGTATGTATGTATGTATGTATGTATGTATGTATGTATGTATGTATGTATGTATGTATGTATGTATGTATGTATGTATGTATGTATGTATGTATGTATGTATGTATGTATGTATGTATGTATGTATGTATGTATGTATGTATGTATGTATGTATGTATGTATGTATGTATGTATGTATGTATGTATGTATGTATGTATGTATGTATGTATGTATGTATGTATGTATGTATGTATGTATGTATGTATGTATGTATGTATGTATGTATGTATGTATGTATGTATGTATGTATGTATGTATGTATGTATGTATGTATGTATGTATGTATGTATGTATGTATGTATGTATGTATGTATGTATGTATGTATGTATGTATGTATGTATGTATGTATGTATGTATGTATGTATGTATGTATGTATGTATGTATGTATGTATGTATGTATGTATGTATGTATGTATGTATGTATGTATGTATGTATGTATGTATGTATGTATGTATGTATGTATGTATGTATGTATGTATGTATGTATGTATGTATGTATGTATGTATGTATGTATGTATGTATGTATGTATGTATGTATGTATGTATGTATGTATGTATGTATGTATGTATGTATGTATGTATGTATGTATGTATGTATGTATGTATGTATGTATGTATGTATGTATGTATGTATGTATGTATGTATGTATGTATGTATGTATGTATGTATGTATGTATGTATGTATGTATGTATGTATGTATGTATGTATGTATGTATGTATGTATGTATGTATGTATGTATGTATGTATGTATGTATGTATGTATGTATGTATGTATGTATGTATGTATGTATGTATGTATGTATGTATGTATGTATGTATGTATGTATGTATGTATGTATGTATGTATGTATGTATGTATGTATGTATGTATGTATGTATGTATGTATGTATGTATGTATGTATGTATGTATGTATGTATGTATGTATGTATGTATGTATGTATGTATGTATGTATGTATGTATGTATGTATGTATGTATGTATGTATGTATGTATGTATGTATGTATGTATGTATGTATGTATGTATGTATGTATGTATGTATGTATGTATGTATGTATGTATGTATGTATGTATGTATGTATGTATGTATGTATGTATGTATGTATGTATGTATGTATGTATGTATGTATGTATGTATGTATGTATGTATGTATGTATGTATGTATGTATGTATGTATGTATGTATGTATGTATGTATGTATGTATGTATGTATGTATGTATGTATGTATGTATGTATGTATGTATGTATGTATGTATGTATGTATGTATGTATGTATGTATGTATGTATGTATGTATGTATGTATGTATGTATGTATGTATGTATGTATGTATGTATGTATGTATGTATGTATGTATGTATGTATGTATATGTATTTTGTTTTGAATAAAATATTTATAATATTTTTGTTTTAAATAAATACTGCACATACAGTCAATCATTTATCATTTCAGCACATGTACCTGTATGAAACCATTCATTTAGTCATCATCAATCCAATAACCAATTAATTCTAAATTGAGTAATTAAAATTAACATGTAATTAATTTTCAATACTCATGGTAAATGTGATGTAACTTTACATAAATTCTATTCAGCCCATGAATTTTAATGAAAATTATAATGGTATAATGTAATATTTGCTAAACGTGATAGTATGCAAGTCCAATTTCAGTTTGTATTATAATGTGTCAAACAAATAACTTGACCGTTATGTTTGTAAACAATTGATAATTGATATAGGAACTGAGCAGTAGCAACTACGAGTATGTATATTGTCAATAAAATCATTTATACATATTGCATATTGGATTAGGAATACCGAATACAGTTTGAAGTAAAAAGAAGCCATTTTCATTCCAGGTCATAGGGTTCGATTCTTAAGTATGAAATAAAATTGTAATAATACTCGTACTGGTAATTTATTTGAGTCATTGGTCCAATTCGTGAATAGGCGCTAAATTTAGTTACAACTCTGAATCTAGTCTTTTTTCTATGTATTGTATATGTATAAGTAAAATTATTGTGTGAATGTGTTTAGTTTTGAATATATGAAGTTAAATTGAAAATTCGTTTTTATAATTTAGAATTTAAATATCTTTAATTATGGAATGTCAAGAATTATATAGTTTTTATTTAATTTTCTGTTGTACTCGTTATAGTCGTCAGGTTGTTTTCCAGGATATAAAATTCTTTTTATTATTATTTTAATGGATTTTCCAAAAATACCGTCTCCGAAGAATAAGGTATTTCACTAATTTGTTGTTCTATTCTAACTTATACAGGGTGTTATATTAGTAATTTGCCATAGTTCAAGGTATGATAAAGAGAACTGAAAGAAGTTGTATTCCTAAATATTCTGCACAATTCGTCAAGTTGTAAAATTTGTGGAACTGTATAGCCATCCAATTACAAATCAGGTTCTTGAAAAATTAAAACCTAAAAAATATACGGAGAAGTGCGCCAAAGCAATAGTCATTGCCAAGTGTTGTTGTTTTCACTCAAACTACTGTGATTTTCGAATAATTCTTTATCCAGATAAATAATTGTTATTAGTCTATCTTGAAGTGCTTTTACTATTTCAACAAACACATTAGGAAAGAAATTATTGTACATTATGATACTTTTCGACCTTGTTTATTAAGTCGTAACGTATGGCACGTTACTTACATAACACCCTGCATATAAAAGTGAAAGTTTTTTTTAAAATTGAAGATGTTCTTTCAGGTTACGGCCGTGTCGTAGAAGTAGTTAGTATTAATTTTTTGTTACTTGCATAGGTAACCTCATCGGACAGGTTCTTCAAGGTCCGCAGGAGAATGGCTGGTGGATGATGTAGCTTCTTTTGTAACTACTGTCGAGTAATAAAGGTGTTCCTTCGAGATTCTTTTTATATGAAATTGAATGGCATATTAGTAAGAAGACGATAAATTATGTTTTTATTTCGATGTCTAAAGTCTGAATGAATGTTTTGTTTCCTGGCGTTACCTGGTTCATATTTTAAAAAGCCTAATTATGAGGTATCGGCTAATAGCGACATAGCTACTTGAGTCGAATTTGGACTTCAAGAATAGTTAGACTGATACACCAAGATGGGAAACAACAGAATTTCCTGAAGATTTTCTACCCTATGGCGAGGAGCGGCCTTATGATGTTTCTGGGGATTGTGATACCAAAGAATGGTATTCAGCTACGAGCCGGACAAAAATCTTGTATGTGCGTACAAACTCCATTGACAGAATCCGGGATGTTTTCTTCTGATGGTCACCAAGAGGAAAAGGCGAGACCACAATTTTATTAAAAGCAGCAGTACTTTACAAATTTGGGTTGTGTTCTTTCAATTGTTCGAGTTTATGTTATAAATCGTATTCGAGTTTTGTTCGGATTTTTATAAAGTACAAATATTTTAGTGAAATCTTTTTAAATGACAGTGTTGCATATAATATATTCAAGAAAAACCGTTAAGAGCTTTTAGTGAAGAGGTCCAATTAACCGAAATCTAATCAATTCTGCGTGTGGATGTGAAAACGTGGAATACGAAAAATTGTATGTTAAGGAATAATTGTATTACATACGCACGCCCATGTATATATACATGAACCTAAAAATAGTAGAATGGACCTTAAGTAGGGCATGTTCATTAATAACTCCCAATTTTTATGAAAAAAGACAATACCTTCCTTATCCATTCATGAGAGAAGGTCAAAACCACTGAATTTATTAATTGAGGATGAGTAAACACTACCACTTATACTGTTTTGCAAGAAACTTTTAGAATGGAAATTATCTAAAATATAATATAGAATTGGAAGATATTATCGGGAAATATAAGATTATTTTCATTGCAAACTTGTAATAACTTACAAGTGACGCATGTCTGTAATCTTCGAAGCCTTATGATAAATTGATATAATTGTAACCGCGAGTATTTGTTAGAATAAAAGATCTCTTTCAAAATCTTTACTTTTTCCTTCTACATCCAAATCTGAGATAAATGTGGTTTCTTTCGTGCTGGTGCCCAATTTATTGGTCATTATATCACATCTGACGTTATCAAGAACTAAAGGAAACATTTTTTTGTGTGAAACCGTTCGTAACAAAGTTTATGATTGAATGGATTTGTATTTCATGTCGATTTGAGTTCTGTAATAAGTTAATCAATCATACTTATTCGTTTTAAAAATCAGACAGGTATACCAATTATTTTTTTTTTGTACAAACAAGTGTTCAATGGAATATTTCATTTGGTGCGTATACAAATGAGCGTGGTGCTCTTGCTCTTGTACTCGTAGTAGCTAGAAACAGAGATATTTTCATGTACGTTACTAGATTATACGCGGATTTACCTACTATTGAAAATGTTTATCATATAACCCATTGTTAACCGTGTTACCTTTTTATAACTAATAAATTAAATGTTCATACTCTTCATAATGCAAGCAATATTTTTCCGTTCAAATTTTCTTTCTGTAAAAGATTTATCAGTGTAACACCAATTTTAATGCATAAATTTTAATATTTTATAAAATATAAGGCATTTAGAAAATTGCTTCGAAAGAGAGAATAAAAAGTAATTGTGCGCCATTTATAAAATACATTAATCAATTTACTACCCTCATAAATCAAGTTAAAATAATATATTTCACATCGTTAATACGTAAATCCAATTACATTAAAATAAAATTAAAATAAATTTATATCCCTACAATATATTTTTATGTAACATTTATATGCCCTGCTACGAGCCTGTCATATATTTAACATGGAGACGAATTTTAATTTATGTTTAATTATATTAGTGCTCCACTAAATGATTTTATTAAATTATGTTGTACCTTTTCTAATGTATTTATTTAATATATATATATATATATATATATATATATATATATATATATATATATATATATATATATATATACAGGACGAGCTTACCCTATGTACTTTTCCTAATGTATCTATTTAAATGTATATATATATATATATATATATATATATATATATATATATATATATATATATATATATATATATATGTCCCAGGACAAGCTTACGCTATCGTTATATTAAAAAGCTATTCAATATTATTTTACGAAATTTGTAGAGGTTCTCCGACCTGCCCGTTTCAGCTAAAATATTTTTAAAACAGTAGCACTTGTGGTTTAACAGGTAGTAGACCCTAACTTTCTATATTTCTTATTTTACCATTTAAATCACCAGAAAATTTTACATATGAAACCATAAAAAAATTTACTCATGATCAACCACTTCCGGCGTAATTAAACTTTTATATTTTCACTAATAACGGTCACATTTTGATCACTCTATATCTCGAGAATGGAAAGGAATTTCTATAATCTGTAAAAACAGTTTTATAAAGAAAGCTTCTCTTTACAATTATATAAATAAAATAGACAATTTTTGAAAATTGTAGTTTCTACGTGAACGTTAAACTGAATTTCACAAAATTCAAAAAACTCAATTTTTTCTAACGCCTACTATTTATTATTTAAATGAACTCTTCGTTAAACATTGGAGGTTGTTTAGTTTTTATAGCATGAAAGTTGATAAATTTTGAATAAAATTGAAATAGTTTTCAAAAATTGTCTATTATTAATTTATATTATTGTAAACAAAAGCTTTTTTATAAACTGTTTTTACATAATTACAAGTAATAACAAAATTAAATTAACGCAGTTTAACTTGACAGATAAACCGTTAATATTGGTTAATTTTTGATTCAAGTCCATGGCTATCGCTACTTTTGGGATGGTTTACATCATTTTCATACCTAATTTCAAAGGTTACAACTTTTATTTGAAGCTTTTTTTACCTAAAATAATGAGGGGAGCAGGAAATTACGAAAATATGATGTTAAATCCTTATGTTCGGGTGTTCGAGTCACCACCCTTAAATGGAACTCTTTATGCACCTATAGGGGGCCATCCCAGTTTTTTCGTTTACCCATAAATTCTTAAAGAGTAATAGAGGATGACGAAAAACTGATTTTTGTTGATTTTTTCTTTTTTTAATAACTTCCAAACTATTAGTAATCGAAAAAAATCTGATGTGGCCAGCACATTACCTTCCGTCAGTTCTATGTATTTTGTACAAATTTCATACCGAAAGTTCCTTGCTAAATATTCTATTTCTTGTACATTACCTTCCGGCAGTTGCATGTATTTTATGCAAATTTCATACAGAAAATTTATGTCTTAAATTATCATTTTGTGACGTTTTCTATATACAGCATAATGTATCTGCAGAAATAAAAGATTTATTATTATTATTATTTCTTGGCAGTTGTATGTATTTTACCTATATAAATTCCATACAGAAAGCACAAGATCCTATATTTCCAGTAAAAGTATAAGACAAACACACTATGTCAATTTCACTTGACACTGACATCTTTCAATCAGAATTTTCTTAATATAGTAGCTGTTTTCACAGCTATAGCTACTTTATGAAATTTAATTTCTTTATAATTTTTTAACTCTATATCCATTTATTATTAAGTATAAAATGCAGTCAAATCGTATAGAGAATAAAATATTCTTTAATATTTATAATAACATCAAATGTAAAAAAAATCTGATGTGGCCAGTACATTACCTTCCGTCAGTTCTATGCATTTTGTACAAATTACATACGGAAAGTTCCTTGCTAAATTAAATATTCTATTTCTTGTACATTACCTTCCGGCAGTTGCATGTATTTTATGCAAATTTCATACAGAAAATTATTATTTTGTGACGTTTTCTATATACAGTGTAATGTATCTGCAGAAATAAAAAAATTATTATTATTATTATTTCTTGTACATTACCTTAAAGCAGTTGTATGTATTTTATACAAATTCCATACAGAAAGCAAAAGATCCTATACCTATTTCCAGTAAAATTATAAGACAAAATACACTATGTCAATTTCACTTGACACTGACATCTTTCAATCCAAATTTTCTTAATATAGTAGCTGTTTCCACATCTATGGCTACTTTATGAAATTTAATTTCTTTATAATTTTTTAACTCTATATCCATTTAATATTAGGTATAAAATGCAATCAAATCGTATAGAAAATAAAATATTCTTTAATATTTATAATAACATTAAATGTGAAAAAATGATATTTAACATAGTTTTTTCAAGAAAAACTGTTAAAATCTTCAAATGAGGGTACTTCCGGTTGTCCAATTCTAACCAAAATCTAATCAGCTCTTCGCATGGTTGTAACGAAGAGAAATACGAAAGAATTATAATTTTTAGAATTGTAGTATGGAAGTTATCGTAGACGAAAATTTTGTTACACACACACACACACACACACACACACACACACACACACACACGGACACACATACATACATACATACACACACACACACACACACACACACACACACACACACACACACACACACACACACACACACACACACACACACACACACACACACACACACACACACACACACACACACACACACACACACACATACAGACATCATCGTAAAAATAGTAAAATCGTATTGTAGGGACCCTAAAACGTGCTTATTCATCAAAAACTCACCACCGAATTTTTTGACCAAAGACAATACCTTCCTTACCTAAAGGTGACGGAAGGTAAAAATATTCCAAATAAAGAATTATACTGTATTTCAGATAAGAATAGACTTAGGAGTAAGATAGGGCTTACGATTCGCGCCATCAAATCTATTCTTATCTGATATACAGTATAGATATATTATTGTCTATCCAGTGGCGTACGAAAATATTTTTTTAACCGCAAATTTTCGAGATATAACATAAACTTACATTGTTTTAAATGGAAACAATATTTGATTTTTACTCAAAAATATACGTATTTTTTTTTTCGACTGGTATAAAGGTTATCGTGTTTTGTATAATATTTTAAATCACACCTGACATACCTACTTCCGTTAACTTAGAAATATAGAATTAAAAGTAAATCATGAACCAAGGTAGGTATGGAATAAGTTACATAAGTAAAATAAATTACTATTTTGAAAAACTAATGAGTCTTGACGGAAAAATAGGAAATTTCATGAAAAATATAGAAAAATCTAAGATTTGAAGGATACCAGTCGAAAAAAACAAAATGAGAATTTTTTAAAGTGATAATCAAATATGGGTTCCATTTAAAAAATGTAAGTTTGCGTTATGGAAAATTTGTCGATAAAAAATTACTTCCGTACGTCACTGGATAGACAATAAATATATCTAACTTCATCATTTGGAACAGTTTTCTCGATTACTGATAGTTTGGAAGTTATTTGTAAAAGTTAAAGTATGATGAGGGCAGCACATTACCTTCCATGAGTTCTATGTACTCGTTTTTTATACAAATTCCATACAGATCGTTTCTTGCGAAAGATTCTATATTTCCAGTACATTACCTTCCCTTAGTTCTATATATTTTGTACAAATTCCATACAGACAGTTTCTTAGAATTAATTCTATATTTGCAGTGAAATTATAACACAAACATACTAGTCATTCGCACTTGACATTGACATCTGTCTATCAAAATTCGATGGTGAGTTTTTAATGAATAAGCACGTTTTAGAGTCCCTAGAATACGATTTTACTATTTTGCGATCATGTCTGTGTACGTGTGTGTGTGTGTGTGTGTGTGTGTGTGTGTGTGTGTGTGTGTGTGTGTGTGTGTGTGTGTGTGTGTGTGTGTGTATGTGTATGTGTATGTGTATGTGTTTGTGTATGTGTGTGTGTGTGTGTGTGCGTGCGTGCGTGCGTGCGTGCGCGTGTGTGTGTGGGTGTGGGTGTGTGTGTGTATGTGTGTGTGACGAATTTTTCTCCGTCGATAACTCCAACACTACAATTCTAAAATTCTTTCGTATTTCTCTTCGTTACATCCATATGAAGAACTGATTAGATTTTGATTATAAATGGTCGACCGGAAGTACCCTCATTTCAAGATTTTAACAGTTTTTCTTGAAAAAAACGCTGTTAAATACAATTTTTTTACATTTAATGTTATTATAAATATTAAAGAATATTTTATTATCTATACGATTTGATTACATTTTATACTTCGTATTCAATGGATATTGATTTAAAAAAATTATAAAGAAATTAAATTTCATAAAGCAGCCAGCTATGCAATAACACTGGAAAAAGCTAATATAAACAAAAAAATTCTGATAGACAGATATCAATGTCAAGTGCGATTGACATAATATGTTATAATTTTACTGCAAATATAGAATCAATTCTAAGAAACTTTCTGTATGGAATTTGTACAAAATACATAGAACTGAGGGCAGATAATGTGCTAAATATATAGAATCTTTCGTAAGAAACTGTCTGTATGGAATTTGTATAAAATACATAGAACTGACGGAAGGTAATGTGCTGGCCACATCAGATTTTTTTAATTATATTAGCTGTTTCTAATGTTATTCCATAGCTGGCTGTTTTATGAAATTTAATATCTTTATAATTTATTAACTCAATATTCATTGAATATGAAGTATAAAATGTAATCAAGTCGTATAGAGAATAAAATATTCTTTAATATTTATAATAACATTAAATGTGAAAAATGATATTTAAAATCGTTTTTTTTTTCATAAAAAACTGTGAAAATCTTCAAATGAGGGTACTTTCGGTCGACCAATTATAACCAAAATCTAATCAACTCTTCATATGTATGTAACGAAGAGAAATACGAAAGAATTATAATTTTTAGAATTGTAGTGTTGGAGTTATCGACAGAGAAAAAATCGTCACACACACACACACACACACACACACACACACACACACACATATATATATATATATATATATATACGCACAAAAATACAGAACTTGGTTTTATTAATTTTTTATTGGATCATAAATACTTAATTATAAAAAAAATTCCAGAGCAAATGTCCAAAACGAAAACCATTGCATTCAATACATAACTCGGTATTATTAAAAAATACAATAACGAATAACTAATATTACATTTACATATTATACCCTTATTAAGAGTCTCCTGGTTAATGGCAATTACACGCAGTGTTTATATCATATCTCATTATATACTATATTTTATATTTATGCCATGCACATTTATTAAGGGGCGTGCTGAGGGTCCGTGAAGTTGGAGTTACAATATCACAATGCCACATCTTGCTTCACATAGTTATATTTTGCTCATTTTTTGCTATTTTTGCGGTACATCATGAAATTTTTGCTATAGCTATTCTCAAGTTATAAACAAATTAAAAATGTAACTCCATCTTCACGCTAGAGTTACACTTAAATCAAATTGTTTTGGTACTGCCATATTTTGCTCATTTTTTGCTATTTTTTGATGTATAGCATTAATTTTTTGCTTAATCCATTCTTAAGTTATAAAAAAATTTAAAATGTAACTCCATCTTGACGTTAGAGTTACAACTAACTTAAATCAAAAATGTTTTGGTACTGCCATATTTTGCTCATTTTTTGCTATTTTATGCCCTATAGCATTAATTTTTTGCTTAATCCATTCTTAAGTTATAAACAAATTAAATATGTAACTCCATCTTCACGCTAGAGTTACAACTAACTTAAATCAAAAATGTTTTGGTATTGCCATATTTTACTCATTTTTTGCTATTTTTTGCTGTATAGCATTAATTTTTTGCTTAATCCATTCTTAAGCTATAAACGAATTAAAAATGTAACTCCATCTTCACGCTAGAGTTACATCTAACTTAAATCAAAAATGTTTTGGCATTCCCATATTTTACTCATTTTTTGCTATTTTTTGCTGTATAGCATGCATTTTTTGCTTAATGTATCTCCATCTTCACGCTACAGTTTTAGGAATGCATACGAACTCCTAAATACACACATATCAATCAGTACATTTCTTGGCATATACATTTTTCTATCGTACAAATATGTTACTTGAAGTTATATTGCCCTGTTCATTTCTCGCCATGTACATTTGTTACTGTGTACAAATCTATACCATGAAGTTGCTGCACTTCAAAGAATTCAAACTTGGCGCGTTAACTACATCTCGAATTACACTTCAAAAACAAAACGTATTTTAATAAAAACATGTGTAATATTTGCATTATGTTTTAGGCTAACTTTACGTTTCTAGTTTTTACCTTCCGTCACCTTTAGGTAAGGAAGGTATTGTCTTTGGTCAAAAAATTCGGTGGTGAGTTTTTGATGAATAAGCACGTTTTAGGGTCCCTACAATACGATTTTACTATTTTTACGATGATGTCTGTATGTGTGTGTGTGTGTGTGTGTGTGTATGTATGTATGTATGTATGTGTGTCCGTGTGTGTGTGTGTGTGTGTGTAACAAAATTTTCGTCTACGATAACTTCCATACTACAATTCTAAAAATTATAATTCTTTCGTATTTCTCTTCGTTACAACCATGCGAAGAGCTGATTAGATTTTGGTTAGAATTGGACAACCGGAAGTACCCTCATTTGAAGATTTTAACAGTTTTTCTTGAAAAAACTATGTTAAATATTATTTTTTCACATTTAATGTTATTATAAATATTAAAGAATATTTTATTTTCTATACGATTTGATTGCATTTTATACCTAATATTAAATGGATATAGAGTTAAAAAATCTGATGTGGCCAGCACATTACTTTCCGTCAGTTATATGAGGTATTTACAAAAATTCTACCGGTAAACTGTTACCAGTAAATAGCTCTTTATCAGGTTATAGCTACCAGAATCGTTATTTTAAGAACGCGAGTGGTAAACAGGGTAGATCCATAACCTATGAAAAAATTGAAAATTTTAAACAGGTTAGAAATTTGACGTAGTTAACAAACTGAGCAGAGTCCTACTTTGAACACATTTCCACTTTTACCGCGCACGCTTCGCTTTGCATCACTACCTTTTTTTGAGATTAGATTCTTCATGAGTCCGGTAGTGTTTTCGAACACAGTCGATAGATGCGGTATCTACCGGTAGAATTTTCGTAAATGCGTATGTATTTTCTATAAAATCCATACAGACAGTTCCTTGCCAAAGATTATAAATTTCTTGTATCTACATTACCTTTCGACAGTAGTATTTATTTTATACAAATTTCATACAGATAATTTCGAGCAAAAAGATCCTGACACAAATATACTACGAATATGTCATTGCACTTGTCACTGACATCTTTCAATCAGAATTTTCTTAATATAGTAGCTGTTTATAGCATAGCTGGCTAATTTATGAAATTTAATTTCTTTATAAATTTATAACTCTATATCCATTTAATATGAAGTATAAAATGCAGTCAAATCGTATAGAGAATACAATGTTCTTTAATATTTATAATAACATTAAATGTGAAAAAATTATATTTAACATCGTTTTTTCAAGAAAAACTGTTAAAATCTGCAAATAAGGGTACTTCCGGTTGACCAATTATAACCAAAATCTAATCAGCTCTTCATATGGATGCAACGAAGAGAAATACGAAAGAATTATAATTTTTGGAATAGTAGTATTAGATTTATCGTAGACGAAAATTTTGTTACACACACACATCCACACACACACACACACATACAGACATCATCGTAAAAATAGTAAAATCGTATTGTAGGGACCCTAAAACGTGCTTATTCATCAAAAACTCACCACCGAATTTTTTGACCAAAGACAATACCTTCCTTACCTAAAGGTGACGGAAGGTAAAAATTATAAAGAAATTAAATTTCATAAAGTAGCCATAGCTGTGGAAACAGCTACTATATTAAGAAAATTTGGATTGAAAGATGTCAGTGTCAAGTGAAATTGACATAGTGTATTTTGTCTTATAATTTTACTGGAAATAGGTATAGGATCTTTTGCTTTCTGTATGGAATTTGTATAAAATACATACAACTGCTTTAAGGTAATGTACAAGAAATAATAATAATAATAATTTTTTTATTTCTGCAGATACATTACACTGTATATAGAAAACGTCACAAAATAATAATTTTCTGTATGAAATTTGCATAAAATACATGCAACTGCCGGAAGGTAATGTACAAGAAATAGAATATTTAATTTAGCAAGGAACTTTCCGTATGTAATTTGTACAAAATGCATAGAACTGACGGAAGGTAATGTACTGGCCACATCAGATTTTTTTTACATTTGATGTTATTATAAATATTAAAGAATATTTTATTCTCTATGCGATTTGACTGCATTTTATACTTAATAATAAATGGATATAGAGTTAAAAAATTATAAAGAAATTAAATTTCATAAAGTAGCTATAGCTGTGAAAACAGCTACTATATTAAGAAAATTCTGATTGAAAGATGTCAGTGTCAATTGAAATTGACATAGTGTGTTTGTCT
Source organism: Harpalus rubripes (assembly GCA_963082715.1). Classification (NCBI taxonomy): domain Eukaryota; kingdom Metazoa; phylum Arthropoda; class Insecta; order Coleoptera; family Carabidae; genus Harpalus; species Harpalus rubripes. Next base: position 35,486,680 of record OY720455.1, on the reverse strand, counting down.
TATACTTTTACTGGAAATATAGGATCTTGTGCTTTCTGTATGGAATTTATATAGGTAAAATATATACAACTGCCTTAAGGTAATGTACAAGAAATAATAATAATAATAAATCTTTTATTTCTGCAGATACATTATGCTGTATATAGAAAACGTCACAAAATGATAATTTAAGACATAAATTTTCTGTATGAAATTTGCATAAAATACATGCAACTGCCGGAAGGTAATGTACAAGAAATAGAATATTTAGCAAGGAACTTTCGGTATGAAATTTGTACAAAATACATAGAACTGACGGAAGGTAATGTGCTGGCCACATCAGATTTTTATTAAAAGGAATAAAATTTATTTTATTTTCGAAGTGTACTTCGAGATGAGATAACGCGCCAAGTTCGAATTCTTTGATGGGCAACTTCATGGTATAGATTTGTACAGTCACGAATGTGCAAGGCCCAAAATGTATAGGCAATATAACTTTAAAGGATATATTTGAACGTTAGGAAAATATACATGCCAAGATATGTATAGAGTGATATACTCGTATGTGCAGTTCGGAATTTGTATTCCAAGCCGAATTTTTTGCTATAGTTAATCTCAAATAAATAAAAAATCTGGTGTGGCTAACACAATACCTCCCGCCATTAACCGCCCGAGTCACAAAAAGTATTAAGCTAATCCTTATTTTTAGATTAGCGAATTTTACTTTGGCAGTGTATTTCTTAAAATATAGTCTAATCTAATAATCTAATCCAAGTAACTACCTTTTTTGATAATAAAATGAAGATTATATTTTAAATACCGGGATAGAATAGAATTCACTAATCCAAAAATGAGGATTAGCTTAAACTTTTTTACGAGTCCTTAATTTTTATTAATCTAAATACATACCTACATATTTACTTTTGCTGGAAACTGTATTGAATTCCTTTCCTATTGTTCTATTTACTTTTTTCTTTTAAATACGTTACTATTATTAATTTGAAACGATTAGTTCATTGACAGTGACATTTATCTGTCAGTTACATACATTTGAATAACTGTGTAAGGAGTTTTGTTTGTTTAAAGCGTAGGCTCTGGGATTTAAACTATAGATAATTTTATAACTTTATCCATAATATATGTAGAAAAAGTATTAATGCAAATCTGTAGAAAACTTAATAATCTTTAATTTTTATAATAATGTTAATTTCGAAAAAATATCATTTAAAGGTATTTTTCGAAGAGAAACTATTTTGAGTTTCCTATAAAGTGCCATTTCCTGTTATCTGATTTACATCAAAATATAATGGACTCTTTCCATAATAGAAAAAGTTTGAAATACAAGGTTTCAAAATTTTCTGAATAATAGTATTTGAGTTAGAGTGAGGATCCACACATACATACACATATACACATACAGACATAGTCGTGTAAATGTTAAAATTGGTTTCTAGGGACCTTAGAACCTGTTCATGTACCAAAATCTCGATATGCGATTTTTAGGACGATACCTATACCTCCCTTACCAATGGTACCGGAAGGTAAAAAACTAACTTAAATAGAAACTTGCCGTTATTAATATCTTGTTAAATTCATATTTGGATGAAAGATGAAGAATATGGAATGAGAATAAACATACAGATAATTAAAGTAATGAGAATAGCTACGGAAGAGGCACCCATATACATATGATTGGAAGCAGATAGGGTAAAACAAGTAAGTATTTAGGTATCTATTTATCGTAATCAAACCATACATAACATAGTTATTAAAAATACAAAATATTTTTTTAGTTATTGTTAACCCACTCAACAGTAACTAATATAATATCGTTAATTTGGTAGTAATATAGTATATTAGGCCAGGTACATCACTTGGCATTAACTAGGACGGCGAGAAAAACAAAACTCTGGCAGAGAAGTGATCTAGCTAAATTGTACTTTTCCAGAAAATTCACAATTTAGAGCTGCTGATGTTGCTTTACCCAGGTCTTCTCTCGTGCATTCCTTTTGTAAGTTGGTGCCAATGAGCAGGTGAGCAATTGTTTGTTTGTACGTGGCCACATGACCAGAGATGCCAACAAGAACTTCACCTAATGCACAGAACTCACTTTAGGAAATTCGGGAGGTTATTGTTGATGAGTTGTGTGCGATAGGTGACGTTATTGATGGTATTTTTTAAAGTAAGTAAATAGTTACATGAAAATAAAGTGATTTTTGTCCAGGTGGCGGAAAACTTTCAAATTACACTATGAGAAGCCGCTTCATGAAGTGGATGTCCTTTTCGTGAAATGTATAATTACATCTTCTGGATTCAACATATACATGTATCATATAATATTTTACATAAAATTTTAAAATAAAAAATTCTTCTGCAGTGATGGATTTACGCATAGGCACAGTAGGCACGTGCCTACGGTGGCAAATTTTCGGGGGCGGCAATTTTTTTTAGAAATGTAAATTTTAATAAATATTCGCCGATCAAAAACCGCGACGTTTTCTGATGTAAATTCATATAAAGTAAGATTTTTTAAATAATTTTTATTATTCTGGTGCATTTGTAATTATCGTGTTTTTCAGGGACTTAGGTGATGAAATATGTGCTCTATTTTCAACAAATATCCAAATAATAGATATCATGTTTTATGCTTTTCAGGGCCGGCTTGAGGCAGGTGCGAATGGTGCAACGCAACCGCATCAGGCCCCAGCCTTCAAAGGAAAAAAACCCCCGCGATTTGTAAACAATTCATATGTATTTACTACTAATTAGTTCAATATTTTTGTATTCTTTAAAATTTTAATCTTACAACTCTTCAGATTAAAAAGAAAAATTTGATTTCTACAATAAAATTATTGATTACAATAATGAAAATGACTATTTACATAAATAATTATATATTTTAGTTTTAAATTTATCACACTCTTCTTAATTTGCCGTCCATAGTAATGTCTAAGCAGCGTAATGCTTTGGCGGTCATTCAATCTCAAAATCTTATGTACCTAACACAAAATGAAAGTGGCAAGAAGTATTGTGCTAGTCACAACTTTATTTATGAGATTTAAAAAGCTGTCAATCTGATGGTGCAGGTCTTAGATGTTCGTAGAAACTACCTATACAGAAAAATAATTTGAATATGAATTTTTACCTCTCGCCAAGAGAGGTATTGGATTCATGCTAAAAATCGCATATCCAGATTTTAGTGAATAAGCACGTTTTAAGGTCCCTAGAATCCAATTATAACATTTTAACGATGATGTCCGTATGTGTGTGTGTGTGTGTGTGTGTGTGTGTGTGTGTGTGGATGTGTGGATGTTGGATCACGATTTCTCAAATACTATAAGACTTAAGACATTTTTAACTACGGATTCCTCAATCTAACAATAATGGGAAGAGTTGATTAAGTTTTGGTAACAATTGGACAACGGGAAGTAGTAGTTTCAAGAAAAAAATCATCTAAATATTATTTATCGAAAATTTATGTATATACTTATATTAAAGAACGTTAAATTCTTTATTCGATAAATATGAATTCATTATTGTATCTTCTATAGATTTAGAGATAAAGAAATGCATATAAAATAATTTGGTGTAAAAATTCTCCGATCAAACTACTTCAAGGCAAGAAATTCAAATGTTTGTAATTGACACATAAGTGTCACTGTCAAAAATATTTGTACATTATTATGAAGATTATGAAAATAAAAAAAGTCAACAACGCAAAAGAATATACGTAAAAAAGAATATAAAAGGAATTTGCGAAAAAATTATGAATATAAACAAAAGAAAAGGAAAGTAGAAAAAGAAAATTTCAGGATATTGAATATAAAGAAAATGTATGTATTGTACACAATTTATATTAAAATATCCCATAGATTTTGCAAATATATGTTAGAATTATTTTGTAGTGAGACTTGAATATATGTATTTGTATTTAAAAATATTTTTCGTTTAATGCGTAAAATCAAGTAAAATATCTGGCGAGAGGTTATGTGCTGGCCACATCAGATTTTTTTTCTGGGGAACCGGGTTCGATCCCTACCGACGCCAATTTTTTCGAATTTTAAATGGCACAAAACTGACTCCTCTGGTGCACTCTCCACGCCAGCAATGAGTGCCCGTGAGGTGACGCATGGTAAACGCCCGCACGGTTCAAATATGTCATTATCATTACCGAAATCTGTGTACAAAGCAGATTGGCACACCCAGCAATGGGTAATATGCCGTGATGATATATTAATTTATTTTTTATTTTTGATGAATTAGAAATATTTTTACTGAAGTTTTTTTTTAAAGAAAAGCCGGTTTATAATTGATTGACCCTCGAGTATTTCTGTTATTTTCAAGAGCACCACAGTAAAATCTTGCACATTACCCAACAAAAGATCAAGCCAGCGCTGTCGGTAATTGTAACGTATCTTTAATTTTACATTTATTAAATTATTAAAAATTCAAACTTATCTTAATTTAATCAAAAATAAATCAAAAGCGAAAAGTGGAAATATTAAAAAAACATAATATTTCACCATTTCTATTGTAATTTTTGGTTAATATTTAAAAATTTATTTTATTTCGTCCGTTAAAAAAGTGCACTTTCTCATTAAAATGTGTTCATAAAGTTTGTAGGTATTTTTCAACATAATAAAAGCAGAAAGGAAGGTACATTTTTTAAAGCAAACGGGTGAAAAAATTAAATGCTATAGCAATTTTTTATTCACGCTTATATTGTAAACGAAAAAAAAAATGTATGCAACTAGAGTAAAACCTACAGCTCGTGTGGTCAAACTTTCTATTCGTGAAATGAGACTATACTTTTAATATTCTAAAAAGGCGGCAATTTTCTGGGTGTCTACGGGCGGCAAAATTCTTAATCCGCCCCTCTTCTTCTGTTTAATATTGTCTAAATGAAGAAACATTATTATATATTTTATAAAATCGATAATAATTTTATATTTCATTACTGGCCAGTAGCACCGCTTATAGTTAATGCCTTAAGTATAGATTAACAAAAACAGTGCATATCGAAATTTTGACAGTAATATTTAACAAATCATTAGGCATTTCGTTGATATTGCCAATTTAACCAAAAGTTAAAATTTAACTACATGCAGTGCAAGTTCAACTGGCTATACAAATTTTAATTTAATCTTAAATAAAAATTTGTAAAATGAATATATAATGATAACCTACTAAATGATTTTTGTAAATGCTACAAATATATTTGTTTATATTTTCTTATTTATTTATCTATTACATTTTATTTCATGTCACTGTTAACTAGCAAAAAAATTATAATTTTATTTTAAATGTATAATTTAAATTTTATTTACATACAAAAGTAACCATCAGTTTTAAATTCTACTTCTGCGATATGTTCCGCGATTACAAATGTTACGGATTTGAAATATTGGCTCATTTAGAGCCAGTTACACTGCTTGAAGTTAAATATTAACTATTGCTTAAATTAACAATATCGTATCGAAACGAAATGTCAAATGAGTTGTTAAATATATCAGTATCTTTTGTATTTCTAATAACTATGTAATGTATGGTATGATTACGATAAATAGATACCTACATACTTACTTGTTTTACCCTATCTGCTTCCAATCATATGTATATGGGTGCCTCTTCCGTAGCTATTCTCATTACTTTAGTTATCTGTATGTTTATTCTCATTCCATATTCTTCATCTTTCATCCAAATATGAATTTAACAAGATATTAATAGCGGCAAGTTTCTATTTAAGTTAGTTTTTTACCTCCCGCTACCATTGGTAAGGGAGGTATAGGGATCGTCCTAAAAATCGCATATCGAGATTTTGGTACATGTACAGGTTCTAAGGTCCCTAGAAACCAATTTTAACATTTTCACGATGATGTCTGTATGTGTATGTATGTGTGGATCCTCACTCTAACTCAAATACTATTATTCAGAAAATTTTGAAACCTTGCACTGAGAAAAAGATATAATTACGTGAATTGCAAATTTATTTGTTACAAATAAATCCTAAGCTTGAATAGATCCAAATATATCTACAATTGAAGCAATGTAATAATTTATTTGAAACATTTATTTGTCTCAAATAAATATATATTGAGATCAATTATATCTTCTATTTCATGAGAACTATGCATTTATTTACGTTAAAAATGATTTTAATTTCGCTAAATTTATTTAATTATTATTGGATATATAATAATTTATTTGAGTCAAATTTAAAAAACCTATCTCTCATACCCTGTCCACTCTAAATAGATTAAAATTGAAGGAAAATAATTAAATAAAGACTAGTACATTTAATTTATTCGTACGCCATATTTTTATTAACACACAAATTACATCCGTAAGTATATTAATGTACTTATAATAAAAAAATATAAATACACAATCCCTACAGTTACCGATGCATGTGCCTTGGCATAAAAGATGCACTAAACATGCAAAGCAAATATCCAAAACTCCACTCAAGTAGTATATTTTTCACTATTTCGTCACCCATATTCACTACTTTTTAGCACACGAATGAAAAACAATCACCAGAAATGAACACTGTCAGGAATGAGCACCACCATAAACGAGATGCAACGTACAACAAATGATAAGTCACCACTTAAAATCGTCATTTGACAAATAGAATATTGTTCACTCAATGGAAATAGCATTTAGCAATAAATATAGATTCATACAATAAAAACTATTTTTCATTTTAATTAATATAAAGTTTACACAAATATATTATGAAATTAATTTTAAACAATTACATATTTGTAAGAAACAAATAAATATTTCAGAAAATTATAAATTTATTTATTAAAAATCTCAATTTAAAATACTAAACATAAATATATAAATTTATTTGAGAAAATTAAATTAAATTTAAATGAAATAATATAACTGAATGAATAAAATACATTTCATATTAAAGGTTGTTAAATTGTATTTGTTGCAAGGTTGCAATAATTGATGAATGAAGTACCCCTTAATTATGAATATTTATTTGCTAATAACCAGTCATTTTTCTCAGTGTGTATTTCGAACTTTTTCTATTATGGAAAGAGTCCATTATATTTTGATGTAAATCAGATAACAGGAAATGGCACTTTATAGGAAACTCAAAATAGTTTTTCTTCGAAAAATACCTTTAAATGATATTTTTTCGAAATTAACATTATTATAAAAATTAAAGATTATTAAGTTTTCTACAGATTTGCATTAATACTTTTTCTACATATATTATGGATAAAGTTATAAAATTATCTATAGTTTAAATCCCAGAGCCTACGCTTTAAACAAACAAAACTCCTTACACAGTTATTCAAATGTATGTAACTGACAGATAAATGTCACTGTCAGTGAACTAATCATTTCAAATTAATAATAGTAACGTATTTAAAAGAAAAAAGTAAATAGAACAATAGGAAAGGAATTCAATACAGTTTCCAGCAAAAGTAAATATGTAGGTATGTATTTAGATTAATAAAAATTAAGGACTCGTAAAAAAGTTTAAGCTAATCCTCAATTTTGGATTAGTGAATTCTATTCTATCCCGGTATTTAAAATATAATCTTCATTTTATTATCAAAAAAGGTAGTTACTTGGGTTAGATTATTAGATTAGACTATATTTTAAGAAATACACTGCCAAAGTAAAATTCGCTAATCTAAAAATAAGGATTAGCTTAATACTTTTTGTGACTCGGGCGGTTAATGGCGGGAGGTATTGTGTTAGCCACACCAGATTTTTTATTTATTTGAGATTAACTATAGCAAAAAATTCGGCTTGGAATACAAATTCCGAACTGCACATACGAGTATATCACTCTATACATATCTTGGCATGTATATTTTCCTAACGTGCAAATATATCCTTTAAAGTTATATTGCCTATACATTTTGGGCCTTGTACATTCGTGACTGTACAAATCTATACCATGAAGTTGCCCATCAAAGAATTCGAACTTGGCGCGTTATCTCATCTCGAAGTACACTTCGAAAATAAAATAAATTTTATTCCTTTTAATAAAAACTAGAAACGTAAAGTTAGCCTAAAACATAATGCAAATATTACACATGTTTTTATTAAAATACGTTTTGTTTTTGAAGTGTAATTCGAGATGTAGTTAACGCGCCAAGTTTGAATTCTTTGAAGTGCAGCAACTTCATGGTATAGATTTGTACACAGTAACAAATGTACATGGCGAGAAATGAACAGGGCAATATAACTTCAAGTAACATATTTGTACGATAGAAAAATGTATATGCCAAGAAATGTACTGATTGATATGTGTGTATTTAGGAGTTCGTATGCATTCCTAAAACTGTAGCGTGAAGATGGAGTTACATTAAGCAAAAAATGCATGCTATACAGCAAAAAATAGCAAAAAATGAGTAAAATATGGGAATGCCAAAACATTTTTGATTTAAGTTAGATGTAACTCTAGCGTGAAGATGGAGTTACATTTTTAATTCGTTTATAGCTTAAGAATGGATTAAGCAAAAAATTAATGCTATACAGCAAAAAATAGCAAAAAATGAGTAAAATATGGCAATACCAAAACATTTTTGATTTAAGTTAGTTGTAACTCTAGCGTGAAGATGGAGTTACATTTTTAATTTGTTTATAACTTAAGAATGGATTAAGCATAAAATTAATGCTATACAGCAAAAAATAGCAAAAAATGAGTAAAATATGGGAATGCCAAAACATTTTTGATTTAAGTTAGATGTAACTCTAACGTGAAGATGGAGTTACATTTTTAATTTTTTTATAACTTAAGAATGGATTAAGCAAAAAATTAATGCTATACATCAAAAAATAGCAAAATATGAGCAAAATATGGCAGTACCAAAACATTTTTGATTTAAGTCAGTTGTAACTCTAGCGTGAAGATGGAGTTACATTTTTAATTTGATTATAACTTAAGAATGGATTAAGCAAAAAATTAATGCTATACAGCAAAAAATAGCAAAAAATGAGCAAAATATGGCAGTGCCAAAGAATTTTCGATATAAGTTAGTTGTAACACCAGCGTGAAGATGGAGTTACATTTTTTATTTGTTTATAACTTGAGAATAGCTATAGCAAAAATTTCATGATGTACAGCAAAAATAGCAAAAAATGAGCAAAATATAACTATGTGAAGCAAGATGTGGCATTGTGATATTGTAACTCCAACTTCACGGACCCGCGTGCTGACCCACCGGGCAGTTTCCCGATAAACCGCCGGCGCCACTGACCAAAATTTCTCTTACATATCAGCAGCAGCACACCTCAGAACTAATAGTTTTGAGATCTGAAGAAGCGAATTTGATAAAATTTTGGCAGAAAGTTATACGGCACAAAGATTTATAAATAAATAATAAATTTTATTTCTATACAGGTATTTCAAAATTAAACAACAAAACTTCATTTTTAATAAATATCCTAAAACTAAGTGGACAAGATCATGTAATCAAATTTTCACAGATGCTTCGTTTTAGAGATATTTGGATGAGTACTATGAGGAAAATACTGCATTCTTATTCTTATAAGAATTTCTAGTTTTAACAATAAAGTTGTCAAAAATTGAAAAAGTTTATTTTAAACCAATGATAAGGGTTGTTAAATCAGGGGAGCGCACTGGCCACAATACGGGTTCTTCGCGACCAACCTAGCGTCTTTGATAATGATTATTCAATCTTTCCCTTGTACTTCTACTGTAATGTGCTTAGCAACTGTCTAATTAAATCAAGAATTTCGTCCCTTTTCTAATAGTAATAATTTTGCCCCAAATATAGAAATCATTGTTCAAAAAATTCATAAACCCTTAATTTTTTAACCGCGTACGTAAAAAATAGATCAACTATATAATTATCAATTATTCCCAATACCATGTGGATTTAACATTTGTTACAAGTATAAAATGCCTCATCAATCATTATATAATTTTTTTTTAAATTTATATCTAATTTTCCTTTCTAGGAGCAAAAAGTGTGGTAACTTTTTCCAAGTTACCTAATCAAATATACTGATACCACAGATCTCAAAATTATAAGACCAGGGAATTTATAATTTCACATAAAAAAAAAATGCAACAAAAACTTCTTTTACGGAATCCGGTATAGAAAAATTGTTCGCAAGTTATGGATACATGTTGAAGTCGGTTTATATCTAATTTTTCCTCCACCACGCTGACCCGGTTAAAAATAGGATAAAGTAGTTTAAAAATGTGAATTCGACATGAAATTATTTTTCATATCATGTATTATTGAATGTTTGTCGATGAGCATTTCACGAGGTACTATCACTTACACTCACATAAAATTTCTTTAATATTTTGAATAACTTCAAATTGTCAATTTTTACCTTCCGTCACCTTTAGGTAAGGAAGGTATTGTCTTTGGTCAAAAAATTCAGTGGTGAGTTTTTGATGAATAAGCACGTTTTAGGGTCCCTAGAATACGATTTTACTATTTTTACGATGATGTCTGTATGTGTGTGTGTGTGTATGTATGTATGTATGTATGTGTGTCCGTGTGTGTGTGTGTGTGTAACAAAATTTTCGTCTACGATAACTTCCATACTACAATTCTAAAAATTATAATTCTTTCGTATTTCTCTTCGTTACATCCATGCGAAGAGCTGATTAGATTTTGGCTAGAATTGGACAACCGGAAGTACCCTCATTTGAAGATTTTAACAGTTTTTCTTGAAAAAACTATGTTAAATATCATTTTTTCACTTTTAATGTTATTATAAATATTAAAGAATATTTTATTTTCTATACGATTTGACTGCATTTTATACCTAATATTAAATGTATATAGAGTTAAAAAATTATAAAAAAATTAAATTTCATAAAGTAGCCATAGCTGTGGAAACAGCTACTATATTTTGAAAATTTTGATTGTAAGATGTCAGTGTCAAGTGAAATTGACATAGTGTGTTTATCTTATAATTTTACTGGAAATAGGCATAGAATCTTTTGCTTTCTGTATGGAATTTGTATAAAATACATACAACTGCTTTAAGGTAATGTACAAGAAATAATAATAATAAATCTTTTATTTCTGCAGATACATTACACTGTATATAGAAAACGTCACAAAATAATAATTTTCTGTATGAAATTTGCTAAAATACATGCAACTGCCGGAAGGTAATGTACAAGAAATAGAATATTTAATTTAGCAAGGAACTTTTCGTATGAAATTTGTATAAAATACATAGAACTGACGGAAGGTAATGTGCTGGCCACATCAGATTTTTTCATTTTTTCATCATCTCTGTCGCAATTAAAGATACAATAACGCGATTTGAATTCGACATAAAATTTTCTTTTAAATCATATGTACCGCACGACTTGAAGAATTTTTATATGAGTTTAAGTGTAAGTAACTCATCGGCATAAATCGTGTCTTACATAATGCGAAAAAAAATTTCATACCAAATTCAAACTTTTGAACCGCATTATATAATATTTAACCGGGTCAAAGAGATAGAAGAAAAAAATTAAGAATAAGCCTATTTTAGATGTACGCTAACTTCATAGGACCGGTAACTACAGAATCAATAAACTATTTATTGAACAGTTTTCATGCAACCCAGCATTAATAATGATGCTCCGAACTGTAAAATGTGTTTTTCGAATAATTTCAGCCATTTACCCTGGCATATTGTTTGAGACAGAATTGCCTCTCAGCTAAAGTTGACCTTTGTCTCCAATATTTTACGACTCATTTTTTTAAATACAAAAATATCAAAAAGACGTATACATGTTCACTCTGAGACAGGTGTCGTGCAAATAAACATTAAATATCTATACTCTGTTTTTAAACTATAGACAGTAACTATAAATTCTAGTAACAAAATGAAAGCCTGTGATTGGCTGCTGCGCTGTTTCGTGAAGCCGCATTTAACCAGACGAAATTTCAAGTTAGCCTTCAAACGTAATTGAAACGCCAAACTCTCAGTAGTTGTCAAATCACTTGTTGAATTTGCACGTGATTTTTGTTCATTTCTCTTTTTGTGATATTTCACGAATAAAAACAGTTCTTTTCAGAACTTCTAGTATTTCATTAACGCTGTGTATTTTTATATTATCATTTATCACGCTTTCTTTTTCTTTGAGACTTTCATTTTACAAGTTCAGTATTTTTGATTCCGCGTGCTTTTACAATTGAGAAGATGAGTTGTCCAAGCTCAAGTGCAATGCTTTATGTTTCACCACCGAAGAAACGCCGGCGTCTAGATTTGGGAAACTTTCCTGTAGCTGAGAAGCAGTGCGTTTTAAATATGTATAAAAAGTTAGTGACAGATTCGCCTGACATGAAAATCACAGCTATTGTACGTGAAATTTGTAATACAGCAGGTAAGAAGCAACTTTTTTTAAAATTAATATGTTATCATGTTAAAATCATATTTTTTCAGGTATTTCAGAGTCTTCAGTTTACCGTATTATAAGAGAATACAGTGAAACTGGAAATGTTTCGGTATCGCAGCGACATGGTGGAAGACCTTCAACAGTTTCCACGTACAGTGAATCTAATAAAAATGCTGTGCGTCGAATAGTACATAGTTTCTTTTTCAAAAATGAAATGCCAACTTTAAATGAAATACAAAATCCAGATTTGCCATCTCTGAGCCATTCATCATTGTATAAATTGTTGAAGCAACTTAAATTTAAGTAAGTTCATAGTTTAATAAAAATGAAACAGAAACAGTAATATTTTCATGATTTTATAGGTACTTGAAACGAAACCGAAAAAGTATCCTGACAGAGCGTGATGATAATATTCAGTGGAGACGAAAATATTTGAGAAGTATGAAGCAACTTCGAAATGAAGGTAGGAATATATATTACCTTGATGAAACGTGGGTCAATGAAGGGCATACAAAAGAAAAAGTGTGGATTGATACCAATGTCCGAAGCCGAAAAGAAGCATTCAATGCAAGGGATATAATTTATAAAATTTAGAGCTGCACTTTTTTGTTCAAGGATAGAGGGGGGGTTCTTACATTTTTTCTTAATGTGCAGTTGCTGAGTTTAATATTTTTTTCAGTGGCGCATATAGATTTTTATTTCGGAGGGTACAAAAAAATCTTATATTACAGATGTACAGGGTGAACACTAGAAATCATGATATAGGAAAACAGTTTTTGTCAATTATTATCTGTCTCGTAAAAATTATGTAAAACTTCATTCATGAAGATTTAGAGAAATTCTGAATTTTTAGATTAAACTTTTTAAATTTAAACTCTTGATGCCCAAGTACTTAATTAAAGATGTGGGAAAAACAGATTTGGTATGCGTTATTTCAAGAAATAAGCGTCCATAAACTGTCAAATATATATTTTTGACATGTTCTACGGATGTGAGAAGAAAGTACTACAAGATAACAAAGAAAAACCGAAGAGGGAGACCAAGGAAAATATGAAGAGAAAAGATGAAAAAACAATGGACAAGAGAAACATAAAAGGGAAGGAGGCAAAATAGTTAAGAAAGGACAGGAAACAATGGAGAAATATGTGGAAACGGAAACCAAACGAATAGCCAATCCACACCCAGTTTTATACCAGAGAGGGTGGAAAGGTTTGGAATTATGTATGTATGTACGTGATTTGACATATTGCATAACTTTCATTTTTAAAAAATCTGCATATACTTATTTTTTCCACGTCTTTAAATTAATATTTCTGGGACAACAAAAAAGCAAATTTAAGAATTTTGATACCTAAAAATTCAGAATTATATTTACTAAATTTTTTTGTATAAAACAGTAAATAATGTTTAAACTTTAAACAACTGTTTTCCCACGTTAAACGCGTATGTCGCGTTTTCCAGTGTTCACTCTGTATATAGAAAATAACGTAATAATATACCGTAACATAAAGTTTACTGAAATATAATCAGCCTTTTAAGAGAAGTGTAAAAAGGTCTGTTAACTAATGCAATACGTAAACATACGTGGCGGAGTCAAATGCGCTCGTCTATGGAACGTAAGTTAGCTCCGCGTTTTATAAAAAATGTATTTGAGTGCAACAAAATTATTACTCTCGTATTAGTAAATAAAATAATTTAATAATGTAAAAATATTTTCAGGGTGGGCCCGGGCCCCTCGGGCGTCCCCCTATATATGCCACTGGCCTTTCTAAAGACATAAATAAAAAATATTTCACCACATTTATTTACTTACATAAGAATAGGTGGCAAAGGCAGAAACTATGGACTAAAAGACAACTACAATATTCAGATGTATTACGGGAAATGCTCGTTCTAATAATTAAAAATTTATTTTGTACTTCTTGTTTCATGTACATATTTGAATAATAAGTAATATATAAAAAATGAAAGCAACTGCAAAATTTGAATTTAGAGCAGCATTTGTAAACTGCAGAAACAAGTCAGAGCTGCACCAAATTATATTCCCTGATTCAATGAAGTTTTTTTAACTGGTTTAAAAAATCCTTTAGGAAAAGGAAACAGACTTGTTTTGCATGTTGGTTCTGAGTTTGGTTTTGTTGATGAAGGCTTATTATTACGAGTATTTGAAAGTAAAAAAAACTGGAGACTATCATGAAGAGATGAATAGTGCTGTGTTCAAAGAATGGTTCGCTAAACTTTTACATAAATTACCAGAAAATGCTGTATTTGTAATGGATAATGCGTCGTATCACAGCAGAAAATCAGAAAAAAATCCTATGTCGTCGTCAAGGAAAACTGAGATGCGGGAATGGTTACGTTCAAAAAATATAAATTTTGATGACGACATGGTTCGAGCGAAGTTCCTTCAATTAATTCAGTTTCATAAAGATAAATTTAACTTATACGTAACGGATGAAATGGCAAAGAAATAGGAAAAAATTGTTTTCAGATTACCACCATATCATTGCGAATTAAATCCAATTCAAATGATTTGGGTAAAGCTGAAAAATGAAGTTGCGACAAAAAACACTACTTTCAAGTTGTAGGATGTGAAACATTTTTTTTTACGAGCAGTTCAAGATGTAACAAGTGCTGATTGGCAAAACTGTGTTGCCTACGTCATTAAAGAAGACAAAATGTGTAAATTAGATGGAATAATGGATAATTTAATTGAACCTTTTATTATTTCACTTCGCGATGAAAGTAGTGACACTAGTTCATCAGACAGTTCCGATGAAGACAATTAAATATAGTTGCTGGTTCCGTTATCTGCTATGTGGAGCACACGACTGGAATAATTTTTATTGACATTGCTTTTTACTTGCATTTATAATGGTGCAGGTCTGCAGTGATGAAAAGTCCGTTCAACATCCAACTGGACTCGTTAAACAATACTTGTCTTGGAGCACGTAAACGTATCTACTGATAAATAAATGTTGTTTAAAAATATTTTTCATAATGTACATTTTCTTAGTTTTTTTTTTTGAGTTGTTCAAGTAAAGAATATAATATTTAGAATTCATTTAATTGTTTCTGTAATTTTGTATTCATATTTCGATTTTGTTTATTCAGGACAAAGTGATGAGAAAAATATTGATTTTAGTGTAATGTTAATGCAATGTAATACTATACGTAATATTTGATTCTGACATTCTACAATTTTTGTAACATTATCTACTTTCTCAGGAAGTTTGGATGACAAAGATAATTTTTATTAATAATTAATAATATTTTGTATGTAACATTTTAAACACATTATGACATTGCTTGCACATTAGAAAATTATATGTATTGAAGTATAAATATGTTAATAATGTCAATATAGTGAATAATTGTTTTTGTTTATTTTTTGTATTTTATAGGTTTTTTAAGTATTCTTAAAATGCCCTAAAAAGGCGAAATTGATCGGTTAGGTAATTTTTTTTAAATATTTATTTATTTGTATGTGATGCATTGCATAAAAGCAAAAGTTGACAGTATATTTAAAAATATATAAATTTTTTATCAAGGAATTACAAAAAAATAATGCAATTAATTTGTAATTAAAAGTTATGTGTTTATGATTTTATATGAATAAATTAAGTAGATTATCTATAACAGTTTTTGTTAATGAAAATATAACCTGGAAAGTATAAAAGCTGACGTGACCTTCATTTTAACATTTCTATTCCCCCGCCAAATAAATCTAGTGACTTTCTTGGTAACTTCTAGCGGTGTAAATGTGACTTCGTCTATTGCTGTCTATAGTTTAAAAACACGGTATAATTGTGTCATTTTGTCACAGATATTATTTTGCGTAAGATTATTTTTATTAAATTTATTATGGTTTGTCTCTAATTAGCTATTTAGGTACGTAACCGATGCTGTTGGATAAGAGCTACATTTAATGATACTGGTATTCACGTATTTTATTTCAGTTTATTTCTAGATTTCAGTGTGAGAACATCGATATTATAGTGATTCAGGTGAGAGAGTTAATCTAGCATGTGTATGATTGTGAGTGTGCATGTGAGCAGTACTGGGTACTGTAGTGGCCGCATCGTGTGAACCCGAGGGTCGCCAGCGTAGCAGCAGGGAAGGCTGTAGTGACCCACATCTGGTGTCGCCAACGGTAGCAGCAGTTAGGGCTGTAGTGATCTGATCCAGTTGGTTAAGAGGAATGTCTCCGGATCACCACCGAAGCGGCAGTGGTTCCGTAGTGGCCGCTCGTGTGAACCCGAGGGTCGCCAGCGTAGCAGCAGGGAAGGCTGTAGTGGCCCACATCTGGTGTCGCCAACGGCAGCAGCAGTTAGGGCTGTAGTGATCTGATCCAGTTGGTTAAGAGGATTGTCTCCGGATCACCACCGAAGCGGCAGTGGTTCCGTAGTGGCCGCTCGTGTGAACCCGAGGGTCGCCAACGGTAGCAGCAGGGAAGGCTGTAGTGACCCGCATCTGTGGTCGCCAGCGTAGCAGCAGTTAGGGCTGTAGTGATCTGATCCAGTTGGTTAAGAGGAATGTCTCCGGATCACCACCGAAGCGGCAGAGGATCCGTAGTAACTAGCGGTACTGCCCGTAGTTGCCAACATGTGTGTACGGTGTGTGAATGCCTGAACCTTTCGTAAATGATTGCCTTCTCACTGAGTATTTCTCATGTGTTAATTCTTTTACAGAAATAATCACGGCGTGAAGGAGGATTCCGCGTGACCGGGTTCGGCCAGGCGATGGTCATCTAGATTTGTTATTATTTTTGTATTAATACTGTATATACCGGTTTGGGTGATAAATGAGTTTTAATATTTTAACTTTCAGCGCTAACATTTAATCGTCATTTATAACATTTCAGAAGTGGGATAAGAACATTTTTAACTTTCAGCTTTTGAGATCACTCCAACAAAGCTTTTGGAACAGTGCGGATATTAATTACGTTTATGTTTAGCTGGATTACGAACCTGGAACAACATTACAACATGACCTTACCTAACAACAGTCCTCAATTTCAGTATGTACGTTCACTTTACGCGCTATGCATAAATGGGACGAAATAACTACCATCATGTATGTGAGATTTCGCTGGAGAGGGTATGCAGAAATATGGTATAAAGCGCTACAACGAATAAATCATTCTTGGGAGACATGGAAGGCTATGTTGTTGAAGGCATTTCCGTCACAGGAAAATTATTTTCAGTTGCTTCAAGAAATGATTGCTCGCAACAAGAAACCGGATGAACTTATGTTGCAATACTATTATGAGAAGCTGGCGCTACTCAACACTTGCCCTTATCAGAGAATGCAAGAAGCCGCAGTCTCTTTTATTATTTTAGAAGACGGTAGAAGATAAATTAGCGACACGAAACCTTTCTACTCCCCTTAAACGCGATTTACATCGTACTTTTCAGAAGAACAAGTGGCCTTACTATACTACGCAGCAGCACGACGATGGAATGGAGAACACTTGTTGTTTTATTTGTGGAAAATTGGGACATACACGCTCACATTATAACAAAAAACGGCAACGAGTATCGAATTGTGCAGAACGAAATGGAGGCGAATTCAGTGGAAGTAGGAACCAGCGACCACAACAACGTCAACATCAGCATGTTCAACGTCAACAAGAGCCACAACCACAACTGCCAGAAAGGAACATCTTAACAACTTCTGCGGAGGTAAGCGGTAATTGTCTAAGCATACGTCGATATGGGGTCCACTTGCATAACGATGAAGGAAACGAGCACTATTCCCGCGAACAATTGTTGTAGCAGACAAAGATATGGAATGTGTTCTACCAGTCTTGAACTGATGCGGAATTAACAATTCAGAAGGATAAAATTATAACAAGAAGATGGAAGTGTCAAGCTGATAATACAGAAGCGCAAAAAAATGGAGGAATTTACTTTACGTAGGTTGAACTACACATGGGAACGGATACAAGTGTGGATCAACGCGAACAACTAATACGTCTGCTGAAGGAATATAGGGAATGTTTTATGAAAATTGTGAAGGATATTCGATGCGCGAATGCGACCGAAGTGGATATTTTACTGACTGATGATACACACAGTACTTACAGGCCGTATAGATTGTCAATTCCAGAGAGACAACAGCGCTTCGGATGTTGATGCTGCAGGAATTTTGGGATTGATACCTCGAGGACGAGGAACTTTTCAGGATGGCCGAACTGTCACAGATATTATTTGGCGTAAGATTATTTTTATTAAATTTATTATGTTTTGTCTCTAATTAGCTATTTAGGTACGTAACCGATGCTGTTGGATAAGAGCTACATTTAATGATACTGGTATTCACGTATTTTATTTCAGTTTATTTCTAGATTTCAGTGTGAGAACATCGATATTATAGTGATTCAGGTGAGAGAGTTAATCTAGCATGTGTATGATTGTGAGTGTGCATGTGAGCAGTACTGGGTACTGTAGTGGCCGCATCGTGTGAACCCGAGGGTCGCCAGCGTAGCAGCAGGGAAGGCTGTAGTGACCCACATCTGGTGTCGCCAACGGTAGCAGCAGTTAGGGCTGTAGTGATCTGATCCAGTTGGTTAAGAGGAATGTCTCCGGATCACCACCGAAGCGGCAGTGGTTCCGTAGTGGCCGCTCGTGTGAACCCGAGGGTCGCCAGC
The DNA here is from genome assembly GCA_963082715.1 of Harpalus rubripes. Taxonomy (NCBI): domain Eukaryota; kingdom Metazoa; phylum Arthropoda; class Insecta; order Coleoptera; family Carabidae; genus Harpalus; species Harpalus rubripes. The sequence continues at coordinate 35,467,688 of OY720455.1, read as the reverse complement.
GTAGCAGCAGGGAAGGCTGTAGTGGCCCACATCTGGTGTCGCCAACGGCAGCAGCAGTTAGGGCTGTAGTGATCTGATCCAGTTGGTTAAGAGGATTGTCTCCGGATCACCACCGAAGCGGCAGTGGTTCCGTAGTGGCCGCTCGTGTGAACCCGAGGGTCGCCAACGGTAGCAGCAGGGAAGGCTGTGGTGACCCGCATCTGTGGTCGCCAGCGTAGCAGCAGTTAGGGCTGTAGTGATCTGATCCAGTTGGTTAAGAGGAATGTCTCCGGATCACCACCAAAGCGGCAGAGGATCCGTAGTAACTAGCGGTACTGCCCGTAGTTGCCAACATGTGTGTACGGTGTGTGAATGCCTGAACCTTTCGTAAATGATTGCCTTCTCACTGAGTATTTCTCATGTGTTAATTCTTTTACAGAAATAATCACGGCGTGAAGGAGGATTCCGCGTGACCGGGTTCGGCCAGGCGATGGTCATCTAGATTTGTTATTATTTTTGTATTAATACTGTATATACCGGTTTGGGTGATAAATGAGTTTTAATATTTTAACTTTCAGCGCTAACATTTAATCGTCATTTATAACAATTTTTTATATATAATTTGTTTTTATAACAATTACTTAAAATTAACCATTTTTTAAAAATAGTTAGTGATTATCATTGAGTCGGAAATATTAAAAGAAGAATATGATTAATATTTTACCTATATTTATTTATTTATTTATTTATTTATTTATTTATTACAACTGCTCAACAGGATTATTCCCAATGAAAGAGCAGGAAACACACTTAAAAATATACAATACAATAAAGAATAATATTTGGCAGAATAAAATGTATGAAGGATATTATTATTTATACTTTTGAAAATTTGACTAGGCTTTAGAAGAAAAACGTAAAAATTAGAGAATTTAATATTGTAGTACGAACACATGCGATAAATGGGGGAAACCTGTAGGACATTAGTTCGGGGAGTACGAAGATAGAAAGTACATGAGTAGCGGGTGGAAATACGAGGAATTTGGAAGTTAAGACAACTAGTGGATATGGGATCATCAATGTCGCCATTAATTAACTTGGATAAATAAAAAATTGAGTAAGCCTCACGTCTTTCCAAAAGACTTGGCATATTAAACATCTCGAGTAATTCGCAATATGATGTATTATAATCCGGGTAAATATTATTTATTGTAAAAAATATAAATTTTAGAATTTTTTTCTGAACTTTTTCTAATAAATCTTGATGACATTCGTAAGTGGGGTTCCATACAATAGAGCACTATTAAATTTTAGAGCGCACCAATGAATAATAAAGAGTAAATATGGAAGAAATATTTTTGAATGGTCGGGTATTACGTATTATAAAACCAAGCAATTTAATGGATTCCTTGTAAATATTGTTAATATGATGAATAAATGACAATCTAGTGTCGAAAATTACTCCCAGATCTTTAATAATGTTAACCCGAAGTAAACTTTTATTATCAATTTTATAGTCAACCAAAAGAGGATGAGATTTTCTCGTGAATGATAAAATATTACATTTATTAATATTAAGAGATAACGAGTTGATGGAGCACCATTCATTAATAGAATTAAGATCATGTTGGAGTTGTAAACAATAGTCAATAGTTTTTACAGAATAAAATATTTTGACATCGTCAGCAAATAAAAGTTTCTCGCAATTAAATAAATAAAAGAAATAAAAGTGGAGCAAGGTTAGATCCCTGGGGTTCTCCAGATGTTGAGGTGTATGTATGAGATTTAAAGCCACGTATTTGGACATATAACTTGCGGTCTGAAAGATAAGAGGCTAGAAGATTAGTTAAAGCAGGAGAAAAAGAGTAAGACAGAAGTTTACTAACTAGAACACTATGGTCTATCCTATCGAAGGCTTTAGCAAAATCTGTATATACACAATCTACCTGACCTCTATTATCCATTATAGAAGAAGTAAAATGAGTAAAATTAACTGTTATAAAGTTTTAAGTTTTGTAGTTACATATAACAATCGTACAATTATGAAATTTTTGCATAGTAATTAATTTCTTGGTAATTTCCCGGTAATTTCCTGGAAAGTTATGATAATTTAAAATATTTTACGGTAATATCTGTAATTTCTCAGGTTTCTAAATCTGAATTGCAGATTTTATTTTTACGGGTTTTGAAAAAATGTTACCTATATTACTAAATTTAAATTAAAAATCGATTTAATATACAGTGTGTTTGAACTTTTATTTCTCTTGTTATTAGTTTTAGTGAATTCATCTATATAACATAAATTACCCCTATGCGTAATTTCGAAAGTAGCTCAATATTATTACTTCCGGTTTTCGAGTAATTAATAACAACTTTTAATTTTCAAATGGAACGCCCTATGTATTTGTTCATATTTAAAAAGTACATGAATTTTTTTAACAAATAATATAAAAACAATTATTTCTTATATTTTAAAAAATGAAATGGCGAATGATTAAAATATTATATTTTTATGCAATGCATGGATGAACACTATACAGAATGTCTCACAACTCGCGCCCCAGAGCGAATGAGGAAACACGAGACTGCACTCGAATGTGTAATTTCGAAGAAAAAAAATCTAGCTTAAAAGATATTCGAGAAAAGACGTCTTAAAATTGACCAATCAGAGACCTACACCTTTAACGTGTGTTTGCCGTAATTTCATGTTACTATGGTTTTATACAAATCAAATCTTCTTTAAAATGTGTGGGCGACTGTAGTTTTCGAAAAATGTCAGTGTCAAATTAAATTTGACATGGGGAATAAAAAAAGGGAAATTCTTACCATATATTCAGCCGCTGATTACTTAAAAATGATTATAATTTTCGGAGAATGTGGACGTAACCCCAGAGAGGCAGCACGAGTCTATTCGCAACGTTTTCCGGATAGAAATCTTGTTGATCATAAAGTGATATTGAGAGCCATCGCAAGGACGCATGAGACCGGTCAAGTTGTCAGATCGAATGACAATAATATTTTCGTTTAACACATTTTACACAGCTGCTACAACACGTTACACTGTTCGATAAAAATGATGATCTCGGATGACACTTTCGCTAACCTAAATTTGTTGACATTGAAAAGTCAACTCTAAAGTGACAAAATTACAGTAAGTCAAATAAATTTTGTAGTATATTTAAAACCTAGCAACCAGTTCTATTTAGTAATAATATCATCACGCCTCAAGATATCCTTCCGGGATTGGTGGATTAAAAAGTCCTGTAACTCCGTTATGCAAGCAGCCGCAAATTATTGTCTTCTATTTGTTAGCAACCTATTGTCGTCGGCAAGTGTCAGTTTCGTCTGGGACGCGAGTTGTGAGACATCCTGTATAAATAGATAAACGCTATATAGAATGAATAAACAAATATTTTTTTGATTTGTATATATATTACTTGTGTTCTCAATATTCGTATAGTTCGTCCAGAAATCATTTCAACAAATGACTTTTAAATCCTCTGTGTTAATACCAATCTTTGCTATTGTGAATATTTTTACGTTTCATGCAAATATAGTTTCTTTTCAGTGTATATTACATGTCTATGAAAGTTGAAAATTGCTTGAAACTATTTAAATGGGAAAAAGTTTTGTTGGGGTTCCGAAGAACCGTAGTTGAACACAGAGGATTTGAAAGTCATTTGTTCAAATGATTTCTGGACCAACTATATATACAGAGAATTTATACTTTCGGTATTACCTGCCGGAAATTAGGGTCTAAACTTTATGAATTATGGTCGTTTTGCAAGTATAGTTTTATGAAGTGATATAGAGTGTTCGAAAATATTTAGCGATTGACTTGACTCGGTAACCAGAAAGGCTGGCCCTTCTCAGCGGGGAGTAAGGTTGTTTGGCGTACAGGCACGAATAATAAGAAATCTTATACGTACGAATTACTTCATCAACCCATTATTTACATTTTTCATACCAGTATTTTCCAACATTTTTTTTATGAGAAAACTATTACTTCAGAAAAGTTTATAAGTACAATTACAGTTAAGTAAATATTGTATATAAAATGGGGTAAAGGATATTTTAAAGTCAGATGTTTATCAGTACTTTAGTAGTGAACGTTAAAAATGTTGCAAGATGAGAACGACAAATTTGAGGAGATTATCACAGTGGGAGATCAAAAACGCAAGCATCTATCCGACGATGCGAGATAGTTCTGTATGTTTTCAACTTTTTAAAAAGTGATAGTGACGAGACTGCGCCAGCAACGAAAACTGCTAAAATGACACAAGTGCCGTATACTACAGTACGAAGAATTATTCAGGAAGGTGTACCGTATAAAAAACAAAGAACTGATGCAGGAAATTCGCGAATTTTCAATGATTTTGAAAAAGATATCCATAGAAAAATATATTCACTTTACAATGAAAATATATTTCCTTCGCTTCGAGTTTTGCTTGAAAAATTAAAAAATAGATGTGATATTTCTTGTTCAATTAGTACTCTTCACAGTGTTCTTCGGAACATGGGTTTTAACTACAAGAAAATTGATAAACGTCAAGTTTTGATGCTGAGCAGAAGAATATGTCAGTGGCGGTATCATTATTTGGCAGAACTGAGAAAATTTCGTTAAGAGAATCGTCTAATTATTTATCTCGATGAAACGTGGTACGATACTTTGTTTAAAAGTTGAACCGATAAGAATACAAATTGTACTGCAAAAGTTTCAGTTTCGCAGGGTAAAAGAATAATTATTCTACATGCGGGAAGTGAACAAGGATGGGCGAAAGAAGCTTTGTTTCTATCGGGCCACAATAGGAAGAACGCTTATGTAGAATTTTTTATCTTTGAATTGACATCACAATCATTGTCATAAGTTAAAACGAGGGGCAACGATTCGCAAAAAACTGATTTCCCATGTTAATCTCCAATGTACACCTTGAAAAAATAACCTGCATAATTTTTCTTTATACCTTATTTTTGTACTCTTATGTCATTGTAAAATATATAATACAATATATAATTGTACTTAGGCATTTAATAAAAAAAATTCATGAATGAAAATAACTAATAAATAAATATATAATTTTATTGATATTTTTTTTCTTAATGTTACACTTATTAACCATAACTTAATTAATTATTTTATTTTTAATATAGGTAATTTGTATCTATTTGTGAAAAAATCAAGTGAAAGTATATTCTCAAATACTGCCCTGGTAAGTTTGACGGTAAGACCTGTCATAAATTTCATTAATCCTCTTATCGTTATACCTGCTGAGAAAAGCTAATGGAGTCAATTGCCAAATATCTCTATATACGAAACTGACTTAAGTTGGGTTTACAGCTTTTTATGGGGGATTGGGACAGCCTTTTATAGGGCGTTGGGGAGCCTAGCGGACTCATAAATTATTCGAACTTGAAGGCATGACTTGAAGAGTAAGAAATAGGTCGAATTAAAAAATTCATACTGAATTTTTGTATAAATTTTGTAAACTGAAAATATATAATAAGAAATAAGACACAGTAAATACAAATTTTTAGCTTATTAACTGCGGCACAAGATTTACATATTACAAAAGAACAACACATAGTAGAACAGATTTAGTACAGTGTACATAGTACAGTTGGAATTTTCGGGAATGCTTCATGACACAAGAAATTACCTAGCTTAAGGAACCTTTACCGCAAGTCCCATAAAACTTTATAACGAGCAATTGGTAGATTCTATAATGAGTTCTATATATCGCTTCATACAACAATAATTCCAGCACAATAAGATTTTGTATAATGAGGTGACCGTGCTGATCTGGTTGTATAGATCTAGGCGAATATTCAAAATCGACATACGAAATTTTTGTTTACGCTATATACAAAATGTTGCCTATAAAAGTGCTGCAGCATGTGTATACACAGCAATCATAGCAAAACATTATAAACTAGTATAACACTACATTGCTTCATGTTTACTTTCAACTTTGCAATTTAAAAACGTTATTTTTCTGGCACAACCCTGAAGATTTAATACCTTTTTAACTGTTGCGTGCAAACTACAAATAAAATTCGGAGTAATTCTTTATCTTATAAAAAGATCTCTTTCATTATACATGGTGTTAATACTAAGTCGTTACGTCCAAAAATGGTAGTTAGAACTCATTAAAACTAACAACTTTTCTTAGTTCCAATTTTTCAATTTGTGCCCTGGATCGTAGTTATTCGAGTTTTTTTGTTTTTCGCAAAATCGTCGTATCTCCCATATTTTAAGAAGTATTGTGGTTATTGAAAAACCTTGTTTTGAAATTTTTGATCGATCGCCATTTTCTCATTTAAAAAAAATGTAAATGCAAATGTTTTACATGGCCTAAAGGTAATTTAGAAAGAATTTTTTTAATAACTTTTAAAATAAGGAAGATTTAACGATTAACAAATAACTAGGAATTGGGAAACCAAATCAAAAATTTGAACTAAGAAAAGTTGTTTGTTTTAATGAGTTTTAACTACCATTTTGGGTGTGACGACTTAGTATTAACACCCTGTATACTATATACTTTGTCCCTTTCAATCAGATTATTATGTGAGTAAAACCTTCCAAGCAGTGTGATCAAAGTGGTTTGCTAACCACTTGAATTTAACATTGTGACGTAACTTTTCTCTAAAGGGTTTATTGAGTAACGGATGTTCTGTTGGGATACCGCCAGCTTTTAAACAGTGGAGACGGGCAGGGTTGAAAACCATAGGAATGGTTATAAAAAGGAATAAGGACGCCATGTAATTTTTTACCTCAAAATTACAAAAAGGATGGTAATAAACAAAATACTAAAAAGAGATCTTACCTACCGTAACGTTGTTGCCTGTAAACGACTGAGGTTTTGCAAAATAAAAGAAATAATTTAATAAAATAGAATTTAATAAACGCAAGTTATAGCGTGTTGCCGTGGAGGACTGTTCTACAGTGTGCTCACTGTAAGTTTCATTTTGACACTTTTGTATTTGTATTTCTTTTATGAAAATGATAATTGTATGTCATTGGAGCCCTCAGCTCATTGTTGTTATATTAGTACAGATCTATTTATTTTATATATAGTATTTTTTGGTATTTTTATATGTGAATACATTGTTGCCCATTGTTGCAACTTGTGATTCAGGCAGGTTGCGCGTATCATCTGGCATGTAGCCCACGTTTGATCTGATATCATTTCGAATAGTTGTAAGTGTATATATGCCGCACCCGAAACTGGGTCATGGCTTTAGGGTTCAGCAATTAGTGTGTTTATGATCTCATTATTTTTTTAACTTATACTCATTTTTTTGTATTGTTATTCATTTACAATTTTTACATTTTTTGCACCGTGCCTGAAGCACGCTATAACCTGCGTTCATTAAATTCTATTTTATTAAATTATTTCTTTTATTTCGCCAACCTCAGTCGTTTACAGGCAACAACGTTACGGTAGATAAGATCCCTTTTTAGTATTTTGTTTAGTATCGTCCTTTTTGTAATTTTGAGGTTAGAAATTACGTGGCGACCTTATTCCTTTTTATAACCATTCCCATGGTTTTCAACCCTACCCGTCTCCGCTCTTTAAAAGCTGGCGGCCTCCCAATAGAACATCCCTGTGGATTGTTACAGTTTATTTCCGCACTAGCTTTCGTAACTTATTTAACTTTCTTTTAACCTTATTTCTCTTACCGTATCATATTAAATCTGGTTCATGTTGTGTGTTTTCTAGTTTCCTTTCACGTTTCATTTCTTCACTAGTTTTTGTCAAATCAAATTGTTTAGTTTTGTTGTGTATATAAGGCTGAAATAGATTGTCTTCATGTAATTCATGGTTAATAAATCTGGAGTAACGTACCTCTTCTATTATTGTAGCTATACTTTAAGAATTAGGACTTCTTTTATTGCATTTCTTCATATTTTTCTAACCTAAGAACGGACCGCTAATATTTATAAGTTTATAAGTTGTATTTGGCAGGTAGTGTCTAGTTAAAGGTGCGTTTACGCTCCCGCCGCTCGACCCTTCAGTTGTTAATAATTTAATTTATGGTTAGCGAGCTTCTAGCACCAAACTGTATTATTTTTAGGGTTGCATTGTCCTTGTAAATTACTCTAGGAATTTATTCCAATTTTATTTCCTCGCTTAAACAATTGTTTATTTCTATGGTCGTTACTGTAAACCACCTTTTAGTTGTATTCTTGAGTTTTTCATTGTAATTTGTTATACGTTGGTGATAACTCCTTCCCGTGTGAAATTCTTCACTGTCTTGAAGTAGAGAACTTCCGCTTTTTGGGGGATTCTGGTCTAAGACTCGTGGTTGATCGGTTGGTGATTATTTAGCTCATAGTTGGCGAGCAAATTTTCTTTTTAAAGACGCGGAGTAGTATTTCCGAATATTAAAATTACCCAAGAGGGTCGCGCCAAGTGCGGATTTGCTTAATATCGGGATTTGAGGACTGTCCAGTGGGTTCTTGTTGTGGGTGACCACGTGTTGGTGTGTGCACCACTGTTTGGGTTTCTCCCGGACGTCCAACTCTACGGAGGATATATTGCTGCTCCCGCCGTCTTCGCTTCAGGACATTTCCACCGGGTTCCTGCTAACCTGCCGCCCAGCGCCCAGCTTCACCATTCCTATCCACCAGCCGCCAACTTGGATCATGGATGAGTCATTTTATTTTATTATTATTTTGTACACCATTTCATTGTTGCGCTGTATTAGCGACTACAGGTCCCATATAATTTTTGTGCACTTTATTAACGCATTATTTTTATAGTCATTATCAGGCTGAATTTACTGTCAATTTTTATTAACGCATTATTTTTATACAGTCATTATCAGGCTGAATATACTGTCAATTTTTATTAACGCATTATTTTTAGACAGTCATTGTCAGACTGTAATTACTGTTGTATTTAGCATCATTGTTGTTAACTAAATTTCTATCTTTTGCGGATTGTTCGTCGCCCGGTTTCAACTGGCTTGCATCGCCTGCGTCGTATGGTTGGCCAACAATAGACGCATAGATGTCGATCGGGTTACGGGCTGTTTCGGAAGGGCCGTGACATTTTATATTTACCTTTGTTTATTAAACATTTATTTTCATTTCGTATTTGCGAGTATTATTTTGTGCAAAACCTGTTACGTTTTCAGGCGACAGTGGAATCACGGTAAGTGTAATAATTTATTTAGTCATTGCCGTACGTTTCGTAATTTGACGTATAAAGAAAAATTACGTGGCGCCCTATATCCCTTCTATCATTAACATTAAGAACCCCCCCCCCATCTCCACTGTCTAAAAGCTGGTGGCCGCACAACTGTCAACTAGGGTGCGTAGTTGACTCCCGCACTTCTCTGTGCAAACTTAAGTCACAAATTTTGGCGCCCAACGTGGGACCAACCCCTAAAAAGAGCCTTGTTAATTTTCATTGTTGTGGCCATTGTTGTGCCAATTTTTGCCTTCATTGTTGTTGGCATTGTTGTCGTCATTGTTATTGGCATTATTGTCGTCATTGTTGTCGGCATTGTTGCGGCCATTGTTGTTGGTATTGTTGTTGCTACCATTGTTGTATCCTTGTTTTTTTTTGCTGCTGTCTTTAGGAAGGAATTTAGGGTCGGGTCACTATCAGGTCATTTTAGCGAGTAGGGCTTTATTAGTAGGAATATTAGTTTTGATTTACGGTATCATGGAGTTCAAAATAGAAACAGGTCGGTTAGACAAGGACGAAGTAGTGTATGAACTGAAGATTAGGGGTGTCGACGAAGTGAGTAAGGTGGAAGACATGACGCGTTCTCTTCGGGCATTGATTAAATTGGATAAAAATTCTAGCTTTGAATTTCCCGGGTATCCATTCAGTTTTAAGGATGATGCTGAGGCCCTTGAAGAAAACATCGCAGAAATTTCTAAATTAATCGAAAAATTTTCTGATATTAAAAACTCTCCCGCGTATAATAAGATTGGAACGAAAATCGCTCACGGGTTAGGTAGAATAAATGGGGCGGTGACGACGGAGAATTCTGAAGTAAAGCAACGCACTCAAGTTCTTTTGAAGTTAGTTACGCTTGGGTCGTAACTTAAATCAAAAGCTAAAGTTATGAGAACTTCTTCAACTCTTATTAACCCTTTATTGTACGCGTCCTTGGGAGTATTAGATTTGTCAGATTCGGTTTCGGATTCCGCAGAAGATAGTGAGGTAGTTGAGGCTACGGTGAAGCCAAGTGGTATGTCGATACCAGTGGTAAAATGGAATTTGAAATTTAATGGGGATTGTAGGCAAATGTCCTTAAGTTCATTTTTGGAGCGTGTAGAGGAATTACGTCATGCGCGTAATGTTACGAAAACACAACTTCTTGCGTCTGCTATTGATGTGTTCGATCGTATTGTGTTAGTCTGGTTTAGGGCGAACAAGCATTTATTTCGGACTTGGGACGATTTGGTCGCCGGGTTGCGCGATGAATTCTTACCAATAAACTATGAGGAAAAACATTTTGACGAGATAAAACGACGTACGCAAGGTCCAAATGAGTCGATCGGAGAATATATCGCGGCTATGACATTATTGTTCACTAGATTACAAACGAAACTCTCAGAAGAGTATAAAGTTAATATTCCGATCCGCAATATTCTACCGTTTTATCAAAGTCAGCTAGCTTTGACCGAAGTCAAGTCTACAACTGAATTACAGAAGCTCTGTAAAAACTAGATCAGAGGAAAGATTCCATTGAACGATTTGCACCTCCACCGCGGAAACAGTCGTCGCTAGAGCCAGACTAAGCCTATATACACGCCGATCCTACATTATCAGGTGATCCTTCCCCTTCAGATCAAATCGACGAAGTCAGGGAAGACAAGTCCCGTAAATGCTGGAATTGCGATAAACAGGGGCATATCGCTCGCAATTGTCCTGCCCTAAGTGTCGTTCGGGAAACGGCAATCGGTAGACGTAGACGGTCGTATACGTCACCGACTTTGTTATTATCGGCCGCTATTAATAAAGCACAGCTGGATTTCGTGCTCGCACACGTACAGGGCGATGAGCGACCCTACTTGGAGGTGACCATTTTGGGGAAAAGTTTTTTTTGGGTTGTTAGATTCAGGGGCTTCGCGAACCGCGAACGGGGTACGAACAAATGTTAAATTTGGGTTTGAAACTTAGGAATGGTCCAAGCAGCTGCACTGTAGCTAATGGAGAACGATGTTATAGTTCAGGTGAAATTGAAGCACCTATTCGGCTTCGCGATCAAGTAAAGTTGCTTAAATATGTGGTTGTCCCTTCTATGTCGCATAATCTTATATTGGGGGCGGATTTTTGGAAGATTATGGGGATCGTGCCGGATTTGCGGCGAGGAGAATGGACATTTTCGAAAAATCCTATTAGGGTAGATTCGGTCAATGGGGTCACTGCGCGCTCGTCCCTGACACCGAAACAAGAGGATGACTTGAAGCAGTTGGTAAACGGTATGTTGGGGGAGACTACGTCAAATGCAGTTGGGTGTACAGATCGGGTGGAACACGTCATCCGGACTAATAGTCCTCCGATTGCAAGGCTACTATCCGGTGTCGCCTGCGATGCAGCAACACGTGGACAGGGAGCTGGATGATATGTTGCAGAAGAGAATCTTCGAACGTTCAACAAGCTCGTGGTCGGCACCGATTTTATTGGTCCCCAAGAAAACGGTACATACCGCTTCTGCGTAGATTTTCGGAAACTCAACGGAGTTACTGAGCGAGATGCATATCCCTTGCCTTATGTATCGAGTACACTCGACAAAATACGGGACGCCCAGTACCTAACATCGTTAGACATTAAGTCAGCCTACTGGCAAATTCCGGTAGCAGAGGAATCGAGGAAATTCACGGCTTTTACAGTACCTAATCGGGGGATGTTTCAGTTCAGAAGGATGCCGTTCGGTTTACACAATGCACCCGCCACCTGGCAGAAGTTTATTGATAGCATTATCGGTGTGGACTTGGAGCCTTATGTGTTTCTGTACCTTGACGATATCACTATTGTTACTCAGACTTTCGAGAAGCACCTCGAAATTCTGCGGGAAGTCTTGCAACGTTTGAGGGATGCGGGGCTGACCTTGGGTTGGGACAAATGTCAGTTTTGTAGGACAGAGTTAACGTACTTGGGCTACGTGGTAGACAAAGATGGGTTGCATGTGGATCCGGAAAAGGTACGGGCTATCCTTGAGCTGAAACCGCCCAAGACTGTTTCTGAGGTGCGTAGGGTCGTGTGAATGGCGTCGTGGTACAGACGTTTTGTGCCAAACTTCTCCTCTGTCATCACTCCATTGACGCAACTTTTACGAAAGAATGTTAAGTTCCATTGGGATTCAAATTGCGAAGGGACTTGGTCGCGGATAAAGGAACATTTGGTGTCTGCACCTATACTATCGTGTCCGGACGAAGGAGTTTGTGATGCAGACGGACGCATCCGATTTTGGGCTTGGGGCAGTACTAACGCAGGAACACTCGGATGGAGAAAAGGTCATCTGCTACTTATCACGCTCTCTGACTCTGCATGAGCAAAAGTATTCGACGACCGAAAAGGAGTTATTGGCAGTGCTGTGGTCGATCGAGAAGTTACGTCACTATATAGAGGGCACTCAATTCAAAGTGATCACGGATCATTACTCTCTCCTGTGGTTGCATAGCCTGGCGAACCCTTCCGGTCGGTTGGCTCGATGGGCAGTATGCCTCCAACAGTACGATTTTAAGATCATGCACAGGAAGGGCAAGGACCATCTGGTGCCGGATGCACTATCCCGCTCGGTTCCGACTATTGATAGTAGTGGAGTGAAATACTGTAAGGATTTGTGGTATTCTAGGCTATGTAGACTGGTTGAGGAGAATCCCTTAAGTATTCCAACGTTCAGGATTACTAACGGCGAGCTTTTCAAATTTGTTCGTCCGGAGTATGTTGGCTTAGCCGATGATGGAGACGCCTGGAAGAAGGTGGTTCCAAAAGCTCAGCGTATGGAGTTGGTGGAACATTGTCATGACCACCCTACAAGTAGACATTTAGGGGTGTACAAGAGTTATCACCGCCTTCGTCAACGTTATTATTGGCCGAAAATGAAATCTGATGTGATTAGATATGTTCGGCACTGCTTTGTGTGCATGAAGTCGAAACCAGAACAGAAAGCGCCTGCTGGTAAGATGGGTGGGCATTCGCGTATATCTCGTCCTTGGGAGGTAATCTGTACTGATTTGGTTGGTCTTTTGCCAACTTCGCGGCAAGGTTGTTCTTATATATTGGAGGTGGCAGATTGCTTCAGCAAGTCTCCTTTATGTTTTCCTTTACAGAAACCTACGGCGAAACATTTGAATAGGCATTTGGAGAATAACGTTTTTCTGGTATTTGGAGCACCTCGTCGTATTATCTCAGATAATGGGGCACAGTATCGATCTCGCGAGTACCAGCAGTTCTTGTCGTCTTATGGCGTGAAACACGCAAGCAAACCCCACGGAACGCATCAATCGTGTACTCTAAACCATGTTGATCTCGTTTATTTCGGATAATCACCGCGACTGGGATAAACTTCTTCCTAAAGTTGCTTGTGCTCTTAGGACAGCTAAGCACGAGGTAACGGGGTTGAGTCCGTATTTTATCAATTTTGGGCGCGAAGCTATCTTGATGCGCAATTCAGATGACGATAAGGAAGATTTGGAACAGTTTGAGTGGGTTCGATAAAGATAAGATGGTAAACAGAGCTTCGAATTGCCCAAAGCCATATAAGAACGTAGTCAGCAAGTTACAGAAGGCGTATATAAAATCCAAAGATCGGTAAGATCTTCGTCGCCGGGATGTTACTTTTATGCCTAACCAACTGGTCTAGAGAAAGAATTTCGTACTTTCAGACGCGTCAAAGTATTACTCGGCCAACTTAGCGGAAAAATTTGTTAGGCCTTTTCGAATTCATCGTAAGGTGTCGTCCGAAACGTATGAATTGAAGAATTTAGACGGCGATATACTTAGATGAACCTGGAGTACTCAGCATCTCAAGTCGCATCCTCAAGACTTCGACGTACAGTAGCAAAGTTCGTGTGGTGGTTCGCTACGTTACGATTACGATTTCGCTGTCTTTAGTAGTGAGATTCGGTATTGGACTTTGACTTTATTTGTTTTTTTTTCTTTGGGGGTATTTCTTATTTTGGGTACTTATCGGAAATTTTAAGAAAATTTCCTCAGTTGGTAAAGGAGTAGTTGTTACAGTTTATTTCCGCACTAGCTTCCGTAACTTATTTAACTTTCTTTCAACCTTATTTCTCCAACCGTATCATATTAAATCTGGTTCATGTTGTGTGTTTTCTAGTTTCCTTTCACGTTTCATTTCTTCACTAGTTTTTGTCAAATTAAATTGTTTAGTTTTGTTGTGTATATAAGGCTGAAATAGATTGTCTTCATGTAATTCATTGTTAATAAATCTGGAGTAACGTACCTCTTCTATTATTGTAGCTATAGTTTAAGAATTAGGCCTTCTTTTATTGCATTTCTTCATATTTTTCTAACCTAAGAACGGACCGCTAATATTTATGAGTTTATAAGTTGTATTTGGCAGGTAGTGTCTAGTCAAAGGTGCGTTTACGCTCCCGCTGCTCGACCTTTAAATTGTTAATAATTTAATTTATGGTTACCGAGCTTCTAGCACCAAACTGTATTATTTTTAGGGTTGCATTGTCCTTGTAAATTACTCTAGGAATTTATTCCAATTTGATTTCCTCGCTTAAGCAATTGTTTATTTCTATGGTCGTTGCTGTAAACCATCTTTTAGTTGTATTCTTGAGTTTTTCATTGTAATTTGTTATACGTTGGTGATAACTCCTTCCCGTTTGAAATTCTTCACTGTCTTGAGGTAGAGAATTTCCGCTTTTTGGGGAATTCTGGTCCAAGACTCGTGTTTGATCGGTTGGTGATTGCTTAGCTCATAGTTGGCGAGCAAGTTTTCTTTTTAAAGGCGTGGAGTAGAAATCCCGAATATTAAAATTACCCAAGAGGGTCGCGCCAAGTGCGGATTTGCTTAATATCGGGATTTGAGGACTGTCCAGTGGGTTCTTGTTGTGGGTGACCACCTGTTGGTGTGTGCACCACTGTTTGGGTTTCTCCCGGACGTCCAACTCTACGGAGGATATATTGCTGCTCCCGCCGTCTTCGCTTCAGGACATTTCCACCGGGTTCCTGCTAACCTGCCGCCCAGCGCCCAGCTTCACCATTCCTATCCACCAGCCGCCAACTTGGATCATGGATGAGTAATTTTATTTTATTATTATTTTGTACACCATTTCATTGTTGCGCTGTATTAGCGACTACAGGTCCCATATAATTTTTGTGCACTTTATTAACGCATTATTTTTATAGTCATTATCAGGCTGAATTTACTGTCAATTTTTATTAACGCATTATTTTTATACAGTCATTATCAGGCTGAATATACTGTCAATTTTTATTAACGCATTATTTTTAGACAGTCATTGTCAGACTGTAATTACTGTTGTATTTAGCATCATTGTTGTTAACTAAATTTCTATCTTTTGCGGATTGTTCGTCGCCCGGTTTCAACTGGCTTGCATTGCCTGCGTCGTATGGTTGGCCAACAATAGACGCATAGATGTCGATCGGGTTACGGGCTGTTTCGGAAGGGCCGTGACATTTTATATTTACCTTTGTTTATTAAACATTTATTTTCATTTCGTATTTGCGAGTATTATTTTGTGCAAAACCTGTTACGTTTTCAGGCAACAGTGGAATCACGGTAAGTGTAATAATTTATTTAGTCATTGCCGTACGTTTCGTAATTTGACGTATAAAGAAAAATTACGTGGCGCCCTATATCCCTTCTATCATTAACATTAAGAACCCCCCCCCCATCTCCACTGTCTAAAAGCTGGTGGCCGCACAACTGTCAACTAGGGTGCGTAGTTGACTCCCGCACTTCTCTGTGCAAACTTACGTCACAGGAGTATCCGTGACTCAATTAACCCTTTAGGGAAAAGTTACGTCACAACATGATAAATAAATAGAAAGCATATATTTTAAATAAATTTAAATATACAAATTTAAAGTCATATCACTGTAGAGATTAATGTAACTCTTTACTTTAATTATTTATTTGCTTGCATGTAAAAGTGAGTGGTCAACCTACAGCCAACACCTACAATATAACTTTATCTTTATAGTGGGGCGACCACGGCCACATGCGCTCATGACATTCTGACTCTCTAACACAACACACACACACACACACACACACAAACACACACGCATAAACACGCGCACACACACATGCATGCACGCACACACTCACCATCTCACACACACACACACACACCCATACATACATACATACATACATACATACACACATACACACAAACAAACACAAACACACACACGGGAGTGATAAACATCAGGCAAAGATGTGTACACCATAAATCCCTTACAAATCCTTGTACCTCCTAATTATAATCCATATACATCCGATAAATCGTTATTATATTTGCTAAATCCTAGTATATCATTGAAAATCTCTCTATATCATCTACATCAGTGATATTTAAACTTTTTGGTAGTGTGACCCCACATTGATGTACAACTATTTAAATTTTAAAGTAAGTAACAGACAGATTCAAGTTTAAAAAAACATTTCTACAAAATTTATACAAAAAAATACAACATAAATATACGTATAACAAAAATAATAGTTTACTGCGAGTATGCGTGCACAATATAAAGAAAAAGTCTTATAAAATTGTACCAGAAATGATGATAAAATATTAGTTAAGAAAGCGGGATGAAATAAGGATTTGTACAAATTATAAGAGAGTAAATTCTAGTATAAAAGTATGCTAAATGCGTTTGAACTAAAAGTACACTACATACTGTCAAATACAACTTGAAAATTTTTGTACGGATGTAAAACTATGTGCAGAGATTACAGAATGCAGTGAACTGCAATTTAAAAACAAGACATGAATGTAAAGTAACAGAAATACTTGGGTGAACTGTTTATAAACCATAAAGCCACAGTTGACACTTGAAAACCCAAATCCAGTGTTGATTGTTTCATCCAGTTGTTAAAGCTGGTGCGAATGATTTTAGTGATTCAGTCACACATTTCTCTTGTAAAACCTCTAAAGTATAACATTTGTACTATTGTCAAATAAGAGCAAGGTACTTACCTGTGTTTTAGTCATCCAGTGGATAAGGAAACAATTGTTGTAATAGTTTAACCTGCAAAGTTAATCTCATTAGCAAAGTACAACGAACAGTTTTGTGTAACTTACCGATAATGTAATGAAAACTATGTGCAGTCGACCCACACGATTGGTACAATGTTTCCTGATATTGTAATTGTTTTTGTAGACACTTGGTTATAACAATATAACAACAATACGTTTGTTTTGTACTACGACTTGTAGATTTCACATTTGACAATTGTACTTGCAAATGTCATCACGATTGGCAGCACGAGTAACTTTGTAAAATATTGTAAATTATAATTTATTAAAATGTAAATTGTATGGTTGTGTAAATATTGTAACTGTAGGGAAAATGTCACCATCTATTATTTTTGCACATTTTACTAAATTAAATATTTTCTTTTTATTGTAAAACGATCACAGCGACCTCAAAGTTTTACAAAGACATCCCCACTAGTGCGCCCACTATTTGAATTTTGGTAATTCCCACCTCCACCAAAATGCGGTACAAAGTCAGCACATCACACAGACAAACCAGTCTCCCAGAGGCAAACCATAAAAACAGGGATTAAATAACGCTCAATCAGACGCGTCAGAGCCGAAGCTAAGACTACCAGTTCGCTGCCGAGCGATCCCTGTGCCCGGTTAAGGCCCACTGGTAGGGGCGGGTCACTATCCAAAACCCTACTAGCTATGCAGGCTAGCACCCGAGCTGTATTGTCACGCAGCTCACCCGTGGAGGTGGCATAGCACCCCTTAGCAGCATATGCCTATTGAAACCAAAGCCCTCCGCCATAGCGCGTACTGCAGACCACAGCGCACCATCCCAAACTCTGACCGGGTATAAATACCCCGGGTACGGTCAGCCCCACGCCCACCTAGTTCCGCACACATCACCATTCATGCAGCTTGCACACCAATCACCAACGTCGGGCAGCTACCCCCCTCCGGCGTCCCGGGCTTCCCGCCTCCTCATCCTCCTGCTGAAAGCCTCAAGCGCGAACCCCTCCGCCACCCTGTACCTGTCCTCTGTCCCTAACATCCCTGACACATCGAATGTCCCTCCCCTCACGACCACCCCCATTGCTGCGAGGTCCCTAGCGTCGTCCATCAGGACGCAGTCGCAGAGAACATGCAGCCAGTCCTCATCCGCACTACCGCAGTCGCACACACTTTCATTCTCCAAACCCCTAGCATGCAAGAACGCCCTCATGCTCCCATGGCCTGTTAGCAGAAAGTTCAGCTTTAGGCTGGGATCGAACCACCGACACCGGCCGGCAAATGAGACGTCTGGGATGAAGGAATAGGTTACCCTACCCTTCTCCGATCCGTCCCACTCCCGCTGCCAAGCCTCTATGGCCTTTCCCGCCAACAAGGTCTTTACCTGGGGTAGGCTCAGACCCCTAACCTCCCCATCTGCAGCTAGGTCCATGGGTGTTAATGTTACCCCATGCTTCACCCTGTACATGCAAGCCCTACGCTTTGCCTCAAGCCACCACGGCAACTCGCCCATTAGCACCTGCATCGCCTCCGTGCTAACAGTCCGACATACCCGAATGCATGCATATAACGCAACCCGCTCACAACGATTAACTAAATCCCTACCATAACCATGCTCTAAGACACTGTACCACACACTGCATGCATGTCTACTTAAACCCCAATCCCTTCTTAATACCCGTCGCATCATCCCTACCACCCTGACAATTTTCCCATGCAACTCCTCCAGATGCACTCTGAAATTCATACCCGGCTCACACTCACACCCAGATATCTCACCTTGGACACATGGCGCAGACTCATCCCTTCCGCTCGTATCACTGGGTGCCGGTTAGCCGACAACCTGCCCTTCAGGAGCATGGTTACCGACTTGGCTCCAGATACGGGCACGCCAGCCCGCTCCCCCCACCCGCTAACGAGTGTGAGAAAACGAGAGGCCTCCCTCTCCAGAGCCAGCCGACTCCCACCCTCCACGAGAAGAAGCAGATCATCAGCATAGGCCACAAACTTGCAGCCTGCGACCTCCAGTTCCCTTGGAAGCACATCCATGCAAACATTCCAACATACAGGTCCACTTATACTACCCTGCGGGCAACCCCGCTCTACATCCCTCCATACTACACCCCTTCTACCCATCAAGCAAACACGTCTCTACCGGAAAAAATCCGCCCACAATCCGGTCTCCGCGCAACCCAACTCCTGGAATCGGTCCAGGATTGTGTCCCACGAGAGGTGATCGAACGCGCCCTTAAAATCTACAAATACCCCCATCACGTACTTCTCCGCGCTGGCCGACACTGTCTCCTTGACCAGGTGCCACGCGTCCTCGACTGACTTGAGGAGCACCACCACACGACCTTGTTTCCACAATGGTGGAAAGCGATTTCTCGACAGGCGTCGAACATCGATTTCACGTAGAACCCTAGCGCCGCCCAAACGTGACGCAGGGTAACAGCATCGAACCCATCTAAGCCGGGTGACTTGCCGACAGCCATGGCAAAAACTGTCGACTCCACCTCTTCCTAGCTAAACTCCCTTGCCTCCTCCCTGACTTCCACAACCCTCTTCAGCCACCATAAAAAAACTCGAGAGCAAAATCTCCGCGCTTTTATCCCACGACTCGGCAACCCTATCTCCCTGCCTAATCCTAGGAATATCCGCGTCCCCACGTAACCCTCTACAGATACGATACAACGCCCCCCACGGATCGTCCCGACCTTGCTCCCGTACGAACTCCCGCCAATGCTTATCCTTCTCGTCCCTAAGCATTCGACGATATGTACGCACCGAAGCTCGGTACTCTACCTCCCTCTGTGGCAAAATCTGCGACTGATCCCGTCTGGCTCGCTGGAAAAGCCTGCGTTTGCGCCTCAAGTCATGTCGCAATACCGCTAGGTCGTCCGTTCACCACTGGACCTGCCTTCGTGGATGACCTCTCGGTCTCCTACGCAGGAGGCAGTCATTAGTCTTAGCCACCCAGTCCGCCAAAACCTCCGACTGCCTCTCTACCGGCAACTCAAAAAAGTCGACCTCCGCGACGTCGACGACACTCTTGAGTTTCGTCTAGTACGAGTCCCAGTCTACATTTTTTGTCACCCACCCTGGACGATTCACCGCGTCGCGTGCATCGTCGCACCCTCCCGAAACCGTTATCAAACACGCGTTATGGTCTGAGATGCCCCAGCCATCTAAAACCTCCCATGCCCAACGAAATCGGTCCCCTGCCCTATTAATAACCGCCAAATCTATGTCGCTCATTCCGCCCGGTCCGCAATACGTGAACAGTTCACTCGGCTGGTTCAGCACGATAAGCCCCTTCTCGCCGACGAGATCCTCAAGCAGCCGACCGCACTCCACCCTGTCCCCATACCGAATCTCCCTCTTGCTGAACCACAACGGCGAAACGGCGTTCCCATCTAACCCTACTACTAACGGAGTACCAATCGCACACTCAATCACTCTACGGAGGTAGTTTAGCTCACGTCTGATATCCCCCCCAAATTGACAATACAAGTTTGGCAAGCCACAAACACGTGTCTCGACCACATAGGGCTCCTGCAAGAGGGCTACCCCAATGCGGTCGACCAACAACCCCTGACTCGCGTCAGACGTGGGCTCCCTACCCCTTCTACAGTTAAGCTGAATAATGCGCATGCTACCCATTAATCAGCCGTGATTCGCGCCCTTGTTCTCGCCGCCGCTTTCATGTACTCCGGGCACTCCCTGGATAATACACCATGCGCTGTATTACCCCTTTTTGCAACTACGCAATTCCGGCAACATTCACCCTTCGTGCATACCTTCGCGATATGCCCCTCTTCCCCACACTGGCGACAAATCGCGTTCGTCATCTTGCTCTCCTTCGCCATGTGCCCATACGCATAACAGCGAAAGCAGCGCTGTACCGCATCCACCTCGTGCAACCTACACCGGCTCCAACCTATGTACACCCTCCCCAACAAGAGGAGCTTGTCCGCCACGGCGTTGGACACCTCCACTATAACGCGCCCTCCCTTGTTACTAATGAGCCTCGTCCTGGCGAGATATTCCGTCATCTCGACGTCACCCTGGAGGTTTTTGAAAAAGAGCTCCTCAACAACTTTGTCGCCCTGCAACTCCGGCACGTCATAAATAATCAGCTTCGGCCCTATCTTTCTCGGGGGTTCTAGCTTTAGCCCCAACTCTCTAAACTTAGACGCCGATTTCAATATCTGCAGCTCTTTGTCTGACGCTACCGCAATCGCTAACCCCTGGTGGACACGACGCACAGCGCTTACCCGCACATTCATTACCTCCCGGCTGATGCTTCCCAGGACTTTCGCCTTGATGGCATCCGCCTCTAGTGGCTCCGCCCCGTCCGACCGTACTATGACCGCGTAACTGGTACGCGGTTCTCTCACCCTTCTTTCACCTCCTTGAGGTCCCCCCGAAGTTCCCCCAAGGTCCTCCCCAGAAGCTCCCCCCTGAGGTCCCCCCCGAGGTCCCCCCGAAAGTCCCCCGAAAGGTCCCGCGGCCCCCAGGGCCGGCCATTCCTCCCTGTCCAGGATGTCCCCCATGAGCATAGCCCTCTCCTCCTCATATACCTTAACAATATCCCGGAACTTATTGTGCTCCTCCAATTGCCCCCTGAGCCTCTCCAACTCCACGACCGCCCCTAAGAACATTTACTCCAACCCCCTCAGCTCCTGTTCAGCTCCCCCATCTCATCCTTCGTCGCTTTATTTTTCAAGCTCCCCACATTAAACATGTCCATAATGGACCCCATCGCCGCCGTATACTCCCCCAATAAATCCCCACTCTTGTCGGACTTATTCCTCTTCCTCTTTTTTCCCCCTTCCGCGGAGCCACCAGGACGCGGTGTTTCCTCCACCATCCTAACCAGTTCCACAACTGGATTCAAATCACCCGCCTCAACTTCCTCGCCACCTGTCGCCATCACCGCGAAGCTGGCCGCTCTGCCCTCTAGCGGACAGTAGCGGAGCTGGGCGTGTGGCCAGTAGCCGAACTAGCTACTCTAACCTAGAAATCTACCACGCGCTACTATTGAAAAGAGTGGTTTTCACCCTTACAGACAGTAGAAAATTAACAGATACCCCTTTATCCCCAGTAACTAAGCCGCTCTGAGACAATCAGCAGGAATACAGAACACGGAAAACACAAGAAAATGTGGCAAGGCCACCTACCTTTGGAAAGCAGCTATCCAATCGCTTGGTGAACCACTCTCACTCACCACACAGTTAAACACACTCGGAACTAGGTCGAACGCTCCAGGTCACTCGAACCACTCGCGAGAAACACACGAAAAACTAGTTTTCAAACACTCAGAAAGCCACGTGCTCTACCGACGAGACTGAACAGACCGCAGCGCACACAGCTCGCAAGACACGTCCGCTCAGCTCGACTGCTACAACGTGAATCTCCCAGAGGCAATTCAGCTCCTGACTTCTCTGGTTCTAGAGTACTACTCGAGCCGACTTCTTCTCAAGGGTCCCGTCTCTGAGCTAATCAGCCGCCGCCGAGAGATAGAGAAGTTTTGGTCTCTGAAATATTTCGCCGCTGTCGAGAGATAAAAAATTTTTGGTGAGTGTAGTCGTCCGAGAACGACACTTAGTCTCATCAGCCGTCCGCTCTGAGGATAAACGTAAAGTCAATTTTCAAGCTGAAGAATTCTATTTCATTTTTGTTACCTCTGTCAAGTTCGGGATGCTTCACGGCCCTTAGTCACTGTCACGATAATATGGATGGTCATAGGGTCAGGTTTTTTTATTCCTTTATTATTTTTCTATACATGGTGTCGTATATAACATTTTTTTATTTAAGAACATTAAACAATTTATATTCGCCACGTGTTTCTGTTGCGAATACCTTAACCTCACTCCACTGCCGCTATCCGAGGCGACCTACCCTCTCTCTTTCATGTAACCGAACGGCGTCCGTGCTTAAAAACCCCGCAAGTAAGGAAGAGAGAGATTGTGATGTCGACCCCCGACACTCCTATAGCAGTGTCGTCGTCACAAATGGCACCCACAGAGCAGGGACTGACAGAAACAGAAAGATGGAAGCTCTGTCAAGACCGCACCACGATCCGGATGGATCTATACGCTCCGGAAACCTGAGCTCCAACTATTGCTCAAAGGAATGGGGCATGACACTGACGGCACCGTTGAGGAACTCCGCAAGAGAATGGTAGGGCTGATGAAACTATCGCCCACCCAAGAACAAGAACGAAGTGAGAACGACAACGACAAACCAATATCCGTTCTTACAGAAGCTCCAATCACAATCCAGGCCCCCAGCTCTGCCACAACGGCTCCGATCTGTGAAACAGTACGAAAGTGGAACACGTTTTTTGACGGGAAAACAGATCCGATGTCGTTCCTAGAGCGAGTTACAGAGCTGAAGGCTAGCTATCGTCTCAATGACAAGCAACTCCTCACCGCACTGCCAGAGCTCCTCCGATGCGGGCCGTTGCAATGGCTGCGCAACAACCTTGACGATTGGAGGACATGGAGCGACTTCCTGGCCGACTTCGAGTCTCACTACGTTGGCACAGACTACTCTCTGCGAACAGAAGAGGAAATAAGCCGACGAAAACAAAGACCTAGCCAGAAGGGAAGAGATTATCTTACCGATATCTGGACTTTCATTCGCCGGTATGGTCGGCTGTCCGCAGAGCAGGAGCTCTTCCGGATTTACAACAATATGCTGCCAGAATACCGCCAGTATATCCGCCGACGAGACGTACGTGACCTCGTCCGAGAGATGGACGAAGATGAGCGATTACAAAAGGAAATGAAATCGGCCACTCAGGCTCCATGCAATTAAGGGGCGGGAATTCCAAGCACTGGCAGACACTGGCGCCATACACTCTTACATCAATAGTCAAACCGCGAAGGGGCTGACCGACCGGCACACTCAGGTTCGGCCCGCACACCACCAGCAGGTACAATTGGCCAACGGCACGACCACACACACCCACGGCGCACTAACACTTGGCTGCCTCATAGGCGGCATATGGAGGCAGCTGAGGTTTCAATGTCTGCCCAATTTGGCCAATCCGATCATCCTCGGCATGGACGCGATGGCGGCCTTTGGGACAACAATCTGTACCACCTCACGGAGTATCACACTGCAAGCACATCCGGCTAGGGTGGCCAAGGTAAGCGCGGTACAACCGCATACGGGAGACGGCAGGCTGGAGAAATTCCTGGCAGAGGAGCTCCCAAAATTCCAGACTTTAAGGGGCGTAACTCCTAACATTAAACACCAGATTAGGTTAAAGGATGCCACGCCCATTAAACATAGGTACTTACCACAAAATCCCAAGACGCAGCAAGTCATCAATGAGGAGGTGGAGAAGATGTTGCAAGAAAACATCATCGAGAGGTCGCAAAGTCCGTGGAGCTCGCCGGCAGTCATAGTACGCAAAAAAGAGGGGCAGCCAAGATTTTACATTGACTTCCGGCGCCTCAATGACGTCACGGAGAAGGATTCGTACCCACTGCCTTATATTTCCGCCATCTTGGACAAGTTGCGGCCGGCCAGTTACTTCTCCACCATAGACCTCAAGAATGGCTATTGGCAGGTTGCACTCACGGAGGAGAGTAAACCGTTGACAGCGTTTACCGTGCCGGGGAAAGGCCTTTTTAAATTTAATGTCATGCCGTTCGGCCTCCACGCCGCCCCCGCCACATTTCAGAGGTTACTAGACACCATTATAGGTCCAGAGCTAGAACCAAACGCATTCGCCTATCTGGACGGCCAGCGCCACAGCCGAGGACCACATACGCCACCTGCGAGAGGTTTTTCGACGACTGAGGGCAGCTAATCTCCGTATCAATCCGGAAAAATGTTAGTTTGGTCTTCGGTTCATCAAGTACCTGGGGCATGTTGTCACGGAGGCAGGTATCCAGACAGACCCCGAAAAGGTTGAGGCGATCCATAAGATGCCCCCACCGACAAATGTCTGCGAGCTGCGACAACTCCTCGGCACGGCATCGTGGTACCGCCGTTTTAGCAGCCAATTCTCCATCACGGTCGCACCGCTCACATCTTTACTGCGGAAAAGGCAGCCGTGGAAATGGGGGCCTGAACAAGAAGCAGCCTATGACCGGCTGCGAGAAGCGCTCACGACAGCACCGGCTTTAGCTTGTCCAGACTTTAACCAATCGTTCATACTCCAGACCGACGCCTCCGACGTAGGTATCGGGGCTGCCCTTATCCAAGGCAGCTTGGAGGAACCACGGGCCATCGCGTATGTTAGCCGGACATTGCAGGCAGCAGAAAAAAACTACTTGGTCATGGAGAAGGAATGCTAGGCAGTAATATGGGCCATTAAAAAACTACGTGAGTATCTGGAGGGATACCATTGCACCGTAGTTACTGACCACCAGGCCCTTATATACCTGGGGTCACTCAAGGAGCCCACCGGCCGGCTGGCACGCTGGGTAGTCACACTGCAACAATACGACTTCGATGTTATGTATCGGAAGGGCAGTATAACCCACCTGGCCGACATGCGTAGCCGGAAACCCTTACCTGCAGTCTGCACCATCAACACGATGTGCCCGTGGTATCTGCGGATGATGCGGGAAGTAACAGCCCGGCCAAATGACCATCCCGAGTACCAGGTACGTGACGGCAGGTTGTATCGCCAATTCTGGGACCCCGCCGACCTCTCAGACACCGAACCGCACAGGGAATGGAAGCTGTGCATTCCCACTGAGCAACGGCCAGAGATCTTAGCTGAAAACCATAACCAGCCAACCGCCGGACATCTGGGGATTGCTAAGACTCTCGCTCGCCTAGCGTTGCGCTACTACTGGCCTAGGATGTTCCGGGAAGCTACGATGTACGTCCGGCGATGCCTGAGCGGACATCATGAGACCACTACCACATCCAGCAAAAGGACACGAATACATTATTGTGTTCCAGGACAGAATGACGAAGTGGATTGAGTGCCGGCCACTCCGCCAGGCTACGGGAGCAGCCGTGGTAACAGCCCTGAGAGAACTTGTCCTCTGTCGGTTCGGATGTCCGAGGACAATCATCACCGACAACGGCACCGAATTCAACAACAAAACCGTTAAGAATTTCCTCAGGAAATACCACATCCGCCACCAGCTGACGCCTCCATATACGCCACAAGCCAACCCCGTAGAACAAGGTAATCGTGTTGTAAAACCGATGCTGGCCCAGTTCTGTCAAACCAATTAGCGCAACTGGCACGCACTGCTGCCGGAATTCGTTCTGGCCATTAACAGCAGTAGACACAGCTCCACGGGTTACTCGGCAGCGTATTTAAACTTCGGCCGTGAACCACGACTGCCAACCAGCGCCATCGGGGAACTCACTGCCAAGGCCAGCACACACGCCTCTATCTCCGCCGAGCATTTAGAACGACTGCGCGCTTTGGAGGCCGCACAAGAACTGGCAAAGGTAAACATAGTGCACGCAGCCACAAAACAAGGCCAGCACTACAATCTACGTCTGAGAGAACTCCACTTCTTCCCCGGGGACAAGGTAATGCGCTGGGAGCATCCCTTGTCTTCCGCACAAAAAAGGGTTGCGGCAAAACTGTGCCCTAGGTATTCCGGTCCATGGACAGTGACAAAACAGGATTCCCCCGTGACCTATGACCTGCGCGATACCCACAACAAACGGTTGCGCCGAATACACATAAAAGACCTCAAACCTGCCTTTACAGACGATGGACAAGCCCATGGAGGAACCAGCCCACGCCGCCATTGCGCCCGGTGACGTCCAGGGTGTCTAGGCCGCCGTCTCGTCGTCCTCGCCCATGTGTTCGGGCAGTTTGGTCGCCTCTGTTGAGAGCCCGCCGACCGAAGGTGCGTCCGCAGCTGCCACCCGCGACGCAGCTGCATCCACTGACGTCCCTCCACCACCAGTCGAAGCCGGAGGCGTCCCCTAAGAATCATACATCAGCTCCAGCCGACTCTAGGGCAAGGAGTCTGCAGAGGCCAGCCGAGGAGCTGACGACCTCGCCGTCCGCCGCAAGTCCGTATGTTTATAGGTCGTCAACTCCTCCAGCATCACCTACCTCGCCGCCCGCGTCTCCGCGATCACGAGCAGACTGGTTGCTGCTGGATACCTCGCCACTGCCGACTATCACTGTCACTCCACGGACGCCGAAGTGGGTCCCACAGGAGCTGCTGGACACCCTGTTCGGCCCGTCGCCAACGTCCACCGGAGGGTTAAAGAGTCTAGTCCCCAAGGTCTCGCCGTCGGTTCGGGTGCAACCGCCGACACCGTTTCTGTCACCTAGCCGTAGAGCCTTGCGGGCCAAGACGACATCCTTACGACGGGCGCAGAGTGTCCACCCAGCTGCTGTCCCTGGTCCCTCCACCGTGGGAGTAATGGACGGGATTGTTCCGTTGCCGGAGCCAACGTCATGTCCGCCGGCGCAGCCGACACTCAGAGACCGCTGGGTGAAGGTCCTGGGAAACTGCCCAGGAGGTGGGGTCGTGTGGACGTGGGTGAAGCAGCCGGACGCACCACCCCGTAGGCTCCGAACCCGCCGAGAGCGCAGAGAGCAGTCGAGACGGTGAGGCAGCAATTCAGCACAAGGCCGTCCCTAAAACATACCAAATTTGTTTTAGTGGGTTTAAATATTTCCCTGTTTTTAATTTTCTTTATTCTGAGTTTTTTATTATTAATCAAAATCTCTTTATTATTGGTTAAAATTTTCTTATTGAATTTAAATATTTCCATGTTTAATTTTCATTATTCTGGGTTTTATTATTGTTAAAGTTATTCTTGGTTAAGAATTGTCTTATTGGATTTAAATATTTCTATGTTAAATTTTCTTATTGGATTTAAGTTTCATTATCTGATAAACTTTCTTTGTTGTGCCATAAAGTTTATCTGAAAACTCTGTTTTGAGTTGCCGTTTAAAGTTAAAACTATTTTTATAATAGTGTAAATCAGTGTGAAAATGATTTAACACTTTTAAGTTTAAAACAGTAACATTCAAAATTGAGTGTTCTGTTGTTTTCATCATTTGTGCAGTGCATAAACCGCTGCGCCAGTTTAAGTCTGGGCAAAGTTTAAAAATGTTCATGGTAGAACATGCCGTGCTTTCATTAGTTGATGTTATTTGTTAAAAACGTTTTTTTACTATTACAAGTAAATTGGGTTATTATAAATTTCAAAATTTATGTATCATAGTCTGGGTTAAGTGTTTTGTAACATCCAGTCAAAGTAATAATCTTAAAAGTTCCGTTCTGGATGTTAGAAAAAAAAACAAGTATAAATAAATATTTACCTTTGTTTTTTTTTCTGCGAAGTAAGTGGGGGTTGTGACGAAGTGACCCTTTTTCCAGTAGAAATACTTGGGTGAACTGTTTATAAACCATAAAGCTACATTTGACACTTGAAAACCCAAATCCAGTGTTGAATGTTTCATCCAGTTGTTAAAGCTGGTGCGAATGATTTTAGTGATTCAGTCACACATTTCTCTTGTAAAACGTGTAAAGTATAACATTTGTACTATTGTCAAATAAGAACAAGGTACTTACCTGTGTTTTAGTCATACAGGGGATAAGGAAGCAATTGTTGTAATAGTTTAACCTGCAAAGTTAATCTCATTACCAAAGTACAACGAACAGTTTTGTGTAACTTACCGATAATGTAAAGAAAACTATGGGCAGTCGACCCACACGTTTGGCACAATGTTTCCTGGTATTGTAATTGTTTTTGTAGACACTTGGTTATAACAGTGTAACAACAATACGTTTGTTTTGTACTACAACTTGTAGATTTGACTTTTGACAATACTACTTGCAAATGTCATCACGAATGGCAGCACTAGTAACTTTGTAAAATATTGTAAATTGTAATTTATTAAAATGTAAATTGTATGGTTGTGTAAATATTGTAACTGTAGGGAAAATATGACCAACTATTATTTTTGCACATTTTACTAAATTACATATTTTCTTTTTATTGTAAAACGATCACAGCGACCTCAAAGTTTTACAAAGACATCCCCACTAGTGCCCCACTATTTGAATTTTGGTAATTTCCACCTCCACCAAAATACGGTATGAAAATCAACACATCACACAGACAAAGCAGTCTCCCAGAGGCACGAAGTCAGTAATGTTCCGCCGTTAGGCTCTACATTCGGCAAACCATAAAAACAGGGATTAAATAACGCCCAATCAGACACGTCAGAGCCAAAGCTAAGACTACCAGTTCGCTGCCGAGCGATCCCTGTCCCCGGGTGCAAGCTCGGTTAAGGCCCACTGGTGGGGGCGGGTCACTAGCCAAAACCCTACTAGCTATGCAGGCTAGCGCCCGAGCTGTATTGTCACGCAGCTCACCCGTGGAGGTGGCATAGCACCCCTGAGCAGCATATGCCTATTGAAACCAAAGCCCTCCGCCATAGCGCAT
Source organism: Harpalus rubripes (assembly GCA_963082715.1). Classification (NCBI taxonomy): domain Eukaryota; kingdom Metazoa; phylum Arthropoda; class Insecta; order Coleoptera; family Carabidae; genus Harpalus; species Harpalus rubripes. Next base: position 35,438,101 of record OY720455.1, on the reverse strand, counting down.
ACTGCAGACCACAGCGCACCATCCCAAACTCTGACCGGGTATAAATACCCCGGGTACGGTCAGCCCCACGGAGTACCAGATTAGCCTTCTGGTGGAGGCTTCGCTGATACAGAGTGGGGGCGGCAGCAGCACCGACGCCACCATCCCTGGTGACGCACAGCAGTGCCGCCGCTCCAACCCCAACAGCTCCTTAATTAGACTCGTGCAAGTCAGGCATAAGTATCGCCAGCTCCAAGGAGAGGGAGTCGCCACTTCCATTCTTTCACCAGACGGCCTTTGGGAGAAGACGAAGCTAATCCGTCCAGTACCGCTTAGCTTTCGCACCCTTGGCCCGATGAGTATGTAGTAACCACCACTGCAGCATGGTGGTATCCTGCACACCCCCATCCACCCCTGCACACACCCATTTAGGATTCATACCACTCACTCCCGCTCTTTCACCCCGTCGCCTACCTAGTTCCTCACGCATCACCATTCATGCAGCTTGCACACCAATCACCAACGTCGGGCAGCTACACTCCTCCGGCGTCCCGGGCTTCCCGCCTCCTCATTCTCCTGTTGAAAGCCTCAAGCGCGAACCCCTCCGCCACTCTGTACCTGTACTCCGTCCCTAACATCCCTGCGACATCAATAGTCCCCCCCTCACGACCACCCCCATTGCTGCGAGGTCCCTAGCGTCGTCCAGCAGGACGCAGCCGCAAAGAACATGCAGCCAGTCCTCATCCGCCCTACCACAGTCGCACACACTTTCATCCTCCAAACCCCTGGCATGCAAGAACTCTCTCATGCTCCCATAACCTGTTAGTAGAAAGTTCAGCTTCAGGCTGGGATCGAACCACCGACACCGGCCGGCAAATGAGACGTCTGGGATGAAGGAATAGGTTAGTTACCCTACCCTTCTCCGATCCGTCCCACTCCCGCTGCCATGCCTCTATGGCCTTTCCCGCCAACAGGGTCTTTACCTGGGGTAGGCTCAGACCCCTAACCTCCCCATCTGCAGCCAGGTCCATAATTGTTAATAATACCCCATTCTTCACCCTATACATGCAAGCCCTACGCTTTGCCTCAAGCCACCACGGCAACTCCCCCATTAGCACCTGCATCGCCTCCGTACTAACGGTCCTATATACCCGAATGCATGCATACAACGTAACACGCTCACAACGATTAACTAAATCCCTACCATAACCATGCTCTAGGACACTGTACCACACACTGCATGAATATAGAACACTATTAACAAATAACCCTTTAAACAAAACCCTGCATGCATGCCTACTTAAACCCCAGTCCATTCTCAACACCCGTCGCATTATCCCTACCACCCAGACAATTTTCCCATGCAACTCCTCCAGATGCACTCTGAAATTCATACCCATGCTCACACTCACGCCCAGATATCTCACCTTGGACACATGGCGCAGACTCATCCCTCCCGCTCGCACCACTGGGGTCCGGTTAGCCGACAACCTGCCCTTCAGGAGCATGGTTACCGACTTGGCTCCAGATATGGGCACGCCAGCCTGCTCCCCCCACCCGCTAACGAGTGTGAGGAAACGAAAGGCCTCCCTCTCCAGAGCCAGCCGACTCCCACCCTCCACGAAAAGAAGCACATCATCAGCATAGGCCACAAACTTGCAGCCTGCGACCTCCAGTTCCCACAAAAGCACATCCATGCAGACATTCCAACATACAGGCCCACTTATACTACCCTGCGGGCAACCCCGCTCTACATCCCTCCATGCTACACCCCTTCTACCCATCAAGCAAACACATCTCTCCCGGAAAAAATCCGCCCACAATCCGGTCTCCGCGCAACCCAACTCCTGGAATCGGTCCAGGAATGTGTCCCACGAGAGGTGATCGAACGCGCCCTTGAAGTCTACGAATACCCCCAACACGTACTTCTCCGCGCTGGCCGACTGTCTCCTTGACCAGGTGCCACGCTTCCTCGACAATGCTTATCCTTCTCGTCCCTAAGCATCCGACGATATGTCCGCACTGAAGCTCGGTACTCTACCTCCCTCTGTGGCAAAGTCTGCGACTGGTCCCGTCTGGCTCGCTAGAAAAGCCTGAGTTTGCGCCTCGAGTCATCTCGCAATGCCGCTAGGTCGTCCGTCCACCACTGTACCTGCCTTTGTCGTTGACCTCTCGATCTCCTACGCAGGAGGCAGTCGTTAGTCTTAGCCACCCAGTCCGCCAAGACCTCCGACTGCCTCTCTACTGGCAACTCGACAAAGTCGACCTCCGCGACATCGACGACACTCCTGAGTTTCGTCTCGTACGAGTCCCAGTCCACATTTTTTGTCACCCACCCTGGACGATTCACCGCGTCGCGTGCATCGTCGCTCCCTCCCGAAACCGTTATCAAATACTCGTTATGGTCTGAGATGCCCCAGCCATCTAAAACCCCCCATGTCCATCGAAATCGGTCCCCTGCCCTATTAATAACCGCCAAATCTATGTCGCTCATTCCGCCCGGTCCGCAATACGTGAACAGTTCACTCGGTTGGTTCAGCACGATAAGCCCCTTCTCGCCGACGAGATCCTCAAGCAGCCGACCGCGCTCCACCCTGTCCCCATACCGAATGTCTCCCTTGCTGAACCACAACGGCTTCCCATCTAACCCTACTACTAACGGAGTACCATTCGCACACTCAATCACTCTACGGAGGTAGTCTAGCTCACGTCTGATATCCCCCCCCCCAAATTGACAATACACGGAACAAACTAGAAATTTACCCAATGGCCCAACAATGGCAACGCAAACTCCCATGGTTGTAACCAGCTCGGGGATCTCCATGACGTCCAGTGTGTCGTCCACAACGACCACTGCCGCCTTGGGTGGTCTCCCACCCCTATGCGAGTAAACCCGCATAAAGGTTGGCAAGCCACAAACACGTGTCTCGACCACATAGGGCTCCTGCAAGAGGGCTACCCCAATGCGGTCGACCAACAACCCCTGACCCGCGTCAGACGTGTGCTCCCTACCCCTTCCACAGTTAAGCTGTTTAATGCGCATGCTACCCATTAGTCAGCCGTGATTCGCGCCCTCGTTCTCGCCGCCGCTCTCATGTACTCCGGGCACTCCCTGGATAATACACCATGCGTGGTATTACCCCTTTTCGCAACTACGCAATTCCGACAACATTCACCCTTCGTGCATACCTTCGCGATATGCCCCTCTTCCCCACACTGACGAGAAATCGTGTTCAACATCTTACACTCCTTCGCCATGTGCCCATACGCATAACAGCGGAAGCAGCGCTGTACCGCATCCACTTCGTGCAGCCTACACCGGCTTCACCCAATATATACCCTCCCCAACGAGAGGAGCTTGTCCGCCACGGCATTGGACACCTCCACAATGACGCGCCCACCCTTACTGCTGATGAGCCTCGTCCTAGCGAGGTACTCCGTCATTTCTATTTCCCCTTGCAAATTTTTGAAAAAGAGCTCCTCCATTATCTTCTCGTTCTGTAGTTCCGGCACGTCGTATATTACCAACTTTGACCATATCTTCCTCGGAGGTTCTAGTTTCAGCCCTCCCTAAACTTGGAGGCCGACTTCAATACGTGTAGCTCTTTCTCAGACGCTACCTCTATTGCCAACCCCTGGTGGATGCGACGCACAGCGCTGACCCGCACATTCGTAACTTCCTGGCTTATGCTCCCCAGGACTTTCGCCTTGATATCATCCGCCTTTAGTGGCTCCGCCCCGTTCGACCGTACTATGACCGCGTAACTGGTGCGCGGTTCTCTCACCCTTCTTCCGCCCAGAGCATTACCCTGTCCTTGTCCTCCTTGAGGTCCCCCCGAAGTTCCCCCCGAGGTTCCCCCCAAGGTCCCCCCAGAAGCTCGACTACTACAACGTGAGTTCTATACATGGTGTTGTATATAACATTTTTTATTTAAGAACATTAAACAATTTATATTCTCCACGTGTTTCTGTTGCGAATACCCTAACCTCACTCCACTGCCGCTATCCGAGGCGACCTACCCTCTCTCTTTCAGGTAACCGAACGGCGCCCGAGCTTAAAAACCCCGCAAGTAAGGAAGAGAGCGATTGTGATGTCGACCCCCGACACTCCCATAGCAGGGTCATCGTCACAGTATAGAACAAAGTTAACGAATAACTCACTTGTACGATTGCATTTTAAAATATAATAACAAGTACATATTGTGTAATAGATGTTTATGAATGTGTGCATAATACCTGATACTCGTGCACTGAGTATGAGTGTGAACTTCAGCTGTAGAATGCAATCAAAAAAGCAGTCAATATGTACAAGTATATCTGGTGATAACAATGATGAACTCAGATGTATAGAAAATAAATTTGCTCGATGTAATAGCCAAATACAGGCTGAAATAAATATAAAATGGATAGTTGATGTTAGTATGGTGAATACCATACGCGGAAGTGCACTATAAAAATAATAAGCGTAGCGTAAATATGAAGAAAAATGCACTTTAGCGTATAGATAAATTGAAATAAGCGAGCTGCAGCAATAATTAAGAATTATTGCGCTAGAGATAAAATTAGAATACAAACAACATAAGAGTCAGTAGTAAGAGCGATATATAGGGAATGAAGCACGTGTCTAATGAAAAAACCGTCAATGCAGGGAGGCGTATCTGACGTAGCTGCCTCATGCAAGAGCGCGATGCATCAACGCTTGATGTCGTTAGAGATCCGAACAACTATTTTTACATTTTAAATAAAATAATTGTAAAAATCCATGTTCACACATATAAGATGATTCTAAGGACAACAAGAATTTTAGTGCCATATCCGATAATTATTATGAAAATTCGCTTCGAATTCTCAACCAAAAATTGTGCAAAGAGAATTTTTAAATCTCCATCAGAAGGGGTTTGTGCCAAATTTTCTTTATTGATCAGTGACAAAATTGAAAAATATATTACGGTCCACGATTAAAGAAAGTAAGTAAAAATTTAAAAAAAAAGTTTCACTTATTTAACATTAAACTTATTAGTTAAGTTATCAAAATCTAATAAATTTAAGAAAACAACCCATATTCGTCATTTTCTTTCGTGCGGCCCGCGACTTCAGCAAACTTTTTCGCGACCCCATTTAGGGCGACTTTCAATTTAAATACTACTGCTCTACACGAATTATTAAATATTTATTTGAATAGATTTTGGAAATAATAATTCTTATAAATGATGCACAACATATTACTTACTCTTACTGAATATAGAAAAATAACAAACCAAAAATATGGCCCTACTTAGATGGGTATATGAAAAAAAAAAGTTTTACATCGATGCAATAGAAAATTAATTCTAATTATTATATGAAATAAAGTAAACAACCAATATTTTCTTTGAAGAAAAAATAATATGCCTGCAACAACCTTATTATTTTTTAACTTTTGCTTTACTTCAGAGTAAATATTCAGTTATTAAAGTTGTTACAAAATAGACTAATAAAACTACCCAACTGTCTATCACAGATTCTTTATTTATAACGCAGTTAGTTTATGCGACACAGACACATGATTTAACAAACATATATTAAATCAATTCATACAATTTTATAAGAATTATGTCACAAATGTCACAAATCAAAACCTTACAAACAAAACTATTTTTTTTATTAAAATCTAGAACTCTTTTTCTATCACTATATATTAACACATGTGTCGTAACATCCTCCCACCTTGAAGAACGATGTAAAATGAGAGACTCAACTAAAAACATTATGACACGTGCGGATATCTAATGGGCTTTCTTATTCTACATCCACTACGCGTAATTAGAACACCTTCACTCTCATCACTTTCACGGACACTGGAAACAGAATCACGAACATTGACGTGCCCATCACTCTCCGAAACTCTGGGTATCGATACTTTATTGAAGTCGACTTTAAAAGTTGTCCGTTGGCTGTCTTTAACCCGATCAAACGAAATTCTCCATCCTTACCAGGAATCAGCTCCTCAATTCGTTCTAACGGCCAGTCGAGCCGCTTAGTGTTGTCGCTCCCTACTAACACTACTTCACCAGTGGTTAGTGAATGTTTGTTTTTCTGTCTGGAACTAGCGTAAGCTGGTTGCCCCAAATACTCGCTCCGGAAACGGGAACGTAGTCTTCCAGCAGTCTCTGTCGATATCTCAATCTTTTATTGAGATCGGAAAAATTGACGGCGTTGCAATCAGGTACCTCAATATAGATGGAATTAAAGCAACTAAATCAGAAGAGTCATATAGCTTCTCTTACTCTGTCGCTTGGCCACGGCGGTGTCAATGTTTCCAAATTTCTTGCGTTTTGTCTTCTACAAATTACGCATTTAGTGAAAACTTTTCTTATTGTTTTCCGACTACCTAAAATCCAGAATCGTTCACGTAAGATACACATTAAACCTTGATTTCCAACATGGCATGCTTGACCATGTTTTTCTTGTATTAATTTGTAATTACTGGATGTTGCGCAGGCAAAACGATTGGATGTCGAAGGTCTCTAATATCTGGTTTGTTGGATATTCTGCTTCGTAGTCAAATTAATCCCTATTCATCTATAAATGGTCTTAGTAGAGAAATTTGTTTATCTTCTATGCTTTCAAATGGATCTCCGTGAATTATTTTTAGAAGAAATTTCTCGGCTTCATCCACTTCCTGAACTATTAGTTTATTTTTCTTGTAAGGAGATCTCTTCCTGGAATTATTTATGAACCGTACTATCCACCACACAAGTCTTACTATTTGTTGGTATTTAGAAAAGTAGCGATTATACTAAGACTCATCCTGAGTGATTGTCACACCTTTCATTGCCTCCATATTTATCTCCACTTCATTTAAATTTTCTTCAGCTTTCGCCCAGCGATTGAATGGCTTGTATAACCACGAAGGCCCTTCCCATCAACTGGATTATAAAAGTTGTTTTCGCATGCATTCTCGAGATGGCAGATTTACTCGATTCAAGTCTCCTGGTATATAATGCCAGTCTTCCATATAGATAGCAATATTATTTCTTCAGTGCGATTCCATACGAATTTTGAACATTTATCTTCTCTTTTGATTCAAGAGATGACTACTAGAATTACTCCAAAAGTGACTTTTGATTTTTGGATCATTGAAGTTTTCTTTGATTGAAGGATAAATTCGAACAGCAATTGTAGCTGCTAGTAATTCAAGACGGGGAATAGACATCCTTTTTAATGGGGCTACTCTGGTTTTTGCTTGTATTAAATGTACGTATACTGCACCTTCGCTTTGAACTCTTAAAAAGAAAACTGCAGCATAAGCATCCTGACTAGCGTCACAGAACGTGTATAGACTCCATGCATTCTTTTCTTCAGAATTGCAGTGAATCCACTTGGGAGCCTTTATTTCATATAAATAAATTAATTGTTTTACCCACTTTCGAAACGTAATTTCTATTTCTTTTTCAACTTCGTCATTCCATTTTATTTTGCTTATCCATAACCTTTGTAGTAATAGTTTTGGGAAAAGAGTAGTAGGGCAAGTGAAACCAATAGTATCGAACACACGTTGAGTTAACGACAAAATCTCTCTTTTCGTAATTTTCCCACGTCTCATTTTATAGCAACAATCTTTCTTTATGGTTATCGTATCTGTTTTATAATCCCATTCCATGCCACGCTCTGAGTTCAAACATACCTTTGGCCGTAGTCTGACTACTTACATCAATGAACCCTTTTAGATCTGTTTCACTGGACACGCTGGTAATACAATTGTCTACATTAAAACTTGTCTTTAATTTTTCTACAATTTCTGAATTTTCTTCAGAAGAAGACATCTTTGTTAAATGATACTGTATAGTTAAATTGAGAAGAAATGGGCTACTACATATTCCAAATACAACTCTTCTGTGTCAGTACGTCAACTGAGGTCCATCTTCTTTAAACCAGATAAATCGAAGGAAGTCTCTGTTTCTTTTATTTAGTCCAATTTGTAGAAATGCTGACACCACACCAAATTTATATTTCTGAAAACCTAACAGAAAGGATGGTATTAGTTGTCTATCCAGTGGAGTACAAAAAAAATTTTTCTATCAGTAAATTTTTGATATGTAATACAAACATTTTTTTTAAAATTTATAACAGCTCATGATAAAGGCATAGTTGGTGCCGAAACCGGTCGAGGCCGAAAAAGTTCACAGTAGAAAATACCTTACATGACATAATATTGAGCACGAAAAATCTTGGCACGGTTACAGAAGCAAATAGCAAAGCACAGAAGTTGATTATGACGACACACGAGAAAAACAAATGGATAATGACTCCGAGAAATAGCTGGTACCAAGAAATGGATACAGATTTGCGGAAAATATTCCAAATTCTTGACCCATTGATAATGAAAATTGGGGAAAATGTTTTGTATAATGGTGATTTGCATTCAGATATCTGCAAGAACCTGCCGTTGAATTGTGGCGATAATCTTAAAAATTTTGTGCAGTAAAGTCAGTACCTACAGATATATTACGAGGGTGTATCACTGAGAAAAAAAAAATTAAATGCGAGTTCTAAATCAAAGAAACAGAAATATGTGGAAAAAGCTGCTGATTCTAATACTGATTCTTCAGTTAGAGAAACCAATTAAAGTATTGCATATGAGACAGTACCGGTACAGTTATAGAAATAACAGTTGATGAAGGTTATTATGAATTAAAAGAAAGTACCTACTAAAAAAGACAGCTCAGATCTTGTCGAGATCTTTATCAATAAGTTATATTCTATTCTATTTACAATGTAATGAAAGGTGGTACATAGGAAGTGTCAATAAGATTGCAGATACCTACTAATATTTTCAAAATTATATTTTTGCAAATGTCTCATAAACATAGTAGAAAAATATGCAGGTGGATATAAATTGAAGATGTGTATGTTATATGGTCCCATGACTTTTGTTGCGACACATGCTGATATATAGTGATATTAGAAAAACAGTTCTAGATTTTAATAAAAAAAAAATAGTTTTGTATTTAAGATTTTGATTTGTGACATAATTCTTAAGAAATTGTATGAATTGATTAAATATATGTTTGTTATATCCTGTGTTGGTATCGTATGAACTAACCGCGTTAAAAATAAAAAATCTGTGATAGACAGTTTAAGACGGGTAGTTTTATTTGTCGATTCTGTAATATTGTGGCGACCCTGACAGGACGTGTTTGGTTTATATAATATATAACAAGAATAAATTGTGATAATTTGCCATTGACATTTCGTGAGAACTATATAGTGCGTAAACTTAGAGTCGACTTGTATTTTCGCTATGGATACAGAAAAACGATCGAGATCGGCCTTGAGAGCAGTGTTTACGAAGACAGCAAAGAAATTAGACGAACTGTTGTCAACTGAACCGGCAGATTTACATGAAAACTACTAGATGCAGATGAGTATACTATTCAATATATAAAACTAAAATTCAGTTATGACAGCTTGAAAATTAAATTCTTGTGTTGATAATCCAAATGTTAATTTTCAAGACGCACTATCTTGTGTTGCTATACCTCCTAATAATTCTCATGATGCAAATTCCAGTGTTGGTACTCCGACTGCTAATTCCCAAAGAGATGCCACAAAACATAGGTACAAGCTGCCGAACCTCGACTTTAAGAAGTTCGGGAGAAATATAAGTCACTGGCTGTTATTTTGGGAACAGTTATAAAAATTCACAAACATGAGGCTTTACACCAAGAAGAAAAATTCCAATATTTGATGCAGGCCATCATACCTAACAGACGAGCACGACAATTCATTAGCAATTGAAAAATTAGAACACTTTAGCAAATCGTTCGGATACGAAAATTTTCTTACAAACACTTAGAGTTTTGGCAATCGGCAAGAATCAAAAGAAAGAGGTTCGTGCTCTTATCGATAGCGGATCACAGCGATCCTATATCCGAAAGTGGACTGCTGAAGAGCTACAGTTTCCGGTAAAAAGAAAAGACAGAATCATTCATTCACTTTTGAAGTAAATACAGTAGAACAACTTCACGGTTGTTATGATGTTAAAATATATACCTTATTTGAAAGGTATACATGCCAAATGGAAGTTTTGGTTCAGCCGAACATCTGTAGCAATATTTCAATGGTACACGAGGCCAATTGGTCTACTGAACTTCAAAATATAAATATTGACATAAGTGGCATAAACAACAGGGAGAATTTAACTGTCACTAGGAGCCGATGTTTCCCGGAAATTGTTTACAGGAACAAAGCGAGATCTAGAATGCGATCTTGTAGCAATGCACACTTTTTTAGGATGGACATTGCAAGGAAAAGTTACAGAATTTTCTGGCTATAGAAATACCACAATGCATGTTCTTGCATTGTTCTCAAAAGGTGTTACTATTACTGACTCATGACAATTAGATACTCTTGGGATAAAACATCCTCTAGAAAAAGACTAAACAAGAGTTGCAAAAAGCAGCTTTAGAGCATTTCAAGCAGACAGTTGTTGTTGATGCGACTGAAAGATGCGAAGTAAACTTACCCTGATTTGAGGGACATCCTCCACTTCCTGACAATTACAATGTGTCTCAAAAAAGGATTAAAAATACCAAACTAAAATCTGATAAGCTGTACGAAGAATACAATGCAGTGTTCCTGACAACTACATTGTGGCTAAAAAAGGCTTGAAAATACTAAAAAAAAAAACTAAAATTTGATAATTTCTTTAATTGTGTCAGCTCTTACATGGTGAAACTTATTATTCATTTACACAATTATTTTATTTGATAACTAGTTTCGCTACAACATTAGCATCATCAGATCTTCCTTATTGTATAATTATAAATATATATATATATATATATATATATATATATATATATATATATATATATATATATATATATATATATATGTATATATATATACTATGTCAAAAAAGTACCAGGAATTGGTCAATAAAACACAAAATGTGCATTATTCATCCAAATTTATTGTATAGCCTTTAAAGTAGGCCCCTTCCGAAATAATACACTTATGCCAACGAATAATCCAATCACAAAACATTTTTTAAACGCATATTCACGAATTGACTTCAGTACTCGCCGCGAATTCCCTTTAATGTCTTTTATCGACTGAAAACGGGTGCCTCAAAGTGGTAATTTGAGTTTTGGAAATAGAAAAAAGTCGGTCGGAGCCATATCAGGGGAATACGGTGGTGGTTCGAAAAGATTTGTTGAGTTTTCGGCCAGAAATTCGTTCACAATGATAGCCTTGTGAGATGGTGCGTTATCGCGGTGCAAAATCCATAAGTTTTCTTTCCACAAATCTAGTCTTATTTGCTCTCTCAAACGCCGCATAACGCTTAGATAATATTCTTTAGTTACTGTCTCACCTTCTGGCAAGAATTCCGAATGCACAACACAGCGATAATCGAAAAAAACCGTCAACATCACCTTCACTTTTGATCGACTTTGACGTGCTTTTTTGGTTTCGGCTCAGTTGGAAAGCGCCATTCCGAAGCTTGTTGACTGGTTTGCATGTCAAACTCGTAAACTCATGTCTCATCACCAGTTACAATTCGTTTTATGAATGTGGGGTCGGAATAAATATATATATATATATATATATATATATATATATATATATATATATATTTATAATTATACAATAATTAATTATACAATAAGGAAGATCTGATGATGCTAATGTTGTAGCGAAACTATTTAGTCCAATTTGTAGAAATGCTGACACCACATCAAATTTATATTTCTGAAAACCTAACAGAAAGGATGGTATTAGTTCGAGCAGCTTAGGGCCTTTCTTTAAACAATCATTTAATGAAGGTTGATTTTTCTCGTGCGCTGACGCATCAAATACGTGTCGTATTTTCGTTGTAGCACTGCTCATTTTGATAACAGGCCGATGTGGTAAACAATGAGCCGAGTGCGTTTGCTCTTCCAAAGGAACCTTCTCTGTAATCTCTTCTTTCAACCAATCATCAAACACTGCATTGTATTATTCGTGCAGCTTATCAAATTTTGTTTTATTTTAATTATTGAAAATACTTGGTTTTAAGTTTCAAAAACAAAAATTATTTTAAAAAACATTTATTGACATATTGACATTTCATTTATATTTATTTCATATAATTTAGACATATTGTGTCAAGAAAATACCGGGAATTGTACATTAAAAAAGCCCGCTTAAAGGAGGTGTCGTAATTCTTTTTGTCGCTACGTTGGCACTACTGTCCTTTATGTTCACGCGGAATTTAAGCGCCATCTGTCATTTAGTTTGTTTACAGTACTCCATTTGTCAGTTCATCTCAAGTGTGTTTTGCGATTTTACAATGGATAAAAGTATCGAACAAAGAATCTGGCTCAAACTTTGCATTGCAAATGGAATTTCGTGAGCCGAAGCGCTGAAAATGTTACATAAGGCTTACGGAGAATCGACTTTATCAAAAACACGTGCATATGAGTGGTACATTGCATTCAAAAGCGGTCGAGATGTGTTGGAAGATTTGCCCCGCTCAGGTCGGCCATCAACGTCTTCAACTGAACTTAACATCACTAAAGTAAAGGAAATTGTGACTGAAAATCGTCGTTTAAGTCTGAGAGAAATAGCTGCTGAAATTTCTGTGTCTCATGAATCAGTTCGTACCATTTTAAATGATTGTTTGGGCATGCAATGTGTTGCCGCTCGAATAGTGGCGAAAGACCTGAATTTTCTGCAAAAACTCAATCGCGTAAGGGTCGCTGAAGACATGCTGGAACGAATCAATTCCGACCTCACATTCATAAAACGAATTGTAACTGGTGATGAGACATGAGTTTACGAGTTTGACATGCAAACCAGTCAACAAGCTTCGGAATGGCGCTTTCCAACTGAGCCGAAACCAAAAAAGCACGTCAAAGTCGATCAAAAGTGAAGGTGATGTTGACGGTTTTTTTAGATTATCGCTGTGTTGGGCATTTGGAATTCTTGCCAGAAGGTGAGACAGTAACTAAAGAATGTTATCTGAGCGTTATGCGGCGTTTGAGAGCGCAAATAAGACCAGATTTGTGGAAAGAAAACTTATGGATTTTGCACCGCGATAACGCACCATCTCACAAGGCTATCATTGTGAACGAATTTCTGGCCGAAAACTCAACAAATCTTTTCGAACCACCACCGTATTCCCCTGATATGGCTCCGACCGACTTTTTTCTATTTCCAAAACTCAAATTACCACTTTGAGGCACCCGTTTTCAGTCGATAAAAGACATAAAAGGGAATTCGCGGCGAGTACTGAAGTCAATTCGTGAATATGCGTTTAAAAAATGTTTTGTGATTGGATTATTCGTTGGCATAAGTGTATTATTTCGGAAGGGGCCTACTTTAAAGGCTATACAATAAATTTGGATGAATAATGCACATTTTGTGTTTTATTGACCAATTCCTGGTACTTTTTTGACATAGTATATATATATATATACATATATATATATATATATATATATATATATATATATATATATATTTATAATTATACAATAAGGAAGATCTGATGATGCTAATGTTGTAGCGAAACTAGTTATCAAATAAAATAATTGTGAAACTTAAAACCAAGTATTTTCAATAATTAAAATGAATAATAAGTTTCACCATGTAAGAGCTGACACAATTAAAGAAATTATGAAATTTTAGTTTTTTTTTTAGTATTTTCAAGCCCTTTTTAGCCACAATGTAGTTGTCAGGAACACTGCATTGTATTCTTCGTACAGCTTATCAGATTTCAGTTTGGTATTTTTAAACCTTTTTTGAGACACATTGTAATTGTCAGGAAGTGGAGGATGTCCCTCAAATCAGGGTAAGTTTACTTCGCATCTTTCAGTCGCATCAACAACAACTGTCTGCTTGAAATGCTCTAAAGCTGCTTTTTGCAACTCTTGTTTAGTCTTTTTCTAGAGGATGTTTTATCCCAAGAGTATCTAATTGTCATGAGTCAGTAATAGTAACACCTTTTGAGAACAATGCAAGAACATGCATTGTGGTATTTCTATAGCCAGAAAATTCTGTAACTTGTCCTTGCAATGTCCATCCTAAAAAAGTGTGCATTGCTACAAGACCGCATTCTAGATCTCGCTTTGTTCCTGTAAACAATTTCCGGGAAACATCGGCTCCTAGTGACAGTTAAATTCTCCCTGTTAATTATGCCACTTATGTCAATATTTATATTTTGAAGTTCAGTAGACCAATTGGCCTCGTGTACCATTGAAATATTGCTACAGATGTTCGGCTGAACCTAAACTTCCATTTGGCATGTATACCTTTCAAATAAGGTATATATTTTAACATCATAACAACCGTGAAGTTGTTCTACTGTATTTACTTCAAAAGTGAATGAATGATTCTGTCTTTTCTTTTTACCGGAAACTGTAGCTCTTCAGCAGTCCACTTTCGGATATAGGATCGCTGTGATCCGCTATCGATAAGAGCACGAACCTCTTTCTTTTGATTCTTGCCGATTGCCAAAACTCTAAGTGTTTGTAAGAAAATTTTCGTATCCGAACGATTTGCTAAAGTGTTCTAATTTTTCAATTGCTAATGAATTGTCGTGCTCGTCTGTTAGGTATGATGGCCTGCATCAAATATTGGAATTTTTCTTCTTGGTGTAAAGCCTCATGTTTGTGAATTTTTATAACTGTTCCCAAAATAACAGCCAGTGACTTATATTTCTCCCGAACTTCTTAAAGTCGAGGTTCGGCAGCTTGTACCTATGTTTTGTGGCATCTCTTTGGGAATTAGCAGTCGGAGTACCAACACTGGAATTTGCATCATGAGAATTATTAGGAGGTATAGCAACACAAGATAGTGCGTCTTGAAAATTAACATTTGGATTATCAACACAAGAATTTAATTTTCAAGCTGTCATAACTGAATTTTAATTTTATATATTGAATAGTATACTCATCTGCATCTAGTAGTTTTCATGTAAATCTGCCGGTTCAGTTGACAACAGTTCGTCTAATTTCTTTGCTGTCTTCGTAAACACTGCTCTCAAGGCCGATCTCGATCGTTTTTCTGTATCCATAGCGAAAATACAAGTCGACTCTAAGTTTACGCACTATATAGTTCTCACGAAATGTCAATGGCAAATTATCACAATTTATTCTTGTTATATATTATATAAACCAAACACGTCCTGTCAGGGTCGCCACAATATTACAGAATCGACAAATAAAACTACCCGTCTTAAACTGTCTATCACAGATTTTTTATTTTTAACGCGGTTAGTTCATACGATACCAACACAGGATATAACAAACATATATTTAATCAATTCGTACAATTTCTTAAGAATTATGTCACAAATCAAAATCTTAAATACAAAACTATTTTTTTTTATTAAAATCTAGAACTGTTTTTCTAATATCACTATATATCAGCATATGTCGCAACAAAAGTCATGGGACCATATAACATACACATCTTCAATTTATATCCACCTGCATATTTTTCTACTATGTTTATGAGACATTTGCAAAAATATAATTTTGAAAATATTAGTAGGTATCTGCAATCTTATTGACACTTCCTATGTACCACCTTTCATTACATTGTAAATAGAATAGAATATAACTTATTGATAAAGATCTCGACAAGATCTGAGCTGTCTTTTTTAGTAGGTACTTTCTTTTAATTCATAATAACCTTCACCAACTGTTATTTCTATAACTGTACCGGTACTGTCTCATATGCAATACTTTCATTAGTTTCTCTAACTGAAGAATCAGTATTAGAATCAGCAGCTTTTTCCACATATTTCTGTTTCTTTGATTTAGAACTCGCATTTCATTTTTTTTTCTCAGTGATACACCCTCGTAATATATCTGTAGGTACTGACTTTACTGCACAAAATTTTTAAGATTATCGCCACAATTCAACGGCAGGTTCTTGCAGATATCTGAATGCAAATCACCATTATACAAAACATTTTCCCCAATTTTCACTATCAATGGGTCAAGAATTTGGAATATTTTCCGCAAATCTGTATCCATTTCTTGGTACCAGCTATTTCTCGGAGTCGTTATCCATTTGTTTTTCTCGTGTGTCGTCATAATCAACTTCTGTGCTTTGCTATTTGCTTCTGTAACCGTGCCAAGATTTTTCGTGCTCAATATTATGTCATGTAAGGTATTTTCTACTGTGAACGGTTTCGGCACCAACTATGCCTTTATCATGAGCTGTTATAAATTTAAAAAAAAATGTTTGTATTACATATCAAAAATTTACTGATAGAAAAATTTTTTTGTACTCCACTGGATAGACAATAAAAATATCTAAAGGCTTGTTTATAGCAGATGTAAACTTATTCTGTTAACTTATGATGTAGGTATGATGTTATTTGCCATGGTTCATAATTATACGTAAAATCGCAAACATAAGCTTACTTTTACGTGTCAGAAATAGATTCGAAAATGATTTTTTAGTTGGGTCTGCAATGTTTTTAATAATTTTACTAAAATAAGAAATAAAGAATTTGTAACAAAAACTTCACGATATGCCAGGTATGTCTGCCGAAACTCAAAGAAATACTTGCTTTGATTGCAACAAGTGATAAAATTCTCGCTTCCTATTTGTTGGGAATAGGACGTATAATGCAGAACTTAGAATTTGGTGAAATCTACGGTTACAGCATAAGTTAATATCATATTCCGTGTCAATATGAACCGCAACATGGAAATGCCTATAGTTTAACTTTTAACATTACAGAATAAATAACCGGTTACATTTATTATAAACCAGCCGTTTTTATTTGATACATTTTTTTGATTACTGTTAGATTCCAATAGTGGCTTTCGGAATGCAGACAGCCTGTATATAGTAGCCTCCAATGTTGGAAATTTGCACATGTGAAACTAATGGGCAAAAAATTAATAAGTATAACAACAATAACTTCCTCTAACGCACAAAATTCGCCCCGAGTTTTCCAAGGGTAATTTTTGGGAATTACATGAGGTTATTTTTTTAACAGTAAGTAATGGAGATTATTCATAATATCTGGTATATTGGATTCTAAATCAAAGAAACAGAAATATTTATGTGGAAAAAGCAACTGATTTTACTACTGACCCTTCTGTTAGCAAAAGTGATTAAAGTATTGCATATGATGACAGTACCGATACAAAATTAGAAATAACAATTGATGAAGACTATGATGAATGGAACGGAAGTACTTACGGAAAAAGACAATTCTGATATTGTCGAGAACCTTGTCCATAAGTTCTATTCTGATTACTACAATGTAATGAAAGGTGTACATATGAAGTATAAATAAGATTGCAAATACCTACTAATATATTCAATAGTTATACAACAAGAGGTTTGAAAATAATCGAATATACGGTTGAGAGGACGAGATATGTTTTCAGGTAATACATCGTGTCCGCAACCTGTATATTCAGATGATTTTCGAAGTTCGAGTTTTATATTTTTGACTATACAATGTACCAACCAAATATATTTTTATTATATGTCAAAAATATTACTTGTTCATTTATATCCAGGGATAGTATGATTACATATGATTCATTTGTTTGCGACCGAAATACCAGGAGTTGTGTTTCGTGAAACACAATTTAGAAATGGAAATAACCGATGTTATACAGCGTAGCTAAGAAAAATTGAGCAATATTATTGGTCTATTTTCTAATGAGTTGTATAACCAAGACTATATTTTTGAAAAAGTCTCATAAACATAATAGAAAAATATGTAGGTGAACACAAACTGAAGTTGTAGCCGATGTTGAAAAAAGTATATATTATATGGTTCCATGAATTTAATATCTGAACTGAAAAAGAGCCATATGAGCAGAGTATTAAAATATTTATTCGGAAATGAAAGAAAATTTGAAGAAATATTGAGGGTGTAGCAGATATATATATATATATATATATATATATATATATATATATATATATATATATATATATATATATATATATATTCTTTTTTTCTTCAGAGAAAATAATCTTCGTTTATTTTATTTTAGAGATCTATATTTTTCTTTTGTAATTTATTTATATTCAGTAAGACTAAATAATATGTTATGCATCAGTTGCAAAAATCATTATTTCCTAAATTCACTCAAGTAATATTAATTAATTCATGTCAGGATGTAGGAGGATGTAGAGAGATTTCTATTGATATATAGTGATGCACGCGAAGCGAGACGAGACGAGAAATATAACATATCGATCTCGTCTCGTATTCGGATCTGTAATCTCGATCTCGTTCTCGCACATTTTTTTTGGTCTCATCTCGTTCTCACATGAGAGTCTCGCTATAAAAATAAGCGCATGTGCACTACGTATTTACGTAACTGTTTAACTACAAGAGACAATTTCGCACCAATAGCACAGTCTTCCATGTATTTGCAATCATACAACTATAATAAAGAAACGAAACACTAAATTCTGGTCACCAAATTATTTACATACGAACATAATGTTTATTTATTGACGATCACTACAAAATATAAGTTAGTAAATAATTTAATTTACCTATAAAATATCCAATTTATCATCAAATTGTGATCTCTAAACTATTTCAATTGACAGAAATTTCGTACTACGTGCGTTCGGTTTAATGAAACACCAATGATAAACCCAAGTGTTGGGAATTATTGTGTATAATTAAACAGTTTGTGATTAATAAGGTGGACAATAGTGAGTACTCACGGTGAAATTAAAGTTTCAAGTGTACGTGTACATTTAGTATAAAATAAAGAATATTAAATAAATTTAAGGTTATTTAGCAGTGCAAATGAATCTACAGCGCTCAGCGCAGGCAGACCTGCAGAGCCGCGCACAGTGAACTTAACTAAAAAACTCCAGTGGCGTGCTGAAAATGAATTTTAGTGTATACATAAATGTGTGATAATTTCAGACAGAGGAGTGATTCAGACTCAAAAATAGAAGAGATACCGAAGAAATAGAAGACATTTTTAAGAGAAGCAAGTTAATGCAAAGAACACCACCTGGGAAAAATAAAGAAGAAAATAACATAGTACCCAAAGAAAAAATGAAAGAAATTAAAAGAACGTTAGATGAAATGACAAAGGACATAAAACAAGAGATAAAAAACAATAACGAAGAGTTAAAAAACACATTGACGATAACAATACTTTACTAACAAAACTGCAGGAAGATTTTCAGAAAAAAGAAAAACAATGGGAAGTAGAGGAAAACCAAATCAACCACAGATTGACAAAAATAGAGGAAAAACTTGAAAATAGAAACAAAAAAGATAGGAAAAATAATATCGTAATAAAAGGACTTAACATAAAAAACAGTAATCAAACTGGTAAAAATGAAATCCAAAATTTCCTAAAATCTGAACTTGCACAAGAACCGGAAATAGTAAAATTAAACACAATTAAAACCAACGAAAATCGACCAATTATAATAGTAGAATTAAACTCTTGGAATGACAAGATAAATGTAATGAAGAATAAGAATAAACTTGGCAATAAAAGAATTTATATTGAGAATAACCTCTCAAAGGAAAAAAGGAGAATACAAGGAGAGATCCGCAAAAGAGCAAAGGAAGAAAAACAAAAAGGACATAAAGTTAAAATAGAGCACATGAAATTGATAATAAATGATAAGCAATATATATGGAACAAGAATTTAAACAAGTTGGAGGTAAAAGTGGAAGAACCAGAAAACCAGAGGACAAAAAACTATTAAAATACCACGGACTGGAAATAATGGAGACGAATACTATGTACAAAAAGGCAACGATTTCAGATTATGGAAAAACTAGCATAAAGAATAAAAATAACATAGATAAGGAAATAATAAAATTGGGAACCTGGAACATTAAGAGTATAACTGGAAAAGAAATAGAACTAATTGATGAATTTGAAGAATCTAAACTTAGTATATTGGGAATGACAGAGACAAAGAAGAAAGGGACAGGCATGCAATTACTAAAAAAACATTTACTGTTATATAGCGGAGTGCAGATGCAAGATTTTGCAAAATCAGGAGTAGGATCTATACTAAGGAAGAATATTATAGAAAAAATTATAAACTGGGAATTTCACTCTGAACGCGTATTATCCTTAAAAATGGAAATGGGAATAACAAATTTAAATATTGTAGTAGTTTATGCACCAAATGAGTATGAGATTGCCAAAAAAAACAAAGACATGTTCTGGGAACAACTCCAATATATAATAGAAAAAAAAGAAGAACCATTGATTATACTAGGAGATCTGAACGCACGTGTAGGAAATATAAATACTGGTATAGAAAAAGTAATGGGCAAACTTGGAGAAAAGACACTAAATAAAAATGGCAAAAGATTAATTGACTTCTGTATTATTAACAACCTTAATATATTAAACACCACATTTCAGCATAAAGAAATACACAAAATTACGAGAGAAATAATAAGCAGAAATGAAAAATCTATTATAGATTATATATTAATAGACCAGAAGCATAAAAAACAAATTATAAATGTTCGTGTCAAAAGAGGTTATGAAATCGGAAGTGATCACTACTTAGTAGAAGGTAAAATGCGGCTACCAAAAAAACAAGAAGAAAATAAAATTTGTGGGAGAAATAAAAAGGAAACATTAAAAATATATAAATTAAAAGATGACGGTAAAGAAATATACCAAGAGACTATTAAGGAAAAGATACTAGATGCAGGTGATTACACCAACTCGGAAGCAGAAGTATTATGGAACACATTTAAAAATATTCAGCAAGAGAAGCATGTGGAATGAATAAAAACGGCACAAACTTTAAAAGAACTTACTGGTGGAACCAAGAAATAAAAGACGAAATAAAAGTAAAGAAAAAAGAATGGAATAATTACTTAAAAAACAAAACTCTGGAAAACTACGATAAATACAAGAAACGAAGGAAAAAGTAAAGGAATTAGTACAAATTGCAAAAAGAAACGACTGGAATAAATTTGGCAAAAAAATAGCACGAACCGTAAAGACAATAGAAAACTTTTTTATAACATTATAAAAAATATTAAAAAAGAAAAAGAACCACGACTAAAACAAGTCAAAGATAAAGAAGGGAAATTTATTAAAAATGATTCAGAAATCTTAAACAGATGGAAAGAGTATTTCGAAGATCTATTACAAGTAAATGGCAACGAAAAAGAAAATATATCGATAAAAATAAGTAAGGAAAACGAAAATGAAATTATCACAATTGAAGAAGTGACTGAGGCGATAAGGAAGATAAAAATAGGAAAAGCTGCTGGATACTATGAAATAAAACCTGAACAGTTAAAATATATGGGACCAGAAGGAATTGAAATGTACCACACCCTAGTGAATAAACTACTGAAAGGAGAACACATACCACACGATTGCAAAACTTCAATTATAATGCCGATACATAAGAAAGGAGATAGCCGAAATTGTACAAATTATAGAGGAATTTTATTACTGTGTATTTCTGCAAAGGTATATGAATCACGTTTAGAAAACAAATTACGCCTGAAAGTAGAAAAATATATAGGAAAAACACAAAGCGGGTTCAGGAAAGGATACTGCACATAGGATATATTTTCTATCCGAAAAATTATAGAGAAAACAGTAGAATTTAACAAAGAAATTCCAATGTGCTTCATAGATTTAGAGAAGGCATTTAACAATGTTAGTAGAAAAGTACTTTGGGATATATTAGAAAAAAAGAAAATCGGACATACACTATTAAGAGCAATTCAAAACATATATGTAAACAATATAAACTATGTACGTACAGAAAATCTACTATCAACCAAATTTAAAGCCGGCAACGGACTTAGACAGGGAGGAACATTAAGCCCAATTTTGTTCATTATATATTTGGACGAAATCACACAGAAAGCGAACGAGAAAACCAAGAAAACAGAAATAGGCTACTTAAAAATGAAAAGGATTTCAACAACGGAATGTGCATTTGCCGACGATATGGTAATATTTGCTAAGACGGGAAAACAACTGGAAGAAAATCTAGAGCTATGGAATACAGTACTGAAAGATGCGAATATGAAGATAAACGAAGCAAAGACAAAAGTAATGCTGACAGCAAAGGAACAAAAAACAGTAGATATAACACTAAACGGCCATCATTTAGAACAAGTACAGAGTTTTAAATACCTTGGATCTATTATAGAAAACAAGGGAGGATATGAAAGTGAAATCAATAATAGAGTACAAGCATCTGTTAAAGTATACCACAGTATAGCGACACTATTAGGACATAAATTTATCAACAAAGGCACAAAATTAACAATGTACAAAACAAAATTCTTACCCACATTAATATACGGATGCGAAACATGGGTAACAAATAATCGACAAGAGAGTAAAATAAATACAATGCAGATGAAATGCCTCAGGAAAATTGAAGAAGTGACCAAAATGGATAAAATAAGAAATAACACAATTAGAGATAAACTGCAAATAAAACCAGTGTTGACCCAAATCGAAGAGAAACAGCTACAATGATACGGGCCCATTATTAGATTACCGATGGCTAGGCCAGTTAAAGAAATTTGGAGAACCAGAACAAACGGAAAAAGAAATAGAGGAAGACCACAAAAACATGGGATGACAATATAAAAGAAATATTAGATTAAAAAAATACAACTAGAAGAGCACACGAGATAGCGGGAAACCGAGAAGAGTGGAAAAAGTTTTTCCTAGAAACCTGAAGAAACACACCTTTACACCCAAAGGGTAGAAGGGGAGCAGATTATATATATATATATATATATATATATATATATATATATATATATATATATATATATATATATATATATATATATATATATATATATACACTATTTCAATACGAACGTCTGTTAACACATTCTGTCTGTCTTCAGTAAAACGAATTAAACATTAAAATATTATTTTTTTGTAACTAAAAGTATCTACACTTTTTTACTAAATATATGCCACTATTTAAGTAATATTAAGTCATAAAAAACCGCTACACTGGTAACCCGCCGGCAACCAATCACTCCGCTTCTTTCCCTGTTGGCTCCCATCGACGCTTAATATAACTTCCTCTACTTTTCAGGGGCGACAATAGTTTAATTTACCGTGGTTTTAACTGGGGTGAATTAGGGGATAAAATATTAGAGATAACTAGTTCTATTGGATGCAATAACGATTTTGTCTTTATTTTTGTATTTCCTCGTTCTGGGAACGATACTAATCGAATTGACTTTAGATAGACTCAAAAAATATAGTGAATTCATATAATTTTTTTACATTTACGTGTTCTATGCATGAATTAGCGTTAACTCCACTCCTCGTACGGTGCATTTTTCATTGAATTTATGTTACATATATAAGAATTTATGGGATGTATACAGATTTTAGCATGGATGTACAATGATTTCCATAAGTATTTAAAAGAGATTTATGATGTTCACATTTTTGCCCGGTGTTTACTCCTCGCGTGTATGTACTCGTATGTGTACGTGTGAGTGAGTGAGAATGGCACGAGCATATCTGGCCGTAGTCGCCATAATACAGAGCCAACGATCCATTGCAGGCTGGGTTGACCATTCACACTTTTAAATGCAAGTAAATAAATAATTAAAGTAAAAAGTAACATTAATCCCTAACATGATGTGACTATAAATTGGTTTAATTTAATTTAATTAAAAATATATCTATTTATTCATTTATTTAATTATTTATTTATTTATGTATTTATTTATTTATTTACTTGTTTATTTATTTATTTATTTATTTATTTATTTATTTATTTATTTATTTATTTATTTATTTATGTATTTATTTATTTATTTATTTATTTATTTATTTATTTATTTATTTATTTATTTATTTATTTATTTATTTATTTATTTATTTATTTATTTATTTATTTATTTATTTATTTATTTATTTATTTATTTATAAAAGCTATGGTTTTTTTATTAATTTTGCTAATCTTTTTCATTTATTATTTAATTAGAATATAATTTAATTAATTTAATTAAGAATTAAAATTAAATTAAAAATAATTTGCAAATATATGTGAGAATTATTTTGTAGTGAGATATGAATATATGTATTTGTATTTAAAAATATTTTTTGTTTTATGCGTACAACCAGGTAAAATATCTGGCGAGAGGTTATTTGCTGGCCACATCATATTTTTATTTTATATTTGAAACGATTCCGTCCGAAACCATTTTCATTTTGCATTTAAAATAGTTTGTAGCAAAAGTATTTGCATTTGATATAAAATAGGTTAAGTCAGCCATTTTACCCAGCTCTGCTCATGATCAACCGGTTGGACACCACTGACACCACGATTCGCTCGTACATGCATAATCTATTAATTCATTCTTCACAATAATTATTATTTGTTCAGTAAGGCAAACATGTAGCAGAGTCACTTCGTCGGTGAAGTTTTATGGACGGGGTGCAGTCGTATCTTTCAATTTATACTTTGGCAAGAAATCTGCATATGAAAACACATTTTTAGCCCTTCGAACCATATAAAAGACATCAAGATAATTATATCTTATTCATTCAACAACTATAATTTAAATTGATTCAATTTTTATTCATGGTTCACCTATACATCCAGTCTATTGATAAATTCGACACAAAATACAAGCCACGTCTATCACTCGATGATTTTAAGGACATTAAGTATTTATCGTAGAGGCTGATGATAACTAACAATTTGTATCTATGACATTGCAATATAACCACAAGTACGGAATTTTGCAGTAGCACACACTACTGCTAGTCCCTCGCGCTTATTGGTACTGTAATTACACTCAACTGTTGAACGGCGTACTATACAGGACGCGCGTCATTGTTTTCCCTCTGGAACAAAGCTGCGCTGATAACATAGGAATTTGCATCAGGACGGAGAAAGAAATGGAGATGGACCCACTTGGCGAAATATGGGTGTTGTGAAAATAGTTTTTATTTTAGCAAAAACTTTTTATTTTCTGGGTCCCATGACCATACGCAATTATGTCATGCTAACTTTACGACCATTAGAGATTTTGCGATTTGAGTGTATCCGGGTATAAATTTACTGATCCATGACGCATTCAAAATGTCAGCAGCTAATATTTCTTACGATGATGTCCGAAAAGACGAAACGATCGTCATATTATTATATTAAAGAAGTGGAAAAACCAAGCGTTAATTATTATCTTAATATTCTAAAATGTTCCACCAAGTGCCGACTACAAACTCCTTTACAGTTATTTCAGTTTCATCAGCTCGGTGATTGTAGTAGCCTTCTTAGGATCAAATAATGTACCATTAGGCGGTATGACACAGCCTGATAATTTATTTCAGAACAAAACAATGTACATCTGAATACGCATTCGATGTAGGTACTTGAACAATGATGCTTGAATATTTCTTAAAAGCAAATCTAGAATACTTGTAACTGAAAAGAAAACGCAAGTATTTCCTTAATTATGGCAGACATGCACCTATAAAGAAATTATCGGAAAGATTGTGATTTGTGTGTTATGGACATTTTTTTTCTGAAAAAGTTCACGATATAATTTATATCATTCAAATATGAGAATACTACAGGGAAACATTTTTGTTGTAAACTTTTGTTAATAGTGAGTATCA
>OY720455.1:35380015-35407515 GCA_963082715.1 Harpalus rubripes | reverse complement strand
AAAATAAAAATATGATGTGGCCAGCAAATAACCTCTCGCCAGATATTTTGCCTGGTTGTACGCATAAAACAAAAAATATTTTTAAATACAAATACATATATTCATGTCTCACTAAAAAATAATTCTCACATATATTTGCAAAATCTGAGGGATATTTTAATATAAATTATGTACAATACATGCATTTTCTTTATATTCAATATTCTGACATTTTCTTTTTCAACTTTCCTTTTCTTTTTCTTTATATTCGTGATTTTTTAGCATAATCCTTTTTATATTCTTTCGCGTTGTTGACTTTTTTTATTTTCATAATGATGTACAAATATTTTTGATAGTTGCATACAAATATTTTTGACAGTAACATTTATGTGTCAATTACAAACGTTTCAATTTCATGCCTTAAAGTAGTTTGATCTGAGATTTTTTACATCAAATTATTTTATATGCATTTGTTTATATATATATATATATATATATATATATATATATATATATATATATATATGTATATATATATATATATATATATATATATATATATATATATATATATATATATATATTCCCAATCTTAAGATATGGCATTGTTTTCTGGGGACATTCACCTGCAGCTTGTAGAGTTTTTAAACTTCAGAAAACTGCAGTTAAAAACATTTTTACTCTGCCTCCTAGAGCCTCTTGTAAATAAATTTTTAAAACAAAATATCTTAAATTTAGCTTGTCTCTATATTTACAATGTTTTATTATATATTAAAGCAAATGAACATAATTTTTTAATTCAAAAAGATATTCACAAATACGATACTCTCGGTAAAGCGAATTTTAATTTCCCTATTTACAATAAACTTCCACATTATTAAAAAAAAAATTAAATCTGAAAATTGTTTTAAAGTTTGATTAAAAAATTTCTTCTTCAAACAAATTATTATCATTACAATGACTTTCTTTGTGATAAGTACTAACGTTATTGCAAACTGTTATTAAACTAATAATCATTTATTATTTCACTTTATTTTATGTAAGCATATGATGGTTCTTATATCAATATTGTATTGATCAAAAAGAATTAAATAAAATTATTATTATTATAGCTACTACTTCTGGCTGTCCAATTGTTACCAAAACTTAATCAACTCTTCCCATTATTGTTAGATTGACGAATCCGTAGTAAGAAATTTAACATAC
The DNA here is from genome assembly GCA_963082715.1 of Harpalus rubripes. Classification (NCBI taxonomy): domain Eukaryota; kingdom Metazoa; phylum Arthropoda; class Insecta; order Coleoptera; family Carabidae; genus Harpalus; species Harpalus rubripes. The sequence goes on along the minus strand of OY720455.1, from coordinate 35,406,330 downwards.
ACACACACACGCACGCACACACACACACACACACACACACATATCATCGTTAAAATGTAATAATCGGATTCTAAAGACCTTAAAACGTGCTTATTCACTAAAATCTGGATATGCGATTTTTAGCATGAATTCAATACCTCTCTTAGCAAGAGGTGAAAATACACTATTTAAAATGAAAAAAATCTGATGTGGCCAGCACATGACCTCCCGTTAATCGTGTGTTTAAAACAGCAATGAGCTTTAAGTAAAGTATCACTTCCGGTTGATCATTTGTAAACGAAATCTGATTATAGTTGGCATTGCAGAGAACTTTTGAAAAAACTCCAACCTAGAGGAAGCACATACTTTACTTTTCAAGCAAAAGTTAAATATCACACTGGCTGATTGTGGCATTGATACCGTTTTAAGCATAGAAAAACAATAAATGTACACACAAATTTCACGGCGACCTATACTTACGTCTGTTAACAATACTAATACGAAATATAAACATTTTATATCGTTGTAATCAGAAAAAATGCTGAATTGAATAAGCGAATAAAAAATTAGGTTCTCATTTAAAATTAAAAAGATGAATTCTGAATTTTGAGAACCACTGAATGAAAAAAAATTATAATGCTCATTATAATAGTCTTATAATATAGAAATTGTTTGCTAATTTAACCGACTTTGTATCTCTTACGGTTCCCGAGATTCTTTTAAAATCTGTCAAGCTTTCGTGTATTTGGATTGTACACTTCATCAGGACGGTTTTGTTGAAGTTATTTGAAAGTCATTGATTTACAAAAAAAAAAGTAGAAGAATTTTGAAAATACACTAAGGTTTACAATGTCATAAAGATAAAAAAATTTATCTTTATGACATTGTAAACCTTAACGTATTTTCAAAATTCTTCTACTTTTTTTTTGTAAATCAATGACTTTCAAATAACTTCAACAAAACCGTCCTGATGAAGTGTACAATCCAAATACACGAAAGCTTGACAGATTTTAAAAGAATCTACTAAAACAAATTTAAGCCCAGAAAACATCCCACTGATATACCCACTAAAATTTATCTCCTTAACTAATCGACAGTGACCGATTACACTCCACATATATATATATATATATATATATATATATATATATATATATATATATATATATATATATATATATGTATATATATATATACAGGTTGTTCAATTTACGTGTTTTACTATTGCTATCTCGACAACCGCAAGAGATACGAAGTTGGTTAAAACAGCAAACAATTCCCATATTATAAGAATATTAAAATGAGCATTACAAAAAAAAATTCAACCAGTGGTTCTCAAAATACAGAATTCAACTTTTTAATTTCAAATGAGGACTTACTTTTTTTATTCGCCTATTCGATTCAGCATTTTTTTTAATACAACGATATTAAACGTTTTTATCCTTACATAACGAAAACAAAAAAGAACGAGAAAATGCAAAAGAAAAATTATTATTTTCATATTTATTTCTACATGTAATCAGAGTCCCATGACAGAAACAATTGAATATTTGGTTTTCATCATTGTTTGGGCGATTTAGATGCTTTAAAAAATATTATAAAAATTGTTCAAAATTATTGCCATGCTGATTTATATATAATTCCAGCCTTCTGAACATATTACTTCTTACTTTTCTTAAATTTCGGCCGTCTATGTGGGAAATAATATTTTCGATTGAATTTTTTAAATGCTGAATATCTGGATAGATAGTTTTGTAGACTTCATCTTTAACATAATCCCATAAAAAATTCCAGGGGATTAAGGTCTGGTGATCTTACGGGCCACGGAATAGAACCATAAGTATCATTCCACCGATTTAGAAACCGTTCGTTTAGCTGATCCCTAACTTGACGCGAATTGTGAGCTGGTGCACCATCATGCTGGAAATAAATGTTTCCCAACTCAGCTCCTGGTATGTCTTCCAAAATAATACCCAGCATATTTTGAATTAAATTCAGGAATCTATTACCACTCAATGTACCCTCGTACATGTGTACGTAAATATTATCACTGACAATGGCACACCAAACATTTATAATAAATTTTCGCTGGAAACTTCTCTCTCGTACAGCAACAGGATTTTCTCGGCTCCAGTAGTGTTTTTTCTATTTGACATACCATTATTAGAAAAATTGGCTTCGTCAGTCCAATTAATTGATTTTAAGATATCTGGATCCTCATTTATCAATAAATTACAAAATTCTAATCTTCGCTCACGATCACCAGGATGTAAATGGTGAATTTTAATCATTTTCAATGGTCTGTATTTATGTTTCCTGAAAATTTCATGGATCATGCCCACACATAAATTACACTCAGCGGCAGTCATTTTAACTGAAGCTGTTGGATTATCTTCAAAATATTCTTATATATTTATCTCAGCTTCTTGATCTTGTACGCTAACTCGCTTCGATACGAATGCATCCATATTAGCGCGCAGTGCTAATTCTAATTTTCTAAAATACTGACGACAAGGAACTCGCCGCTCAGGATAACGTTCCCTATACATATACTTTGCAGCAATAGTATTTTTCAGAGATAATATGAAAACTTCGTACATATCAATTCTTTCTTTGTGCGCAAAATTCATTTTAACACTAAAGAAAACAAGAAAATTCATAAAGTAACTACTTTGACATTCAATTGTTTTTGTCATGGCACTCTGATTACATGTACCATAATTTTATTTAAAGAAATTATAAACTTTAAAACAAACATAATTGAAGACATTCTTTAATAGATTATTTTGGTAATCAATTTAAATAATTACTTCCTTATTCTCGGTGTTGTATAACTTAAGCCTAGTTATAACGATGATATCCTTATTCAAATGTTGTATGATTCACTTTGTTTGATTACAAACTCCCATAACAATAAAAACATTATTATTCTCAACATTTTAACGCCCACAGAGGTCTGTGTAATCAAGTTCAAAAGATAATTTTAATTCAAAATTCGTCGTTAAAGAAAGATTCTATTTGCATAATAAAGTCAATCAAAGGGGTAAACATCTTCTGGATACTATGGAAAGTCACGGTCTGTATGTTCTAAATGGAAGAATAGCAGGGGATACTCCTGGTGAGTTCACTTTTATTAATAATAACGGAAAATCCACCATAGATCATATCTGGGCAAACCGTAATTCTATTAAAAATGTTTACAATTGAACTTTTACTCAACATTGACGCACTCACGATATAGTTTGGGCATTTTGAATTTTGGTAACCGAGTTGTATAAAAAAATACTAACATACAAAAAGAAAACACTCTCTCTGGATTTAATACCTTCAGTGTAGTATTCTACCAGCATTATATTTATTACAGTAGTGACAACGTTAATGAATATAAATAGTAATTTATCAATATTATTAAACTTCCATCTAATTATTCAATTATAAATCCAACCAAAAATAATAAACCATAGTATAACAATAAATGTCATGAATTAAAACGTCTCGTAGACGCCATTTAGCAACAAAAAATGCGCTATGAAATTAGCTTACAGACTTATTTGTATATTTAAATTATTTAAAACAGTGTGAACGAGAATATATGGTAGATATTTCTAAACGAAGAACTCTAAGGAATTTTGGAATACTGTGCCTTCCGAGAAAGGTAGAAAATATTTTATAAATATAATTGAAATAAATGATTGGGAACTGTATTTTAAAAATTTAAACTTAGACACTTTTGCAGCAAAACCTTTATACAATAATTTCCTGCACCCATATCTAGATTGCCCCATAACATTAAACGAAATAGTAACGAGTTTATACCACTCTAAGGGCCACTTTTACAATCATTAGATAAACCTCGTATAACGCTATACCAGGTATAAATTGTATTTTACAAACCTCGGATAAACCTCAGATAGAATAACGTAAACACAAACAATCTTTTGTTATTCATACGTTTGACAGATGTCAATCAAGTATTTCATCAACACTGTCAGAATCAAAAGTATCATTTATATCATCGTGAAAATGCAAATTAGAAGGCAGATATAATACAAATATTGAAGAAAATTAGTCTAACAAGAAGATAATTTTATTGTGCCAATACCAACCTAAAGTGATTTAACGTAATTCCTGGTATAACTATCTGACAGATAAAAATGCATTGTAAAAGACATTCTTGTTTATCGAAGGTATAATTGCTAGGATAAAGTTATATGTTCGATAGCTATACCATAGTTTATCCATCAATTGTAAAAGTGGGCCAAAAAGCAATAAAGCTCCCGGAATTGACGAAATTAACACAGATTTTTATAAACACTTATCATCCGCCTGGCTACTTTAATTACAAAAAAAATTCATTTAATCCTACAGATCGAAACCGTGCCTGATCCATAGTCTAATGTAGTTATTGCGCTAATTTACAAAAAAAGTAATAAAACACCCTACAAATTATAGACCGATAGCTTTGTTCAATTCTATTTGCAAAATATTTACCCAAATTTTACATAATCGCTTGCAGTGCTAGTTTTAAGAGAACAATATTATGAAAGAATTTCAAATGGGATTCAGGAAAAGTAGGGGCACAATTGATAATATCTTCTGTATCTCGGCAATTGTAAATATTCATCTACGTCAAATAAAAGCAAATTATATGCTATATTTGTAGACTTCAAGAGAGCTTTTGACACTATCAACCATGTAAAACTTTGGGAAAAACTATACTCTTCCGGTATTTTTTCAAAACTTATTAGACTATTGTACAATATATACAACAAAGCTTTTCTGCAAATAAAAGTTAAAAACAAGTTTTCTGAAAAAATTTAAATCACCCAAGGAGTTATGCAGGGCGAAACCATTTCGCCTCTCTTATTCGCACTTTTTTTTAAAAAAATTAAATGAGTATTTTCGCAACTCAGGAGTAAGAGGTATAAATATTGACAATCAGAAAGATTTAATATTACTTGCATACGCGGACGATATCGTCATCCTCTGTGATTCCCCTGTAGAGTTCGAACTCCTATTCTGAATGTTCCTTTTATATATAATAATCATCCTATTGACACAGTTAACAACTTCAATTATTGAGGCCTAATTTTATCTTCCTCCGGAAAGTTTAATCAAGCTGAGAAGGAGAATCTCCGTAAAGCAACAATAGCTATACAATCATTCAGTAGTATGTTATTTACTCAGGGACTAAAGTGCATATTCAATCCAGTGGGTGAAGTTTATTTCCCGAGCCGAAGGTGAGGGAAATAATCACCTGAGGGATTGAATGCACTTTAGTCTTGTGGTATATACGCTATTTTTTGCACTCCCGTATCAAATGGAACCATATTAGTGTAAAAGAAATTAATCTTACAATTTGACAATACAAATCTCAAAAATTTTGTTCAAATTTAAACACAACGCCTGCTCAAAATGTAGTGCAGATATGGATAAATAAATCATAGTAACTATATGATGTTATGGAAACATCTTGTATATTTTTACTTTACTCCGCCAGGGTTTTTTTTTTCATATTTAATCCCTCTGAGACTGAATTTGAACTTAAGTCCCTGAAATGAGTGATTAGAATCGCTTTTTAGTCTCGGGAGTGCGAAAAAGTATTTTAATGCAAGACAAATCGGAAAATTGGGCAGAGAAAAATAAACTATTAAACTCGGTCATAAACACAACAACCTTATATACAAGCGAAATCTGGGTTTTCATAACCACAATACTATAGAAAAATCACAATTAACATACATAAAAATCATCCTGCAATGCCCAAGAAACACTCTAGATATGGACAACCATAGGCTTACTACGTAAAATTATTTACAACCGTTTATACATTCTCACAAATTCTCCATCCAACAATCTTGAACAAATACAATGAACATTAAAAACAATTTAATGTGTCACCGACCCACAACAAATATTTGTCACTAAAAATCTCAATTCACAAAAAACGAAATCAGAGTTTCAAGTAAAAAGGTCTAAAATTCATATATAAAAACATGAAAACATTTGTAATATCTGTAACGTTTTAGAGCCAGAGACACTGTATCACTTCTTCTGCGTCTGTCCTATTTACAAAAGAGGATTATTTATTTGTCAAAATTTTTAATGCAAATTAAAAATGATACTGTAACGTGGAACGTCGCCGCCGCTGTAAGCGAGTGTCTATTTATAGCGGTGACGTAATCGCGCTAGTAGCCGACCAATGTAAACAGACTGGTCGCGACGTGTTTAATTACTTCCGGTCGCCTGAACCTTTTGTGTTCATTGTTATTATGTATTCGAATATTCTAGATCTGTTTTAGAAAATAATGGCAGCTGTATATAAGGGACGTAGCTATGCTCGAGAGACACAGTTATTTACAAACACAGTCAGAGAGATATTGACATGGAGTATCGTAGTGAGCGTATGCAATTGGTGCCGAGTAGATACTCGGGAAGTTACTGGTATATTGGGATAGCTGTGGATGTAAATACTCGGTAGTGTTGACAAGTATTGGGAAGCTATAGTGTGCAAGAACAGTAACGGCGAGTCGAAAAGTTACGGGATAGCTGTTAAAGAGAATACTCGGTAGTGTTGAAGAGTATTGGGAAGCGAGGTATATGGGGACAGTAACGGCAAGTGGAAGCTAATACTCGGCAGTGGTGTTGAAGAATTAAGGCATACGGACAGTAGGTGATACTAAGGCTGTGAAGGTTAGACAGAGAGTTATATAAATAGACAGATAGTGTTGTGAAAGATGTGACTTCTGTCCGAGCAGTTAAATATACAGACGCTGTTGAGTCAATTGAATATATATACGCTGTGTAAGTCGGTAGGCGGACAGTTGAACGTAATAAGTATATAGTGATATAAATATAGTGTTATAAGTATCGCGTAAACAGTCTACAAGAGTCTGCAACAGTCCGGCAGTCTAAGATTGGAACGCGTAGTGAAATAAATAATTTGTAATATCGTAGAAATAAATAGTAGTGTAAATTGGTTAAATAAATAGTGTTAATGTCACTGTTATTTAGTTAATTATAGTCTTCGTCTTAATTAGTTTTTAATAATTGTTTAATATTGGTAATAGTAACTTTCATTATAGTTTAATAAACACTTAATTTTTCATTAATAATAATCGTCTAATATTTACACTTCACCCAAATAAATAAAAAAAACGTTACAATACTGATTTATTCCAGCTTTTTGAAAACCTAAACACCAATAAAATCAACAATTTATTTTGTTGCAATGTTGCTGCTAATAAGTTTTTGTAATAATGATTAGCATGTACGTATTGTATAATGTAATTTTTCATTATTAAATTTTATTTAACTCATTTATTTTGTACTAGTTGAATGGATTTAATATTTATCGTTGAATATACTCTTATTAAGTATGAAATGTCAATCCAATTGTAGCGACGTATTTTGTTCTTTCTCGAACAATAAATACTATTGTTACTATTATTATTACTATTATTATTATTATTATGATTATTATTATTATTACTATTACTATTACTATTACTATTACCATTAACATTACTATTACTATTACTATTACTATTACTATTACTATTACTATTACTATTACTATTACTATTACTATTACTATTACTATTACTATTACTATTACTATTACTATTACTATTACTATTACTATTACTATTACTATTACTATTACTATTACTATTACTATTACTATTACTATTACTATTACTATTACTATTACTATTACTATTACTATTACTATTACTATTACTATTACTATTACTATTACTATTACTATTACTATTACTATTACTATTACTATTACTATTACTATTACTATTACTATTACTATTACTATTACTATTACTATTACTATTACTATTACTATTACTATTACTATTACTATTACTATTACTATTACTATTACTATTACTATTACTATTACTATTACTATTACTATTACTATTACTATTACTATTACTATTACTATTACTATTACTATTACTATTACTATTACTATTACTATTACTATTACTATTACTATTACTATTACTATTACTATTACTATTACTATTACTATTACTATTACTATTACTATTACTATTACTATTACTATTACTATTACTATTACTATTACTATTACTATTACTATTACTATTACTATTACTATTACTATTACTATTACTATTACTATTACTATTACTATTACTATTACTATTACTATTACTATTACTATTACTATTACTATTACTATTACTATTACTATTACTATTACTATTACTATTACTATTACTATTACTATTACTATTACTATTACTATTACTATTACTATTACTATTACTATTACTATTACTATTACTATTACTATTACTATTACTATTACTATTACTATTACTATTACTATTACTATTACTATTACTATTACTATTACTATTACTATTACTATTACTATTACTATTACTATTACTATTACTATTACTATTACTATTACTATTACTATTACTATTACTATTACTATTACTATTACTATTACTATTACTATTACTATTACTATTACTATTACTATTACTATTACTATTACTATTACTATTACTATTACTATTACTATTACTATTACTATTACTATTACTATTACTATTACTATTACTATTACTATTACTATTACTATTACTATTACTATTACTATTACTATTACTATTACTATTACTATTACTATTACTATTACTATTACTATTACTATTACTATTACTATTACTATTACTATTACTATTACTATTACTATTACTATTACTATTACTATTACTATTACTATTACTATTACTATTACTATTACTATTACTATTACTATTACTATTACTATTACTATTACTATTACTATTACTATTACTATTACTATTACTATTACTATTACTATTACTATTACTATTACTATTACTATTACTATTACTATTACTATTACTATTACTATTACTATTACTATTACTATTACTATTACTATTACTATTACTATTACTATTACTATTACTATTACTATTACTATTACTATTACTATTACTATTACTATTACTATTACTATTACTATTACTATTACTATTACTATTACTATTACTATTACTATTACTATTACTATTACTATTACTATTACTATTACTATTACTATTACTATTACTATTACTATTACTATTACTATTACTATTACTATTACTATTACTATTACTATTACTATTACTATTACTATTACTATTACTATTACTATTACTATTACTATTACTATTACTATTACTATTACTATTACTATTACTATTACTATTACTATTACTATTACTATTACTATTACTATTACTATTACTATTACTATTACTATTACTATTACTATTACTATTACTATTACTATTACTATTACTATTACTATTACTATTACTATTACTATTACTATTACTATTACTATTACTATTACTATTACTATTACTATTACTATTACTATTACTATTACTATTACTATTACTATTACTATTACTATTACTATTACTATTACTATTACTATTACTATTACTATTACTATTACTATTACTATTACTATTACTATTACTATTACTATTACTATTACTATTACTATTACTATTACTATTACTATTACTATTACTATTACTATTACTATTACTATTACTATTACTATTACTATTACTATTACTATTACTATTACTATTACTATTACTATTACTATTACTATTACTATTACTATTACTATTACTATTACTATTACTATTACTATTACTATTACTATTACTATTACTATTACTATTACTATTACTATTACTATTACTATTACTATTACTATTACTATTACTATTACTATTACTATTACTATTACTATTACTATTACTATTACTATTACTATTACTATTACTATTACTATTACTATTACTATTACTATTACTATTACTATTACTATTACTATTACTATTACTATTACTATTACTATTACTATTACTATTACTATTACTATTACTATTACTATTACTATTACTATTACTATTACTATTACTATTACTATTACTATTACTATTACTATTACTATTACTATTACTATTACTATTACTATTACTATTACTATTACTATTACTATTACTATTACTATTACTATTACTATTACTATTACTATTACTATTACTATTACTATTACTATTACTATTAGTATTAGTATTAGTATTAGTATTAGTATTAGTATTAGTATTAGTATTAGTATTAGTATTAGTATTAGTATTAGTATTAGTATTAGTATTAGTATTAGTATTAGTATTAGTATTAGTATTAGTATTAGTATTAGTATTAGTATTAGTATTAGTATTAGTATTAGTATTAGTATTAGTATTAGTATTAGTATTAGTATTAGTATTAGTATTAGTATTAGTATTAGTATTAGTATTAGTATTAGTATTAGTATTAGTATTAGTATTAGTATTAGTATTAGTATTAGTATTAGTATTAGTATTAGTATTAGTATTAGTATTAGTATTAGTATTAGTATTAGTATTAGTATTAGTATTAGTATTAGTATTAGTATTAGTATTAGTATTAGTATTAGTATTAGTATTAGTATTAGTATTAGTATTAGTATTAGTATTAGTATTAGTATTAGTATTAGTATTAGTATTAGTATTAGTATTAGTATTAGTATTAGTATTAGTATTAGTATTAGTATTAGTATTAGTATTAGTATTAGTATTAGTATTAGTATTAGTATTAGTATTAGTATTAGTATTAGTATTAGTATTAGTATTAGTATTAGTATTAGTATTAGTATTAGTATTAGTATTAGTATTAGTATTAGTATTAGTATTAGTATTAGTATTAGTATTAGTATTAGTATTAGTATTAGTATTAGTATTAGTATTAGTATTAGTATTAGTATTAGTATTAGTATTAGTATTAGTATTAGTATTAGTATTAGTATTAGTATTAGTATTAGTATTAGTATTAGTATTAGTATTAGTATTAGTATTAGTATTAGTATTAGTATTAGTATTAGTATTAGTATTAGTATTAGTATTAGTATTAGTATTAGTATTAGTATTAGTATTAGTATTAGTATTAGTATTAGTATTAGTATTAGTATTAGTATTAGTATTAGTATTAGTATTAGTATTAGTATTAGTATTAGTATTAGTATTAGTATTAGTATTAGTATTAGTATTAGTATTAGTATTAGTATTAGTATTAGTATTAGTATTAGTATTAGTATTAGTATTAGTATTAGTATTAGTATTAGTATTAGTATTAGTATTAGTATTAGTATTAGTATTAGTATTAGTATTAGTATTAGTATTAGTATTAGTATTAGTATTAGTATTAGTATTAGTATTAGTATTAGTATTAGTATTAGTATTAGTATTAGTATTAGTATTAGTATTAGTATTAGTATTAGTATTAGTATTAGTATTAGTATTAGTATTAGTATTAGTATTAGTATTAGTATTAGTATTAGTATTAGTATTAGTATTAGTATTAGTATTAGTATTAGTATTAGTATTAGTATTAGTATTAGTATTAGTATTAGTATTAGTAATAGTAATAGTAATAGTAATAGTAATAGTAATAGTAATAGTAATAGTAATAGTAATAGTAATAGTAATAGTAATAGTAATAGTAATAGTAATAGTAATAGTAATAGTATTAGTATTAGTATTAGTATTAGTATTAGTATTAGTATTAGTATTAGTATTAGTATTAGTATTAGTATTAGTATTAGTATTAGTATTAGTATTAGTATTAGTATTAGTATTAGTATTAGTATTAGTATTAGTATTAGTATTAGTATTAGTATTAGTATTAGTATTAGTATTAGTATTAGTATTAGTATTAGTATTAGTATTAGTATTAGTATTAGTATTAGTATTAGTATTAGTATTAGTATTAGTATTAGTATTAGTATTAGTATTAGTATTAGTATTAGTATTAGTATTAGTATTAGTATTAGTATTAGTATTAGTATTAGTATTAGTATTAGCATTGATCTTCTATATAACAGATTGGTCAAAGCAATAGTAAAATGTGGCAGCCGGTGAAGGCCGTACGACCAAGAGATGGCGGGACAGTCGGGCCGTACGAAATCTATCTCATTCATGTATCTTATTCCTTCTCTTGCCGAACCATCATAGCGCAGCATTTCACTTACACTAGATTTTATGTTATTAAATTGAAATATACATATTCTGTTAGCAAATTTTCCGAAAAATATAATGGTGATAGTCTCAATCATCCATCTGCGTGCAAACAGTGAAAAATCCATACTTTATCTAAAAAAAAAAAAACGAGATTCATGTGCGTTCACATCTTTTTAAACTTTAACTCATTGTATCTTTTTAGTTTATAAAGATATAATAATAATTCTTTCACATTTCGAATTCTAAATCTTTTCTGAATGTAGTAATGTTTAAATTAATTATATATTTTGTTTATGCATACTGCAAATTAATTAAAAACAATAAAATGGAGACGTAATACATATTTACATTTTATAGAGAAATTTTCAGCAGCGACAAACTTTTGGTTCTTAAAAGATAGATAACGTTGGAAACTCCAGTCCTCATTACGAGTATTTCAAACAAAAATAGCATTTATATTAAAGGAACAGTAAGATTATTTTGCTATTCAAGCAGGTAAAGGAACTATCATTGCATGTTTTTTTAACAGAGCGGCGCTAATATTGGTCCCTAATGTTACTTTAAGCGAAATGCCGCATTATTATAATTACGATAGGTATTTATAGTTTTATTGTTGGACCCGAAGTATAATGGGAAAGTAAATAGTGATACTGAATCGAAATGTTTCAGAAACATGTTTTTCACTTGTATTCCAAATAAGATTGTCAGAAATCGTTCATAAAAATAAAAAATACAAAATATATTTTAATTTTTTAACATAAATATCATCTTATAATAGGGAAGCTTTGTTTTATATTTTCTAAGCGATAATGACAATGGGGTATGTGGCCATATTAGAATTTCAATGTATGTCATAAAATATAAAAACTACCTGCTATAGCTTATCATTATAATAATAAAAACTAAATATTAATTTGTAATAATATTGTTATTAGCAATTTAATGTTTTGGAGAAGGGATATATGCCTTAAGTAGTGGTGGGAATCGGTTCCGGTTCAAAATTACCCGGGTACCCGGTTATTCGGTTTCTTTTAATCTTAAAGTTTAGTTCAATTGGGTATTTAAAAATAATAACCAAAATTTTTTGGTAATGAATGAGAATTTCTATTTCCATTCTGAAATTAATTAAATGGTGTTATAAATCGAATCAAGAAAATAAGAAATACGAGTATTCATATTACATAACTGAAAGATTGAAATGTAAAGATTAGAGCAGAATGTAGGTACCTTAAGTGAAATTCTTAGAAATAATGGAAATATCCATTGGTTTGTCCTCGATCCCTTAAATTTTATGGCCGCTATTGTCATTATATGGGTACCGTTAACTTAAAACATAACTCAAGGTCATGCTATTGAAATAAACCATATGGAATGAAAATTGAAAATATAATACCAAACTGAAATCTGCAATTATTTACTACATTATGCGGTTATATTTTCTAAACAATTTTTAGCATCCTTTTGTGTTGGTGTAATAATATTTACACATCATTATTTTCAATTAAAAAGAAGAAAAAGAATAGCGAGACTAATTTAACATTATAATTGAATATTATACTCTGACACTACTCGGAACCGAAGATCGGTTCCATTACCCGGACCCGAAATCGAAAATCGGTTCCACTACTCAGAACCGAAGATCGGTCTTACTACCCGGGTACCCGGGAAGTTTTGCGAGCCGGATGCCCGGTTCTAAATTTTTCCGGTTCTTGCCAGCAGGACAGCACTAGCTTATGCATGTTAGAATCGTGGCAGATAGACTGCGGGAATGAAAGAGACAGTTATAGATCAGCCTATCAGCGTCACGATTATGTTGTGGTACGTGTGGCATGACGACAGCTGGCTATAACTATCTCGTTCCTTTCCACTCCACCCGTCTTCTTCCTCGATTCTACCATGCTCACGCCACATATCTCTTTATCAAATTTTTAATAATTATTTTTTGTAAAGTACGAATAATTAATCGATTTAAAAAATATGGGTTTTTATTTTTTATCTAATCATACAATGTAAAAATAAAAATTTGGTCACATACTCTATTGCGTTCATAACAACAGATAATTAAAACAAAAAAAATATGTTTTTAATTATTTCCTTCACTATTGTCGAAGAAATATTATAATTATAGTCAGTTGAGTTTTACATTTAATAACCTTTAAACGTATTTTTTTTCGATTTATTTATATTTTGTTTATAACAAATAAAAGTGAGTGTTAGATCTCAACTTCTATTAATAATTATGAATTGAAATGTAACATATTGATTCAAAATTCAGTTTTCATAAAATATTAATAAAATTGTATTTGAAATTGGTTTGTTTAATTTTAATAATTTTTTGGGACATGCCAAATTTCAATTTTTAATTATTAATTGCAGCTGAGATCTAACATGCACCTTTACTTTTTTAATGGTTATAAACAAAATATTAATAAATCGAAAAAAAATTAAGCGTATTAATTTTTTTTTCATTTATACATATGTTAATTTACAAATATGACAATTAGTATAATTACGTAGAAATGTATAGTTTGTAATTGAAAGTAATGTTTCATAATTTTTGATTTTTTTTTAAGTCATTGAGTTTGAAACTTAACTGACTATAATTATTTCTTCGATAGCATTGTGTTCGTGGTTCACCCGATTGTACTCGTAATCTATTTTTTTCGGCACCCGTTATTACGAGATTATATTGAGGCAAGGCAGCTTATTAAATGATTAGTCCCCAAAATGGAATTTATTGCTATTGTTTCAACTATTTTAGATATTTTTGAGAAAAACATTGATACTTTCTATTATAAAAGAAATATTAAACAAAAATTTATGAAATTAATTAAGTTATATTTAACAAAAAATACTTCGTTTCTAGAAGACTGCATGCGCTGAACATAGATTATTCTTAATAGAATTATTATTAAAGTGTAAAATTCACAGAAGTTGCAAAACTATATATACAAAATTAGCTACAAATAAACCGAATCCCAAACTAAGAATTTTGCAGCATAAGTAAAAAACCATAATGTTAATTAAAAAATCATATTTTAATAGGCAGTATGATATGTTCGATGTTATATATTTTTTTTATTATACATACTTTTAATGTTTTGTTTTGTTAGGTTTAATTTTTTTTGTATTTATTGCCATTTTTGTAGCATAAATAAAATATCTTTAATTAATTATTGTATTTATTTTTATCGCTATTAAACACTTACATACTCGTATATTTAAATTTTTATGAAATACTACGTAGTTAAAGTACGAAAATATCCACGTATAAACATGTATTTGTTCTATATTCCATAAATTAATTTTTCATATTTTTATTCCTAAATATATGGAAAATAATCCAAGAATCCAACTCAATTCATCGCGTTTATCGCTGGAATTCAAATTACATGTTATTCACATAGTCAATACACTGCGAATGAGGTAGAGCGATCTTCCTGGTCATGTAAACAAAGCAGGCTGTGGTACCTCATACGACATCTGTTGATAAAATTTAGAACTATTTCTCAGTTTCCATTTTACGCATAAGAACGGCGAATCTGATATAGTATCAAAATCAATGGTATTAGTATTAGTATTAGTATTAGTATTAGTATTAGTATTAGTATTACTATTACTGTTACTGTTACTATTACTATTACTATTACTATTACTATTACCATTACCATTACCATTACCATTACCATTACCATTACTATTACCATTACCATTACCATTATCATTACCATTACCATTACCATTACCATTACTATTACTATTACTATTACCATTACCATTACCATTACCATTACCATTACCATTACCATTACCATTACCATTACTATTACTATTCCTATTCCTATTCCTATTACTATTCCTATTCCTATTCCTATTCCTATTCCTATTCCTATTCCTATTCCTATTCCTATTACTATTCCTATTCCTATTACTATTACTATTACTATTACTATTACTATTACTATTACTATTACTATTACTATTACTATTACTATTACTATTACTATTACTATTACTATTACTATTACTATTACTATTACTATTACTATTACTATTACTATTACTATTACTATTACTATTACTATTACTATTACTATTACTATTACTATTACTATTACTATTACTATTACTATTACTATTACTATTACTATTACTATTACTATTACTATTACTATTACTATTACTATTACTATTACTATTACTATTACTATTACTATTACTATTACTATTACTATTACTATTACTATTACTATTACTATTACTATTACTATTACTATTACTATTACTATTACTATTACTATTACTATTACTATTACTATTACTATTACTATTACTATTACTATTACTATTACTATTACTATTACTATTACTATTACTATTACTATTACTATTACTATTACTATTACTATTACTATTACTATTACTATTACTATTACTATTACTATTACTATTACTATTACTATTACTATTACTATTACTATTACTATTACTATTACTATTACTATTACTATTACTATTACTATTACTATTACTATTACTATTACTATTACTATTACTATTACTATTACTATTACTATTACTATTACTATTACTATTACTATTACTATTACTATTACTATTACTATTACTATTACTATTACTATTACTATTACTATTACTATTACTATTACTATTACTATTACTATTACTATTACTATTACTATTACTATTACTATTACTATTACTATTACTATTACTATTACTATTACTATTACTATTACTATTACTATTACTATTACTATTACTATTACTATTACTATTACTATTACTATTACTATTACTATTACTATTACTATTACTATTACTATTACTATTACTATTACTATTACTATTACTATTACTATTACTATTACTATTACTATTACTATTACTATTACTATTACTATTACTATTACTATTACTATTACTATTACTATTACTATTACTATTACTATTACTATTACTATTACTATTACTATTACTATTACTATTACTATTACTATTACTATTACTATTACTATTACTATTACTATTACTATTACTATTACTATTACTATTACTATTACTATTACTATTACTATTACTATTACTATTACTATTACTATTACTATTACTATTACTATTACTATTACTATTACTATTACTATTACTATTACTATTACTATTACTATTACTATTACTATTACTATTACTATTACTATTACTATTACTATTACTATTACTATTACTATTACTATTACTATTACTATTACTATTACTATTACTATTACTATTACTATTACTATTACTATTACTATTACTATTACTATTACTATTACTATTACTATTACTATTACTATTACTATTACTATTACTATTACTATTACTATTACTATTACTATTACTATTACTATTACTATTACTATTACTATTACTATTACTATTACTATTACTATTACTATTACTATTACTATTACTATTACTATTACTATTACTATTACTATTACTATTACTATTACTATTACTATTACTATTACTATTACTATTACTATTACTATTACTATTACTATTACTATTACTATTACTATTACTATTACTATTACTATTACTATTACTATTACTATTACTATTACTATTACTATTACTATTACTATTACTATTACTATTACTATTACTATTACTATTACTATTACTATTACTATTACTATTACTATTACTATTACTATTACTATTACTATTACTATTACTATTACTATTACTATTACTATTACTATTACTATTACTATTACTATTACTATTACTATTACTATTACTATTACTATTACTATTACTATTACTATTACTATTACTATTACTATTACTATTACTATTACTATTACTATTACTATTACTATTACTATTACTATTACTATTACTATTACTATTACTATTACTATTACTATTACTATTACTATTACTATTACTATTACTATTACTATTACTATTACTATTACTATTACTATTACTATTACTATTACTATTACTATTACTATTACTATTACTATTACTATTACTATTACTATTACTATTACTATTACTATTACTATTACTATTACTATTACTATTACTATTACTATTACTATTACTATTACTATTACTATTACTATTACTATTACTATTACTATTACTATTACTATTACTATTACTATTACTATTACTATTACTATTACTATTACTATTACTATTACTATTACTATTACTATTACTATTACTATTACTATTACTATTACTATTACTATTACTATTACTATTACTATTACTATTACTATTACTATTACTATTACTATTACTATTACTATTACTATTACTATTACTATTACTATTACTATTACTATTACTATTACTATTACTATTACTATTACTATTACTATTACTATTACTATTACTATTACTATTACTATTACTATTACTATTACTATTACTATTACTATTACTATTACTATTACTATTACTATTACTATTACTATTACTATTACTATTACTATTACTATTACTATTACTATTACTATTACTATTACTATTACTATTACTATTACTATTACTATTACTATTACTATTACTATTACTATTACTATTACTATTACTATTACTATTACTATTACTATTACTATTACTATTACTATTACTATTACTATTACTATTACTATTACTATTACTATTACTATTACTATTACTATTACTATTACTATTACTATTACTATTACTATTACTATTACTATTACTATTACTATTACTATTACTATTACTATTACTATTACTATTACTATTACTATTACTATTACTATTACTATTACTATTACTATTACTATTACTATTACTATTACTATTACTATTACTATTACTATTACTATTACTATTACTATTACTATTACTATTACTATTACTATTACTATTACTATTACTATTACTATTACTATTACTATTACTATTACTATTACTATTACTATTACTATTACTATTACTATTACTATTACTATTACTATTACTATTACTATTACTATTACTATTACTATTACTATTACTATTACTATTACTATTACTATTACTATTACTATTACTATTACTATTACTATTACTATTACTATTACTATTACTATTACTATTACTATTACTATTACTATTACTATTACTATTACTATTACTATTACTATTACTATTACTATTACTATTACTATTACTATTACTATTACTATTACTATTACTATTACTATTACTATTACTATTACTATTACTATTACTATTACTATTACTATTACTATTACTATTACTATTACTATTACTATTACTATTACTATTACTATTACTATTACTATTACTATTACTATTACTATTACTATTACTATTACTATTACTATTACTATTACTATTACTATTACTATTACTATTACTATTACTATTACTATTACTATTACTATTACTATTACTATTACTATTACTATTACTATTACTATTACTATTACTATTACTATTACTATTACTATTACTATTACTATTACTATTACTATTACTATTACTATTACTATTACTATTACTATTACTATTACTATTACTATTACTATTACTATTACTATTACTATTACTATTACTATTACTATTACTATTACTATTACTATTACTATTACTATTACTATTACTATTACTATTACTATTACTATTACTATTACTATTACTATTACTATTACTATTACTATTACTATTACTATTACTATTACTATTACTATTACTATTACTATTACTATTACTATTACTATTACTATTACTATTACTATTACTATTACTATTACTATTACTATTACTATTACTATTACTATTACTATTACTATTACTATTACTATTACTATTACTATTACTATTACTATTACTATTACTATTACTATTACTATTACTATTACTATTACTATTACTATTACTATTACTATTACTATTACTATTACTATTACTATTACTATTACTATTACTATTACTATTACTATTACTATTACTATTACTATTACTATTACTATTACTATTACTATTACTATTACTATTACTATTACTATTACTATTACTATTACTATTACTATTACTATTACTATTACTATTACTATTACTATTACTATTACTATTACTATTACTATTACTATTACTATTACTATTACTATTACTATTACTATTACTATTACTATTACTATTACTATTACTATTACTATTACTATTACTATTACTATTACTATTACTATTACTATTACTATTACTATTACTATTACTATTACTATTACTATTACTATTACTATTACTATTACTATTACTATTACTATTACTATTACTATTACTATTACTATTACTATTACTATTACTATTACTATTACTATTACTATTACTATTACTATTACTATTACTATTACTATTACTATTACTATTACTATTACTATTACTATTACTATTACTATTACTATTACTATTACTATTACTATTACTATTACTATTACTATTACTATTACTATTACTATTACTATTACTATTACTATTACTATTACTATTACTATTACTATTACTATTACTATTACTATTACTATTACTATTACTATTACTATTACTATTACTATTACTATTACTATTACTATTACTATTACTATTACTATTACTATTACTATTACTATTACTATTACTATTACTATTACTATTACTATTACTATTACTATTACTATTACTATTACTATTACTATTACTATTACTATTACTATTACTATTACTATTACTATTACTATTACTATTACTATTACTATTACTATTACTATTACTATTACTATTACTATTACTATTACTATTACTATTACTATTACTATTACTATTACTATTACTATTACTATTACTATTACTATTACTATTACTATTACTATTACTATTACTATTACTATTACTATTACTATTACTATTACTATTACTATTACTATTACTATTACTATTACTATTACTATTACTATTACTATTACTATTACTATTACTATTACTATTACTATTACTATTACTATTACTATTACTATTACTATTACTATTACTATTACTATTACTATTACTATTACTATTACTATTACTATTACTATTACTATTACTATTACTATTACTATTACTATTACTATTACTATTACTATTACTATTACTATTACTATTACTATTACTATTACTATTACTATTACTATTACTATTACTATTACTATTACTATTACTATTACTATTACTATTACTATTACTATTACTATTACTATTACTATTACTATTACTATTACTATTACTATTACTATTACTATTACTATTACTATTACTATTACTATTACTATTACTATTACTATTACTATTACTATTACTATTACTATTACTATTACTATTACTATTACTATTACTATTACTATTACTATTACTATTACTATTACTATTACTATTACTATTACTATTACTATTACTATTACTATTACTATTACTATTACTATTACTATTACTATTACTATTACTATTACTATTACTATTACTATTACTATTACTATTACTATTACTATTACTATTACTATTACTATTACTATTACTATTACTATTACTATTACTATTACTATTACTATTACTATTACTATTACTATTACTATTACTATTACTATTACTATTACTATTACTATTACTATTACTATTACTATTACTATTACTATTACTATTACTATTACTATTACTATTACTATTACTATTACTATTACTATTACTATTACTATTACTATTACTATTACTATTACTATTACTATTACTATTACTATTACTATTACTATTACTATTACTATTACTATTACTATTACTATTACTATTACTATTACTATTACTATTACTATTACTATTACTATTACTATTACTATTACTATTACTATTACTATTACTATTACTATTACTATTACTATTACTATTACTATTACTATTACTATTACTATTACTATTACTATTACTATTACTATTACTATTACTATTACTATTACTATTACTATTACTATTACTATTACTATTACTATTACTATTACTATTACTATTACTATTACTATTACTATTACTATTACTATTACTATTACTATTACTATTACTATTACTATTACTATTACTATTACTATTACTATTACTATTACTATTACTATTACTATTACTATTACTATTACTATTACTATTACTATTACTATTACTATTACTATTACTATTACTATTACTATTACTATTACTATTACTATTACTATTACTATTACTATTACTATTACTATTACTATTACTATTACTATTACTATTACTATTACTATTACTATTACTATTACTATTACTATTACTATTACTATTACTATTACTATTACTATTACTATTACTATTACTATTACTATTACTATTACTATTACTATTACTATTACTATTACTATTACTATTACTATTACTATTACTATTACTATTACTATTACTATTACTATTACTATTACTATTACTATTACTATTACTATTACTATTACTATTACTATTACTATTACTATTACTATTACTATTACTATTACTATTACTATTACTATTACTATTACTATTACTATTACTATTACTATTACTATTACTATTACTATTACTATTACTATTACTATTACTATTACTATTACTATTACTATTACTATTACTATTACTATTACTATTACTATTACTATTACTATTACTATTACTATTACTATTACTATTACTATTACTATTACTATTACTATTACTATTACTATTACTATTACTATTACTATTACTATTACTATTACTATTACTATTACTATTACTATTACTATTACTATTACTATTACTATTACTATTACTATTACTATTACTATTACTATTACTATTACTATTACTATTACTATTACTATTACTATTACTATTACTATTACTATTACTATTACTATTACTATTACTATTACTATTACTATTACTATTACTATTACTATTACTATTACTATTACTATTACTATTACTATTACTATTACTATTACTATTACTATTACTATTACTATTACTATTACTATTACTATTACTATTACTATTACTATTACTATTACTATTACTATTACTATTACTATTACTATTACTATTACTATTACTATTACTATTACTATTACTATTACTATTACTATTACTATTACTATTACTATTACTATTACTATTACTATTACTATTACTATTACTATTACTATTACTATTACTATTACTATTACTATTACTATTACTATTACTATTACTATTACTATTACTATTACTATTACTATTACTATTACTATTACTATTACTATTACTATTACTATTACTATTACTATTACTATTACTATTACTATTACTATTACTATTACTATTACTATTACTATTACTATTACTATTACTATTACTATTACTATTACTATTACTATTACTATTACTATTACTATTACTATTACTATTACTATTACTATTACTATTACTATTACTATTACTATTACTATTACTATTACTATTACTATTACTATTACTATTACTATTACTATTACTATTACTATTACTATTACTATTACTATTACTATTACTATTACTATTACTATTACTATTACTATTACTATTACTATTACTATTACTATTACTATTACTATTACTATTACTATTACTATTACTATTACTATTACTATTACTATTACTATTACTATTACTATTACTATTACTATTACTATTACTATTACTATTACTATTACTATTACTATTACTATTACTATTACTATTACTATTACTATTACTATTACTATTACTATTACTATTACTATTACTATTACTATTACTATTACTATTACTATTACTATTACTATTACTATTACTATTACTATTACTATTACTATTACTATTACTATTACTATTACTATTACTATTACTATTACTATTACTATTACTATTACTATGTACTATTACTATTACTATTACTATTACTATTACTATTACTATTACTATTACTATTACTATTACTATTACTATTACTATTACTATTACTATTACTATTACTATTACTATTACTATTACTATTACTATTACTATTACTATTACTATTACTATTACTATTACTATTACTATTACTATTACTATTACTATTACTATTACTATTACTATTACTATTACTATTACTATTACTATTACTATTACTATTACTATTACTATTACTATTACTATTACTATTACTATTACTATTACTATTACTATTACTATTACTATTACTATTACTATTACTATTACTATTACTATTACTATTACTATTACTATTACTATTACTATTACTATTACTATTACTATTACTATTACTATTACTATTACTATTACTATTACTATTACTATTACTATTACTATTACTATTACTATTACTATTACTATTACTATTACTATTACTATTACTATTACTATTACTATTACTATTACTATTACTATTACTATTACTATTACTATTACTATTACTATTACTATTACTATTACTATTACTATTACTATTACTATTACTATTACTATTACTATTACTATTACTATTACTATTACTATTACTATTACTATTACTATTACTATTACTATTACTATTACTATTACTATTACTATTACTATTACTATTACTATTACTATTACTATTACTATTACTATTACTATTACTATTACTATTACTATTACTATTACTATTACTATTACTATTACTATTACTATTACTATTACTATTACTATTACTATTACTATTACTATTACTATTACTATTACTATTACTATTACTATTACTATTACTATTACTATTACTATTACTATTACTATTACTATTACTATTACTATTACTATTACTATTACTATTACTATTACTATTACTATTACTATTACTATTACTATTACTATTACTATTACTATTACTATTACTATTACTATTACTATTACTATTACTATTACTATTACTATTACTATTACTATTACTATTACTATTACTATTACTATTACTATTACTATTACTATTACTATTACTATTACTATTACTATTACTATTACTATTACTATTACTATTACTATTACTATTACTATTACTATTACTATTACTATTACTATTACTATTACTATTACTATTACTATTACTATTACTATTACTATTACTATTACTATTACTATTACTATTACTATTACTATTACTATTACTATTACTATTACTATTACTATTACTATTACTATTACTATTACTATTACTATTACTATTACTATTACTATTACTATTACTATTACTATTACTATTACTATTACTATTACTATTACTATTACTATTACTATTACTATTACTATTACTATTACTATTACTATTACTATTACTATTACTATTACTATTACTATTACTATTACTATTACTATTACTATTACTATTACTATTACTATTACTATTACTATTACTATTACTATTACTATTACTATTACTATTACTATTACTATTACTATTACTATTACTATTACTATTACTATTACTATTACTATTACTATTACTATTACTATTACTATTACTATTACTATTACTATTACTATTACTATTACTATTACTATTACTATTACTATTACTATTACTATTACTATTACTATTACTATTACTATTACTATTACTATTACTATTACTATTACTATTACTATTACTATTACTATTACTATTACTATTACTATTACTATTACTATTACTATTACTATTACTATTACTATTACTATTACTATTACTATTACTATTACTATTACTATTACTATTACTATTACTATTACTATTACTATTACTATTACTATTACTATTACTATTACTATTACTATTACTATTACTATTACTATTACTATTACTATTACTATTACTATTACTATTACTATTACTATTACTATTACTATTACTATTACTATTACTATTACTATTACTATTACTATTACTATTACTATTACTATTACTATTACTATTACTATTACTATTACTATTACTATTACTATTACTATTACTATTACTATTACTATTACTATTACTATTACTATTACTATTACTATTACTATTACTATTACTATTACTATTACTATTACTATTACTATTACTATTACTATTACTATTACTATTACTATTACTATTACTATTACTATTACTATTACTATTAC
>OY720455.1:34997959-35375459 GCA_963082715.1 Harpalus rubripes | reverse complement strand
GATGTCAATAAAGTATTTCATCCTCACTCGCAGAATCAGAAACATCGTTTATATCATCTAACATCGTAAATAGTAAAAAATGCAAATTCGAAGATAGAAATAAGAAAAATATTGAAGAAAAGTAGTCTAACATAAAGATAATTTTATTGTATCAATACCAACCTAAAGTGATTCAACGTAATTCCTGGTATAACTATCTGATAGTTAAAAATGCATTGTAAAGTACAGTCTTGTTTATCGAAGGTATAGTTGCTAGGATAAAGTTATACCTCTGATAGCTAAACCATAGTTTATCCATAAATTGTTAAAGTGGCCCTTAGATAAAAATATGTACAACAGAAAATATTAAATAGAAAATGTAAAATAGAAAATATATACCCTGACTAACTGTGACCACTATCTTTGCGGCGGGGACACGATTGGCCGTGAAGCGGCAAAAGCAGGTAAGAGCAAATGAAACTACTTTAAATGAAACATAAAATGATTCTATAGAACGGCGGTTGCCAAGTGGCGAAACACTATCGCCAAACTTGACTTAGAAACATCGGCGGCGGTTACTTTCCATCTCTCGAACGAGGACCCTTATGAAGAAGTCAACTCGCAAATAGTACTCTTACACCAAGAGGAGCCAGCAACTGAACTCTTTCTGGGAGACTGACTTCTTTATGTGATGCGCAATTTTTTATATTGAAATCTGGTGGAAGTGGAAACCGATAAATTTAAATAATGGCGATGTCTTTGTAAAAGTTTGAGGTCGCCACTATTGTTTTAAAATAAAATTTAATTTAATAAAATGTGTGAAAATAATAGATGGTCAAAGTTTCCGTTAAATTACAATATACACACAACAATACAATTTACATTCCATAAATTACAATTTATAATAATACATTAAGTCACTGGTGCTGCCAGGCGTGATGACATTCACAACTGCAATTGTCAAATACTATCTCTACAAGTCGTAGTACAAAACAAAAGTATTATTGTTACAAGCAAGTGTTTACAAAAACAGTTACAACATCAGGAAACATTGTATCAACTGCCCATAGATTTAGTTACATTTTGGTTATGTTACACAAAACATTTCATTGTACTTTGCTAACGAGGTTATCTGTGCAGTTTTTACTATTACAACAATTGTTTCCATATAACCCTGAACAACTAAAACACAGGTAAGTACTTCGTTCGTGTTTAACCATAGTACAAATATTATATTTTACTGATTTTACATGATATATGTGCGAATGGATCACTCAGATCATTCGCGGCAACTTCAAGAGCTGAATGAAAGATTCAACACAGAATTTGGCTTTTCACATGACAACTGCGCCTTTAGGGTTTACAAACGGTTTACCTAAGTATTTATATTGGAAAAGGGTCACTTCGTCACAATACATACATACACACATACGAACAGGCCTCATCGTAAAACTAGTGAAATCGTATTCCAGGGTTCGTAATTCGTACTCATTCACTAAAAACTCACCACCGCTGACGGAAGGTAAAAACATATTTAAAACAATTAACCAGATAGTTGAATCCAAAGTAGATTCGTAAATTAACACATACAATGCAATGTGCAAATATTTTTCTGTTTTTACAACTATATAAAGGCGTAATTTTCGTAAATGAAACAAAACTATAATTTTTTTCGTCCATCTGTTTCGAAAATACAGATAACAACTTATATAGAAATTAAATCAGAAAATTTTCGATTTATGGTTACCAACGTCCTAGTTTCTTAGGCTTTATTAAACCAAGTTTGATAAGCAATGATTTTGCTTCTGAGAAGCGAGGAGAAAATTAAAGAATTTTATTTTATTTTCCACCTACAGTTTAACTATATATATATATATATATATATATATATATATATATATATATATATATATATATATATCTGATCAAGGTCTTTTTTGAATTGTATCAGAAAATTTTAGCTCCGCTCATCAACATACTACTATTTTATTTTTGTTACACTCTAAGCATACAAAATTGAAAAATAAGTCAAACTGGTATATTTATTAGCACATGTGAAACCAAATATGTGAAAAATAAGATCCTGGTACAGTTTTCAGCTTCAGTGACACTAATAGAAAATAGCGCTATACCCACACGGTTATAAAACAATGTGATATATTTGAACTTACGTTACGGAGAGAGCTATAATATAACGAATATGGTTTTAAAAAAAGCATTTCGTTGTTTAGTCGAAACAGTATGAATATTTGAAAGACAGGGGTGGGAGATACAAATGTATATTAATTTGCTAATTCGTTCATCATATATATATATATATATATATATATATATATATATATATATATATATATATATATATATATATATATTGTTCGGACTTCTTCAAAAAGTTAAACTGTAATTTAATCTCTGAAATTTTAAAAGTATATTGTAAGTGCGTTTGGTTCTTCGGTTCTGTGCACACATTTTTTATAAGATGTAAGAAGGAGGAAAAATAAAATATCCAAGTCTTGTTCACACTCTTCTATAATTTAGTGTAAATTAAATGCGACCGGTTTCGGTCACTAAATGACTATCTTCAACAACCGGCGAGAACGTGGTCATTTAATGACCGTAACCGGTCGCATTTAATTTACACTAAATTATAGAACAGTGTGAATAAGTCTTGGAAATTTTATATTTCCCCTTTTTACATCTTCCATTTCACAATTGCGTGTTCCATTTCTTATATTAAACAATTTTAATAATTTGCACAGTAAACGTTCGGTTATTCACTCTACGCACTCTGGACTCTGGGTTGCACAAAACGCTCTGGACGTGTGGCTCGCTGTGCACGTTCGAGTTAGTTATACAGACTGAGTCTTTGAAATGACCGTCTTCGATATCTCCCTTGTCGTTAGAAATACAGCATAAATTTATGAACAGAATTTATTCGCCTACTCAAGGAGCATAACCTAAATTTTTTTCACATATATAGGCTGTTGCATTACGGTCCGGCGAGAATTGTTTATATTTTTTTAAATGAAACTCCCTATATAATTTTATACATTTTGAATTGCATTTTACTTATCTATACGCACATATGGATTTTGTTTTAATTTTCTTCGGCGTTGGCAAGTTATTCCGTTTTTTTCTCTAAAAAAAGACCTAATACACGCATTGCTTTAAAAAGGCGTACTAATAGTAAAAATTAAGAATTCTTTTTTGTACAACAGTAACTATACTCTATGTTCTCATATAATAATAATAAAATTTAGGGGGTTCCATTTGAAAATGACGAATTACAATAATTTAAAAATAAGTAAATTTAATTCGCTTTATTGAACATCCTGCATAATTATATATATATTTTTTTAAATTATATGAGAACATAGAGTATAGTTACTGTTTTACAGAAAAAAATTCTTAATATTTACTTTTAAAATAACTAGTATGTTAAGCAATGCGTGTATTAGGGCTTTTTTAGAAAAAAAAGGAATAACTCGGCAAAGCCGAGGATTATTAAAACAAAATTCATATGTGCGTATAGGTGAATAAAATAAAATTCAAAATATATATAAATATATAGGGTGTTCCATTTAAAAAGAGAAACAATTCTCGCCGAGCCGTAGTGCAACTTCCTGTATATGTGAAAATAATTTTATGTTATGCTCCTTGCGTCGACGAATATGTTTTGTTAATAAATTTATGCTGTGTTTGTAACGACAAGGGAGATATCGAAGCCTCACTCTGTATAATAAATTTTCAAAAGTATAGGGATACATTCAAAAATATATTTTGTATTGTACAGCATAATTATTCAGTTTTTCGATTCTAAAATATTTGAATCATACTGCACTTCTTCGTCCGACTCATCGAAAAATATTTATAAGAAAACGAAAATCCATGTTCAGCCGTCAATTAAACACATACGGTTAATATAAATAGGAATATTAGTAATAATAATCTAAACTTACACCGATCTTCAATCTGTGACGAAACCATCAAACGCACAATTCGTTTTTTTAATTCTAATATGTACAGTGATCACGTGACACAACTCATGCACAGTGCAGCTCAAGCACAGCTCAAAATAGTCGAACGCACCTCGTGTAACTTTTAGTAGCATGTAGTACCTATATAAAAACTATACGATATGTATTATTATTTTTAAAAACGATATTAGTATTTAAACGCAAGCATTTATTTGGCGATAAAAAATATAAAATTTAAATGTTAAGCAACGTTACTACAGGTGATATCGACACTGCCGCGAATTACCAAATTTCCGGATCCCGCTGTAACGATAGTTTTATTAGGTGCATTCAACAGGATAGTAAATCGAGTGAAACGGAAATGACGTCATGTGAAAAGTGAGCGTTTGCTACTTTTGCTCAATGTGGCTACTTTCGCGAAAGTCGGTAAATTATGAATATTACATTTTCTCAATCTTTAAATTTAAAAACAAATATAATTTTTTTGATATTTTGTAATTTAAATAAAGAATAATTGATATTTAAATATATTTTAAAATTAATGAAAACATTTCAATCAAGCATTAAAATACTATAACTTTACAAATTCATTCTTCAAGCAAGTAGATAATTAGCGTTTAAAATGAATATTTACTATATAGTTTTAAAATCTACAATAATGCAAAATTTTCAGATATTCGGGGTGGAAGAGTTGACGGTAGGTTCCGGCTCGGAGTAACAGGGCTCTGGCTACGCGCTTGCCGGTTTCAGTTTCGCCGAAGATGACGTTCAGGAATACTGATGTTAGCTGTAGAGGGGCTGGTGTGGAATGAGTGCTCTATCAGCTTTTCTTGTAGTTCTTGCACTTAGGGGTCACCAATTATAACGATGGTTTTATCGTTACCTTCATTAGAAGATAATAATAAATTTAATATCAAATATGGACGATGAACAATAGTCCGGATGTTAAGGACGAAAATTTGCCTCCATCATGCATTTCGTGATGCAAGCAAGCCGCTCGGTTCATATATTTCTGGGGCCATACCCCACCGATTAAGAGATGTAGCCACCAGTTTTCTTAAAGTCGCAGTGGTGCGCAAACCTTACGATGTGCAGAGTTGAATTTTTAAAAACATTATTTGTAATGGAAAGGTCTTCGATGCTGCAAAAAATATCAGCTCTGTAGATCTAATGGTTAGCGCACCACTGTGACTTTTATAAGAAAAAACGCGCCAATGAAGTAAACAACCCGCAATATACAATAACTGCATGGCATTTCCGGGTGGCTATACCTCTTAATCGGTAAAGTATGGTCCCACCAACCTATAAACCAAAGGGTTTGCTCGAATTGACGTAACAATGCTCTCTCTCATGCAGGGCAGCTTGGCGCATCTACTCGTCCCTTTAAAAACTTCCGCGTCGGTGGACTGCTGATAGCCACAGACACATCGCTAAACACTCTTTCGACAGCTCTTGAAACGCGCTACAACTATTGTTTGGGTTGTTGTCCCGTATAACGTAACGTTCTTGCTACATCGGCAAACGAAGCCAAAATTTTATCCAAAAAACCAGAATGTGCTCTGTTCAAGAGGTAAATGGATACGTTATAAGTAATCAAACTTCTTTTTTGCCATGCGGCATTAAAGGCCTTATCATTACAATTAATATACATAAAAAATCAGTTTTGTAGATCCAAAGGTTTGCGCACCACTGCGACTTTAATAAGAAAAGATGCGCCAATGAGGTATACAACCCGCAATATACAAAGTCTGCGCGGCATTTTCGGATGGCTACACCTGTTAATCGGTAGGGTTTCGTCCCAGCTACATATGAACCAAACGGCTACTCGAACTGACACAACAATGTTCTCTCTCGCATAAGAAGACTCTGCACCTACGTGTCTCTTTAGAAACATCCGTCGGCGGGCCCTGGTAGCCACAGACACGCCATTGAGCCATACGGCTCTTTGAATGCGCAATCGGCCAAGGAAGCCAAAATGTTCTGCAAATAACTAAAATTTTGCTAAATTCAAGAGAAACATGAATACTTTATACGTAACCAAACTCGTTTGTTCGCACAGGAGCAACAAAGACCTTATCATTACAATCAATTTAATAAGAAAATCAGCTCTATAGATCGAATGGTTTGCGCACCACTGCGACTTTAAGAAAAACGCGCCAATGAGGTACACAACCCACAGTATACAGAGCCTGCGCAACCTTTCCGTGTAGCTACACTTTTTTATCGGTAGAGTATTGTTCCAGCAACATATATACTAAATGCCTTGCTCCAATTGATGTACCGATGGTCTGTCTTGTGTAAGGCGACTCAGTACACATACGAATCCGTTTAGAAACTTCCGTGTCGGCGGGCCTCTGGTGGCCACAGACAAGCCACTGAGCCCTATGTCGATAGCTCTTTGGACGCGCTACAACTTTTATTAGAGTTATTTTCCGTTATAACGTAGAGTTCTTACGCAATCGGCAAAAAAACACAATGTGCTAATTTCAAGACGAAAATGAATACGTTATAAGTAACCAAACTTCATTTTGCACTACATCGTCAAAGACCTTTCCATTATAATTAATATTTTAAAAATTCAGCTCTGTAGATCTAAAGGTTTGCGCACCACTGCGACTTTAAGAAAACTGTGCCAATGAGGTATACAACCCGTAATAACTCGTGCGTCCGGGGCATTTCCGGGTGGCTACCTCTTATTCGGTGGGGTATGGTCCCAGCAACATATTAACCAAACGGCTTGCTTGTATTACAAAATGCAGGGTGAACTTCCTTAATATCCGAACTACAAATAATAAACTGAGAGAAGGTAAATGACATGTATATTTGTAAAATGTATAACTGAATAATATAAATTAAATAATAATACGTTCGTTGGCGACGTAGCGGCTACTTGATCAAGTCGCTACACCGCTACAGCATGGATATTTTTGTATTATTCTGTATGCTTATCCTCTCGTTTATTATTGTTTGCAAATGACCTTGGCAATTTTTTTACACACTTTCAAATATTCTGCTTATCGCTGTTTCCAAATAAAGGTTTAGGAGTAACATTTGATATCAAACTTACGTTCATCCCACATGTAGCTGTGGCCTCAGCACATAGAATGCTTAGATTTTAAATTCGCAACTCTCGTAATTTCAATACTATTGAACCAATACTCTTATTGCTTTATGCATTTGTACGCAGTAAACTCGACTACTGCTCAGTTGTGTGGAATCCATCCTATAACATATATATCAGTTTAACTGAGTTCATTGAAAAGAATTTTCTACGGTATTTATATTACGAAGTCAATAATATCTACCTGATTACAATATATCGTATGCATATTTACTCCAACATTTCAATTTCTCAAAATTATCTTATAAACGTAACAATGCTTTACTTATTCACTTAATTAATAAATAACTTAATAGATGATCATTTAATCTTAAGCTTTATTAGTATACGTGTACCTTTCTTTAATTCCAGACAAAATCAAACTTTTAAACCCTCTCCTGCACGCACAAATTTGCTTTTGAATTCTCCTTTACAACAAATGTTTACACTTTATAATAATATTGAACATCTTACTGATATTTTTTTTTACTTTTTAACTATTTACAAACATGTTACATACAGCTAATTAAAATTAAATTGAATTCAATAAAACAAATGTACATTTAAGTTAACTTCTATTTCTAGTTTGTAATATTTTTTGTATAATTAACTATTGTACTTGTATTTTCACATAGTTTCAATTTGTTCTTGTTAAATTTTTTGGGTTCGCCTGTTAGGGCAGTGTATTGTTTAAATAAATAAATAAATTGCGAGGTCATAAATATATATATATATATATATATATATATATATATATATATATATATATATATATATATATATATATATATATATATAAGAAGACAAACTTTAAAGCGGGTTTTTAACAGTCAAATGAAATTTAGTGGGCAGAAATAATTTCGACACTCTTTTTAATAAAGTCAAGCTTTCGGTTTATTTAAAACCATCCTCAGGACTCTAAAATTGTTAAAAAAAATTTTGTTGTACAATGAATTTTGACAATCTTAGTTTAATACTTACATTAATTTGAGATTTGGAAGTAAAATTTTCAAAACCAAACATAATATGCGAATTTAGTGCTGGACTTTAAGTTTAACATTGTCATAGTTAATAAAATTATAAATTTTGTACAAAATATATGTCGTTTTACATTTTAACAAAAAATTATTACAAATTTTGATGATGGCTGCGAAACAACAAGAAAAAACCAGAAACTTTTCAACTGGTGGCGCCGGATACGTGAAGTAGGGAAAAAAACACACAAATATGAGTTTAGGCGGGAATGTACAAATGAAGGTCAAATAAGATATAAGAAAATAAGAAGAAATCTAACCTCAAAATAATATAAAAAATAATACAGAAAAATGTAAGATTAATAAGAAATTTTAATAAATAAAGAAATTAACTTATTATGTCGGTATTTGAATTATTTTCATCTGGTGGATATTTCTTTTTCGATAAAAGCAGCAAAAAACTGTAAATATGACTCAAGTTACCCACATCACTTCGTTTGTTCATACTATTTTCATTGTTGTAAATATGTACCATTTCTAGGAAATTACGTTTTGTTGAATTGTGTTCTTTATCCAAAATTTTTATTTCATTATAAGCAGCAGAGTGTTTGTTCTGTATTAGGTGTTCTGTTAGTGCTGTTGCCTTCGGTTTATGTTTTGTGTCACTTTTGTGTGAAGATATCCTGTCTTTTAATAATCGGGATGTTTGTCCGATGTA
Organism: Harpalus rubripes; assembly: GCA_963082715.1. Taxonomy (NCBI): domain Eukaryota; kingdom Metazoa; phylum Arthropoda; class Insecta; order Coleoptera; family Carabidae; genus Harpalus; species Harpalus rubripes. Next base: position 35,366,711 of record OY720455.1, on the reverse strand, counting down.
TTCTAGATCACAATCCATACAAGGAATACTATATACCACATGTGATTGATTTAAAGATGGTACAGGGTCTTTGAGTTTGGAAAATAGCTTTTTAATTGTAGTACAATTTCTCTGGCTGATTTTAACAGAATCATCTGAAATAACTTTAACGAGTTGTTTCGTTACTTGAGGAATATAAGGAAGCGATGCATATTTTACTCTACTGTTGTTGTTGTCATTGTTGTTTTCAATGGGTGTGTCACGTCGAGGTTGGTTATTGAAGAGTAGACTGTTGAGGAGTTTTTTAGGATAACCATTTTCTTCTAAAATATTTCTCAGTTTTAATAAATTACCCTCATGGAATGTTTCATGGGATAATTTTAGGATCCGAGATCTAAGTGCAAGGATAACGTTTATTTTTAGATGTTTTGATTGTTCTGATTTGAAATGGATGTATCTTCCTGATGATATGGATTTTTTATACCAGTCTGTTTTTAAAGTCCCATCAGATTCTCTTATGACCACCATGTCTAGGAACGGTAATTTCCTGTTTTCTTCGCATTCCACCGTAAATTGAAGTTGTTGGTTGAAACTATTAAAAGTTTGTAAAATAGTGTCTTGTTTGTCAGCCGGAATTGCACAAATGATGTCATCTACGAATTTTTTGAGGAAATTGATTTGAAAATTAATTTTAGCCGTACACTGTTCAATTAATTAGTCCATTGTGTATTGTGCAATTATGGGACTAATGATTGCTCCCATAGGACTGCCTAAAAGTTGTTTAAAGAAATTGTTATTGTAAGCACAGTAACACGTGTCGAAAACAAATTTAAGTAGGTCTGCGATTTCTTGAAAATTTAAAGTGGTGTGTGGGCATATATCATCCCATTTAGCTTCTATGCTTCGTATAGCTGTTTCATAACTTATGTTACTGAAGAGTGACACAACATCCAGACTGATTAATATGTGATTTTCTGGTAATTTATGATGATTAATAAATTCTGAGAATTCAAACGAATCCTTTATATAATACGGGTTTTCTTTATTATAAGCGGTAGTTAATATATTTGTAAGAAATTTGGCAATTTTGCTGTTTGGTGCATCAATGGAGGCGACTATGGGTCGTATATTTAAACTTTCTTTATGAATTTTGGGCAGACCGTAGAATTTCGGAGCAACTGAGTTATAAATTGTTAATGTTTTCGCTTCTTCTGGTGTTATTTTCTGTTTAGCTTTCAAGTTGCTAACTATTTTATTCGCTTTTGTTTGGATGGTTAATGTTGGGTCCCTGTTCAGTAACATGTATGAATTTGTGTCCTGTCATACATGTTACTGAACAGGGACCCAACATTAACCATCCAAACAAAAGCGAATAAAATAGTTAGCAACTTGAAAGCTAAACAGAAAATAACACCAGAAGAAGCGAAAACATTAACAATTTATAACTCAGTTGCTCCGAAATTCTACGGTCTGCCCAAAATTCATAAAGAAAGTTTAAATATACGACCCATAGTCGCCTCCATTGATGCACCAAACAGCAAAATTGCCAAATTTCTTACAAATATATTAACTACCGCTTATAATAAAGAAAACCCGTATTATATAAAGGATTCGTTTGAATTCTCAGAATTTATTAATCATCATAAATTACCAGAAAATCACATATTAATCAGTCTGGATGTTGTGTCACTCTTCAGTAACATAAGTTATGAAACAGCTATACGAAGCATAGAAGCTAAATGGGATGATATATGCCCACACACCACTTTAAATTTTCAAGAAATCGCAGACCTACTTAAATTTGTTTTCGACACGTGTTACTGTGCTTACAATAACAATTTCTTTAAACAACTTTTAGGCAGTCCTATGGGAGCAATCATTAGTCCCATAATTGCACAATACACAATGGACTAATTAATTGAACAGTGTACGGCTAAAATTAATTTTCAAATCAATTTCCTCAAAAAATTCGTAGATGACATCATTTGTGCAATTCCGGCTGACAAACAAGACACTATTTTACAAACTTTTAATAGTTTCAACCAACAACTTCAATTTACGGTGGAATGCGAAGAAAACAGGAAATTACCGTTCCTAGACATGGTGGTCATAAGAGAATCTGATGGGACTTTAAAAACAGACTGGTATAAAAAATCCATATCATCAGGAAGATACATCCATTTCAAATCAGAACAATCAAAACATCTAAAAATAAACGTTATCCTTGCACTTAGATCTCGGATCCTAAAATTATCCCATGAAACATTCCATGAGGGTAATTTATTAAAACTGAGAAATATTTTAGAAGAAAATGGTTATCCTAAAAAACTCCTCAACAGTCTACTCTTCAATAACCAACCTCGACGTGACACACCCATTGAAAACAACAATGACAACAACAACAGTAGAGTAAAATATGCATCGCTTCCTTATATTCCTCAAGTAACGAAACAACTCGTTAAAGTTATTTCAGATGATTCTGTTAAAATCAGCCAGAGAAATTGTACTACAATTAAAAAGCTATTTTCCAAACTCAAAGACCCTGTACCATCTTTAAATCAATCACATGTGGTATATAGTATTCCTTGTATGGATTGTGATCTAGAATACATCGGACAAACATCCCGATTATTAAAAGACAGGATATCTTCACACAAAAGTGACACAAAACATAAACCGAAGGCAACAGCACTAACAGAACACCTAATACAGAACAAACACTCTGCTGCTTATAATGAAATAAAAATTTTGGATAAAGAACACAATTCAACAAAACGTAATTTCCTAGAAATGGTACATATTTACAACAATGAAAATAGTATGAACAAACGAAGTGATGTGGGTAACTTGAGTCATATTTACAGTTTTTTGCTGCTTTTATCGAAAAAGAAATATCCACCAGATGAAAATAATTCAAATACCGACATAATAAGTTAATTTCTTTATTTATTAAAATTTCTTATTAATCTTACATTTTTCTGTATTATTTTTTATATTATTTTGAGGTTAGATTTCTTCTTATTTTCTTATATCTTATTTGACCTTCATTTGTACATTCCCGCCTAAACTCATATTTGTGTGTTTTTTTCCCTACTTCACGTATCCGGCGCCACCAGTTGAAAAGTTTCTGGTTTTTTCTTGTTGTTTCGCAGCCATCATCAAAATTTGTAATAATTTTTTGTTAAAATGTAAAACGACATATATTTTGTACAAAATTTATAATTTTATTAACTATGACAATGTTAAACTTAAAGTCCAACACTAAATTCGCATATTATGTTTGGTTTTGAAAATTTTACTTCCAAATCTCAAATTAATGTAAGTATTAAACTAAGATTGTCAAAATTCATTGTACAACAAAATTTTTTTTAACAATTTTAGAGTCCTGAGGATGGTTTTAAATAAACCGAAAGCTTGACTTTATTAAAAAGAGTGTCGAAATTATTTCTGCCCACTAAATTTCATTTGACTGTTAAAAACCCGCTTTAAAGTTTGTCTTCTTAACTACTCGAACCAGTCGCGAGTACTCTGCACATCTATATATATATATATATATATATATATATATATATATATATATATATATATATATATATATATATATATATATATATATATATATATATAGTCAGAATAAAGACATATTATAAACGTAAATTGGATTGTTAATGTTAATTTAAACTTCAATAAATAATAAATTAATTAGTTTCTAGCACATTTCTAACTTGTGACAATTACAAGCTGAGACCAAATACTAGTTTATGTCAAGAAAATGTTGAGCGAATATATTGGAATAAGTATATGTTCTCGTATTTTTAAAAAGATATATATCAAAATATATTTTACTCCAATGTGGATGCTACTTTCGTTAAAACACGTATATAATAAAACACATTCATTTTGCGTTCTAAGAGAAAAAGATGAATATAAAATTAGAGATTTTTTAGAATTCGTGAATTGTAACAAAAGAACTGCAGAATAATCTTCTTGTGCTCGTCAAAGTTTAAATTTATGTTTCTTTTATTCGTTAAAATGTTGTCTTAAAGTAGAATTTTTTGGAATTTTTCAAAGGATATTATCATATATTATGTGTTACAGCGTTCCTCAAACGCATGAATAAATTTTAAAGATTATAAATTCATTCCGTGACAATAACAAATGACAGCAACAATCAACATAAGATAAAATCCTTTCCCGAGGGTAGTAAGAACAATAACCTTTCATTCTGTTCGCAGAGCTCAAAAATTTCTAATTAGTTTGCAACCTATTTCAAACTACGCACGCGTGCTGAAAAATTAGCAATTAGCTGCTTATTTTGCTGTGCAAACAAACCTTATTATTGAAAGAGGTAGGTAAAGTATTTAAATTTCTGGCCACGATAACAACTATAAACTATGAACTATTAGAAAGTTCTGGAAGCGATTTTAATCCAAGCGAAGAGGATACGTATGAATCATCTGAAGAAAACGTTGAAAATAAGAATGTAGAGGATCATGAAACGAATGTTGTAAAAGGTGAACGAAAAACTAAGAAATACAGTCGATTGGATTAGAAACGAACAAAAAATCAAGAGAACTAAGGGTGAAATTTATACATCTATATCAACAAAAATTGTATCAAAAATACAACAAGGCGATGATTGCAAATGTGCCAAAGCTTGAATAACAAAAAAACTTCCAGCAGAGGAAAAACAAAAATAATTATTGCTTTTAATAACCTAGCCGCTCAAGAAAAGTAAGATTTTATTTGTCAAATTTGATAAACAATTGTGATGATTCAAGACGTTTATTTATATATACCACTCAACAGGACTTACGTCCCAATTACACACTTAGAAATGTCATTGAAATATGAACATATGCGCCTTACAGGGCATTTTAGTTTATAATTTACTTCTGATAATGCAACATGAAAAATAGTTTTTGTCTAGGATTACATGTGCGGACAACATGGAAATTAATTAATTAATGTTATTGTTAATTAGTTTGAAAAGAAATATGCATGACTGCAGAATTCTGCGATTTTCTAATGTCATCATATTAAACTCAACAAGAGCGGTGAAAATGGTCATATAGTTTAATATTCTATTTGTACCAACAGTACCTTATAAATTTCTTTTGTATTCTACTACTATTATCCATCACATTATTGTACACTATGGGTTGGTTTTTCATTGTGCAAGACATTATTTTGCATTCCTGAATGTTAAATGGCAATTTGTAAGTTAAAGATCAAGTTAAAATATTATTAATATCTTCTTGCAATAGCATGCAATCTTCAACTGAATTATCCAATTTATAAATTTTTATATCATCTGAATAAAGTAGACAGTTTGAGTAAGAAACATGGGTAGTTATAAATTGCTGAATAGAATAAAGAGAAATGGCCCAAGATTATTTCCTTGGGGGCTACCGGATGTTGAAGTGAAGAAATCTGATTTGCAATTATTGTAAAAAAACATATAAATTACGATTTAATAAATATGAGGTAATATAGGCTGATAATTTTTGTGAAAAATTGAAGTTTGATATAAGTTTTTGAACGAGTTTATAATGACCGACTTTATCAAATGCCTTAGCGAAATCTGTATAAATGACATCAACTTGGGAATTACTACGCAGAGAGTTTATGGTAAATTCATTAAAGGTGATGAGATTGGTTGTGGACCTTCCTTACATAAATCCGTGCTGTTTGTCAGAAATATTATTATTACTTTTGAAATATTAGATAAAATGGCAATAGGACGGTAATTTTTTATATTGTCTATATCTCTTGATTTTAATATGGGTGTGATATAGATAGTTTTTAAGATGGAAGGGAAAGTATTAGTGGAAATAGAAAGATTGAGGAGAATAGTGAACAGCTTGATAAATAGTTCACGACATCCTTTAAGAATATACGCAGGAAGGAAATCAGGACCGGGATTACGCGAAAGTTTTAATTTGTTAATTGATATGCGTATGTCATCTTCAGATATAAATTTAATAGTAATTTGTTCTAATAAGGAAGTGCATGGACGTAGAGTAGTAGGGCATGAAACAGTATGGACAGACGAAAAGTAGTCCGGGAAGCCTTGTAAAATTGTTGCTGTGCAACTGATACATATATTGTTAATATACATTGTACCAGGAATACGATTGTTCCTTTTCAGATCATTAATGGAGTCCATATTCTCCTAGGATCTTTTGAAATATTGGACTGAACATGTGACATGTACAAGGAATATGCTAATTTTATATCTTTTTTTATTTTTACTCTTAATTGTTTGTGTAAATTAAGATAATGTGAGTCGTTTGTTTGTTTGAATACCTTTTGATTTTTTTTCTTTAAGACGTATGTTTTTGATATCTTTAGAAAACCATGGAGGACATGAAGATATTTTCTTAACAGTTTTCGGAATACATTTATCATAAATATTGTACAAGATCTTATAAAATTCATCAAATGCTTTATGTATATCTGTAAAGGTCGACAATGTATCCCAATTGGAATTATTTAATAATTGGTACAATAGTTCAAAATTTGCAGCTCGAAAATGATATATATATATATATATATATATATATATATATATATATATATGAATTTATTTATAGATATTTGAACTCGTACACAACTATATCTGCAATTGATGAAGGGTCTACATTTGTATTAATGATATTAGAATTAAATTTATTATGGGCAGCGCATATTACACCGCCACCATGGTGTTTATCTGTTTTAGAAAAATCTCGGTCTCTTCTAAATGCATTATAATTGTGATTAAAAATTTCAGAGTTGTATACTGATTTTGTTAATCATGTTTCGCTAAGTATTATACAATCAAAATCGGCTGCTGAAGAGTTGTTTTATATATACATATATATATATATATATATATATATATATATATATATATATATATATATATATTAAAAAGCGGGCCATAGGCGTTTAACGTGGGGAATGAGTGTTTCCTTGCGCAAAACTTCCCATTAAATTTTAAACAAAAATGTTTCAAATAAATGTGGGGAATTAAATTATACACTAGCATCACTAAACATATTTTATTTTGCATGTTTAGTAACCTATAAAATCCAATTTGAAATTTTATAAATATTGCTTATTTGTAGTGATAGCCTTGAAATTTAAACAAAATTACAAAGAAATGCATATCGTTTGAATTGTCAGAATTTCGATTTTGCAGGTTACAAAATAAAAATAAATAAAATCTAAGCAATGATTTGAATGTAGATTATAAAAACAAAATATTTTTAAGGACTTAGGATAGAATATAATTACCAGTAATTTTTATTTAAAAATCAAATTTCTAACACTTCAGATGATATGCATTTCTTTGTAATTTTATTTAAATTCCATAGCTATCACTACAAATGGGCAATATTTATAGAAATTCAATTCGGATTTTACAGGTTACTAAATATGCAAAATAAAATCAGTTTAGTGATGCTGGTGTATAATTTAATTATCTACAACTTTTATTTGAAACACTTTTGTCTAAAATTAATTGGGAACTTTTGCGCAAGGAAAAACTAATTTCCCATGTTAAACGTCTATGGCCCGCTTTTTAATTAACACCCTGTGTAGATAACTTGGTGTATAACCGACGAACATTTTGGTAATACAAAGACATATGATTGTGTTCAACAATAAAACTATAGACAAAGTAAAATAAGTAAAAAATTCTAGCAGAAGCAAGTGTGTTGAACTTCGGGTCAACAGACTTCAAAGTGCAGGCGTAAATATGATTAATTATGAATGATAGTGAAAGAAACAAAATTTAGGATACAGAAACAAACATATGGCATAATGCAGCTATAAGAAATATAAGAAAAGAAGTAATTATATCGTTTTAAACTTTTTAGTTATTGAGATCACTGGTATGAGATAGTTTTATGATTTTGTTTTCGGCACCAGATTTAACCAAAATATTTCCGTTCTGTGTCCACACACTTTTATATCCGAACTTTGTCGAAGCTTCATTTAAAAGTTGAAATCGAGGCTTTGTTAGATCTTCTTTAATGGTGATGTCTGTACCTTTTAACAGTTTACGAGATCTAATAACACTTTCGCGCGTCTTATATGACATAAACTTCACGATCACAGGTGGGGTTTTTTGGAATTACTTAATTTCTTGCTTATACGGTGACAACGATCTATTTGTTCAGGTTTCACACTTAACTTTAGTTTGCTGTTAATAAGATCACATACCAAGTTCTCAGTCTCATTTTTGTCTTCTGTCCAAAGATGCGTACGTTGTTCCTTCGGCTATACTGCTCTATATGATCAATTTTGTTGTTGAGTACCTTGTTCTCCTGGGCCAAATTTTCAATGATGAGTTCGTAGTGCAATTTTTGTTCTTTTAATTTTTTCTCCACATGTTCAAATAATTTATTCGCAAGTGTTGTAATAAAATCTTCATTTTGGAGTTCATTAACTAATGACTGGTCAATCATTTTATTTAGACTGGCATTACCACGAGTATCCATTATGAATTTTGGCAGAAAAAGTTAAAAGACTAGAAAAATATCAAATACTGTACTTTAAATATACTGAGTACGAGAGAACTGCAGCCGACAGGTCTACTCGCTATCGCAGAACATCAACAACAAAAGCATATTACCTATACCTTTTTTAGTTAAGAAAAGATACTTTTGAGCTAAAATTAATTAAAAATGGCTGTATGTCTTCATGAAATAGGAAACAAAGTCCAGAACGTGTCTCAAATCATTTGTCTACTAACATAACTCCGGTACAAACAAAAGAGGCAGGCATTCAAATAAACCTAATCAAATATACAAGGATTTAAAAAAAAACTGTATACGAGCATATTAATAGCTTTCCCAAATAAATTTCGCATTATACAGTAAAAGAAGCAATAAGATTTATTTATCAAGGGATTTGAATATTTCAAAAAATTTATAACAGATGGAGTCTAAGGTAAAATATAACTAAAACTATTATAATTACTCCCTAACCTGAAAATTAAATAAAAACTAAATACGTATTTGGAGAACTAAGTTATCATCATCAGTAGTACAACAAGGGAAAGTTAAACAGAGTAGTCAAAATTACTCAACATGTCAACCATGCCAGAGGTCCTACTAACTCTGAAAGGGAGAGAACTGGGATTATATAGAGACGGGAGTCACAGTTGAATGATTACCTATAAACTAAGATAAATTTCGTCCAGTAATAATTAGTCATAAAATTTTAAATCGTGCAATAAAATTTAACTTTGTAATAAATCGAAAATTTTGAATTTGATATTGGACCGAGATCTGCATTCATTAAATTATTTTTATATTTGTTTATTATTAAACTCTCGTATGCATCTATATACCTATCATTCTTAAATGATAAAAATCAATTTGTCTTTTAATTTGACCGATGTAAACTTCATTACAATCATTCCAACTAATTTTATAAATACCGGATTTTTTGTTAGGATTTATTTTATCTTTAAGGTTACCTAATAACTATTTAATGGTATTATTTGATTTGTATGTTACGGTTAACTTTGATTTAAAAAAAAAATTGTTTAAACTTTTGTAAGCTTTATCGTACGGTAGTGTTATGTTTTTATTATTACTTATACTCGTATTATTAGATGGTGTTGTAAGATTACAAATGGATTGGTGATTTCTAAATTTATGAACTAATTTATCAATAGTTTTAACCGGGAAGCCGTTATACTTAGCTATTTCTTTAATATATATTAGTTCAGTTTTAAATCGTTTTTTGTTTAAAGGAAATTTAGTTAATCTGTTTACTAAGAAATTAAACGAAGCTAATTTATGTAGCCAAAAATGACTTGAGTCAGCAGTTATAAATCTATTAATCTTTGTGGATTTTCTGTAGATATCAAACTCTAGTTTGTTCTTGTTTCTAATAACCAGTACGTCCAAAAATGGTAACTGTTTATTGGTTTCTTTTTCGATCGTAAATTTAATTGATGAGAACACTGAATTTAAACTGTCTAGAAACATTTTCAAATCGCAGTTATTGTTATGAACTATTGCAAAAATATCATCTACATATATAGACGATAAATCTATGATATGTTTGCCGGTTTCTATTATTATTTTCGGGAAATTGTACTATTTTAGATAATTTAGTCGCCCGTTCATCTATACCAAAGTGAATATAATTCGGCGTAAAACCTGTCGATTCATGATACGTATCATTTAATAGGAGTTCAATTATTGCCACATGCCACGCCCATCGCGTATGTTTATCGTAGCAAAAATATCTTAGTAATCTTCAAATTTTCCTATTAACGGGTTTAGTGCCGTGATCCTGAGGAAAGTAAACCGAAGTCCGTATGACTTAAATCCCGATATAATTTAATTTATGTACACAAAAAAACTGGGACCCATATTGTGAAAGAATTGCGTGTCGCACGTTTTTGCGGATAGAGAGACACAAACTTGGAGAATGCGTCTATCATTACCAACAATTGTGTAGCTCCGCAAAATTATGCACGCAGAGGACCAATAGTAACCAAATCATTGGGCTCACTAGGTAGCACACTATTTTCATCTTCTCTTTGTACCCTATCAGTCATATTAATTTTCACTGTATCTTCTTTCGCTTGTTCTTTATTTGCTATCTTCATATTTTCAACTTCGTTTCTTCTTTCTTCCTTTTCTGTCTCTTCGATAATGGGTTCCATTTTGATTTTTTCTTTTATTAGTTGTACGTCGATTATTTTTGTATGTTGTCGATCTTGCGTCATTTCTTATAATTGTATTATACTTGATGTTCCTTTGATGGTCACAATTAATTGTTTCTTGTTGCAGTCAAGTTGATCTTGATTCTCGTTCATCCAATCATAAACAAGTATTATGTTTTGTACTAATAAATATTTTTCACTGTCTAGAGTTACATTCTAACTAATAGTTCAATTATTTTGATAGTCTAGTGCTATCGCGGTTTACAACGAGCATTGCTACAGAAGATTGCCTTCATCTGCTGAAATAAATACTAATTTTAAAGTATTTCGTAAAGTTCGGAATAGTCAAGATGTTTATTTAAATTTCTTTATCTGTTTCGTTTATCAAAGAAACTGTTAGATCTTATCTTTATTTTTTCGTGGCTATCCGGAATATTAAAAAGAACGTTAATATTCTTGTTTTGTAGTAAAACGCCGAACTCTTTTTCGTTATCAAAATAGCTTGTTAATTTTGTTTTTAATGTCATTTTTATACTATATATATATATATATATATATATATATATATATATATATATATATATATATATATGTACGCAAACATACATGCCTTATCGAGATTCAAAATCCCTTCCCTAGCGCACTCATGACTAAGAGCCGTTGCTGTTTTTAACCATTGAGCCAATAAGAACAGCAAATCTTAACATATCCAAAACAGAGTAGTTGGATTACAGACACAAAAAAAAATGTACAATAAAAATGTTGATTGTGAGAGGTGAGAAGTACGTTCTCAGTTTTAAACACTCATCTACAATAACGGAGATGCCCTATCCTAGGTGATGCACGAGCACGATTGAACGATGTATGGATGAGGTAACGTTAACGTTAGGTGTTCGGTGTACTTTTTGACAATCGCATGCATGTTCGTTTAAAAATAACAATATACAAGTATGTAGTGAGGCTTGTATTTTTTCTACAGTATGGCCGTTAACAGCAAAATATTAACAAATATTACATGCGATGGAAATGAGAATTCTTCGGTGTGCCATGGTTTCACACGGCTTTACCATGCTAAGAACAAACGTCCGGAAGCATATGCGTGTTATACCCATAGCATATAAAATAGAAAAATCAAGTCTTATTTGGTCATGTAATGAGAAGAAACGTAGACTCCCTGGTAGAAACTAGAACTTATATTTTTTTGTTTTCTTCAAAATGGTATATTCGAAGATATTTATTTAATTTTTCAAGTTACTGATAGTTTGCTTCTATGCCCCACATTTAATTTTCGCAGGTTTTATTCTTCCATTTCTTTGAGTAAGATTAATAATAAATAATTTTCTTGGCTAGCCTTGGTCGGTGTCCACACGCGTTACCTTTCCGAGTTAGGATACAATTACCTTGGCAACCTCTAGCTCTCAGGAACCAGCTAGGGGCGGTAACAAGGGTGTGCGCTGTATGGCTGGCAACACATATGGTACTAACGAAAACACCGTGGAAAAGTAAAAAAAAAAGTAGTGTTGCCGTAAAGTCACCCTAGGATCAACTCGTTTGAATTCAAATTCCGAAACTACATACATTAATATATATATATATATATATATATATATATATATATATATATATATATATATATATATATATATATACACAGGAGTGTTCAAATAAGTGTGTTTACAACATGCAAATATGATTTATTAACGATGTGTAAATAAACATTATATGTTAATTTAATTATTTTTATGTATGTACATGCATATACTCAAAAGAAATATAGCTTATTTTTATGTATATTTTGTATGGATTATGTAGTTTATAAAACTGTGTGAATTTAAATGTAATACTTTCTAAAATGTAACAAACAACCAAATTTCATATTCAACTTTAATATATGTTAAATGGTATAATGTTAATATAAATACTATATTTATGCTCCGATTTCCGGAAACCTTTTTATGTAATTCAGCTCACTTTTCTTGTACAGGATTCCGTAAATAGCTTTTGTTACAATTTCTTTGAGGTTAAGTCAAATATCCCCTGGACTAATAATTAAGAAATGGTCCAGTCATTTCGATTATAGACGAGAAAGTTGGTAATATTGCTTTTGTGGAACAAATATTGTCACACATGCTCTTAAGTTTTTAATCAATTCTTATTGTTTATATATATATATATATATATATATATATATATATATATATATATATATATATATATATATATATATATAAACAATAAGAATTGATTAAAAACTTAAGAGCATGTGTGACAATATTTATTCCACAAAAGCAATATTACCAACTTTCTCGTCTATAATCAAAATGACTGGACCATTTCTTAATTATTAGTCCAGGGGATATTTGACTTAACCTCAAAGAAATTGTAACAAAAGCTATTTACGGAATCCTGTACAAGAAAAGTGAGCTGAATTACATAAAAAGGTTTCCGGAAATCGGAGCATAAATATAGTATTTATATTAACATTATACCATTTAACATATATTAAAGTTGAATATGAAATTTGGTTGTTTGTTACATTTTAGAAAGTATTACATTTAAATTCACACAGTTTTATAAACTACATAATCCATACAAAATATACATAAAAATAAGCTATATTTCTTTTGAGTATATGCATTTACATACATAAAAATAATTAAATTAACATATAATGTTTATTTACACATCGTTAATAAATCATATTTGCATGTTGTAAACACACTTATTTGAACACTCCTGTGTCTATTTCGTTGAAAAAACTTTTAAAATTTTCTTTTTTTACCGAAATTCATATTTTTTATATGGAATAAATAGTGCATGCACAGAAAAAGAAATATTTATAAGTAAGCAAAAGTAACCATTCGCCACTTGCGCATAATATTATGTAGTATATTACAAAGTTAGGAAGGTAGAGAAACAAACACGAACATATTCAAATTAATTACCGAAATAAACTATTATATTTTAATATAAGAATACTTTACTGGTTTTGAATATACTTTATTTACCAACATGACACAATTATTCTATATAAAAAACAAACGATATATCTTCGATGATTGATTATTGACATTTTTGAACAATATTTGTCAGAGTGACATTTCACATTATCGAACATCAAAGATATATTAAATGAGACATAACAGTTCTCCCACGCTTAATATGGAACATAAAAATAGCACAGGGATAACATAAATATTAATTTGTGTAATTATCGCGTAAATAAAAAGGTGGATGACGTTGCCTTTGCGATCTTCGTGGGACTTCTGATGGTTCGGGAGCAGCGGCATCACCTTCAACCTGATCGTTGTGATGAGGAAAATTATTATTTCGGGGAGTATGAATTTGGATGTCATTTTCATGATTTTCATAAAGGGCGGCATTGTCTACGGGATCGTCTGGGATGCTGGTCTTTTTATTTCTTCTAACTTCTATGAATAAAAGTTGATTTATGTCTTTTAAGGATATGTCCGTTTTCTAATTGAACTTGATAATGCAACTGTTCAAATTTCTTGATAATCTTTCCAAATTTCCAAACGTATTTATTATTTTCATACCAACTAGCTTGTACCGAATCTCCTACGCTTAAATTTCGAAGTTTTGAAGATTGTATATTTTGATGTTTTTTTTTAGGAAGGTAGAGAGAATCTAACTTAATTCGAAAATTTCTATGTAATTATAGTTGAGCAGGAGACTCTCCAGATTTTAGCGGTGTAGCTCTGTGGCGAAAAAAATTATTTTTTCAATTTTCTGTGTCATTGGTAATTTTTCATTGTTCATTGTCAGAAGTTTGCGTTTAAGAGTCTGAATGCTCCTTTCTGCTAACCCGTTGGTAGCTGGATGTCCTGGTGCAATGAATTTCTGGAAAATACCATTTTCTGAGCAGAATCTTTGAAATTCTTTACTTACAAATTTTTTTGGAATTGTCCGATAGAATTATTCGTGGTAGACCATGGACACTGAAAATATCTTGAAGCATGTTGATTGTTGATGCGGATGTGGGACTATCTTCCTGGAAACGTACTTCAGGCCACTTTGATTTTGCGTCTACCAATACTAGAAAATGATGTCTTTGAAAAGGTCCTGTGTAGTCGATGTGTACTCTGTCAAAATTTTCGTCAGGCACTTCGCAATGATGTATTGGTGCTTTATGCGGACTCTTCTTTAATAGGGTAAAATTCTCACACTGACGGGCAGGTACTTCTATATCGTGATCAAATTTTTTCCAAAAACAATATTTCCTTGCGAGTTGTTTCATTTTCACGATTCCTGGATGCGTATGATGTAATTCTTTCACTGCACTTTTTTGTAAACTGGAAGGAATCATGACTTGACCACTTTTGAAAATAACTCCGTCTTGTAAGCTATATTCTACGTCAGTAATGGTGCCATTGAGAAGATTTTCTTTTAATTTTGAAATTTCAGGATCTTTATTTGTTTCCGTCGAAATAGTTTTGTACGTAATTGAATTTAGAGTAGAAATTTAATTTATTACCTGGTCTTGAAGATCACAAACTTCAAGATCTAAAGATTTTTTATTCCATAATTTGATGTCTTTGAATCTATTCTTGAAAAGAAATCGACGTTTATATGATCTTCTGCTTTCCTATGTTTAATTTTGTAGTCGAAACTATTTAAAAATGTAGCATAACGCAATAAACGTGCTGAAGTCATTGAAGGGAATTTTGAATTCTGGTGAAAAATTCTAGATAATGGTAGATTGTCTGTAATCAGTTCAAATGGTTGATTGAAAAAATACATAAAAAACTTGTCTACTGAAAAGACTATTGCAACTACCTCCCGATCTAGTTGACTATAGTTACGTTCAGCTGGTGTTAATGATCGAGAAACCAAAGCAATTGGTCTCTCATTTTCATTAATAAGGTGGGACAGGACTCCTGCAATTCCAGGAGGACTAGCGTCACAGACAAGAGATAATGGCAGTGTTGGATCATATGGAACCCTATCGCGTGTAATTTCGCTCTTTAGTTTGGTAAATGCTGATTCGAATGCTGTAGACCAGTAAATCTGCTGATTTTTCATTTGAAGTTTTCGTAAAAGAAACGTAATGGATGAAAGTTTTGGAATGAAACGTGAATAATACGTCACCATTCCCAGAAAACGTCTTAAGTTCTTCTACATTTTTCGGACGTTGTATTTTTTTGATGATTTTGACTTTTCAGGAGATTTTGAAATAGTATTTTGACCGATAACGTAACCAAGATAATAAATTTCCTTTTAAAGAAATCACACTTTTGTTTCTTCACATGTAAATTATGATATTGCAGTCGTTCCAAACATTTGATTAAACGTTGATGACATTCTTCTAACGAAGAACCATAGATAATGATGTCATCGAAATATGACATCGTTCTTGGAAGACCTGATCAGATTTGATCCAAAATTCTGTTGAATTCACTAGGAGCAGTTTTTATTCCAAATGATAATCTGTGCTGATATTGTTTGAATTGTCTTACTTTCGTCAACAACTATGACATGTAAATACGCTTTGAATAGATCCAGACGGCAGAAGTGTGTCGAATATATATATATATATATATATATATATATATATATATATATATATATATATAAACAATAAGAATTGATTAAAAACTTAAGAGCATGTGTGACAATATTTGTTCCACAAAAGCAATATTACCAACTTTCTCGTCTATAATCAAAGTGACTGGATCATTTCTTAATTATTAGTCCAGGGGATATTTGACTTAACTTCAAAGAAATTGTAACAAAAGCTATTTACGGAATCCTGTACAAGAAAAATGAGCTGAATTACATAAAAAGGTTTCCGGAAATCGGAGCATTGGAACCTTTAATCAATTGGGATAAAATGGCGACATATTTAGGTTTTTCGCAATTTATTCAAAAATTGTGACCAGTATTAAAAAATTTCAATAATACAAAGTTATCAAAAAAATGAGCCGATTTGGTGTTTAAAATTTTTAGAGGACTTTCATATTAGTTTAAGTTGTTAGTAACTTGCGAACGGTTCATCGGCGAAAATTGTATAATACATAAAATGAAAAAGAGTATCATGATATTAAATTTTCAATCGCGTTAACATAACTGGTTCACAGTGAAGAATGTCAAATAAGAATTTGTAAATAACGGTTTACAAAAATTAATATAAAGCTTCAATAATTTACTTCTTTCGATGCTATAACGAATGTAAAGTATTATAAATAGAAAAACATATTCGACTAATCCATTAAGTTCTAGTGGCATATATATATATATATATATATATATATATATATATATATATATATATATATATATATATATATATAGTGCGCGACCAATATTTTTTTTAATAACAGTTTAGAATTAAAAATTTGCATTAATTTTATTATTAATAATAAATCAAACATTTATTCTGTAAATAATATTTTTATGTAGGTTACATCTTTATATTGAATGTTATAAATAATTTCCAAAAATTACCTGTTTTGCGTTCTAAGAAATATTATTTAATTGTAATATATAGATACAGAGTGTTTTTTAAGGTGTACATAGGAGATCGGACATCAGTTTTTTGCAAACCGTTGCCCCCCATTTTAATTTACGGCAATGCTTGTGGTGTCAATAGAAAAATACATTTTTTTACGCCTGCAATGGGAGCGTGAAAAGAAGTGCTGTAGCGTTTCAATATTTCTCTCCGCAACATTAAAAAAGTGTACTATTTTCACACTTTCATGTATTAAAAAAGGCATACTTTATAAACCCATTTTAATGAAGTAAAGGGTACTGTTTTTAACAGACATATTTATTTACACTTTGTACCATACATAGTGCCTCTAATAAACAATAAAAGCAGTATTTATACATATTATAAAATAAAATATTTCTATTCCTATAAGCTTAATGAACGAAAATATGTATTATTTAACAAATTTTGAACCTGTTTTTACTACCGGTATTTAATGGGCTAAGTATTAAATACGCACTGTTTATTTTTTGTATAATATCAATTTCTTTCAAAAATTGTTATTCAGGTAGGATATTTTTTTGAGGTAAACAGTATAAGAATTCTTTTGTTGTACAAAAAATTATAAGCTCTAATATTGTATTCTTATAAAATTTTGAAACGGGTTCCTTGTTTCGAGAAAATGGCCAAATCCATAAATCTCGTAATTTTGCCCAATTGGCGGGAGGTTCCCATACTCCGATTTTTTGAAACTTTTGGTATATTATTTAGCACATCTTTCTGTACAGAACCGTACAAAAAGCGTTATTGCAAATTCTTCGAAGCTGAGGCTATTTTTTCAATAGATTCCCTGGAATATTAATAAATACAATAATATTTAATAGTGTTTAATTTAAGATTTAAATTATTAAATTAAACATTTTCGAGAAACGTACATACCAATTACATATTATTACTTTTTTTTGAAAAATAAGGCAAACTAAAAACGGTTTATCAATTTTAGTTTAAATGTACCTACCAAATAAATAATGGAGCCAATAGGTAATTATATATTGGTGGAACATTGAAATGGATATACGTTTTTTAATTGTTTGTGTTTAATAAACAATAATTTCATTAATTATACTAGTTCATTTTGTCTCAGTTGTGTGGAAAATGTAGTATGTACCTGACTTTGAAATTACGTCATTACACGCAGACGTAAACTTTCTTTTGCCCTCTGCATGTAAAAAAACTATTTTATAATGCGTTAACAATAAGTTGCACAATTTACACTTGCAGTGATCTGCCAGCCCTAAAACTCATACTATTTTATACTTGACAAGTGTATTTTCAAACAAAAACTGTAAAATTAAATGTTTATTTCAATGTTGTTTCCAAATTACACAATATAATATTACAAATATATGTTTGAAAAGTGTTCATATAAAGCACTGCTTGATTAAACACGTACCTGGCTAATTAAAGATAGAGAAATGCAAAGTTTACTGCTAATATATCTACTTTGACTATTCGAGCACTGGTCTCGTCAAAGTATCAACCGTTTTCTTCAGCATAATTAATGTACGGAAGATTGTATGCACGGATTTTATTTTTATGAAAATGTATCCGTAGCAAAATACATATTAATTAAAAAACAATAAAATATCTCAAGAAACCAATACATTCCATGGAATTGAACAATATTGTTATTAGATTCCAATTTTTAATATACATACACATACACAAGCTTTCTTTATTTTGTAAATCCGTAAAATGTTTTACAATCTTTTAAAAAACTTACATAAATAAAATTATCTTTAATGATTTATTTAACGCATTTTTATTAAAGGGGGTGTAAACCAAAAATCTAAATTGTAGAATGAATAGTTCTAAGAACAAATTGTCAAACTGCATATTTCTATTTTTAAACATAGAAGAATTATATGAGTTTTAAACAACGCTTCCGCCGCTTGTGACGTCATATTGATATCAGCCGAGTGAACCAGCATTGGCAGTAACGCAAAATATGCGTATGCGTCTTAACAATAGTAATCTCCTTGCGTTATTTATATTAGGTGTGTTCTACCTTTAACCCTACTGTGGTAGTGTGGAGTCTGTGAGACTCCAGAGATTTTAATTGTTCGTTTATGTTATGTCTTATTTAATATATCCTTGATGTGATGATAATGTAATATGTCACTCTGACTAATATTGTTTAAAAATGTCAATAATCAATCATCGAAGGTATATCGTTTGTTTTTTTATATAGAATAATTGTGTCATGTTAGTAAATAAAGTATATTTAAAACCAGTAAAGTATTCTTATATTAAAATGTAATAATTGGCGACGAGTGAAAATTGTGATTTCAAGTTATTTTTATATTATTGTGCAATTCTACGTATCGAAGCTTAAAATAGCCAAAATCAATTATCTAAATAAATATAACACCTGAACAACTTCAGCAAAATCAGTTAGGCAACATCAATCAACCAGCGCAATCAAATATTATATTGCTTCCGCCCTTTGAAAAATTTGATCCGTCAAAAGAATCTTTTAAAAACTACAAACAGCGCTTTAAAAACTACTTAGAAATGAAAAATGCCACAAACGAAAAGCCGTCATATGCAAAATTATTATTAAATTCTATAGGATCAACTAACTACAATCTAGTGTCATCCTTAGCTGCTCCCAAGACCCCAACAGAAATCGACTATGATGAATTGATCAATCTATTAGAAAAACATCTTTCTGCCAAACCTGTATTTCTGAAAGAACAGAACGTGCCATATGCTTTACGAGAAAATGTCGAAAAAGAATTAGATGATCTAGAAAAAAATGGAATAATAACAAAAGTAGAAACAAGTGACTGGGGCTCACCATTGGTTGTAATACCAAAACCAGACGGGAAAGTAAGATTTTGCGTCGACTATAAAATAACAGTAAACCCACAATTAAAATCTGCTCACTACCCAATTCGACGAACAAACGATATCCTCAACAATCTTCGAAATTCGACACACTTCTGCCGTCTGGATCTATTCAAAGCGTATTTACACGTCATAGTTGTTGACGAAAGTAAGACAATTCAAACAATATCAGCACAGATTATCATTTGGAATAAAAACTGCTCCTAGTGAATTCAACAGAATTTTGGATCAAATCTGATCAGGTCTTCCAAGAACGATGTCATATTTCGATGACATCATTATCTATGGTTCTTCGTTAGAAGAATGTCATCAACGTTTAATCAAATGTTTGGAACGACTGCAATACCATAATTTACATGTGAAGAAACAAAAAGGGGTCTCGTGGCCGCGTGCCTGAGTGTCAGGTCGCGAATCTAGGGAACCGGGTTCGATCCCGACCGACGCCAAATATTTTCGAATTTTAAATGGCACAAAATTGACCCCTGTGGTGCACTCTCCACGCCAGCATTGCAGGAGTCCTGTCCCATCTTATTAATGAAAATGAGAGACCAATTGCTTTGGTTTCTCGATCATTAACACCAGCTGAACGTAACTATAGTCAACTAGATCGGGAGGTAGTTGCAATAGTCTTTTCAGTAGACAAGTTTTTTATGTATATTTTCAATCAACCATTTGAACTGATTACAGACAATCTACCATTATCTAGAATTTTTCACCAGAATTCAAAATTCCCTTCAATGACTTCAGCACGTTTATTGCGTTATGCTACATTTTTAAATAGTTTCGACTACAAAATTAAACATAGGAAAGCAGAAGATCATATAAACGTTGATTTCTTTTCAAAGACATCAAATTATGGAATAAAAAATCTTTAGATCTTGAAGTTTGTAATCTTCAAGACCAGGTAATAAATTAAATTTCTACTCTGAATTCAATTACGTACAAAACTATTTCGACGGAAACAAATAAAGATCCTGAAATTTCAAAATTAAAAGAAAATCTTCTCAATGGCACCATTACTGACGTAGAATATAGCTTACAAGACGGAGTTATTTTCAAAAGTGGTCAAGTAATGATTCCTTCCAGTTTACAAAAAAGTGCAGTGAAAGAATTACATCATACGCATCCAGGAATCGTGAAAATGAAACAACTCGCAAGGAAATATTGTTTTTGGAAAAAAATTGATCACGATATAGAAGTACCTGCCCGGCAGTGTGAGAATTTTACCCTAATAAAGAAGAGTCCGCATAAAGCACCAATACATCATTGCGAAGTGCCTGACGAAAATTTTGACAGAGTACACATCGACTACACAGGACTTTTCAAAGACATCATTTTCTAGTATTGGTAGACGCAAAATCAAAGTAGCCTGAAGTACGTTTCCAGGAAGATAGTCCCACATCCGCATCAACAATCAACATGCTTCAAGATATTTTCAGTGTCCATGGTCTACCACGAATAATTCTATGGGACAATTCCAAAAAAATTTGTAAGTAAAGAATTTCAAAGATTCTGCTCAGAAAATGGTATTTTCCAGAAATTCATTGCACCAGGACATCCAGCTACCAACGGGTTAGCAGAAAGGACCATTCAGACTCTTAAACGCAAACTTCTGTCAATGAACAATGAAAAATTACCAATGACACAGAAAATTGAAAAAATAATTTTTTTTCGCCACAGAGCTACACCGCTAAAATCTGGAGAGTCTCCTGCTCAACTATAATTACATAGAAATTTTCGAATTAAGTTAGATTCTCTCTACCTTCCTAAAAAAAAAACATCAAAATATACAATCTTCAAAACTTCGAAATTTAAGCGTAGGAGATTCGGTACAAGCTAGTTGGTATGAAAATAATAAATACGTTTGGAAATTTGGAAAGATTATCAAGAAATTTGAACAGTTGCATTATCAAGTTCAATTAGAAAACGGACATGTCCTTAAAAGACATAAATCAACTTTTATTCATAGAAGTTAGAAGAAATAAAAAGACCAGCATCCCAGACGATCCCGTAGACAATGCCGCCCTTTATGAAAATCATGAAAATGACATCCAAATTCATACTCCCCGAAATAATAATTTTCCTCATCACAACGATCAGGTTGAAGGTGATGCCGCTGCTCCCGAACCATCAGGAGTCCCACGAAGATCGCAAAGGCAACGTCATCCACCTTTTTATTTACGCGATTATTACACAAATTAATATTTATGTTATCCCTGTGCTATTTTTATGTTCCATATTAAGCGTGGGAGAACTGTTATGTCTCATTTAATATATCTTTGATGTTCGATAATGTGAAATGTCACTCTGACAAATATTGTTCAAAAATGTCAATAATCAATCATCGAAGATATATCGTTTGTTTTTTATATAGAATAATTGTGTCATGTTGGTAAATAAAGTATATTCAAAACCAGTAAAGTATTCTTATATTAAAATATAATAGTTTATTTCGGTAATTAATTTGAATATGTTCGTGTTTGTTTCTCTACCTTCCTAACTTTGTAATATACTACATAATATTATGCGCAAGTGGCGAATGGTTACTTTTGCTTACTTATAAATATTTCTTTTTCTGTGCATGCACTATTTATTCCATATAAAAAATATGAATTTCGGTAAAAAAAGAAAATTTTAAAAGTTTTTTCAACGAAATAGACACAGGAGTGTTCAAATAAGTGTGTTTACAACATGCAAATATGATTTATTAACGATGTGTAAATAAACATTATATGTTAATTTAGGTAATTATTTTTATGTATGTACATGCATATACTCAAAAGAAATATAGCTTATTTTCATGTATATTTTGTATGGATTATGTAGTTTATAAAACTGTGTGAATTTAAATGTAATGCTTTCTAAAATGTAACAAACAACCAAATTTCATATTCAACTTTAATATATGTTAAATGGTGTAATGTTAATATAAATACTATATTTTAAAAAAAATCTTTCAGACACTAATATTAAAGGAGAATATATTAACGGAGTATGTCAGACTCCGCGGCACCGGTAACATTACATTTTTGGGCACCATCACTGCAGGGTTAATATAAAACTCCAATATTTATTTTCAGTCAGGTATATCGTTGGGGATCCTTTTCTTTCCGGGGAAAATTATGTAATGTTTACGGTAGAATTATTTAAGTTATTATTACAATTAGGCGGTAAGACAACAAATAGCGAAGAATATATATTTTAGTAAACCTTGTAAGGTCTACACAACCGAAACAACGCAAATGCAGTCATACGCGGTGGGCAAGCTCAACCGACTCGTCCGGTATGATGTCATACGCTACTCTGTCACATATTCACGGTTGAATATCTCAAGAAGTATTGTCTGTAGCAAACTGAGGTTTTCACTGTTGCTCTTAGATATTTTTTTCTATTTTTTAGTGCAAAGTTGTTTTTTTGGTTTACACCCCCTTTAACAATACTTTTGTGAGCAAAGTAAAGTCTCACTTATAGTTTATTTGATTTATTGTTATCAGACTCTAACTCTAATCATCACTTCATATAGGTATGTATAATTTTTAGTTTCCACAGGTATCTTCTAATAATAGTATATTAAAACATATATAACATTTTTAATGAATTACCAAACACCTACGGTAATATAGTTACATACCATCTCAAAAAACTTTTAAATTACAATAAAAATTGTCCTCTGAAATTAAGACAAGAATATTTTTATTACTATGCAAACAAAATAATATTGTTGCGAAGCATATCACTGACAAGTTTAGATGTCTTAATAATATATTAATTACGAATAATCCATATAAAGCTTACACTAAACTAATATTGAACAGTTTCAAAAAACAAACGCTCACTTTAGAAATAAAAATTTCTTGCTGGCGTGTCAATCTATTTGAATCTAAATTTTGTCACCATTACAATATAATAAGACAAAATGTTAGTTACGTTCATTGGCACAAAATTCAAAGTTTCGTACAGAGAAATTTCGAATTCGACAACGTCGAATCAAAACAGTCCAGAAAATTTATTAATCTCCTCAATACTGAGAACAACAGCACATTTAAAAATTCAAAAAATGAATGGTTTATGAATCTGACTAATATTAATTTTTCTACAAAAATAGCGGAGATTTTGTCATTTGGCCCTAAGTTTAGTATACCTCATCACCTGAATGATCTGCCATCTATTCAAATTGATTGCATATACGAAACTTATTCTAGACAGCACAAAAGCGGTGGACATACAAAATTCTCTTAAAGCCCAGTTTACAAACCTAGTAACAAATTTTTGTAACAAAAAACGAAACGTAGACAATATTACACTTAACAAGAAATAAAATATTACAAAAAAATTATTCGAAGAACACGGTGACATTTTAATTCTTAAGGCGGATAAGACAAACAAGACAGTAGCTATGTACAACAATGATTATGACAATAAAATGAAAGAATTGTTATTAGATATAAAAATATATAAAAGAATTGACACTGACCCTACTAAAAAAACACAAAATAAATGTAACAAATTAATAAAAAATTCACACGAGAAACAATACGTAGACACCACTACAAAAAAAGCTGACTAAGAACAATTCTATTCCCCCTCGACTTACGGATTATTAAAATTTCAAAAATGTAATTATTCTCTACGACCCATTGTTCTACGTCCGCAATGCGTTAGAATTTTAGGATTTTATTACCAAATTGACATTGGACGATGGTTACATACTTATTTTATTAGTTGCGATGTCACTCTTTACCAACATCCCCATAGGACCCGTCCTTCAGTCTATAAAAGATTAATGGACCATAATATGTTATAAATGACGATTAAATGTTAGCGCTGAAAATTAGAATATTAAAACACATTTATCACCCAAACCGGTATATAAAGTATTAACACAAAAATAATAACAAATCTAGATGACCGTCGCCTGGCCGAACTCGGTCACGCGGTCAAGCCGTGATTATTTCTGTAAAAGAATTAACACATGAGAAATACTCAGTGAGGAGGCAACCATTTACATAAGCTTCAGGCATTCACACACCGTACACACATGTTGGCAACTACGGGCAGTACCAATAGTTACTACGGAACCTCTGCCGCTTCGGTGGTGATCCGGAGACATTCCTCTTAACCAACTGGATCAGATCACTACAGTCCTAACTGCTGCTGCCGTTGGCGACACCAGATGTGGGTCACTACAGCCTTCCCTGCTGCTACGCTGGCGACCCTCGGGTTCACACGAGCGGCCACTACGGAACCACTGCCGCTTCGGTGGTGATCCGGAGACATTCCTCTTAACCAACTGGATCAGATCACTACAGCCCTAACTGCTGCTACCGTTGGCGACACCAGATGTGGGTCACTACAGCCTACCCTGCTGCTACGCTGGCGACCCTCGGGTTCACACGAGCAGCCACTACGGAACCACTGCCGCTTCGGTGGTGATCCGGAGACATTCCTCTTAACCAACTGGATCAGATCACTACAGCCCTAACTGCTGCTGCCGTTGGCGACAACAGATGTGGGTCACTACAGCCTTCCCTGCTGCTACGCTGGCGACCCTCGGGTTCACACGATGCGGCCACTACAGTACACAGTACTGCTCACACGCACACCCACAATCATACACATGCTAGATTAACTCTCTCACCTGAATCACTATAATATCGATGTTCTCACACTGAAATCTAGAAATAAACTGAAATAAAATACGTGAATACCAGTATCATTAAATGTAGCTCTTATGCAACAGCATCGGTTACGTACCTAAATAGCTAATTAGAGACAAAACATAATAAATTTAATAAAAATAATCTTACGCAAAATAATATCTGTGACAGTTCGGCCATCCTGAAAAGTTCCTCGTCCTCGAGGAATCAATCCCAAATTCCTGCAGCAGGATTCCTCCTAATCCTAACTTGCTGGCGTTCATGTGCACCTCTGTTTCCGCTTTCGAATGGTATAGTCGCAAAAGTGGTCGTTCCGTAAGCTTTTCCTTTAGGTCTTCAAATGCTTTCTGTTGTTTCACTTCCCAACACCACCGTGTATCCTTTCTCGTTAGATTAGTAATCGGTCGCACAATCTTAGCGTAATCTTTAATGAAGTGTCGAAAATAACGTAAGTCCTACAAACTGTCTTACTTGATGCACATTCCTCGGTGCCTGAAATCCGGTGACGGCTTTTATTTTCTCCTTTCCAGGTCAAACTTTATCTCGATCATTCTGAAATCCTTAATAATTGATGCTGCTCTGAAAAGAAACATTTATTCATATACAGTGTAAAGTTGTTTGCCCTAAAAAAAATGTCAAATAGTGTCGTCAGTCGCTGAATTCCCTCTGTAAATGATGATGGGCAGATGATGTCATCTAAGTAAGCCATGGTGGTGGTGTTACGACATGATCCTAGAACTTTGTTGACCAGCCTCTGAAAAACTGATGGTCCATTAGATATTCTAAAAGGGAGACGATCAAACTCGTAATGTCCGTCCGGTATTACAAATGCAGTTTTGTACTTCGAGTTCTGCGCGATAGGCACCTGGTAATATCCTGACGTCATATCTAAAGTTGTGAAATACTTCGCTTCTTGCAATTGATCCAGTTGATCATCAATTCTTGGAAAGGGGTATCGGTCTTTTATTGTTACTTTGTTTAAATTCCTGTAGTCTATGCACATTCGCGCTTCTACGTTCTTTTTCTTCACTAGAAGAATCGGTGCTGAAAAGGGTGAAGTAGATTCGCGTATAATGTCGCCATCAAGAAGTTCTTGTACTATTCCCTAAACGTGTTTTCTCTTTGGAATTGACAATCTGTACGGCCTGTAAGTAATGGGTGTATCATCAGTCAGTAAAATATCCACTTCGGTCGCATTCGTGCATCGATTATCCTTTACAGTTTTTACAAAACATTCCCTATATTCCTTCAGCAGACGTATTAGTTGTTCGCGTTGATTTTTACTTATATCCGTTCCCACGTGTAGTTCATCCTACGTAAAGTAAATTTCTTCATTTTCTGCGCTTCTGTATTATCAGCTTGACACTTCCATCTTCTTTTTATAATTTTATCCTTCTGAATTGTTAATTCCGCATCAGTTAAAGACTGGTAGAACACATTCCATATCTTTGTCTGCTACTACATTGTTTGCGGGAATACGTGCTCGTTTCCTTCATAGTTATGCAAGTGGACCCCATATCGACGTACGCTTAGACAATTACCGCTTACCTCCGCAGAAGTTGTTAGGATGTTCCTTTCTGGCAGTTGTGGTTGTGGCTCTTGTTGACGTTGAACATGCTGACGTTGACGTTGTTGTGGTCGCTGGTCCCTACTTGCACTGAATTCACCTCCAGTTCGTTCTGCACAATTCGATACTCGTTGCCGTTTTGTGTTATAATGTGAGCGTGTATGTCCCAATTTTCCACAAATAAAACAACAAATGTTCTCCATTCCATCGTCGTGCTACTGCGTATTATAGTAGGGCCACTTGTTCTGAAAAGTACGATGTAAATCGCGTTTAACGGGAGTAGAAAGGTTTCGTGTCGCTAATTTATCTTCGATCGTCTTCAAAAATAATAAAAGAGACTGCGGCTTCTTGCATTCTCTGATAAGAGCAAGTGTTGAGTAGCGCCAGCTTCTCATAATAGTATTGCAACATAAGTTCATCCGGTTTCTTTGTTGCGAGAAATCATTTCTTGAAGCAACTGAAAATAATTTTCCTGTGACGGAAATGCCTGCAACAACATAGCCAACTATGACTCCCAAGAATGATTTATTCCTTGCAGCGCTTTATACCACATTTCTGCATACCCTCTCCAGCGAGATCTCACATACATGATGGTAGTTATTTCGTCCCATTTATGCATAGCGCGTAAAGTGAACGTACATACTGAAATTGAGGACTGTTGTTAAGTAAAGTTATGTTGTAATGTTGTTCCAGGTTCGTTATCCAGCTAAACATAAACGTAATCAATATCTGCACTGTTCCAAAAGCTTCGTTGGTGTGATCCCAAAAGCTGAAAGTTAAAAATGTTCTGATCCCACTTCTGAAATGTTATAAATGACGATTAAATGTTAGCGCTGAAAATTAGAATATTAAAACACATTTATCACCCAAACCGGTATATACAGTATTAACACAAAAATAATAACAAATCTAGATGACCGTCGCCTGGCCGAACCCGGTCACGCGGAATCCTCCTTCACGCCGTGATTATTTCTGTAAAAGAATTAACACATGAAAAATACTCAGTGAGGAGGCAACCATTTACATAAGGTTCAGGCATTCACACACCGTACACACATGTTGGCAACTACGGGCAGTTCCAATAGTTACTACGGAACCTCTGCCGCTTCGGTGGTGATCCGGAGACATTCCTCTTAACCAACTGGATCAGATCACTACAGCCCTAACTGCTGCTGCCGTTGGCGACACCAGATGTGGGTCACTACAGCCTTCCCTGCTGCTACGCTGGCGACCCTCGGGTTCACACGAGCGGCCACTACGGAACCACTGCCGCTTCGGTGGTGATCCGGAGACATTCCTCTTAACCAACTGGATCAGATCACTACAGCCCTAACTGCTGCTACCGTTGGCGACACCAGATGTGGGTCACTACAGCCTACCCTGCTGCTACGCTGGCGACCCTCGGGTTCACACGAGCAGCCACTACGGAACCACTACCGCTTCGGTGGTGATCCGGAGACATTCCTCTTAACCAACTGGATCAGATCACTACAGCCCTAACTGCTGCTGCCGTTGGCGACAACAGAAGTGGGTCACTACAGCCTTCCCTGCTGCTACGCTGGCGACCCTCGGGTTCACACGAGCGGCCACTACGGAACCACTGCCGCTTCGGTGGTGATCCGGAGACATTCCTCTTAACCAACTGGATCAGATCACTACAGCCCTAACTGCTGCTACCGTTGGCGACACCAGATGTGGGTCACTACAGCCTACCCTGCTGCTACGCTGGCGACCCTCGGGTTCACACGAGCAGCCACTACGGAACCACTGCCGCTTCGGTGGTGATCCGGAAGCATTCCTCTTAACCAACTGGATCAGATCACTACAGCCCTAACTGCTGCTGCCGTTGGCGACAACAGATGTGGGTCACTACAGCCTTCCCTGCTGCTACGCTGGCGACCCTCGGGTTCACACGATGCGGCCACTACAGTACACAGTACTGCTCACACGCACACCCACAATCATACACATGCTAGATTAACTCTCTCACCTGAATCACTATAATATCGATGTTCTCACACTGAAATCTAGAAATAAACTGAAATAAAATACGTGAATACCAGTATCATTAAATGTAGCTCTTATGCAACAGCATCGGTTACGTACCTAAATAGCTAATTAGAGACAAAACATAATAAATTTAATAAAAATAATCTTACCCAAAATAATATCTGTGACAAATATGACAAAGAACCAAGATACCATGGAATGAATTTTAAAATTTATTGCGATTCTGCATGACGGAGAGTTACTTTAAGTATAAGGATAATTACTATAAACAAATTTGGGGTACAGCTTATGGCTCATCACTAAGCCCGTGTGTTGTAAAACTAGTGATGGATAAACTCTTGAGGACTGTCATGCCATTACTAACCTACAATGTCCCGTTTATAACTTGATGACTTGATTCTTGTAATACCTAATGATAAAATAGATAAAACATTAAAGATCTTCAATGAAAACTTAGTTTATTGTGGAGGTCGAAACAGAAAGAATCATCCCATTTTTGGACATAGCATTGTTACACCGACTGGACTACCAAGTTAAAACTAAATGGCATAAAAAGCCCACTGCTTCTACCAGATACCTTAACTGCAGATCGAAACACTCTAAAAATCTTATATCTAGTGCCACATTACTAACCTCAAAAGAGTATCAGAGCGACGTACTAAATAATGTTAAAAACCTATTACATATAAATAATTATCCTAGAGGAATTGTCAACCGCCTTATTAATGAAGTAAAAAATAAAAATAATAATAAAAGGAACATCAATCAACAAAAAATACCAACGATGCAGAATTAAATGAAAAAA
This sequence comes from Harpalus rubripes, assembly GCA_963082715.1. NCBI lineage: Eukaryota > Metazoa > Arthropoda > Insecta > Coleoptera > Carabidae > Harpalus > Harpalus rubripes. The sequence goes on along the minus strand of OY720455.1, from coordinate 35,336,660 downwards.
ATTATTACCTGTTGACTTACATAGATGCATAGCTATACAACTTAAAAAAAAACTATTCATTAACAATCTTAATATATATTAGCTTTAAACAAATTAAAATAAAAGGACATCTTGTTAGCAAACGTAAAGCTGACATTGATATAGATTAAAGGTGACATATAGTATAAAAAATTCCTTTACGAACCAGAATAGCAGAACATCAACGAAATTGCAACAATACGAACAACAACAATGGAAAATGTGCTCTAGTAGAACACGCAATATCAATTTTAATTTTGATGCTATTAAGGTTATTGATACAGAATACAATTAACACAAACGTCTTACTCTAGAAATGTTACACATAAATAATGACAGCCACAACATAAATTTAAAAGCAGATATCACAAATATAAGTAAAATATGTACAAATATTTTACAAAACAATAAGAAAAACATAAAAGTAAAATAATAAACAAAATTAATATTACTTAAAATAAGGTACGTGAAGTTAGCGGACATATAGAAGCGCAAACAATATTTTATAACATATTCGTTTGCCTTTGTTTGTGCTCGTTTGTTCTTCATAAACAAAATTAGCGGGCCTTACCGTTTTCAAAATATAACTATATCAATGTACCCCGCTAACTTCACGCTTCATGGAAAGCACAAATGTTGGACCTATGTAATCATTTGTGCTTCGTTTGTGCTCGTTTGTACTTCATAAACAATATTATCGGGCCTTGCCGTTTCAATTATATAGTGTTCACGTGAAATTACACAATTTTTTAAATAAATGCTGTGCCTTTCCTAATAAACAAAGACATCCTTTGAAATTAACACTTCTGACCTAATCAAATATTTTTATGAAACTAAAACTTAATGGTATTATATTTAGGGTCATGTCATTATTTTTTAATATATCTCATTCGTTTTGTTCAAAAATATTTCAGAAGTTTATTTAAATATTGTCAAAAAAATTAAACTACTTATTGCATGGCTTTCTATAAAGAAATGCAGACAAAAATACCTACTAGTTTCAATATTTTTAACAATGTGAAAGTGATACTTGGATTTTGGATGCACTGATATTCCTATAAAACAACCAAAATGTTTGCGTTGAGTCAAAACATATTTGTATTATAAAAAGCGGAATACTGCTATCTTTTGTCGACAAAGATTACGGTAATCGCACATCTGATGAAATCATTTTTGAAGAAAGTGGGATCTTTAATATGTTAGAAGCACATATTCACACAATTATGGTTTCTAAATGTTTTCTAATAGAACAAACATGCAATAATATTTTTACGAAAACGATAAAACTATCATTTCTGCGAAATAAAAATCAGTTTATCTACTCTAGCCCAGTCAAATTAAATCAATAGAAGCTAATCGAGAGAAAAAAATACCGGAGTTCTGAAACTTGGCACAGTTATTCCATCGAGAATTGCGGTAAGCCGGGGGTAGGAGACTCGTTTAAAGGTGTTCTTTTCACAATTTTTTTAAAAATCTCCGAAAATATAGGTCCGAGCGAAAAATACTATATATACTATAGAATTAAATTAGATAAAAAAATTTACATATAAATGAGAACTAGAATATAAGGAGTACCGCAACCAAAAATATTACATATTGCCGAAGGGAAAAATAAAAATACCTCTTCTTGAAAATGGAAATTTCTTTCCAAAACCAATTAAAGTAGCATCACAGAAATACTTGTTGATTAACACATGCCCAATTGATGCACTACTGTACGCAATTACCGCAGCTTACTGTGACAGTCACAATTATAAAACTTTTATTGACAGTAAACCCGAAAATAAATTAAGGTCACTGGTTTTAAATTTACTAAATACAGGTACAGGTAACTGTGAATAACTATGCTGATTATATTATTTATGATTTTATTGTTTTCCAATTAAAAGTCCATACACTATTAAAATATGTGATAAGCATTTGATTTTTAAATGTTATATATTTTTTAAATAACGCATCAGCTACTAGTAAAGGATTAATAATAATAATAATAATAATAATAATAATAATAATAATAATAATAATAATAATAATAATAATAATAATAATAATAATAATAATAATAATAATAATAATAATAATAATAATAATAATAATAATAATAATAATAATAATAATAATAATAATAATAATAATAATAATAATAATAATAATAATAATAATAATAATAATAATAATAATAATAATAATAATAATAATAATAATAATAATAATAATAATAATAATAATAATAATAATAATAATAATAATAATAATAATAATAATAATAATAATAATAATAATAATAATAATAATAATAATAATAATAATAATAATAATAATAATAATAATAATAATAATAATAATAATAATAATAATAATAATAATAATAATAATAATAATAATAATAATAATAATAATAATAATAATAATAATAATAATAATAATAATAATAATAATAATAATAATAATAATAATAATAATAATAATAATAATAATAATAATAATAATAATAATAATAATAATAATAATAATAATAATAATAATAATAATAATAATAATAATAATAATAATAATAATAATAATAATAATAATAATAATAATAATAATAATAATAATAATAATAATAATAATAATAATAATAATAATAATAATAATAATAATAATAATAATAATAATAATAATAATAATAATAATAATAATAATAATAATAATAATAATAATAATAATAATAATAATAATAATAATAATAATAATAATAATAATAATAATAATAATAATAATAATAATAATAATAATAATAATAATAATAATAATAATAATAATAATAATAATAATAATAATAATAATAATAATAATAATAATAATAATAATAATAATAATAATAATAATAATAATAATAATAATAATAATAATAATAATAATAATAATAATAATAATAATAATAATAATAATAATAATAATAATAATAATAATAATAATAATAATAATAATAATAATAATAATAATAATAATAATAATAATAATAATAATAATAATAATAATAATAATAATAATAATAATAATAATAATAATAATAATAATAATAATAATAATAATAATAATAATAATAATAATAATAATAATAATAATAATAATAATAATAATAATAATAATAATAATAATAATAATAATAATAATAATAATAATAATAATAATAATAATAATAATAATAATAATAATAATAATAATAATAATAATAATAATAATAATAATAATAATAATAATAATAATAATAATAATAATAATAATAATAATAATAATAATAATAATAATAATAATAATAATAATAATAATAATAATAATAATAATAATAATAATAATAATAATAATAATAATAATAATAATAATAATAATAATAATAATAATAATAATAATAATAATAATAATAATAATAATAATAATAATAATAATAATAATAATAATAATAATAATAATAATAATAATAATAATAATAATAATAATAATAATAATAATAATAATAATAATAATAATAATAATAATAATAATAATAATAATAATAATAATAATAATAATAATAATAATAATAATAATAATAATAATAATAATAATAATAATAATAATAATAATAATAATAATAATAATAATAATAATAATAATAATAATAATAATAATAATAATAATAATAATAATAATAATAATAATAATAATAATAATAATAATAATAATAATAATAATAATAATAATAATAATAATAATAATAATAATAATAATAATAATAATAATAATAATAATAATAATAATAATAATATTCATAATAATAATAAACAAAATAAATAAAATAAATAAATTAAACATAATAAATAAAATAAATAAAATAATTAAAATAAATAAAATAAATGAAATAAATAAAATAAATAAAATAAATAAAATAAATAAAATAAATAAAATAAATAAAATAAATAAAATAAATAAAATAAGTAAAATAAATAAAATAAATAAAATAAATAAAATAAATAAAATAAATAAATAAAATAAATAAAATAAATAAAACAAATAAAATAAATAAAATAAATAAAATAAATAAAATAAATAAAATAAATAAAATAAATAAAATAAATAAAATAAATAAAATAAATAAAATAAATAAAATAAATAAAATAAATAAAATAAATAAAATAAATAAAATAAATAAAATAAATAAAATAAATAAAATAAATAAAATAAATAAAATAAATAAAATAAATAAAATAAATAAAATAAATAAAATAAATAAAATAAATAAAATAAATAAAATAAATAAAATAAATAAAATAAATAAAATAAATGGCTTATTACCCATTGCTGGGTGTGCCAATCTGCTTTGTACACAGATATCGTTAATGATGATATATTTGCACCGTGCGGTCGCTTACCAGGCGTCATTTCACAGGCACTCATTGCTGGCGTAGAGAGTGCATCACAGGGGTCAATTTTGTGATATTTAAAATTCAAAATTTTCGGCATCGGTCGGGATCGAACTCGGTTCCCCAGATTCGCGACCTGACACTCATGCACGCCGCCGAGAGTCCCCCATATAATAATAATAATAATAATAATAATAATAATAATAATAATAATAATAATAATAATAATAATAATAATAATAATAATAATAATAATAATAATAATAATAATAATAATAATAATAATAATAGTAATAGTAATAATAGTAATAGTAATAGTAATAGTAATAGTAATAGTAATAGTAATAGTAATAGTAATAGTAATAGTAATAGTAATAGTAATAGTAATAGTAATAGTAATAGTAATAGTAATAGTAATAGTAATAGTAATAGTAATAGTAATAGTAATAGTAAAAGTAATAGTAATAGTAATAGTAATAGTAATAGTAATAATAGTAATAGTAATAGTAATAGTAATAGTAAAGTAATAGTAATAGTAATAGTAATAGTAATAGTAATAGTAATAGTAATAGTAACAGTAAAAGTAATAGTAATAGTAATAGTAATAGTAATAGTAATAGTAATAGTAATAGTAATAGTAATAGTAATAGTAATAGTAATAGTAATAGTAATAGTAATAGTAATAGTAATAGTAATAGTAATAGTAATAGTAATAGTAATAGTAATAGTAATAGTAATAGTAATAGTAATAGTAATAGTAATAGTAATAGTAATAGTAATAGTAATAGTAATAGTAATAGTAATAGTAATAGTAATAGTAATAGTAATAGTAATAGTAATAGTAATAGTAATAGTAATAGTAATAGTAATAGTAATAGTAATAGTAATAGTAATAGTAATAGTAATAGTAATAGTAATAGTAATAGTAATAGTAATAGTAATAGTAATAGTAATAGTAATAGTAATAGTAATAGTAATAGTAATAGTAATAGTAATAGTAATAGTAATAGTAATAGTAATAGTAATAGTAATAGTAATAGTAATAGTAATAGTAATAGTAATAGTAATAGTAATAGTAATAGTAATAGTAATAGTAATAGTAATAGTAATAGTAATAGTAATAGTAATAGTAATAGTAATAGTAATAGTAATAGTAATAGTAATAGTAATAGTAATAGTAATAGTAATAGTAATAGTAATAGTAATAGTAATAGTAATAGTAATAGTAATAGTAATAGTAATAGTAATAGTAATAGTAATAGTAATAGTAATAGTAATAGTAATAGTAATAGTAATAGTAATAGTAATAGTAATAGTAATAGTAATAGTAATAGTAATAGTAATAGTAATAGTAATAGTAATAGTAATAGTAATAGTAATAGTAATAGTAATAGTAATAGTAATAGTAATAGTAATAGTAATAGTAATAGTAATAGTAATAGTAATAGTAATAGTAATAGTAATAGTAATAGTAATAGTAATAGTAATAGTAATAGTAATAGTAATAGTAATAGTAATAGTAATAGTAATAGTAATAGTAATAGTAATAGTAATAGTAATAGTAATAGTAATAGTAATAGTAATAGTAATAGTAATAGTAATAGTAATAGTAATAGTAATAGTAATAGTAATAGTAATAGTAATAGTAATAGTAATAGTAATAGTAATAGTAATAGTAATAGTAATAGTAATAGTAATAGTAATAGTAATAGTAATAGTAATAGTAATAGTAATAGTAATAGTAATAGTAATAGTAATAGTAATAGTAATAGTAATAGTAATAGTAATAGTAATAGTAATAGTAATAGTAATAGTAATAGTAATAGTAATAGTAATAGTAATAGTAATAGTAATAGTAATAGTAATAGTAATAGTAATAGTAATAGTAATAGTAATAGTAATAGTAATAGTAATAGTAATAGTAATAGTAATAGTAATAGTAATAGTAATAGTAATAGTAATAGTAATAGTAATAGTAATAGTAATAGTAATAGTAATAGTAATAGTAATAGTAATAGTAATAGTAATAGTAATAGTAATAGTAATAGTAATAGTAATAGTAATAGTAATAGTAATAGTAATAGTAATAGTAATAGTAATAGTAATAGTAATAGTAATAGTAATAGTAATAGTAATAGTAATAGTAATAGTAATAGTAATAGTAATAGTAATAGTAATAGTAATAGTAATAGTAATAGTAATAGTAATAGTAATAGTAATAGTAATAGTAATAGTAATAGTAATAGTAATAGTAATAGTAATAGTAATAGTAATAGTAATAGTAATAGTAATAGTAATAGTAATAGTAATAGTAATAGTAATAGTAATAGTAATAGTAATAGTAATAGTAATAGTAATAGTAATAGTAATAGTAATAGTAATAGTAATAGTAATAGTAATAGTAATAGTAATAGTAATAGTAATAGTAATAGTAATAGTAATAGTAATAGTAATAGTAATAGTAATAGTAATAGTAATAGTAATAGTAATAGTAATAGTAATAGTAATTGTAATAGTAATTGTAATAGTAATAGTAATTGTAATAGTAATTGTAATAGTAATAGTAATAGTAATAGTAATAGTAATAGTAATAGTAATAGTAATAGTAATAGTAATAGTAATAGTAATAGTAATAGTAATAGTAATAGTAATAGTAATAGTAATAGTAATAGTAATAGTAATAGTAATAGTAATAGTAATAGTAATAGTAATAGTAATAGTAATAGTAATAGTAATAGTAATAGTAATAGTAATAGTAATAGTAATAGTAATAGTAATAGTAATAGTAATAGTAATAGTAATAGTAATAGTAATAGTAATAGTAATAGTAATAGTAATAGTAATAGTAATAGTAATAGTAATAGTAATAGTAATAGTAATAGTAATAGTAATAGTAATAGTAATAGTAATAGTAATAGTAATAGTAATAGTAATAGTAATAGTAATAGTAATAGTAATAGTAATAGTAATAGTAATAGTAATAGTAATAGTAATAGTAATAGTAATAGTAATAGTAATAGTAATAGTAATAGTAATAGTAATAGTAATAGTAATAGTAATAGTAATAGTAATAGTAATAGTAATAGTAATAGTAATAGTAATAGTAATAGTAATAGTAATAGTAATAGTAATAGTAATAGTAATAGTAATAGTAATAGTAATAGTAATAGTAATAGTAATAGTAATAGTAATAGTAATAGTAATAGTAATAGTAATAGTAATAGTAATAGTAATAGTAATAGTAATAGTAATAGTAATAGTAATAGTAATAGTATAGTAATAGTAATAGTAATAGTAATAGTAATAGTAATAGTAATAGTAACAGTAACAGTAATAGTAATAGTAATAGTAATAGTAATAGTAATAGTAACAGTAATAGTAATAGTAATAGTAATAGTAATAGTAACAGTAACAGTAACAGTAATAGTAATAGTAATAGTAATAGTAATAGTAATAGTAATAGTAACAGTAACAGTAATAGTAATAGTAATAGTAATAGTAATAGTAATAGTAATAGTAATAGTAATAGTAATAGTAATAGTAATAGTAATAGTAATAGTAATAGTAATAGTAATAGTAATAGTAATAGTAATAGTAATAGTAATAGTAATAGTAATAGTAATAGTAATAGTAATAGTAATAGTAATAGTAATAGTAATAGTAATAGTAATAGTAATAGTAATAGTAATAGTAATAGTAATAGTAATAGTAATAGTAATAGTAATAGTAATAGTAATAGTAATAGTAATAGTAATAGTAATAGTAATAGTAATAGTAATAGTAATAGTAATAGTAATAGTAATAGTAATAGTAATAGTAATAGTAATAGTAATAGTAATAGTAATAGTAATAGTAATAGTAATAGTAATAGTAATAGTAATAGTAATAGTAATAGTAATAGTAATAGTAATAGTAATAGTAATAGTAATAGTAATAGTAATAGTAATAGTAATAGTAATAGTAATAGTAATAGTAATAGTAATAGTAATAGTAATAGTAATAGTAATAGTAATAGTAATAGTAATAGTAATAGTAATAGTAATAGTAATAGTAATAGTAATAGTAATAGTAATAGTAATAGTAATAGTAATAGTAATAGTAATAGTAATAGTAATAGTAATAGTAATAGTAATAGTAATAGTAATAGTAATAGTAATAGTAATAGTAATAGTAATAGTAATAGTAATAGTAATAGTAATAGTAATAGTAATAGTAATAGTAATAGTAATAGTAATAGTAATAGTAATAGTAATAGTAATAGTAATAGTAATAGTAATAGTAATAGTAATAGTAATAGTAATAGTAATAGTAATAGTAATAGTAATAGTAATAGTAATAGTAATAGTAATAGTAATAGTAATAGTAATAGTAATAGTAATAGTAATAGTAATAGTAATAGTAATAGTAATAGTAATAGTAATAGTAATAGTAATAGTAATAGTAATAGTAATAGTAATAGTAATAGTAATAGTAATAGTAATAGTAATAGTAATAGTAATAGTAATAGTAATAGTAATAGTAATAGTAATAGTAATAGTAATAGTAATAGTAATAGTAATAGTAATAGTAATAGTAATAGTAATAGTAATAGTAATAGTAATAGTAATAGTAATAGTAATAGTAATAGTAATAGTAATAGTAATAGTAATAGTAATAGTAATAGTAATAGTAATAGTAATAGTAATAGTAATAGTAATAGTAATAGTAATAGTAATAGTAATAGTAATAGTAATAGTAATAGTAATAGTAATAGTAATAGTAATAGTAATAGTAATAGTAATAGTAATAGTAATAGTAATAGTAATAGTAATAGTAATAGTAATAGTAATAGTAATAGTAATAGTAATAGTAATAGTAATAGTAATAGTAATAGTAATAGTAATAGTAATAGTAATAGTAATAGTAATAGTAATAGTAATAGTAATAGTAATAGTAATAGTAATAGTAATAGTAATAGTAATAGTAATAGTAATAGTAATAGTAATAGTAATAGTAATAGTAATAGTAATAGTAATAGTAATAGTAATAGTAATAGTAATAGTAATAGTAATAGTAATAGTAATAGTAATAGTAATAGTAATAGTAATAGTAATAGTAATAGTAATAGTAATAGTAATAGTAATAGTAATAGTAATAGTAATAGTAATAGTAATAGTAATAGTAATAGTAATAGTAATAGTAATAGTAATAGTAATAGTAATAGTAATAGTAATAGTAATAGTAATAGTAATAGTAATAGTAATAGTAATAGTAATAGTAATAGTAATAGTAATAGTAATAGTAATAGTAATAGTAATAGTAATAGTAATAGTAATAGTAATAGTAATAGTAATAGTAATAGTAATAGTAATAGTAATAGTAATAGTAATAGTAATAGTAATAGTAATAGTAATAGTAATAGTAATAGTAATAGTAATAGTAATAGTAATAGTAATAGTAATAGTAATAGTAATAGTAATAGTAATAGTAATAGTAATAGTAATAGTAATAGTAATAGTAATAGTAATAGTAATAGTAATAGTAATAGTAATAGTAATAGTAATAGTAATAGTAATAGTAATAGTAATAGTAATAGTAATAGTAATAGTAATAGTAATAGTAATAGTAATAGTAATAGTAATAGTAATAGTAATAGTAATAGTAATAGTAATAGTAATAGTAATAGTAATAGTAATAGTAATAGTAATAGTAATAGTAATAGTAATAGTAATAGTAATAGTAATAGTAATAGTAATAGTAATAGTAATAGTAATAGTAATAGTAATAGTAATAGTAATAGTAATAGTAATAGTAATAGTAATAGTAATAGTAATAGTAATAGTAATAGTAATAGTAATAGTAATAGTAATAGTAATAGTAATAGTAATAGTAATAGTAATAGTAATAGTAATAGTAATAGTAATAGTAATAGTAATAGTAATAGTAATAGTAATAGTAATAGTAATAGTAATAGTAATAGTAATAGTAATAGTAATAGTAATAGTAATAGTAATAGTAATAGTAATAGTAATAGTAATAGTAATAGTAATAGTAATAGTAATAGTAATAGTAATAGTAATAGTAATAGTAATAGTAATAGTAATAGTAATAGTAATAGTAATAGTAATAGTAATAGTAATAGTAATAGTAATAGTAATAGTAATAGTAATAGTAATAGTAATAGTAATAGTAATAGTAATAGTAATAGTAATAGTAATAGTAATAGTAATAGTAATAGTAATAGTAATAGTAATAGTAATAGTAATAGTAATAGTAATAGTAATAGTAATAGTAATAGTAATAGTAATAGTAATAGTAATAGTAATAGTAATAGTAATAGTAATAGTAATAGTAATAGTAATAGTAATAGTAATAGTAATAGTAATAGTAATAGTAATAGTAATAGTAATAGTAATAGTAATAGTAATAGTAATAGTAATAGTAATAGTAATAGTAATAGTAATAGTAATAGTAATAGTAATAGTAATAGTAATAGTAATAGTAATAGTAATAGTAATAGTAATAGTAATAGTAATAGTAATAGTAATAGTAATAGTAATAGTAATAGTAATAGTAATAGTAATAGTAATAGTAATAGTAATAGTAATAGTAATAGTAATAGTAATAGTAATAGTAATAGTAATAGTAATAGTAATAGTAATAGTAATAGTAATAGTAATAGTGATAGTGATAGTGATAGTGATAGTGATAGTGATAGTGATAGTAATAGTGATAGTGATAGTGATAGTGATAGTGATAGTAATAGTAATAGTAATAGTAATAGTAATAGTAATAGTAATAGTAATAGTAATAGTAATAGTAATAGTAATGGTAATAGTAATGGTAATAGTAATAGTAATAGTAATGGTAATGGTAATGGTAATAGTAATAGTAATAGTAATAGTAATAGTAATAGTAATAGTAATAGTAATAGTAATAGTAATAGTAATAGTAATAGTAATAATAATAGTAATAGTAATAGTAACGGTAACGGTAACGGTAATAGTATAGTAATAGTAATAGTAGTACTAATAGGAATGGGTATAGGAATAGTTAAAGTATAGTTTATGCTTTCCGGTGTCGGGTAGAAACCTGGGAACCGCAATCTCAGTAATACGGGCTATGGTAACTTCTCCCTCCTTAGAATTGGGCTTCATCAGGAATCTTCAGCGGCGATCTGAGGGTTGAAGTTTGTCTGGTAAAGTTTAATGTCTTTGACTGTGTACTGATTCCTTCTCATGGATTTGAGTGAAAGTTTTCTTTTAAGATAGATTATGAAAATAATAGCAACAATAATAATTATAACATATAATGCCAAAACGGGGTATTTGGTGCCGTCTTTTTCATATGTTGTTATATCGTCGTACAGGATGTCTTCTACCTTGTTTATTGGCTTGAGTTTCTGAGATGCTATTCAATTCAATTGTAGTTTAATGACGTTGCAGAATTACTAGGTTAACATAATATGCTAATTTAATTTTAAAATGTGTAATGTGTGTTGTATAATTATAATAATACACGAATATTACTTGAATATCATCGTAAAACTAATATATTTCCAGTTTATGGTACTGATAATTCGGTGTGGAGCACACCAAGTAAAATTTCCGAACGAATACATGAAATAAATGAAGCACTTGTTAACGAAATAAAAAAAAATAATGTTAAACGACATTAAATGTATTTTTAAACAAAAATATTATTATTAAAATAACATGCAAAAAATATATTACAAAAAATATTTGATTGAACTATACTTCAATATTACAGCTAAAATTTAAACAAACTATAAACAGAAAAAATAATTATTGAGTGGCCGAGAGGATGAAAGTGATAACTTACATTATTTGATGATGGCTGCAAATGGTAATATGCATTTACCTCCGACTCCTATAATATTACATTACAAATCAAAGTTACGAGTAGCTAAAGGAGGTAAAAGCAGCATTATTTACGAATGTTCTGAAATAAAGAAGGTAGTGAAGTAAATACCGCTTTTGCCCTCTTCTAATTGCTGTTATCCACTTATACATAAAAATTTGTAATATTTATTGTAATTATTGCCATTTCTACAGTATTTTTCATTTTGTAATGTTTTGATGACGTGCCTTATTGTGCGGGCTAGCAATGATATTTTTGATAGAACAAAATCTTTTCTCTGTGAATAAAAAGTAAGAATTAAGTAATTGTATAGATTATTTGAAATGAATGTTCTCTGGAGGAGAATCAGAGCGGCCTGGCACCGGCGTGATGGGAGAGCATGCGGTGGGGATAACACGTCATGCGATGGAAGCGTGGACGCGGATGATGGATGACGACTAAGCGATTAAGCAGAAGCATGAACACGATTTACACGGCAGACCCCTGTAGCGGAGAATTTTAACACGTGGCCAAGATGTACGACGGCGATGAAGCACATGGTTGATATTGTACTTCGCGCGACGAGGAAATGGGGAACACGTTGGTTTTTATCACGATGAGGTAACTATATATCCGGCTCGTAGAATCGCAAAATGTACGAATAAAGAAAATAGAGAAATGCGACTTGGCACGTCCAGTCACAAGAAAATTCAACTTCTGTGTGCGTGCGCGTATGTATGTGCTCGCATGCGCAGGTCTGTATATGTTTGGGTGTGCGTGCGTGTGTTCATACTTATGTGTATAAAAGTGTAAAATTATAACAATGTATGGTAAAATTATCGAAATTCGAAGTGGAAGAAAGAATGAGAGCGAGTGTGATATCGCAGATATGAAACCTCGAGGGATCTTTTCGATTATAATTTATGTATTTATTACATCAATTACATGTCAACAAGTAAGCCATCATAACATACACATTGCAACTTATATTGTGCACTGTACCAGACGTACTATGTGATTTTTGGAATCTGATGCGTCGCCTTTCATTGATTAGGACGACATAGACACATCTCCGGAATACTTCTTACGCCTCAGTGACTGGGAGAGGAGTGGTCATAACATCACATCATATGTAATTGTAGTAGACTGGATGGAAAAACTTTTTATATCTTCTAAACCATAGACCAAATTGCTTCGTCAAATGGAAAAGTAATTGACGTTTGTGCACATTGCATATTTGCAACTGTCATCGCGCCGAAAATGTAATAAACAAAATTCTTAGACAAATATGTCAGCAAATCCGGTTTTTTAAGTCTAACATATCTCAGTCTATGTACATGTCTGTTAATAAAAAGTACGTAGATATCAATTTCAATGTTAGTAATAATTTATTCATTGCCCAATAAGTCAAACCATAAATAGGACAGTATAATAAGATACTATAACACGTACATATTATAAAGAAACACAGATTACAAATATGAAAGTACATAGTAATCATAACCACAAATTTTTTCAGTAAACAAATAATAGAAAATATTGAAAATTATACCGAAGTTGTCTTAGTGTAGATCTAAGGTATGTAATATAATAATAATAATAATAATAATAATAATAATAATAATAATAATAATAATAAAAATAATAATTTGTCGGATTTTCAACACTTATAGCCCTGTTCAAATACATTTATTTTACTATATTATTACATTTTACATGTATTGTAAATGTATTTGAAAACACAAAAACATCCTAGGCTCTAGTGGGAGTCGAACCCACGACCCCAGGATCCAAGCGGTGAACGTCGCTTCGAGCGCCGTCAGAAACAATCTGCCTCAAATTGCCCGGCCACCGAGGCGGCTTTATAATATTAAATAAATCAATATTGAAAGTGAGTTTATTAACATTATTGCGATCTAGTTTATAATTTTTTTTCTATCAAGTTTTACAAAGAAAGTTACATATGTTTTGGGTGGGTAGACAATCGTGGAACAAACCAATTCATTTTTCTTAAAATTTAAGGACAATCAACAATGTTACAAAGTAATTTGAACAAGAATAATATAGATATGTCTCCTACGCTGCGATAATGACAAGTAATCTTATAGCTGTAACTGAGCATTTGTTCAATTACTATGGGAGGACACTGATCATTGTTTCTGTACAACAAATGTTTCAGGAAACGCCCTTGTACAGATTCTAAATCATTGATTACTTAATATTTATATAGGTATAGGATACAATATTAAACCACAATATTCCAATTTTGACAGTATAAAAGCAGAGTACAATATTTCCAATAAATGCAACATTTAGTATTCCTAATGACAAATCCTAGTAATTTATTACATGACGTTACACAGTGCTTTTTTTGTAGAAAAAAAGGTGCCGGTACTAAGACAAAAAAGGTGGCGGAACGCACATTTTGTTAATTTTTTTATTGAAAAAATAGAACTGTATATAACACATGTAATGTATGAATGTGAATCAATATATCGTTGGCGCAATTTATATTTACATAATTTCAGAAAAATATCAAAATAAATAAAAGTCCAAATAATTTTCAAAAACCGTCGAAAATAGATGCCGGAACGCTATTCCGGCGCCTTACATTACAAAAAGCCCTGATGTTACAACATGATAAGTACTAAAAGAAAATGATAAGCCAGAATCAAAATAAACACATAAATCTTTAATAATATTGGTACGTTCAAGAGGAATGCTATCAATACTGTATTCATATATAATAGGATTTTTCTTACGGCGATACGATGTTATTTTACATTTGAATAAACTTAAACGTAGTTTGTTATTTTTAAACCAATTCTTTTGTTCCCAGAATTAATTGCAATTTGTAAGGCAGGGAATTCGTTATATTTAGATATTGGACAATAGGTATAGTTTCAAATCGTCTGCAAATAACAAGTTCATACAATTGACTTCTTTACAAAATGTCATCTATACAGGGTGAATCCACGACTCCGTGCATTAATTTTAAGGGCATATAGTACTGACCAAAACATGTTTAAAATACCTTAATCAACATGAGGCCGATCTTGAATAATTTCCGAGATATAAGGCACTGAAAAATGAGTTTTTACGGGGTTTACCTCTGCTATCACGAAAACTATAATAGATAAGACTTGGGTTAAACGAGACTTTTGCTTTACCTTTGAGAGATCATCTTAGATACTTAAAAAATATCAAATAATTACGTATATTTAATCAAATGTAGCAAACTTCACCAATATTTAATTTTCAAATACATAACATCTTAAATATTAGAAATTGAGAAAAATGTTTAATATAAAATTTTATTGTAATTTTAAAATCTATTTAATGGCATAGATAAAATTATGTTCGATCGCTATCTTTGTTAGTTTTTTTTTCGATTCTAATACTAAACGGCCACTTTCTTGGAAATAGTTGAAGATCAGCCTTATGTTGATTAAGCCTTTATTACTCATTTTATCATAGAGGCTTTATTTTTTGATATTCTAAATGCTTTGTGGGTTGATTGCTTTTCTGAAATGTGTGTGCTAAATATCTTAATCCTTTATCTTCTTCAATATTTTCATCAGTTCACTTCCAAACTTAGTTTATTAATTTTTAGTTTATTAATTTGTATTTTTCGTCATTTACATTTAGTTCTTTTATATTTGTATCTTCTTGGAGTTTATATTGTTCCGTGCGTATTACTTTTCTCTCATTACCATTTAGCAGTCTACAAATATGTTCTTTCTATTCTTCTTGAGAAATCTTTGTGGATATATCTATTGTCTTTTTTCTTTCTTTACGTATAAATTTTCATGCTTCTGCTTCTGTTTTTATAGCTTTCAACTGCTCTTCTAACTCGTTTCTTATATTCTTTTTGTTTTTCACATATCTCTTTGCTAGCAAGTTCCTTTATAGTACCATTTACTTGTTTCTGGATCAGTGTATTCCTTACATTATTGTTACTACTGGAAAGGTTCCTTCTTGTTTCAATAAGGCTATTATTAAGAAGTTATAAGCTAAGTTTCGTGTCAGAAAACTGCTTTCTCGGTTTCCACATTGTGAATCATATGTTTTTAAATTTCGGACCATAAGATCAGAACTTAAATCTTTAATTAAAACATCATATGCTAAATACGTAGAGGCTTGTGAGAACTCTATATCATATCTAAACTGAAAAAAAAATGGAACTACATTAATTCCTAGAGAAAAATATCCAACTATCCTAGTTCAATGCATTATAATGACAACACTTATACGGCTGCAAAAAACATTTCCAATGCTTTTGCATCCTTTTTTCAATCAGCGTATTCACCTTCTACTATAATTCCCCTTACTACTCATACTATAACTACACCACTTTCACACGGCACTGTTAACCTTTCGTATTTGTCCATACAGGATATCGAATCAGCTATTAAAACCCTAAAATCATCTCTTTCTAGTGGACTCGACCATATACCCACTCTGCTGATCAAAGATTGTTCTTTTCCTCTATCAAGGACTCTATTCCATACTTTTAATCTTAGTATTAAATCTTGTACTTTCCCTCAATCTTGGAAAACAACTAGAATAATCCCACTTTTTATGTCTAGTGATGTCTCCAGCGTTGCTTATTATCGTTCTATATCAATGCTGTCAAATATTAGTAAAATATTTGAAAAAATTCTTTATAATTTTTATAGTTAAACAACAATTTTCCCTTTGTCAATATGGATTCATCAGTGAATTATATTTTAGTTAGCAAATTGTGTAACTTTTATTTTTCTACGCTCCTTATTAAACTAATTTTCTCCTACTTATTAAATTGCCAACTTTATGTTCAGTTTATTAGCACTAATTCTTCATACTTTCTGACTACTTCCGGTGTCCCGCAAGGCTCTAAACTCGGCCCGTTTTAATTTCTAAAATTCATAAATGACGTCACGAACGTGTTGCAGTGTCATAAGTTATACTATGCAGATAATATGAAAATCTTTTACCCCATTTCTTCTCCGGCTCATTGTGTTCTGCTTCAGAATGACCTGAATAATCTTTTTAATTAGTGTTTCTTAAATAATCTTCAGCTCAATATTATGAAATGTACAATTATGGCATTTACTAGGAAAAACACAGCAATTTTTTATAACTATTCCATAAATAATATAACCTTACAAAGATCGAATTTAGTAGGATCTTGGTGCCAAATTTGACCCAAAATTATCATTTTTGCGTCATGTTCGTGATGTCTATAACTCCTTTATGCGTTTGTTAGGTTTTGTAATCAGGAATACTCGAGATTTTAAAAATTTAGCCGCCATTTTCACGCTGTTTTATTTCTTCATAAAATCCAAATTAGAGTATTGCAACATAATTTAAAACCCTGTATATGAGCCTCATCAAGATTGACTTGAATTTATTAAAAAAATATTTCTTAAATTTATTTATTTTAAAATTATTAAATCATACCCTGACAGAAACTTTACATACTCCGCCTTACTACGTATGTTCGGTATAAAGAGCCTTTTGGAACGCCGTGAATGCCTTCTTATACTTCACCTATAGAATCTCATTAACAATACAATTGATGACCTATGCTGTTTTGCTCTGCTAAATTTGCACGCTCCCTCTGTTTTTATACGTTTCTCCGTCACTTTTTATCTACCTTTCTCTATTTTCCTTGTTATAACCAAATACACAATATCTTGAATTCATTATTGTTTTTTATTATATGTATCTCGTTTGTACCACTCTTGTACCACTATCCGTTTTGGGTTGTCCTGTAGGATGTTTCTTAATAAATAAATAAATAAATAAAATTTGGAATTATTGATTAATTTGATAGCTTATTTCAAAGCAGACAAACGTAATAATGGTCCTTTTTTACCGATAAATTGTATAAATGAGGTAATTTTCATAGCACATAAACGTTATAAATATATCTACATACGATGTAGTGGCATCAATAGAACTCTTGAGCCCCTATATGAAATATTATTCCCCCCCCCCCTGGTTAACACTAAGAAAAAATCTGATGTGGCCAACACAATACCCCCACCATTTAATTTTTATTAATGTAAATACAATCCTACATATATATTTACTTATGCTGGAAACTGTTTTAAGTTCCTTTCATAATACTGTTGTTCAATTTACTATTTTCTTTTTAGAACGTTACTGCTACTTAATTTGAAATTTTGACAGTGACATTAACTGTCAGTTACATACATTGGAGATCTGAACTGCGTAACCAAGGAGTTGTGTTTGATATGTAGGCTCCGGGATTTATATTATAGATAATTTTATAAATGTATCCATAAAATATATAGAAAATGTATTAATTCAAACCTGTAAAAAAATTAACATTCTTTAATTTTTATAATAACATAAATCTCGAAAAAATAATATTTAAAGGTATTTTTGAAGAAAAACTGTTTTGAGCTTCAAGTAAAGTGCCATTTCCGGTTACCTATTTACACAAAACTCTAATGGCTTCTTTCCATGTTAGAATGATATAATAATAATAATAATAATAATAATAATAATAATAATAATAATATTTATTTTTGCCAGTTAATCAATATACATGAAATATGGCACGTCAAAGAAATAGATATAGAAATACAAGGTTTCAAAATTTTCCGAATAGTATTTGATTTAAAGCGGAGGATCCACACATACATACATACAGACAGACATCATCGTATAAAAGGTAAAATTGGATTATAGATACCTTAAAACGTAGTCATTTACCAAAATTTTTATACGCGATTTTAGTAGGATCCTCTGTAACCGTTAACGAGTTATTGGATGGGGACTAAATTGAACGTCACCCGCGGCGCCTCGGCGACGGACCTCCCTCCATACAATTTAGAAAAGGACAACTTATTTTTAAAAAGAACGAGGTATTACATCATGGCCGAGTCGATCAAATGCTCTCCTCTTCAGCACTTCGCTTTGTTGGTCCTGTTTGTTTTTTAGTCAGCAAAGTTTAGTTATGTTATTTTGTGTAGTGCCTGTTATTTATTATCTCTTGTACTAAAGTGTAGTGATCCTTGAATTAGAAATACCACTAAAAAACCAAGTTCACAAATAAATAATGAGTTTAACATAAGATTATGTACAGGAGGCACGATTTGAGTTTAAAAACATTGAAAACCACTCCGTTTTTACAAATGAAAAGATGTTTAGAAAGCCGGGGTTTAAAGAAAAGTGGAAACAAACATGAATTAATTGAAAGGTATGCGCTGAGTAGATCATATACTTAAATAATTATATAAAAATGTGTTCAGTCTGACATGTTTACGTTTCCTTTCAAAAAACAGTTGTTGTGATCGCGTGGTGGATTACATGATAAATGTCAAAACTGTAGAAAATCTTGCTCACTATATACTTTTTTACTCACAAGATGGCGTCCGAAAACTTTGAATTGTATAAGTCATCATTTATGTGGCTAAAATTTTATTGAAACGAATTTTATAAAATAAATCTGTTTTTAAAATTTTATTTACAAGAAATGTTCAAAATTATCTCCATTGTGTTCGATACACAAATCCGTACGTGTCAGAATAGATCGCTGCGTTCTTAATACTGTCGCTGGTTTATTCATAATGATATCAGCGGCATGCTGTATTCTTTGGCGTAATTCTACTGCCCTGTGCATTTCATTTACATACACAGTCTGTTTCAGGTGACCCCAAAGATAAAAATCTAATGGAGTCAATTAATAATTTGTTAAAAACGATGTTTATATGTTACCAAACAAAAGACGCGATCCTGCTAACTAGATCAATATTTCAGAAATCCGTTAATCTAAATTTTTAGCCACATAAATTATGAAATAAACAAAAACAAGGTAAAAGAATACGTTTAGAACATATGTTTATAGGGACTTTTGGATTCTAAATAAGTTCTGGAATTCATCCTTGAATTATTGCTGGTACGTTATGGGGCAGCCTGTACATACGTTACAATACAAATCTTAATTTTTTCTTTCAGTGTGTAGCGAATGCTTTGCACTTCAATCTCAGTACGGTTAGCAAAACACGCGGTCAAGTTAAAAACAATGTTGTCCAGACTTCTCCGAAAAACTCTAAACTGCTGAGAAAACTAATGAAGATGCTATTAGTAACGTAATTTGTGAAATGTACAAGGAAGTAGTAAGTTCTAATTTGAACTTATCATTGTAATATAAGTTATATACACAAACATTATTGCAATTTTAGAGGAGCATATTACTTTGAAAAATTTGAATGCATTACTGTATGAAAGAAGTTATAACATAGGTAGAGATGGGTTTACCGATGAAAATATATTAAGTATGTGGAACGCAGCTCCAAATATTGTGACTCCAGCTATGTGGGCAAATTGTGTTGAAAATACAAACAATATTATTTTAGACTGGTGGAATAGAGGAATTCTGTTCCAAGAACATTCAGTGTGGGATTAAAATATGGAATATTAAAAAAACAACGAACCCAACCGGTTTTTTAATAACGTTAAAAACGTCGATTTCAGTTTTTGAAAATAGATTAGTAGTATGTGCGATTCACTTACCGACTTTCATTTACTTTTAAGTTACGGCGTCACACCAAAAAAATTAATGGCAATATACATTTTTTTTAGTAGAATCCGATAGTGATATTTCTTCCCTATATGATCATGCAAATAAATCATAAAGTTGCGTAACAGGAATTCTGAGAAAAAATGAGCTGAAAATTTATAGATAATGAATAATCAACATATCTAGATTTAATTTTTCAGTTTACAATTTTTCGCTGATCAATTTTAAAAACCTTTAAACATTTAACGTTGGTATTATGATACTTATAACTTTTAAAATATGATAAATAAAAAATTCTAAATGGAAAAATAAAATCTAGGTATCTTGATTATTCATTACTATTAAATTTTCAGCTCGATTTTTATCAGAATTTTTGTTATGCAACCTTATAATTTATTTACATGATCATAAAGAGCAGAAAAATCAATATCGGATTTCGGTACTAAAAATCTATAATGCCAATTATTTTTTTTTGTGATGACGTTACGTTCAACTTAAAAACAAATGAAAGTCGAAAGGTGAATTTCAAAAAACTAAATTAGACGTGTTTTAGCGTTTTTTTAAAAAAAAAACCCTTGAGTTCGCCGTTTTTTTTTTAATATTTCATACTTTAATTCCACACTGTATATTGTCAGTGTAGCGTCTATCCTACCGTCGCCTATATCTCCTGTCGTCACCTGTAAACTCCCTAACACAAAGTATCGACTGACTATCTCCCTGACTCCAACTCTCTTTACCATCTCCGTAACTCTAGTAACGCATGCGCTAACGACAGGAATCACAATATTAATACCGTACATTACCGCATACCTACAATATTTAATAACTTACATTACCGCATACACTACATCCCTCCCTTTTTATATATTTTAGTTTGTTAAGGTATTGGAATAATTTATTAAATCAACCTATCTATTACAAAATCTTTATTTTTATTTCCACCAACAATTTGTACACGATACTTGAAAATGCCCTAGTATTTTTATAAATATATATATATATATATATATATATATATATATATATATATATATATATATATATATATTTATGAACTATTCTCGCTTCCTATCTTACTTTCCTCATCTACTTCATTTTTTTCCTTTCTACCTTTCTTTTCTTCATCGATGACTTTCCACTGTCCTTCCACTTTCTTCAGATGTGCTACGTTCCTTCTATACGTGTTTCCAGTTTCATCATTTCGTATATCTATATCTCCCTCTTTCCTTCTTTCTATTGTATGTGTCGTAGGGTCAAAGTTCAAGCTTAGCTTATTTCCTCTGTTTAAGTTATTAATATAAACTTTATCACCTACTTGCATATCACACTCTTTTGCTTTCCGCTTTCTGCCCGCGTATTCTTTTCCTTTCTCTTTCATTTCTCTATCCATATCCCTAATGTCCATGTCGTCCGATTTGTTACTAATGTCACTGATCATGGGAATTTTGTCACGAAACTGTCTTCTCAAGAACAATTCCGACGGTGTTTTACCTGTCACGGAATGGGGAGTACTGTTGTACATGATGAGATATTCCAGAAAGCATTCCTCCCAGTCCCGTTTTTCTACTTAGCTAATCTTTAAACGTTTTAGGATATCCCGATTTTGACGCTCTACTCCCCGTTTTGTTGGGGCCAATACGGTACGGTATTGTACAAAATTACATTATTTTCGTTGCAAAATGACTTGAATTCATCACTGTTGAATTGTCTGCCGTTATTAGCTGTTATTGAAACTGGATAACCGAGTCGACTAAATATTTCCTTTAGGAGGGTAATAATGTCCATGCTAGTTATCTTGCGCAAAATTTTTACTTCTTTGTACCTACTATAGTAGTCGACAACTACCAAAATGTGGTCACCACTAGGTAATGGACCCATTAAATCGATCGCTATGTCTACCCATGGCTCGTTCGGTAAATCTCGGCGTTTTAGTGGGTTTGGCATATTTGGTGTTGACACA
Organism: Harpalus rubripes; assembly: GCA_963082715.1. Taxonomy (NCBI): domain Eukaryota; kingdom Metazoa; phylum Arthropoda; class Insecta; order Coleoptera; family Carabidae; genus Harpalus; species Harpalus rubripes. Next base: position 35,313,922 of record OY720455.1, on the reverse strand, counting down.
AGAGTGCATCCCTTGCATGATTAAACTAAACTTTCAGCTTCTTTATCATATCTCGGCCACCACACTTTAGTTCTTAGCCGGACCTTCATTGCGACAATGCCCGGGTGACCTTCGTGGGCAGCATTCAACACTTGGTTACGCAACTTCTTAGGGATCACTATTTTCGTTCCCCTCAGCAGAATGTCTTCGTAAAAGCAGAGTTCGGTTTGAAATAACTTGTAAGTTTTAACTTCCTCATCCCAGTGATAGTTATACAGACCTTCTTTTACTTTTATTATTTCTTTGTCTATTCTGGAATAATTTGCTATGTCTTCCAGTTTTATTGCTACCGTATTTATGTATTGCATGACTTGATGAATGTAGGTATCACTTGCTGATGATGCATATTGCGAATAACGCAGTCTTGACAAGGGATGCGCTATGTTATTCTTTCCAGGGCGATATATTACTTTATACTTGTACGATTGAAGCCTTAAAACCCACCTCTCTATTCGTGCACATGGCTTCGACTTAGGGCCAAATATCACTTCTAACGCCTTATGATCCATTATAAGATCAAACTCTTTGCCATATAGAAAAATATGAAAATGTTCGACAGCCCAAACTAGTGCTAGCGCTTTTTTCTCAGTTTGGCAGTATCGTCGTTCGCAATCAGTCAAAGTATTATTTCCGAAAGCAATGACTCTAGGACCATTGTTGTCCGTCTGAACTAATACGCCGCCTAGCCATACGGGACTAGCATCCGCAATTACTGTTGTTCTTTTATTTACGTCATAATATCCCAATGTAGAAATATTTGCAAGCGCTGATTTCAGAGACTCAAAGCCTTCTCTTGTTGTGTTGTCCAGTACTTCTTGATACAAGATACTTTTTCTGGTTTATTTCGCAGTAGTTCTTTTAATGGCTCCGTTATTGTAGCTAAGTTTGGAATCCATTTTCCCACGAAGTTTACTAGACCCATAAAACTTTGTAGCTCTGCCTTAGTTGCAGGAGGTCGGAATTCTTGTATAATAGAAATATACTTTTTTAGTGGTCTTACTCCTTCTTCTGTCAATTCGTGTCCTAAGAAGTGTACCTTGGTAACTCCAAATAAACATTTCTTTTTCCGAAGTACAGCATTATTTTTTTCAAGCACTTTTATAATCTTCTTCAGTCTTATATCATGTTCAACTTTGTCTTTCCCGTATATTAGTATATCATCAATAAAATTGATAACCCCTTCACATCCTAAAAGCATTCGTTCTAACGTTTTTTGGAAAATTTCGGGAGCACAAATTATCCCGAACATGAGGCGTTTATATCTAAATAAACCTTTACTTGTAATAAAGGTTGTAATATGTCGCGAATCAGGGTGTAATTCAATCTGATGGAACGCGTCTTGGATATCCAGTTTACTGAAATACCTTGCATTCTTAACTTTTGGCAATAGTTTGTCCATCGTTGGCAGTGGGTGGTTTTCACGCATAATTGCCTTGTTTGCTTGTCTCATATCTACGCAGAGTCGAACTTCACCATTATTCTTTAATATAGGTACTATCGGTGATACCCACTTGGAAGAACCCTGGACAGCCTCTATAATATCTCTTTTAATTAATTCCTCAATATTAGCCTCTACTTTTTCTTCTAAAGGTATGGGAATTCTTCTGCACGGTTGTGAGATTGGTTGAACCGAGTTATCTATCGGTATTTCGATCAGTACGTCTTTAAATTTCAGGAATACTCCTGCCTCGACTTGATTGACCTCAATTTTTAAAATCCCTAACGCCATAGCGGAAGACTTGCCTAATAGATTCCTAGTGCCATTTGCAATTACATAAAATGTATAATTACCAGATCGATCCCCTACTTGCAAATTTGCATGAAAAGAGCCTTTCAGTTTGAGTGGCACGTTGCTGCCGTATGCTAGAAATTTTTTGTTTGGATTTTTCACTTGATTGTGTACTGAGACCTTTTTCTTTTTCATCTCTTCCCATGTGTCACTCGTAATTAAATTTTGCTTGCACCCTGAATCTATCAACATTTCTACTTTTACTCCTCCAATTTTGCATTCCACTACAGCATCATCATCTATATGAAACACGTAGTCTTCCTCATGAGTTACTTCATTTTCGGTGCTTGCATTTCTGTTAGACTTGAATCTCTTTGGATTGTTTCTGTTTCTGTAGTTCTCTTCCGGTCTCCTTTACAGTTTGAATTGTCCAGTTCTGCAAAACTGACGAAAATGTCCTCTGCGACCGCATCTTAAGCATTCCTTTTCTTTAGCCGGACATCTACTGTCTTCTGATGAATACTTGTGACTTCCGCATCTTGTACTCTATTCTACGGTCTGTCCATTTTTTGTTCAGCTTATCTTCTATTTTATTAACATTCTGACTTGTGCCACATTCATTTCCAAAATCTTTTATTTGTCGGCCGACTGCTTCAAGGGCATTAGCTTCTGTTATTATATTATCTAACGTAATTGCATCACCAATTTGAAGTATTTTTTTCCGTAGTTCGTTAGAAATGCACTTCTCTACGATTTGGTCAATGATCTGATCATTTCTGTCATGAAATTGACACTTGCCTGCTTGTTGTCTCAAACGCACTAAAAATTTCTCAAACTTCTCGTTCGGTTCTTGTTTAAGCAGTCGAAACAGGTGGCGTTCATACACTTTACTTTGTTTAGGTGCAAAATACGCGTCTAGTTTCTTAATGGCTATGTCAAAAACATCTGCTTCTTCGGGTTGCTGAATATTTGCATCTGGAATGTTGTAGAATATTTCTTGGAGCTCTAGTCCCCCAAAATGCAGTAGACTTGCTCTTTTCTTTTCACTTACTGTGATGCCTGAAGCCTCTAAATAAATATAGAGCGCTCTTTTCCACCGTTCCCATTTTACTCCGACTGAGCTGGAATCACCCTCACAGTCGAATTTTTCGAGTGTTAGTGACATCTTCCACCTTTATTGATCAACCTGGAAATAATCAATTCAATGATTCAGAACTAGTCTGCTAATAATAAACAGAATTTTCTGCTTTGCGTCAATTTAATGACCAGATTTTATCTGCCTGTTTTATGTCAATTGAATGACCAGAATATATCTGCCTGTTTTATGGCAATTGAATGACCAGAATATATCTGCCTGTTTTATGTCAATTGAATGACCAGAATATATCTGCTTGTTTTATGTCAATTTAATGACCAGAATATATCTGCCTGTTTTATGTCAATTGAATGACCAGAATATATCTGCCTGTTTTATGTCAATTTAATGACCAGAATATATCTGCCTGTTTTTTTTTTGTCAATTTAATGACCAGACCTCGTCTGCTTTTTCTTACTTACTTTACCTCGTCGCCACTTGTAGCGTCTATCCTACCGTCGCCTATATCTCCTGTCGTCACCTGTAAACTCCCTAACACAAAGTCTTGTATCGAGTGACTATCTCCCTGACTCCGACTCTCTTTACCACCCCCGTAACTCTAGTAACGCATGTGCTAACGACAGGAATCACAATATTAATACCGTACATTACTGCATACCTACAATATTAAATAACTCACATTACCGCATACACTACAGTCAGTAATTGTAAACTTTGGATCAAATAGATGCCCTGCATATGAATAAATTTACGACAAGAGTAATTAACATATCTTCAAGAAAAAATCAAAATTGGACTTAAGAAATATAATATATGTCCATTACGTTATCAATCAAAATAGGGTATCAGAAATTTTCGAAACAGAAAATGGTTTGAGACAAAGAGATGTCATGTGTCCAGTCCTGGATGAAATCATGAAGAACTATGAAGAAAATTACAGTTAGGATACAGACACTTAAAAGTAACAAACATAACGATGTGAGCATTCGCAGACGACGTAATACTTCTAGCACGCATTGAAGAGAAAATACAACTTAATATAAATATCTGGAATGAAACCATATCAAAATATGAATTGAAAATTAATACAAGAAAGACTAAGGTCATGACAGTATGAAGAGAGCTTGAGGCAATAAATACGACGATAAATTTACAAAAAAGAGCAAATAAACAAGTTCCAATATTTAGGAATCCAAATTGAAAATAACAAGAAGCTGACATAAACGTCAGGATTCAGAAGTCTTTCACGCAAAAAAGAACATTTACATAGGAAAGGAGACCAACATCAAAACAAGATAACAGTATGCAATTCAATATACAGATCCATTAAACATACGGCTGCGAATCTTGGGTATTATCTAGGACAATGAAAAGTAAAATTTATGCATTTCAAATTAAATATGTAAGAAGAGTACTGGGGGAAACACTACGAGAGAGAATTCAAAATGAAATGATTAGAGAACAACTACATGTAAGTCTGATTTGAACTTTATCGAGGAGAGACAGCTAGATTGGTGAGGCCACATAATCAGAATGATAGAAGTTGGTGAGACAAATGGATAACCAACGTGGTAAAAAAGTGACCGAGGAAGACTTAAAGACAACTGGGATAAAGTAATACTGAAAACCTTGGAGAAGAAAAATACGACGATTCAAGACGCTATGAAGATGGCAATAAATAAAAAGCAACGGGTGAAATTCATACACTGTAAAATATATTTGTACACAACAGCTTGTGGTAAAAGGGTTTCTGATAAAAAAAAATACATAGGGGGCTTCAAAATATACGAATAAAAATCCATTTAGAAGCATATAGGTTATATAAAGTGTTGTATTACTTTTAAGTACCTATGTTCAGATTTTACACAAATAAATATCAACACTAAATTGTCTATGTCTATATAAAATAAAATATTTATTAAATGCAGAATTGGATATGAAATTATTTTTTTCGTTTATAATTTTAAACAGCGTATATTATTCAACTTTGACTCGCACTATAGGCAACCATCACAACAAAATGATCCAGTCTCATATAAATTAGCTAAAAAGTTTAGTAACTTTTTACTGATGACGTAAATCTATTGATATCGTGGAACGACCATACCGTTGCAATTAATGTACGAATTAGTGAATAACTCTGTATCCAATGTGAATAACATTGGCCCCAGATTAAAGCCCTGAGGAACTCGAATTTACAATTCAGACAACATTGATTTACAATATCGTGATAATAATGGATTGCACAAAGTCGTTTAATTTCTGCAATATATACCATGGTCTATTTTATCAAATGCCTTTTAAGTGTCCATATAAACAACAGCTACTTGACTTCCTCGGTTTATATTACTTAAGAATTTCTTGAGAACTGTGAGATTAACGATAGTAGATTTATGTTCTCTGAAACAATGCTGAGCAACAGACAGTTAGTGTCGTGTACCTTTGGAAATACTGGAATGTAACAGCATTTCAAAGATTTTACCAAAGTTATACAGAATTTAAATTGGTGAATAATTTAAAATATTAGCTGTAATACCAGCCTTGAGTATACTAGTATGTCACTTTGGATATTATTAATATATCCCTTTTATGTGACATGGTGACTAAGTAAGAGAAATAATTATACCTAATAACCTCAAATAAATAACAATCAAGTAGCAAACATTGGTAAAATATATATAAAATGTAGTAAATTAATATGCTTACAAATAATAAAACAGAACATGAATGCCTGTCAGACTGTGAATGTCGTAAATAATGATAACATGCCAAAATAATCATGGCCAAATGTCAAATAAACAAATATGAAAACATGAAAGTCTATATAAATATAGAAATTCAATAATTGCAGTGTGTTGCAATAGAATTACGGTCAACTGGATTAAATGCAAAATGTGAAATAAAGAAACATAACTATACAAAAAACAAAAACGTTATGTGACAGCGAAAACATCATTATACCGGGTGTCTTAGGCCGACCGACACAGGAGAATAACGTATAAAATCAGTCAAATTGTGAATAGTATCTACCTAATGTAAAATATTAAGTTGAAATTTTGTGTACTAAGGGTCGGTACTTATGCTTCTGATTCAAGTATTTAATAGATAGTTAAGTGTTAAATTAATCACTAGTTTTTAACCATGATAAAATGCATATTCATCAAACGATTAACTAATCGTAGATTAACTTCTGTTGGCAATATAAACATCAATAAAATTACTTGAACACTTATAATCGACGTACGCATATGATTATTTCTCTAATGTAGACAATGACATAAACAATTATTTAAATGTGTAATTTTGATCTGGGGTTATCGTCCATTTAAATTTGCCCATGTCAAGATGTACTAATTTTTGTTGGTGTTTGTATTATTATTATTATGTGCAAAATGGATAGGGGTACAAATTTTACTACCACAGATATAGACAATTTAACGAAATGTATGCTGGAAGAAGTAAATATAATAGAAAATTAAAAAAACCGACGCTGCTACTGGAAGATGCAAAACTATGGCACGGAAAAAAATAGAAAATGCATTTAATTCTTCAAATGCAAATGCCTAATGGGATAAAAGTAAAATATGATGACGTAAAAAGAGATTCAAAAAGAAATTTTCATCTTCAAAAAGCCAGTATAAAGGAACTAGCAGTGGGCCCATTGATGGATATGAAATATTCTTGGTACGACGAACAATTATATTCCGCATTGTAATGATAATGATTGGTTTACACAATGCTGAAGATAGTGACGATGCGTTCCTAAGAAATAATGAAGAACATAAAAAAAAAAATTAATAATATAAAATTGGTGGAATGTGAATAATTTATTGCTGTAAACATTTTTAGATATAAAGATGTTTTTTAGATCATCTATCCATCTGTGCGTACGTTATCTAAAATCCGTAATTATAATACCAGATATCCTAACTTAATTTGCCAAATTTATTTAGATTGAAAAAGTCTGAAAACAATTTAATTCAAGTGAAATTATACAACCATCTACAAAGTGAGATAAAATACTTTCTCTATGTTGAAAATAAATAAAAAAAATAATTACGACACTGTTTTCATTCAGTAGATGATTATTTAAATTATGTCTACATTAATGAAGACTGAACGTAAAATTATAAAAATGATACTTACCATTTTACGTATTTTATTTAAGTTTTAATTTATTATGTATGACTTGCTATAAACATTGTTTAAATTTTGTATAAATAGCCAATAAATAAATATAAAATACTAATGAGTAAATAATTAATGTAGATTTATAAATCAGGTGAGTACAACGTTTTTTACTTTTATTAATTATAAATCATTTAACTGAGTCATTGAGTAAACAGGATTAAATTTTTTTTTTAATTTTAAATATAATATTATACATTTCAACAATGGAGTTTTCATTACCTGTACTGAATCCTTTTTTCTTTAGAGAAAAATTAGTATATCTACAACTTGTAATGAAAAAGAGCTCAATATTGTTATTCATCAACAACATATTGAGAAGCTGAATCAGATATATTAATTATGAAGTATTAAATTAAAATATTTAATTTACTGGGTTTATGATATTTGTTTTTATATTAAACCATATATTTCTTCAATCGACAAAATCTTTGTTAATTTAAATAAAATTGCTTTGTATCGTCACAAAGTTACAGCCCTTTAAAAGTATAAATCATCAAGCACATTTTTACCTTCCGTCACCTTTAGGTAAGGAAGGTATTGTCTTTGGTCAAAAAATTCGATGATGAGTTTTTAATCAATAAGCACGTTTTAGGGTCCCTAGAATACGAATTTACTATTTTTACGATGATGTCTGTATGTGTGTGTGTGTGTATGTGTGGATGTGTGTGTGTGTGGATGTGTGTGTGTGTGTGTGTGTGTGTAACAAAATTTTCGTCTGCGATAACTCTAATACTACAGTTACAAAAATTATAATTTTTCATGTACTTCTTCGTTACATCCATATGAAGAGCTGATTAGATTTTGGTTACAATTGGTCAACCGGAAGTACCATCATTTGAAGATTTTAACAGTTTTTATAGAAAAAACTATGTTAAATACAATTTTTTCACATTTGATGTTATTATAAATATTAAAGAATATTTTATTCTTTATACGATTTGACTGCATTTTATACTTAATATTAAATGGATATAGAGTTAAAAAATTATAAAGAAATTAAATTTCATAAAGTAGCTATAGCTATGAAAACAGCTACTATATTAAGAAAATTCTGATTGAAAGATGTCAGTGTCAAGTGAAATTGACATAGTGTGTTTGTCATAATTTTTACTGGAAATATAGGATCTTTTGCTTTCTGTATGGAATTTGTATAAAATACATACAACTGCTTTAAGGTAATGTACAAGAAATAGAATATTTAATTTAATAATAATAATAAACCTTTTATTTCTGCAGATACATTATACTGCATATAGAAAACGTCACAAAATAATAATTTTCTGTATGAAATTTGCATAAAATACATGCAACTGCCGGAAGGTAATGTACAAGAAATAGAATATTTAATTTAGCAAGTAACTTTCCGTATGAAATTTGTACAAAATACATAGAACTGACGGAAGGTAATGTGCTGGCCACATCAGATTTTTATTAATAACTCTGATACTAACTACACTGAAGTTTTGAAATTTGGTATAAGGATACTACTTATTTATATTCATATTTATACTTTGTTTTCTGTCTCAACCAGAAGCGTCACATGTGGGGAAGCCATGAACAAGTTTACCCTTATGTTTTTAAATATTCACATTTGTTCATTCAAACAGATACACTTGCTAAAGTATGAAAAAGGATGTAGTTATTGAGATGTTTTAAATTTAAAAATAATCAATTAACTAAAATATTTAGTTCACAGTTGAAAAACAATAGTTATCATAGGAAATAGAAGAGAATATAAAAAAAATTAAATCTGTTTATGACTATTGTTATATACCTTGTTATCATTATGGGTTTTTGTTGTTACTAAAAAAATATGAAAAATGTTGGTACTGGTGAATATGCAGATATGGTGTTTATTTAATGGATATTGTAGTGGTAATGGTTACTGTACATCCAGAGAATATTGCCGAAGGTATCCATGAATTAATTTATCCGAATTTCTTTGTTACCTAATTTTATTTGGATACTTGATGTTTTAAAAATATAAAATATCTCAAAAACTACCAACTACGTTTATTATGTTTTAGAAATAGTATCTTTTCGTGTATTTTTACAGTGTATGTAATATTTTATATATTTAAAAATGTTAATAGGTAAAATAACGATAAAAAGGTTCATAGCTTCCCTATATGAGACGCCTCTTGAGGTACAGAAACAAAAGAAAGTATACGTACGAATCTAAATTAGTAGTATCCTCATACCAAGTTTCAAATTTTAGGTGCAACCAGTACTAGAGTTATTAATAAAAATGTGCTTCATGAAGTGAACTTTTAAAGAGATGTAACTCTGTTATGAATAGTTTCCGGAAATACCTTCATATAACATTTTTGCACAAAGTGGTCTCAAGTATACGATCTTAATTTAATCAAAACTAGTCCTGATACGCCCTGTATAGGAAAAAGAAAAATCTGTCTTCTACGCACTATTCTGTATTTTTATTTGAAAAATATACAGCCGGTTTCGATCTTTGACTATCTCCAGGCAAAACCGGCGAGATTACAATAGTATATTAGAAAACAAGCGTTAGAATGACACGTTTTTGCCCCTTGTTTGCGTAAACGAGCTGAAGGCGAGTTTAGCAATGTACGAGTATTATAACTGGTCGTTCTAACACTTATATTTCATTTTATTCATTTTTCCTCTTTTCAATTAATTAATATTACTGGCAGACAGAAATTATTGGATGATACTAGTTCTATGGATTACAATCCAAATTAATCAATTTTAATGTATATTATAAAAAATTAAGAAAATTTGTAGCATTGTTGTTCACCAAAAAAATTGCTTACCAAGCAATAGTCCAGATAGCATAGCGGTAGCGCGTGGACTTAGTAATGAGCAAACCTTAGAGGGCTTGGGTTTGGAATTAGCCAACAGCATAATAATTTTTTAATTTTCATTTCTCAAAATAAGTTTTATTATGTTTTTAATCTTTTATTGATATTTAATAAAATGGATACGTTATCTCTAACACAACTAATTTATTTTACGAAATATAATGCGTGTTTCAAATAATGTTTATATACGTGGTTAATGATATTATGGAAAATGGCTCTGTGCGGAAGAAATGGATTATATTAAATCGGGTTTGCTTTAAAAATGGTACTATGAGTGAAACTAGATCTCATGGCAAAGAAAGCCAGATGTTACTGTACTACTGAACGCAGACAAATGTCAACTCAGCTTTAAGAAGAACCAGTTCATTATTACTTTGGGGTAAAAAATAAATGTAAAATATACTTATTCAGACTTCTAGCTTCTACTAGTAATAAATTTCAAATCAGATCATATTGATATTCCTGATTTCCCTCTACATCCTTTTTGGTAAAAAAATACAATGCAGGCCGAACAATAATATCGAACGATTCGATCATGTGCACCCTGTGTTTAACCGTCGTCTATTCTTTTATTATATCTCGTTTATGACTTCTATCTTTGTTTAGATATACACGGCTCTGGCACTTATGGCTTTGATCTGATTTATGTATATGTGCATTGAAATATTAAGAATAAACAATAAAAGAATATATAATTACGGATTATTACCCATTGCTTGGGTGTGCCAATCTGTTTTGTGCACAGATATTGGTAATGATGAAATATTTGCACCGTGCGGGCGCATACCAGGCGTCACCTTACGGGCACTCATTACTGGCGTGGAGAGTGCACTACAGGGATCAATTTTGTGCTATTTAAAATTAGAAATATTTGGCATCGGTCGGGATCGAACCAGATACCTCAGATTCGCGACCTGACACTCAGGCACGCGGCCACGAAACCAAAAATCCAATTACATTGTTTATTACTCTTATTGTTAATAATATGTTTAAATAAATGCAAATCGATGAAAAAATTATGAAACAAGGGATTTGTGGTCATTATAATATTTATTTATCATTTACTATGAAGTTTTTTATATATTTAGTTATTTACAATTTAGAGAAAATATATTTTTCTTCCAAAAACTAGTTTATATTAAGTAAATCACAGTTGATATCATAATTACATTACAATTAATTAGATATTTATATTCGTATTTTAGTAAGATTAATAGATAATAATTATAATTTAAGAGACAACAAAATTTATAAAATATATGAACCAAATATTTAAGATATAAAAGGATAACTGTCATAAAAAATAAAAGTTAATACTTGTTATAGCCTCTTAAGCACTTCAATCGAATGGCCATTCTATAAGATTAGAAAGATTTATCGCAGACCTTTTCATCATTAAAGATATTATTAGATATGGTAACTGCGTATTCGGTATAACCTTTTCTCAAGATGGAGCGTTTAGATATCCACATACACTCGTGTATCTAATTGTAGCTATACAGACTTAATGATGAAATTATGATTGACAATATTATTAATATTATTAAATCTACGTAATTCGAATTAAAAAATGTAATAGTTTTTGATATTATAGAGAAATTAAATAATTCACGCAAAACAATATTTTTATTTAGATACTTTTATTTATATCTCAATTTGAAGAATGAGTTTATTACATATCAATATGTAAAATATATTAAAGTCGCCGGATTTAATTTAAAATAATATTTAAGGTAGAAATCATATTCCCGTAAATGATTTTGGTAAGATAATATGTATTTCTGAAATGTGTCGATACAAAGCTAAATCGTCTTTTGACAATAGAGCTTGACGCTTGGCAGTGTGGACTGCTTCTCAAGGCTGAGCACGCCCGAAAATATCCCGCGAGCAAGATTACTGTTGAGCTCCAAATCCATCATGTGCTTGCGCCTTTTCATAAAACCAACTCAAATTACCTTGTAGAATCTGTAGAAATATTTTTCCTGGTTGTAATGCAAGTTTGAAGATGGAAACATCAACTTAATTTGCATATAATGGTCTTGGATATATATTAAACTTTCAAAGGAAGTACAGGGTGGAACAAATACGATTTTCTAACATGCAAAACTTTCTTATTATTCACACTTCTTAAAATATTTAACTATAAAATGCGGCCCAATCGAAAACAATTAGACACAAACACTGCCGTTGTTCATAATTCTATATTATTTATTTATTTTATATTTTTCTATATGAATAATACCGGGAATTTTTTATTAGTAAACATAGGGGTATTTTATTACCATAGATACACTTAAAATAATTGACAGCAATGTATTACCACATTTTTATATGATTTGTATTACCTATTACGAGTACTATATTTTTTTGCAGAACGTTGATTAACTACGAAAAGATATACCATTTTAAGTCGATAACTACCTAGCTACAATAGAGTAAATGTACATGTCGTTTATTATTAGCGTCTATACAACATTTGTTTGCATATTGCATAAATAACGCCAATAATAGCTGTTAGATATGTATAAATACAGCAGGCTTATCAGTTGTCTGCGTGTCAACTTGTTGATTATATTATATATAGTAATGTCGCTATATTTACTTCTCCGTAGTTGTTTTGATAATACATACTCGGTATGTTCCTTTAATAAACCTGTTATCTGTTCCTGTCTAATTATTTATATTTCTACAATTAAACATCGAGCATTCTACATCTTATTTTTATATACATAACATTAACGACGAGGATTATTTTAAGATGGAAAAGTTGACGGAGCTGCTTCTAGTTGATTTGCTAAACAAACAGCAAAATCAAATGGATAAATATCTACTTTATTAGAAAATGCAAATAATTATCTTGACATTTTAGAAAGAAATCAAGCCGAAAAATGCGTGCCGTATTTTCGCATTATGGACACCCCTCATAAAATAATTTCTAAATTTAATTATGAAATTATAATGCAGATACGGAAGTAAACTTTGATACGTGGTTTTCAGGACACAATCTTTATTTTGATGATGAAGTCAAAAATGTCACAAACAATTTATACAAAACATTTTACCTATGAAACCGATCGAACTAGATTTAGATGGTATTGTTGGACGACTTAAACCATTATTCGGTAAGAAAAAGGCTTATTTCGATGACGTTATGATTATTTACAGCTAATCAAGGATCCCCTACGAACAGCATTCCACTGAAAATTTCAGTTTAACTTGCTTAAATTTAAATTGTTTGAAACCATTAATTCATTTAATTCCTTTAACATCAAAAGAAGATGACGTAATTGGAGCATGTTCATGAAGATTATTGAACAACAAAGCAGATTCAACTCTAGATAACGTCGTGGCTGGAATTGAAACATACTCGTATAAGGATCTTCTAGAATATACCGAAGTTATTGGTAAACCTGATAATGTCATAAATACTAATAATATTTATAAAATTGAAAAGCAATGCTCTAGCTTAGGTAAACTTAAAAATAATGACAATAGGTCGTCAACAAAGAAGTGCTCGTACTGCGGAAATGCTTCCTATCATAAACGAGGCATTAGCGGCAAGGAACCAGACGTATAATTTCTGTCAGAAGAAGGAACATTTGACGCACGAAAATTGGAAAACGTTGAGTTTCTGCAGACTTTAGCGCAGGACGAAATGGAGTATTAAAGGATCATTGTTATCCTTTGCCAACGCCCAACATCTTTTCTGTGTTGAATGGAGGTCATTTCTTTACAACTTTAGATTTGTCAGAAGCGTACTTTTAAGTCGAGTTGGATGAACTTTCCAAAGAATTGGTCTTTATAAACAAGCACCGTGGTTTATACCGATACAACAGACTACCGTTCGGCATTAGGACAGCACCCAGTAATTTCCAACAAATGATGGACCAAATGTTAGCAGGACTTCCAGGGGTGTGTGCTTACCTCGATGACATCGTCATAACAGGTAATACTATCGATGAGCATAATATGCACCTAAAAGCTTGCTTACAAATAATAAAATATTTTGGTTTTTCAGTTTAATTTAGGCAAATTTACTTTTGTATAGAAAAATATGAAGTTACTTAATACCATAAGACGGAAGAAAATCAGATCCAGCGAAACCTGCAGCAATTTTGTAAATGTCTCATTCTATAGATATCACTCGTCTACGTTCGTTTCTCAGAGCTGTAAATTATTATGGTTCTTTCGTCAAGGATCTTCATAATTTCCGTGTTCCTTTAGACAATCTTCTCAAGAAAGATGAAAAATTTAATCAGCATTTGACAGGATCAAACTCAGGCTACGGAAGCTCATATGTAAAATGTCAAGCCCATGCAGTAGCGTATGGATAGTACTTTTCTTCCAAGAGCTAGATGGTGCCAGTACACTATGGCCGACGCGATAAAATTAATACATTACAAATTTTGAACTGATTTATACAAAGCCGCTGAAATTCTATTTGTGTGACAAGTGTTTTAGTCATTTATGTCAAATTTATGTCTGATTTAAAATAAAGAAAGTGATTAAATTAATGTTAAACGATTTCTTATACTACTATTGTCAATTTGTGTCCAGTTACGTAAAGCTAATGGTACATAAAAATGTTTTTGTATTTTAATAACAATAATATGCAATATTTTAAATATTTCTTTTTGATATTCAGTATTATTATTATTATTATTATTATTATTATTATTAATATTAATATTAATATTAATATTATTATTATTATTATTATTAATATTAATATTAATATTAATATTAATATTAATATTAATATTAATATTAATATTAATATTAATATTAATATTAATATTAATATTAATATTAATATTAATATTAATATTAATATTAATATTAATATTAATATTAATATTAATATTAATATTAATATTAATATTAATATTAATATTAATAATAATAATAATAATAATAATAATAATAATAATAATAATAATAATAATAATAATAATAATATTCATAATAATAATAAACAAAATAAATAAAATAAATAAATTAAACATAATAAATAAAATAAATAAAATAATTAAAATAAATAAAATAAATGAAATAAATAAAATAAATAAAATAAATAAAATAAATAAAATAAATAAAATAAATAAAATAAATAAAATAAATAAAATAAGTAAAATAAATAAAATAAATAAAATAAATAAAATAAATAAAATAAATAAATAAAATAAATAAAATAAATAAAACAAATAAAATAAATAAAATAAATAAAATAAATAAAATAAATAAAATAAATAAAATAAATAAAATAAATAAAATAAATAAAATAAATAAAATAAATAAAATAAATAAAATAAATAAAATAAATAAAATAAATAAAATAAATAAAATAAATAAAATAAATAAAATAAATAAAATAAATAAAATAAATAAAATAAATAAAATAAATAAAATAAATAAAATAAATAAAATAAATAAAATAAATAAAATAAATAAAATAAATAAAATAAATAAAATAAATAAAATAAATAAAATAAATAAAATAAATAAAATAAATAAAATAAATAAAATAAATAAAATAAATAAAATAAATAAAATAAATGGCTTATTACCCATTGCTGGGTGTGCCAATCTGCTTTGTACACAGATATCGTTAATGATGATATATTTGCACCGTGCGGTCGCTTACCAGGCGTCATTTCACAGGCACTCATTGCTGGCGTAGAGAGTGCATCACAGGGGTCAATTTTGTGATATTTAAAATTCAAAATTTTCGGCATCGGTCGGGATCGAACTCGGTTCCCCAGATTCGCGACCTGACACTCATGCACGCGGCCGAGAGTCCCCCATATAATAATAATAATAATAATAATAATAATAATAATAATAATAATAATAATAATAATAATAATAATAATAATAATAATAATAGTAATAGTAATAATAGTAATAGTAATAGTAATAGTAATAGTAATAGTAATAGTAATAGTAATAGTAATAGTAATAGTAATAGTAATAGTAATAGTAATAGTAATAGTAATAGTAATAGTAATAGTAATAGTAATAGTAATAGTAATAGTAATAGTAATAGTAATAGTAATAGTAATAGTAAAAGTAATAGTAATAGTAATAGTAATAGTAATAGTAATAATAGTAATAGTAATAGTAATAGTAATAGTAATAGTAAAAGTAATAGTAATAGTAATAGTAATAGTAATAGTAATAGTAATAGTAATAGTAATAGTAACAGTAAAAGTAATAGTAATAGTAATAGTAATAGTAATAGTAATAGTAATAGTAATAGTAATAGTAATAGTAATAGTAATAGTAATAGTAATAGTAATAGTAATAGTAATAGTAATAGTAATAGTAATAGTAATAGTAATAGTAATAGTAATAGTAATAGTAATAGTAATAGTAATAGTAATAGTAATAGTAATAGTAATAGTAATAGTAATAGTAATAGTAATAGTAATAGTAATAGTAATAGTAATAGTAATAGTAATAGTAATAGTAATAGTAATAGTAATAGTAATAGTAATAGTAATAGTAATAGTAATAGTAATAGTAATAGTAATAGTAATAGTAATAGTAATAGTAATAGTAATAGTAATAGTAATAGTAATAGTAATAGTAATAGTAATAGTAATAGTAATAGTAATAGTAATAGTAATAGTAATAGTAATAGTAATAGTAATAGTAATAGTAATAGTAATAGTAATAGTAATAGTAATAGTAATAGTAATAGTAATAGTAATAGTAATAGTAATAGTAATAGTAATAGTAATAGTAATAGTAATAGTAATAGTAATAGTAATAGTAATAGTAATAGTAATAGTAATAGTAATAGTAATAGTAATAGTAATAGTAATAGTAATAGTAATAGTAATAGTAATAGTAATAGTAATAGTAATAGTAATAGTAATAGTAATAGTAATAGTAATAGTAATAGTAATAGTAATAGTAATAGTAATAGTAATAGTAATAGTAATAGTAATAGTAATAGTAATAGTAATAGTAATAGTAATAGTAATAGTAATAGTAATAGTAATAGTAATAGTAATAGTAATAGTAATAGTAATAGTAATAGTAATAGTAATAGTAATAGTAATAGTAATAGTAATAGTAATAGTAATAGTAATAGTAATAGTAATAGTAATAGTAATAGTAATAGTAATAGTAATAGTAATAGTAATAGTAATAGTAATAGTAATAGTAATAGTAATAGTAATAGTAATAGTAATAGTAATAGTAATAGTAATAGTAATAGTAATAGTAATAGTAATAGTAATAGTAATAGTAATAGTAATAGTAATAGTAATAGTAATAGTAATAGTAATAGTAATAGTAATAGTAATAGTAATAGTAATAGTAATAGTAATAGTAATAGTAATAGTAATAGTAATAGTAATAGTAATAGTAATAGTAATAGTAATAGTAATAGTAATAGTAATAGTAATAGTAATAGTAATAGTAATAGTAATAGTAATAGTAATAGTAATAGTAATAGTAATAGTAATAGTAATAGTAATAGTAATAGTAATAGTAATAGTAATAGTAATAGTAATAGTAATAGTAATAGTAATAGTAATAGTAATAGTAATAGTAATAGTAATAGTAATAGTAATAGTAATAGTAATAGTAATAGTAATAGTAATAGTAATAGTAATAGTAATAGTAATAGTAATAGTAATAGTAATAGTAATAGTAATAGTAATAGTAATAGTAATAGTAATAGTAATAGTAATAGTAATAGTAATAGTAATAGTAATAGTAATAGTAATAGTAATAGTAATAGTAATAGTAATAGTAATAGTAATAGTAATAGTAATAGTAATAGTAATAGTAATAGTAATAGTAATAGTAATAGTAATAGTAATAGTAATAGTAATAGTAATAGTAATAGTAATAGTAATAGTAATAGTAATAGTAATAGTAATAGTAATAGTAATAGTAATAGTAATAGTAATAGTAATAGTAATAGTAATAGTAATAGTAATAGTAATAGTAATAGTAATAGTAATAGTAATAGTAATAGTAATAGTAATAGTAATAGTAATAGTAATAGTAATAGTAATAGTAATAGTAATAGTAATAGTAATAGTAATAGTAATAGTAATAGTAATAGTAATAGTAATAGTAATAGTAATAGTAATAGTAATAGTAATAGTAATAGTAATAGTAATAGTAATAGTAATAGTAATAGTAATAGTAATAGTAATAGTAATAGTAATAGTAATAGTAATAGTAATAGTAATAGTAATAGTAATAGTAATAGTAATAGTAATAGTAATAGTAATAGTAATAGTAATAGTAATAGTAATAGTAATAGTAATAGTAATAGTAATAGTAATAGTAATAGTAATAGTAATAGTAATAGTAATAGTAATAGTAATAGTAATAGTAATAGTAATAGTAATAGTAATAGTAATAGTAATAGTAATAGTAATAGTAATAGTAATAGTAATAGTAATAGTAATAGTAATAGTAATAGTAATAGTAATAGTAATAGTAATAGTAATAGTAATAGTAATAGTAATAGTAATAGTAATAGTAATAGTAATAGTAATAGTAATAGTAATAGTAATAGTAATAGTAATAGTAATAGTAATAGTAATAGTAATAGTAATAGTAATAGTAATAGTAATAGTAATAGTAATAGTAATAGTAATAGTAATAGTAATAGTAATAGTAATAGTAATAGTAATAGTAATAGTAATAGTAATAGTAATAGTAATAGTAATAGTAATAGTAATAGTAATAGTAATAGTAATAGTAATAGTAATAGTAACAGTAACAGTAACAGTAACAGTAACAGTAACAGTAATAGTAATAGTAATAGTAATAGTAATAGTAATAGTAATAGTAATAGTAATAGTAATAGTAATAGTAATAGTAATAGTAATAGTAATAGTAATAGTAATAGTAATAGTAATAGTAATAGTAATAGTAATAGTAATAGTAATAGTAATAGTAATAGTAATAGTAATAGTAATAGTAATAGTAATAGTAATAGTAATAGTAATAGTAATAGTAATAGTAATAGTAATAGTAATAGTAATAGTAATAGTAATAGTAATAGTAATAGTAATAGTAATAGTAATAGTAATAGTAATAGTAATAGTAATAGTAATAGTAATAGTAATAGTAATAGTAATAGTAATAGTAATAGTAATAGTAATAGTAATAGTAATAGTAATAGTAATAGTAATAGTAATAGTAATAGTAATAGTAATAGTAATAGTAATAGTAATAGTAATAGTAATAGTAATAGTAATAGTAATAGTAATAGTAATAGTAATAGTAATAGTAATAGTAATAGTAATAGTAATAGTAATAGTAATAGTAATAGTAATAGTAATAGTAATAGTAATAGTAATAGTAATAGTAATAGTAATAGTAATAGTAATAGTAATAGTAATAGTAATAGTAATAGTAATAGTAATAGTAATAGTAATAGTAATAGTAATAGTAATAGTAATAGTAATAGTAATAGTAATAGTAATAGTAATAGTAATAGTAATAGTAATAGTAATAGTAATAGTAATAGTAATAGTAATAGTAATAGTAATAGTAATAGTAATAGTAATAGTAATAGTAATAGTAATAGTAATAGTAATAGTAATAGTAATAGTAATAGTAATAGTAATAGTAATAGTAATAGTAATAGTAATAGTAATAGTAATAGTAATAGTAATAGTAATAGTAATAGTAATAGTAATAGTAATAGTAATAGTAATAGTAATAGTAATAGTAATAGTAATAGTAATAGTAATAGTAATAGTAATAGTAATAGTAATAGTAATAGTAATAGTAATAGTAATAGTAATAGTAATAGTAATAGTAATAGTAATAGTAATAGTAATAGTAATAGTAATAGTAATAGTAATAGTAATAGTAATAGTAATAGTAATAGTAATAGTAATAGTAATAGTAATAGTAATAGTAATAGTAATAGTAATAGTAATAGTAATAGTAATAGTAATAGTAATAGTAATAGTAATAGTAATAGTAATAGTAATAGTAATAGTAATAGTAATAGTAATAGTAATAGTAATAGTAATAGTAATAGTAATAGTAATAGTAATAGTAATAGTAATAGTAATAGTAATAGTAATAGTAATAGTAATAGTAATAGTAATAGTAATAGTAATAGTAATAGTAATAGTAATAGTAATAGTAATAGTAATAGTAATAGTAATAGTAATAGTAATAGTAATAGTAATAGTAATAGTAATAGTAATAGTAATAGTAATAGTAATAGTAATAGTAATAGTAATAGTAATAGTAATAGTAATAGTAATAGTAATAGTAATAGTAATAGTAATAGTAATAGTAATAGTAATAGTAATAGTAATAGTAATAGTAATAGTAATAGTAATAGTAATAGTAATAGTAATAGTAATAGTAATAGTAATAGTAATAGTAATAGTAATAGTAATAGTAATAGTAATAGTAATAGTAATAGTAATAGTAATAGTAATAGTAATAGTAATAGTAATAGTAATAGTAATAGTAATAGTAATAGTAATAGTAATAGTAATAGTAATAGTAATAGTAATAGTAATAGTAATAGTAATAGTAATAGTAATAGTAATAGTAATAGTAATAGTAATAGTAATAGTAATAGTAATAGTAATAGTAATAGTAATAGTAATAGTAATAGTAATAGTAATAGTAATAGTAATAGTAATAGTAATAGTAATAGTAATAGTAATAGTAATAGTAATAGTAATAGTAATAGTAATAGTAATAGTAATAGTAATAGTAATAGTAATAGTAATAGTAATAGTAATAGTAATAGTAATAGTAATAGTAATAGTAATAGTAATAGTAATAGTAATAGTAATAGTAATAGTAATAGTAATAGTAATAGTAATAGTAATAGTAATAGTAATAGTAATAGTAATAGTAATAGTAATAGTAATAGTAATAGTAATAGTAATAGTAATAGTAATAGTAATAGTAATAGTAATAGTAATAGTAATAGTAATAGTAATAGTAATAGTAATAGTAATAGTAATAGTAATAGTAATAGTAATAGTAATAGTAATAGTAATAGTAATAGTAATAGTAATAGTAATAGTAATAGTAATAGTAATAGTAATAGTAATAGTAATAGTAATAGTAATAGTAATAGTAATAGTAATAGTAATAGTAATAGTAATAGTAATAGTAATAGTAATAGTAATAGTAATAGTAATAGTAATAGTAATAGTAATAGTAATAGTAATAGTAATAGTAATAGTAATAGTAATAGTAATAGTAATAGTAATAGTAATAGTAATAGTAATAGTAATAGTAATAGTAATAGTAATAGTAATAGTAATAGTAATAGTAATAGTAATAGTAATAGTAATAGTAATAGTAATAGTAATAGTAATAGTAATAGTAATAGTAATAGTAATAGTAATAGTAATAGTAATAGTAATAGTAATAGTAATAGTAATAGTAATAGTAATAGTAATAGTAATAGTAATAGTAATAGTAATAGTAATAGTAATAGTAATAGTAATAGTAATAGTAATAGTAATAGTAATAGTAATAGTAATAGTAATAGTAATAGTAATAGTAATAGTAATAGTAATAGTAATAGTAATAGTAATAGTAATAGTAATAGTAATAGTAATAGTAATAGTAATAGTAATAGTAATAGTAATAGTAATAGTAATAGTAATAGTAATAGTAATAGTAATAGTAATAGTAATAGTAATAGTAATAGTAATAGTAATAGTAATAGTAATAGTAATAGTAATAGTAATAGTAATAGTAATAGTAATAGTAATAGTAATAGTAATAGTAATAGTAATAGTAATAGTAATAGTAATAGTAATAGTAATAGTAATAGTAATAGTAATAGTAATAGTAATAGTAATAGTAATAGTAATAGTAATAGTAATAGTAATAGTAATAGTAATAGTAATAGTAATAGTAATAGTAATAGTAATAGTAATAGTAATAGTAATAGTAATAGTAATAGTAATAGTAATAGTAATAGTAATAGTAATAGTAATAGTAATAGTAATAGTAATAGTAATAGTAATAGTAATAGTAATAGTAATAGTAATAGTAATAGTAATAGTAATAGTAATAGTAATAGTAATAGTAATAGTAATAGTAATAGTAATAGTAATAGTAATAGTAATAGTAATAGTAATAGTAATAGTAATAGTAATAGTAATAGTAATAGTAATAGTAATAGTAATAGTAATAGTAATAGTAATAGTAATAGTAATAGTAATAGTAATAGTAATAGTAATAGTAATAGTAATAGTAATAGTAATAGTAATAGTAATAGTAATAGTAATAGTAATAGTAATAGTAATAGTAATAGTAATAGTAATAGTAATAGTAATAGTAATAGTAATAGTAATAGTAATAGTAATAGTAATAGTAATAGTAATAGTAATAGTAATAGTAATAGTAATAGTAATAGTAATAGTAATAGTAATAGTAATAGTGATAGTGATAGTGATAGTGATAGTGATAGTAATAGTGATAGTGATAGTGATAGTGATAGTAATAGTAATAGTAATAGTAATAGTAATAGTAATAGTAATAGTAATAGTAATAGTAATAGTAATAGTAATAGTAATAGTAATAGTAATAGTAATAGTAATAGTAATAGTATTAGTAATAGTAATGGTAATAGTAATGGTAATAGTAATAGTAATAGTAATAGTAATGGTAATGGTAATAGTAATAGTAATAGTAATAGTAATAGTAATAGTAATAGTAATAGTAATAGTAATAGTAATAGTAATAATAATAGTAATAGTAATAGTAACGGTAACGGTAACGGTAATAGTATAGTAATAGTAATAGTAGTACTAATAGGAATGGGTATAGGAATAGTTAAAGTATAGTTTATGCTTTCCGGTGTCGGGTAGAAACCTGGGAACCGCAATCTCAGTAATACGGGCTATGGTAACTTCTCCCTCCTTAGAATTGGGCTTCATCAGGAATCTTCAGCGGCGATCTGAGGGTTGAAGTTTGTCTGGTAAAGTTTAATGTCTTTGACTGTGTACTGATTCCTTCTCATGGATTTGAGTGAAAGTTTTCTTTTAAGATAGATTATGAAAATAATAGCAACAATAATAATTATAACATATAATGCCAAAACGGGGTATTTGGTGCCGTCTTTTTCATATGTTGTTATATCGTCGTACAGGATGTCTTCTACCTTGTTTATTGGCTTGAGTTTCTGAGATGCTATTCAATTCAATTGTAGTTTAATGACGTTGCAGAATTACTAGGTTAACATAATATGCTAATTTAATTTTAAAATGTGTAATGTGTGTTGTATAATTATAATAATACACGAATATTACTTGAATATCATCGTAAAACTAATATATTTCCAGTTTATGGTACTGATAATTCGGTGTGGAGCACACCAAGTAAAATTTCCGAACGAATACATGAAATAAATGAAGCACTTGTTAACGAAATAAAAAAAAATAATGTTAAACGACATTAAATGTATTTTTAAACAAAAATATTATTATTAAAATAACATGCAAAAAATATATTACAAAAAATATTTGATTGAACTATACTTCAATATTACAGCTAAAATTTAAACAAACTATAAACAGAAAAAATAATTATTGAGTGGCCGAGAGGATGAAAGTGATAACTTACATTATTTGATGATGGCTGCAAATGGTAATATGCATTTACCTCCGACTCCTATAATATTACATTACAAATCAAAGTTACGAGTAGCTAAAGGAGGTAAAAGCAGCATTATTTACGAATGTTCTGAAATAAAGAAGGTAGTGAAGTAAATACCGCTTTTGCCCTCTTCTAATTGCTGTTATCCACTTATACATAAAAATTTGTAATATTTATTGTAATTATTGCCATTTCTACAGTATTTTTCATTTTGTAATGTTTTGATGACGTGCCTTATTGTGCGGGCTAGCAATGATATTTTTGATAGAACAAAATCTTTTCTCTGTGAATAAAAAGTAAGAATTAAGTAATTGTATAGATTATTTGAAATGAATGTTCTCTGGAGGAGAATCAGAGCGGCCTGGCACCGGCGTGATGGGAGAGCATGCGGTGGGGATAACACGTCATGCGATGGAAGCGTGGACGCGGATGATGGATGACGACTAAGCGATTAAGCAGAAGCATGAACACGATTTACACGGCAGACCCCTGTAGCGGAGAATTTTAACACGTGGCCAAGATGTACGACGGCGATGAAGCACATGGTTGATATTGTACTTCGCGCGACGAGGAAATGGGGAACACGTTGGTTTTTATCACGATGAGGTAACTATATATCCGGCTCGTAGAATCGCAAAATGTACGAATAAAGAAAATAGAGAAATGCGACTTGGCACGTCCAGTCACAAGAAAATTCAACTTCTGTGTGCGTGCGCGTATGTATGTGCTCGCATGCGCAGGTCTGTATATGTTTGGGTGTGCGTGCGTGTGTTCATACTTATGTGTATAAAAGTGTAAAATTATAACAATGTATGGTAAAATTATCGAAATTCGAAGTGGAAGAAAGAATGAGAGCGAGTGTGATATCGCAGATATGAAACCTCGAGGGATCTTTTCGATTATAATTTATGTATTTATTACATCAATTACATGTCAACAAGTAAGCCATCATAACATACACATTGCAACTTATATTGTGCACTGTACCAGACGTACTATGTGATTTTTGGAATCTGATGCGTCGCCTTTCATTGATTAGGACGACATAGACACATCTCCGGAATACTTCTTACGCCTCAGTGACTGGGAGAGGAGTGGTCATAACATCACATCATATGTAATTGTAGTAGACTGGATGGAAAAACTTTTTATATCTTCTAAACCATAGACCAAATTGCTTCGTCAAATGGAAAAGTAATTGACGTTTGTGCACATTGCATATTTGCAACTGTCATCGCGCCGAAAATGTAATAAACAAAATTCTTAGACAAATATGTCAGCAAATCCGGTTTTTTAAGTCTAACATATCTCAGTCTATGTACATGTCTGTTAATAAAAAGTACGTAGATATCAATTTCAATGTTAGTAATAATTTATTCATTGCCCAATAAGTCAAACCATAAATAGGACAGTATAATAAGATACTATAACACGTACATATTATAAAGAAACACAGATTACAAATATGAAAGTACATAGTAATCATAACCACAAATTTTTTCAGTAAACAAATAATAGAAAATATTGAAAATTATACCGAAGTTGTCTTAGTGTAGATCTAAGGTATGTAATATAATAATAATAATAATAATAATAATAATAATAATAATAATAATAATAATAAAAATAATAATTTGTCGGATTTTCAACACTTATAGCCCTGTTCAAATACATTTATTTTACTATATTATTACATTTTACATGTATTGTAAATGTATTTGAAAACACAAAAACATCCTAGGCTCTAGTGGGAGTCGAACCCACGACCCCAGGATCCAAGCGGTGAACGTCGCTTCGAGCGCCGTCAGAAACAATCTGCCTCAAATTGCCCGGCCACCGAGGCGGCTTTATAATATTAAATAAATCAATATTGAAAGTGAGTTTATTAACATTATTGCGATCTAGTTTATAATTTTTTTTCTATCAAGTTTTACAAAGAAAGTTACATATGTTTTGGGTGGGTAGACAATCGTGGAACAAACCAATTCATTTTTCTTAAAATTTAAGGACAATCAACAATGTTACAAAGTAATTTGAACAAGAATAATATAGATATGTCTCCTACGCTGCGATAATGACAAGTAATCTTATAGCTGTAACTGAGCATTTGTTCAATTACTATGGGAGGACACTGATCATTGTTTCTGTACAACAAATGTTTCAGGAAACGCCCTTGTACAGATTCTAAATCATTGATTACTTAATATTTATATAGGTATAGGATACAATATTAAACCACAATATTCCAATTTTGACAGTATAAAAGCAGAGTACAATATTTCCAATAAATGCAACATTTAGTATTCCTAATGACAAATCCTAGTAATTTATTACATGACGTTACACAGTGCTTTTTTTGTAGAAAAAAAGGTGCCGGTACTAAGACAAAAAAGGTGGCGGAACGCACATTTTGTTAATTTTTTTATTGAAAAAATAGAACTGTATATAACACATGTAATGTATGAATGTGAATCAATATATCGTTGGCGCAATTTATATTTACATAATTTCAGAAAAATATCAAAATAAATAAAAGTCCAAATAATTTTCAAAAACCGTCGAAAATAGATGCCGGAACGCTATTCCGGCGCCTTACATTACAAAAAGCCCTGATGTTACAACATGATAAGTACTAAAAGAAAATGATAAGCCAGAATCAAAATAAACACATAAATCTTTAATAATATTGGTACGTTCAAGAGGAATGCTATCAATACTGTATTCATATATAATAGGATTTTTCTTACGGCGATACGATGTTATTTTACATTTGAATAAACTTAAACGTAGTTTGTTATTTTTAAACCAATTCTTTTGTTCCCAGAATTAATTGCAATTTGTAAGGCAGGGAATTCGTTATATTTAGATATTGGACAATAGGTATAGTTTCAAATCGTCTGCAAATAACAAGTTCATACAATTGACTTCTTTACAAAATGTCATCTATACAGGGTGAATCCACGACTCCGTGCATTAATTTTAAGGGCATATAGTACTGACCAAAACATGTTTAAAATACCTTAATCAACATGAGGCCGATCTTGAATAATTTCCGAGATATAAGGCACTGAAAAATGAGTTTTTACGGGGTTTACCTCTGCTATCACGAAAACTATAATAGATAAGACTTGGGTTAAACGAGACTTTTGCTTTACCTTTGAGAGATCATCTTAGATACTTAAAAAATATCAAATAATTACGTATATTTAATCAAATGTAGCAAACTTCACCAATATTTAATTTTCAAATACATAACATCTTAAATATTAGAAATTGAGAAAAATGTTTAATATAAAATTTTATTGTAATTTTAAAATCTATTTAATGGCATAGATAAAATTATGTTCGATCGCTATCTTTGTTAGTTTTTTTTTCGATTCTAATACTAAACGGCCACTTTCTTGGAAATAGTTGAAGATCAGCCTTATGTTGATTAAGCCTTTATTACTCATTTTATCATAGAGGCTTTATTTTTTGATATTCTAAATGCTTTGTGGGTTGATTGCTTTTCTGAAATGTGTGTGCTAAATATCTTAATCCTTTATCTTCTTCAATATTTTCATCAGTTCACTTCCAAACTTAGTTTATTAATTTTTAGTTTATTAATTTGTATTTTTCGTCATTTACATTTAGTTCTTTTATATTTGTATCTTCTTGGAGTTTATATTGTTCCGTGCGTATTACTTTTCTCTCATTACCATTTAGCAGTCTACAAATATGTTCTTTCTATTCTTCTTGAGAAATCTTTGTGGATATATCTATTGTCTTTTTTCTTTCTTTACGTATAAATTTTCATGCTTCTGCTTCTGTTTTTATAGCTTTCAACTGCTCTTCTAACTCGTTTCTTATATTCTTTTTGTTTTTCACATATCTCTTTGCTAGCAAGTTCCTTTATAGTACCATTTACTTGTTTCTGGATCAGTGTATTCCTTACATTATTGTTACTACTGGAAAGGTTCCTTCTTGTTTCAATAAGGCTATTATTAAGAAGTTATAAGCTAAGTTTCGTGTCAGAAAACTGCTTTCTCGGTTTCCACATTGTGAATCATATGTTTTTAAATTTCGGACCATAAGATCAGAACTTAAATCTTTAATTAAAACATCATATGCTAAATACGTAGAGGCTTGTGAGAACTCTATATCATATCTAAACTGAAAAAAAAATGGAACTACATTAATTCCTAGAGAAAAATATCCAACTATCCTAGTTCAATGCATTATAATGACAACACTTATACGGCTGCAAAAAACATTTCCAATGCTTTTGCATCCTTTTTTCAATCAGCGTATTCACCTTCTACTATAATTCCCCTTACTACTCATACTATAACTACACCACTTTCACACGGCACTGTTAACCTTTCGTATTTGTCCATACAGGATATCGAATCAGCTATTAAAACCCTAAAATCATCTCTTTCTAGTGGACTCGACCATATACCCACTCTGCTGATCAAAGATTGTTCTTTTCCTCTATCAAGGACTCTATTCCATACTTTTAATCTTAGTATTAAATCTTGTACTTTCCCTCAATCTTGGAAAACAACTAGAATAATCCCACTTTTTATGTCTAGTGATGTCTCCAGCGTTGCTTATTATCGTTCTATATCAATGCTGTCAAATATTAGTAAAATATTTGAAAAAATTCTTTATAATTTTTATAGTTAAACAACAATTTTCCCTTTGTCAATATGGATTCATCAGTGAATTATATTTTAGTTAGCAAATTGTGTAACTTTTATTTTTCTACGCTCCTTATTAAACTAATTTTCTCCTACTTATTAAATTGCCAACTTTATGTTCAGTTTATTAGCACTAATTCTTCATACTTTCTGACTACTTCCGGTGTCCCGCAAGGCTCTAAACTCGGCCCGTTTTAATTTCTAAAATTCATAAATGACGTCACGAACGTGTTGCAGTGTCATAAGTTATACTATGCAGATAATATGAAAATCTTTTACCCCATTTCTTCTCCGGCTCATTGTGTTCTGCTTCAGAATGACCTGAATAATCTTTTTAATTAGTGTTTCTTAAATAATCTTCAGCTCAATATTATGAAATGTACAATTATGGCATTTACTAGGAAAAACACAGCAATTTTTTATAACTATTCCATAAATAATATAACCTTACAAAGATCGAATTTAGTAGGATCTTGGTGCCAAATTTGACCCAAAATTATCATTTTTGCGTCATGTTCGTGATGTCTATAACTCCTTTATGCGTTTGTTAGGTTTTGTAATCAGGAATACTCGAGATTTTAAAAATTTAGCCGCCATTTTCACGCTGTTTTATTTCTTCATAAAATCCAAATTAGAGTATTGCAACATAATTTAAAACCCTGTATATGAGCCTCATCAAGATTGACTTGAATTTATTAAAAAAATATTTCTTAAATTTATTTATTTTAAAATTATTAAATCATACCCTGACAGAAACTTTACATACTCCGCCTTACTACGTATGTTCGGTATAAAGAGCCTTTTGGAACGCCGTGAATGCCTTCTTATACTTCACCTATAGAATCTCATTAACAATACAATTGATGACCTATGCTGTTTTGCTCTGCTAAATTTGCACGCTCCCTCTGTTTTTATACGTTTCTCCGTCACTTTTTATCTACCTTTCTCTATTTTCCTTGTTATAACCAAATACACAATATCTTGAATTCATTATTGTTTTTTATTATATGTATCTCGTTTGTACCACTCTTGTACCACTATCCGTTTTGGGTTGTCCTGTAGGATGTTTCTTAATAAATAAATAAATAAATAAAATTTGGAATTATTGATTAATTTGATAGCTTATTTCAAAGCAGACAAACGTAATAATGGTCCTTTTTTACCGATAAATTGTATAAATGAGGTAATTTTCATAGCACATAAACGTTATAAATATATCTACATACGATGTAGTGGCATCAATAGAACTCTTGAGCCCCTATATGAAATATTATTCCCCCCCCCCCTGGTTAACACTAAGAAAAAATCTGATGTGGCCAACACAATACCCCCACCATTTAATTTTTATTAATGTAAATACAATCCTACATATATATTTACTTATGCTGGAAACTGTTTTAAGTTCCTTTCATAATACTGTTGTTCAATTTACTATTTTCTTTTTAGAACGTTACTGCTACTTAATTTGAAATTTTGACAGTGACATTAACTGTCAGTTACATACATTGGAGATCTGAACTGCGTAACCAAGGAGTTGTGTTTGATATGTAGGCTCCGGGATTTATATTATAGATAATTTTATAAATGTATCCATAAAATATATAGAAAATGTATTAATTCAAACCTGTAAAAAAATTAACATTCTTTAATTTTTATAATAACATAAATCTCGAAAAAATAATATTTAAAGGTATTTTTGAAGAAAAACTGTTTTGAGCTTCAAGTAAAGTGCCATTTCCGGTTACCTATTTACACAAAACTCTAATGGCTTCTTTCCATGTTAGAATGATATAATAATAATAATAATAATAATAATAATAATAATAATAATAATATTTATTTTTGCCAGTTAATCAATATACATGAAATATGGCACGTCAAAGAAATAGATATAGAAATACAAGGTTTCAAAATTTTCCGAATAGTATTTGATTTAAAGCGGAGGATCCACACATACATACATACAGACAGACATCATCGTATAAAAGGTAAAATTGGATTATAGATACCTTAAAACGTAGTCATTTACCAAAATTTTTATACGCGATTTTAGTAGGATCCTCTGTAACCGTTAACGAGTTATTGGATGGGGACTAAATTGAACGTCACCCGCGGCGCCTCGGCGACGGACCTCCCTCCATACAATTTAGAAAAGGACAACTTATTTTTAAAAAGAACGAGGTATTACATCATGGCCGAGTCGATCAAATGCTCTCCTCTTCAGCACTTCGCTTTGTTGGTCCTGTTTGTTTTTTAGTCAGCAAAGTTTAGTTATGTTATTTTGTGTAGTGCCTGTTATTTATTATCTCTTGTACTAAAGTGTAGTGATCCTTGAATTAGAAATACCACTAAAAAACCAAGTTCACAAATAAATAATGAGTTTAACATAAGATTATGTACAGGAGGCACGATTTGAGTTTAAAAACATTGAAAACCACTCCGTTTTTACAAATGAAAAGATGTTTAGAAAGCCGGGGTTTAAAGAAAAGTGGAAACAAACATGAATTAATTGAAAGGTATGCGCTGAGTAGATCATATACTTAAATAATTATATAAAAATGTGTTCAGTCTGACATGTTTACGTTTCCTTTCAAAAAACAGTTGTTGTGATCGCGTGGTGGATTACATGATAAATGTCAAAACTGTAGAAAATCTTGCTCACTATATACTTTTTTACTCACAAGATGGCGTCCGAAAACTTTGAATTGTATAAGTCATCATTTATGTGGCTAAAATTTTATTGAAACGAATTTTATAAAATAAATCTGTTTTTAAAATTTTATTTACAAGAAATGTTCAAAATTATCTCCATTGTGTTCGATACACAAATCCGTACGTGTCAGAATAGATCGCTGCGTTCTTAATACTGTCGCTGGTTTATTCATAATGATATCAGCGGCATGCTGTATTCTTTGGCGTAATTCTACTGCCCTGTGCATTTCATTTACATACACAGTCTGTTTCAGGTGACCCCAAAGATAAAAATCTAATGGAGTCAATTAATAATTTGTTAAAAACGATGTTTATATGTTACCAAACAAAAGACGCGATCCTGCTAACTAGATCAATATTTCAGAAATCCGTTAATCTAAATTTTTAGCCACATAAATTATGAAATAAACAAAAACAAGGTAAAAGAATACGTTTAGAACATATGTTTATAGGGACTTTTGGATTCTAAATAAGTTCTGGAATTCATCCTTGAATTATTGCTGGTACGTTATGGGGCAGCCTGTACATACGTTACAATACAAATCTTAATTTTTTCTTTCAGTGTGTAGCGAATGCTTTGCACTTCAATCTCAGTACGGTTAGCAAAACACGCGGTCAAGTTAAAAACAATGTTGTCCAGACTTCTCCGAAAAACTCTAAACTGCTGAGAAAACTAATGAAGATGCTATTAGTAACGTAATTTGTGAAATGTACAAGGAAGTAGTAAGTTCTAATTTGAACTTATCATTGTAATATAAGTTATATACACAAACATTATTGCAATTTTAGAGGAGCATATTACTTTGAAAAATTTGAATGCATTACTGTATGAAAGAAGTTATAACATAGGTAGAGATGGGTTTACCGATGAAAATATATTAAGTATGTGGAACGCAGCTCCAAATATTGTGACTCCAGCTATGTGGGCAAATTGTGTTGAAAATACAAACAATATTATTTTAGACTGGTGGAATAGAGGAATTCTGTTCCAAGAACATTCAGTGTGGGATTAAAATATGGAATATTAAAAAAACAACGAACCCAACCGGTTTTTTAATAACGTTAAAAACGTCGATTTCAGTTTTTGAAAATAGATTAGTAGTATGTGCGATTCACTTACCGACTTTCATTTACTTTTAAGTTACGGCGTCACACCAAAAAAATTAATGGCAATATACATTTTTTTTAGTAGAATCCGATAGTGATATTTCTTCCCTATATGATCATGCAAATAAATCATAAAGTTGCGTAACAGGAATTCTGAGAAAAAATGAGCTGAAAATTTATAGATAATGAATAATCAACATATCTAGATTTAATTTTTCAGTTTACAATTTTTCGCTGATCAATTTTAAAAACCTTTAAACATTTAACGTTGGTATTATGATACTTATAACTTTTAAAATATGATAAATAAAAAATTCTAAATGGAAAAATAAAATCTAGGTATCTTGATTATTCATTACTATTAAATTTTCAGCTCGATTTTTATCAGAATTTTTGTTATGCAACCTTATAATTTATTTACATGATCATAAAGAGCAGAAAAATCAATATCGGATTTCGGTACTAAAAATCTATAATGCCAATTATTTTTTTTTGTGATGACGTTACGTTCAACTTAAAAACAAATGAAAGTCGAAAGGTGAATTTCAAAAAACTAAATTAGACGTGTTTTAGCGTTTTTTTAAAAAAAAAACCCTTGAGTTCGCCGTTTTTTTTTTAATATTTCATACTTTAATTCCACACTGTATATTGTCAGTGTAGCGTCTATCCTACCGTCGCCTATATCTCCTGTCGTCACCTGTAAACTCCCTAACACAAAGTATCGACTGACTATCTCCCTGACTCCAACTCTCTTTACCATCTCCGTAACTCTAGTAACGCATGCGCTAACGACAGGAATCACAATATTAATACCGTACATTACCGCATACCTACAATATTTAATAACTTACATTACCGCATACACTACATCCCTCCCTTTTTATATATTTTAGTTTGTTAAGGTATTGGAATAATTTATTAAATCAACCTATCTATTACAAAATCTTTATTTTTATTTCCACCAACAATTTGTACACGATACTTGAAAATGCCCTAGTATTTTTATAAATATATATATATATATATATATATATATATATATATATATATATATATATATATATATATTTATGAACTATTCTCGCTTCCTATCTTACTTTCCTCATCTACTTCATTTTTTTCCTTTCTACCTTTCTTTTCTTCATCGATGACTTTCCACTGTCCTTCCACTTTCTTCAGATGTGCTACGTTCCTTCTATACGTGTTTCCAGTTTCATCATTTCGTATATCTATATCTCCCTCTTTCCTTCTTTCTATTGTATGTGTCGTAGGGTCAAAGTTCAAGCTTAGCTTATTTCCTCTGTTTAAGTTATTAATATAAACTTTATCACCTACTTGCATATCACACTCTTTTGCTTTCCGCTTTCTGCCCGCGTATTCTTTTCCTTTCTCTTTCATTTCTCTATCCATATCCCTAATGTCCATGTCGTCCGATTTGTTACTAATGTCACTGATCATGGGAATTTTGTCACGAAACTGTCTTCTCAAGAACAATTCCGACGGTGTTTTACCTGTCACGGAATGGGGAGTACTGTTGTACATGATGAGATATTCCAGAAAGCATTCCTCCCAGTCCCGTTTTTCTACTTAGCTAATCTTTAAACGTTTTAGGATATCCCGATTTTGACGCTCTACTCCCCGTTTTGTTGGGGCCAATACGGTACGGTATTGTACAAAATTACATTATTTTCGTTGCAAAATGACTTGAATTCATCACTGTTGAATTGTCTGCCGTTATTAGCTGTTATTGAAACTGGATAACCGAGTCGACTAAATATTTCCTTTAGGAGGGTAATAATGTCCATGCTAGTTATCTTGCGCAAAATTTTTACTTCTTTGTACCTACTATAGTAGTCGACAACTACCAAAATGTGGTCACCACTAGGTAATGGACCCATTAAATCGATCGCTATGTCTACCCATGGCTCGTTCGGTAAATCTCGGCGTTTTAGTGGGTTTGGCATATTTGGTGTTGACACAAGAGTGCATCCCTTGCATGATTAAACTAAACTTTCAGCTTCTTTATCATATCTCGGCCACCACACTTTAGTTCTTAGCCGGACCTTCATTGCGACAATGCCCGGGTGACCTTCGTGGGCAGCATTCAACACTTGGTTACGCAACTTCTTAGGGATCACTATTTTCGTTCCCCTCAGCAGAATGTCTTCGTAAAAGCAGAGTTCGGTTTGAAATAACTTGTAAGTTTTAACTTCCTCATCCCAGTGATAGTTATACAGACCTTCTTTTACTTTTATTATTTCTTTGTCTATTCTGGAATAATTTGCTATGTCTTCCAGTTTTATTGCTACCGTATTTATGTATTGCATGACTTGATGAATGTAGGTATCACTTGCTGATGATGCATATTGCGAATAACGCAGTCTTGACAAGGGATGCGCTATGTTATTCTTTCCAGGGCGATATATTACTTTATACTTGTACGATTGAAGCCTTAAAACCCACCTCTCTATTCGTGCACATGGCTTCGACTTAGGGCCAAATATCACTTCTAACGCCTTATGATCCATTATAAGATCAAACTCTTTGCCATATAGAAAAATATGAAAATGTTCGACAGCCCAAACTAGTGCTAGCGCTTTTTTCTCAGTTTGGCAGTATCGTCGTTCGCAATCAGTCAAAGTATTATTTCCGAAAGCAATGACTCTAGGACCATTGTTGTCCGTCTGAACTAATACGCCGCCTAGCCATACGGGACTAGCATCCGCAATTACTGTTGTTCTTTTATTTACGTCATAATATCCCAATGTAGAAATATTTGCAAGCGCTGATTTCAGAGACTCAAAGCCTTCTCTTGTTGTGTTGTCCAGTACTTCTTGATACAAGATACTTTTTCTGGTTTATTTCGCAGTAGTTCTTTTAATGGCTCCGTTATTGTAGCTAAGTTTGGAATCCATTTTCCCACGAAGTTTACTAGACCCATAAAACTTTGTAGCTCTGCCTTAGTTGCAGGAGGTCGGAATTCTTGTATAATAGAAATATACTTTTTTAGTGGTCTTACTCCTTCTTCTGTCAATTCGTGTCCTAAGAAGTGTACCTTGGTAACTCCAAATAAACATTTCTTTTTCCGAAGTACAGCATTATTTTTTTCAAGCACTTTTATAATCTTCTTCAGTCTTATATCATGTTCAACTTTGTCTTTCCCGTATATTAGTATATCATCAATAAAATTGATAACCCCTTCACATCCTAAAAGCATTCGTTCTAACGTTTTTTGGAAAATTTCGGGAGCACAAATTATCCCGAACATGAGGCGTTTATATCTAAATAAACCTTTACTTGTAATAAAGGTTGTAATATGTCGCGAATCAGGGTGTAATTCAATCTGATGGAACGCGTCTTGGATATCCAGTTTACTGAAATACCTTGCATTCTTAACTTTTGGCAATAGTTTGTCCATCGTTGGCAGTGGGTGGTTTTCACGCATAATTGCCTTGTTTGCTTGTCTCATATCTACGCAGAGTCGAACTTCACCATTATTCTTTAATATAGGTACTATCGGTGATACCCACTTGGAAGAACCCTGGACAGCCTCTATAATATCTCTTTTAATTAATTCCTCAATATTAGCCTCTACTTTTTCTTCTAAAGGTATGGGAATTCTTCTGCACGGTTGTGAGATTGGTTGAACCGAGTTATCTATCGGTATTTCGATCAGTACGTCTTTAAATTTCAGGAATACTCCTGCCTCGACTTGATTGACCTCAATTTTTAAAATCCCTAACGCCATAGCGGAAGACTTGCCTAATAGATTCCTAGTGCCATTTGCAATTACATAAAATGTATAATTACCAGATCGATCCCCTACTTGCAAATTTGCATGAAAAGAGCCTTTCAGTTTGAGTGGCACGTTGCTGCCGTATGCTAGAAATTTTTTGTTTGGATTTTTCACTTGATTGTGTACTGAGACCTTTTTCTTTTTCATCTCTTCCCATGTGTCACTCGTAATTAAATTTTGCTTGCACCCTGAATCTATCAACATTTCTACTTTTACTCCTCCAATTTTGCATTCCACTACAGCATCATCATCTATATGAAACACGTAGTCTTCCTCATGAG
Source organism: Harpalus rubripes (assembly GCA_963082715.1). Lineage (NCBI taxonomy): Eukaryota > Metazoa > Arthropoda > Insecta > Coleoptera > Carabidae > Harpalus > Harpalus rubripes. The sequence goes on along the minus strand of OY720455.1, from coordinate 35,277,820 downwards.
TTACTTCATTTTCGGTGCTTGCATTTCTGTTAGACTTGAATCTCTTTGGATTGTTTCTGTTTCTGTAGTTCTCTTCCGGTCTCCTTTACAGTTTGAATTGTCCAGTTCTGCAAAACTGACGAAAATGTCCTCTGCGACCGCATCTTAAGCATTCCTTTTCTTTAGCCGGACATCTACTGTCTTCTGATGAATACTTGTGACTTCCGCATCTTGTACTCTATTCTACGGTCTGTCCATTTTTTGTTCAGCTTATCTTCTATTTTATTAACATTCTGACTTGTGCCACATTCATTTCCAAAATCTTTTATTTGTCGGCCGACTGCTTCAAGGGCATTAGCTTCTGTTATTATATTATCTAACGTAATTGCATCACCAATTTGAAGTATTTTTTTCCGTAGTTCGTTAGAAATGCACTTCTCTACGATTTGGTCAATGATCTGATCATTTCTGTCATGAAATTGACACTTGCCTGCTTGTTGTCTCAAACGCACTAAAAATTTCTCAAACTTCTCGTTCGGTTCTTGTTTAAGCAGTCGAAACAGGTGGCGTTCATACACTTTACTTTGTTTAGGTGCAAAATACGCGTCTAGTTTCTTAATGGCTATGTCAAAAACATCTGCTTCTTCGGGTTGCTGAATATTTGCATCTGGAATGTTGTAGAATATTTCTTGGAGCTCTAGTCCCCCAAAATGCAGTAGACTTGCTCTTTTCTTTTCACTTACTGTGATGCCTGAAGCCTCTAAATAAATATAGAGCGCTCTTTTCCACCGTTCCCATTTTACTCCGACTGAGCTGGAATCACCCTCACAGTCGAATTTTTCGAGTGTTAGTGACATCTTCCACCTTTATTGATCAACCTGGAAATAATCAATTCAATGATTCAGAACTAGTCTGCTAATAATAAACAGAATTTTCTGCTTTGCGTCAATTTAATGACCAGATTTTATCTGCCTGTTTTATGTCAATTGAATGACCAGAATATATCTGCCTGTTTTATGGCAATTGAATGACCAGAATATATCTGCCTGTTTTATGTCAATTGAATGACCAGAATATATCTGCTTGTTTTATGTCAATTTAATGACCAGAATATATCTGCCTGTTTTATGTCAATTGAATGACCAGAATATATCTGCCTGTTTTATGTCAATTTAATGACCAGAATATATCTGCCTGTTTTTTTTTTTGTCAATTTAATGACCAGACCTCGTCTGCTTTTTCTTACTTACTTTACCTCGTCGCCACTTGTAGCGTCTATCCTACCGTCGCCTATATCTCCTGTCGTCACCTGTAAACTCCCTAACACAAAGTCTTGTATCGAGTGACTATCTCCCTGACTCCGACTCTCTTTACCACCCCCGTAACTCTAGTAACGCATGTGCTAACGACAGGAATCACAATATTAATACCGTACATTACTGCATACCTACAATATTAAATAACTCACATTACCGCATACACTACAGTCAGTAATTGTAAACTTTGGATCAAATAGATGCCCTGCATATGAATAAATTTACGACAAGAGTAATTAACATATCTTCAAGAAAAAATCAAAATTGGACTTAAGAAATATAATATATGTCCATTACGTTATCAATCAAAATAGGGTATCAGAAATTTTCGAAACAGAAAATGGTTTGAGACAAAGAGATGTCATGTGTCCAGTCCTGGATGAAATCATGAAGAACTATGAAGAAAATTACAGTTAGGATACAGACACTTAAAAGTAACAAACATAACGATGTGAGCATTCGCAGACGACGTAATACTTCTAGCACGCATTGAAGAGAAAATACAACTTAATATAAATATCTGGAATGAAACCATATCAAAATATGAATTGAAAATTAATACAAGAAAGACTAAGGTCATGACAGTATGAAGAGAGCTTGAGGCAATAAATACGACGATAAATTTACAAAAAAGAGCAAATAAACAAGTTCCAATATTTAGGAATCCAAATTGAAAATAACAAGAAGCTGACATAAACGTCAGGATTCAGAAGTCTTTCACGCAAAAAAGAACATTTACATAGGAAAGGAGACCAACATCAAAACAAGATAACAGTATGCAATTCAATATACAGATCCATTAAACATACGGCTGCGAATCTTGGGTATTATCTAGGACAATGAAAAGTAAAATTTATGCATTTCAAATTAAATATGTAAGAAGAGTACTGGGGGAAACACTACGAGAGAGAATTCAAAATGAAATGATTAGAGAACAACTACATGTAAGTCTGATTTGAACTTTATCGAGGAGAGACAGCTAGATTGGTGAGGCCACATAATCAGAATGATAGAAGTTGGTGAGACAAATGGATAACCAACGTGGTAAAAAAGTGACCGAGGAAGACTTAAAGACAACTGGGATAAAGTAATACTGAAAACCTTGGAGAAGAAAAATACGACGATTCAAGACGCTATGAAGATGGCAATAAATAAAAAGCAACGGGTGAAATTCATACACTGTAAAATATATTTGTACACAACAGCTTGTGGTAAAAGGGTTTCTGATAAAAAAAAATACATAGGGGGCTTCAAAATATACGAATAAAAATCCATTTAGAAGCATATAGGTTATATAAAGTGTTGTATTACTTTTAAGTACCTATGTTCAGATTTTACACAAATAAATATCAACACTAAATTGTCTATGTCTATATAAAATAAAATATTTATTAAATGCAGAATTGGATATGAAATTATTTTTTTCGTTTATAATTTTAAACAGCGTATATTATTCAACTTTGACTCGCACTATAGGCAACCATCACAACAAAATGATCCAGTCTCATATAAATTAGCTAAAAAGTTTAGTAACTTTTTACTGATGACGTAAATCTATTGATATCGTGGAACGACCATACCGTTGCAATTAATGTACGAATTAGTGAATAACTCTGTATCCAATGTGAATAACATTGGCCCCAGATTAAAGCCCTGAGGAACTCGAATTTACAATTCAGACAACATTGATTTACAATATCGTGATAATAATGGATTGCACAAAGTCGTTTAATTTCTGCAATATATACCATGGTCTATTTTATCAAATGCCTTTTAAGTGTCCATATAAACAACAGCTACTTGACTTCCTCGGTTTATATTACTTAAGAATTTCTTGAGAACTGTGAGATTAACGATAGTAGATTTATGTTCTCTGAAACAATGCTGAGCAACAGACAGTTAGTGTCGTGTACCTTTGGAAATACTGGAATGTAACAGCATTTCAAAGATTTTACCAAAGTTATACAGAATTTAAATTGGTGAATAATTTAAAATATTAGCTGTAATACCAGCCTTGAGTATACTAGTATGTCACTTTGGATATTATTAATATATCCCTTTTATGTGACATGGTGACTAAGTAAGAGAAATAATTATACCTAATAACCTCAAATAAATAACAATCAAGTAGCAAACATTGGTAAAATATATATAAAATGTAGTAAATTAATATGCTTACAAATAATAAAACAGAACATGAATGCCTGTCAGACTGTGAATGTCGTAAATAATGATAACATGCCAAAATAATCATGGCCAAATGTCAAATAAACAAATATGAAAACATGAAAGTCTATATAAATATAGAAATTCAATAATTGCAGTGTGTTGCAATAGAATTACGGTCAACTGGATTAAATGCAAAATGTGAAATAAAGAAACATAACTATACAAAAAACAAAAACGTTATGTGACAGCGAAAACATCATTATACCGGGTGTCTTAGGCCGACCGACACAGGAGAATAACGTATAAAATCAGTCAAATTGTGAATAGTATCTACCTAATGTAAAATATTAAGTTGAAATTTTGTGTACTAAGGGTCGGTACTTATGCTTCTGATTCAAGTATTTAATAGATAGTTAAGTGTTAAATTAATCACTAGTTTTTAACCATGATAAAATGCATATTCATCAAACGATTAACTAATCGTAGATTAACTTCTGTTGGCAATATAAACATCAATAAAATTACTTGAACACTTATAATCGACGTACGCATATGATTATTTCTCTAATGTAGACAATGACATAAACAATTATTTAAATGTGTAATTTTGATCTGGGGTTATCGTCCATTTAAATTTGCCCATGTCAAGATGTACTAATTTTTGTTGGTGTTTGTATTATTATTATTATGTGCAAAATGGATAGGGGTACAAATTTTACTACCACAGATATAGACAATTTAACGAAATGTATGCTGGAAGAAGTAAATATAATAGAAAATTAAAAAAACCGACGCTGCTACTGGAAGATGCAAAACTATGGCACGGAAAAAAATAGAAAATGCATTTAATTCTTCAAATGCAAATGCCTAATGGGATAAAAGTAAAATATGATGACGTAAAAAGAGATTCAAAAAGAAATTTTCATCTTCAAAAAGCCAGTATAAAGGAACTAGCAGTGGGCCCATTGATGGATATGAAATATTCTTGGTACGACGAACAATTATATTCCGCATTGTAATGATAATGATTGGTTTACACAATGCTGAAGATAGTGACGATGCGTTCCTAAGAAATAATGAAGAACATAAAAAAAAAAATTAATAATATAAAATTGGTGGAATGTGAATAATTTATTGCTGTAAACATTTTTAGATATAAAGATGTTTTTTAGATCATCTATCCATCTGTGCGTACGTTATCTAAAATCCGTAATTATAATACCAGATATCCTAACTTAATTTGCCAAATTTATTTAGATTGAAAAAGTCTGAAAACAATTTAATTCAAGTGAAATTATACAACCATCTACAAAGTGAGATAAAATACTTTCTCTATGTTGAAAATAAATAAAAAAAATAATTACGACACTGTTTTCATTCAGTAGATGATTATTTAAATTATGTCTACATTAATGAAGACTGAACGTAAAATTATAAAAATGATACTTACCATTTTACGTATTTTATTTAAGTTTTAATTTATTATGTATGACTTGCTATAAACATTGTTTAAATTTTGTATAAATAGCCAATAAATAAATATAAAATACTAATGAGTAAATAATTAATGTAGATTTATAAATCAGGTGAGTACAACGTTTTTTACTTTTATTAATTATAAATCATTTAACTGAGTCATTGAGTAAACAGGATTAAATTTTTTTTTTAATTTTAAATATAATATTATACATTTCAACAATGGAGTTTTCATTACCTGTACTGAATCCTTTTTTCTTTAGAGAAAAATTAGTATATCTACAACTTGTAATGAAAAAGAGCTCAATATTGTTATTCATCAACAACATATTGAGAAGCTGAATCAGATATATTAATTATGAAGTATTAAATTAAAATATTTAATTTACTGGGTTTATGATATTTGTTTTTATATTAAACCATATATTTCTTCAATCGACAAAATCTTTGTTAATTTAAATAAAATTGCTTTGTATCGTCACAAAGTTACAGCCCTTTAAAAGTATAAATCATCAAGCACATTTTTACCTTCCGTCACCTTTAGGTAAGGAAGGTATTGTCTTTGGTCAAAAAATTCGATGATGAGTTTTTAATCAATAAGCACGTTTTAGGGTCCCTAGAATACGAATTTACTATTTTTACGATGATGTCTGTATGTGTGTGTGTGTGTATGTGTGGATGTGTGTGTGTGTGGATGTGTGTGTGTGTGTGTGTGTGTGTAACAAAATTTTCGTCTGCGATAACTCTAATACTACAGTTACAAAAATTATAATTTTTCATGTACTTCTTCGTTACATCCATATGAAGAGCTGATTAGATTTTGGTTACAATTGGTCAACCGGAAGTACCATCATTTGAAGATTTTAACAGTTTTTATAGAAAAAACTATGTTAAATACAATTTTTTCACATTTGATGTTATTATAAATATTAAAGAATATTTTATTCTTTATACGATTTGACTGCATTTTATACTTAATATTAAATGGATATAGAGTTAAAAAATTATAAAGAAATTAAATTTCATAAAGTAGCTATAGCTATGAAAACAGCTACTATATTAAGAAAATTCTGATTGAAAGATGTCAGTGTCAAGTGAAATTGACATAGTGTGTTTGTCATAATTTTTACTGGAAATATAGGATCTTTTGCTTTCTGTATGGAATTTGTATAAAATACATACAACTGCTTTAAGGTAATGTACAAGAAATAGAATATTTAATTTAATAATAATAATAAACCTTTTATTTCTGCAGATACATTATACTGCATATAGAAAACGTCACAAAATAATAATTTTCTGTATGAAATTTGCATAAAATACATGCAACTGCCGGAAGGTAATGTACAAGAAATAGAATATTTAATTTAGCAAGTAACTTTCCGTATGAAATTTGTACAAAATACATAGAACTGACGGAAGGTAATGTGCTGGCCACATCAGATTTTTATTAATAACTCTGATACTAGCTACACTGAAGTTTTGAAATTTGGTATAAGGATACTACTTATTTATATTCATATTTATACTTTGTTTTCTGTCTCAACCAGAAGCGTCACATGTGGGGAAGCCATGAACAAGTTTACCCTTATGTTTTTAAATATTCACATTTGTTCATTCAAACAGATACACTTGCTAAAGTATGAAAAAGGATGTAGTTATTGAGATGTTTTAAATTTAAAAATAATCAATTAACTAAAATATTTAGTTCACAGTTGAAAAACAATAGTTATCATAGGAAATAGAAGAGAATATAAAAAAAATTAAATCTGTTTATGACTATTGTTATATACCTTGTTATCATTATGGGTTTTTGTTGTTACTAAAAAAATATGAAAAATGTTGGTACTGGTGAATATGCAGATATGGTGTTTATTTAATGGATATTGTAGTGGTAATGGTTACTGTACATCCAGAGAATATTGCCGAAGGTATCCATGAATTAATTTATCCGAATTTCTTTGTTACCTAATTTTATTTGGATACTTGATGTTTTAAAAATATAAAATATCTCAAAAACTACCAACTACGTTTATTATGTTTTAGAAATAGTATCTTTTCGTGTATTTTTACAGTGTATGTAATATTTTATATATTTAAAAATGTTAATAGGTAAAATAACGATAAAAAGGTTCATAGCTTCCCTATATGAGACGCCTCTTGAGGTACAGAAACAAAAGAAAGTATACGTACGAATCTAAATTAGTAGTATCCTCATACCAAGTTTCAAATTTTAGGTGCAACCAGTACTAGAGTTATTAATAAAAATGTGCTTCATGAAGTGAACTTTTAAAGAGATGTAACTCTGTTATGAATAGTTTCCGGAAATACCTTCATATAACATTTTTGCACAAAGTGGTCTCAAGTATACGATCTTAATTTAATCAAAACTAGTCCTGATACGCCCTGTATAGGAAAAAGAAAAATCTGTCTTCTACGCACTATTCTGTATTTTTATTTGAAAAATATACAGCCGGTTTCGATCTTTGACTATCTCCAGGCAAAACCGGCGAGATTACAATAGTATATTAGAAAACAAGCGTTAGAATGACACGTTTTTGCCCCTTGTTTGCGTAAACGAGCTGAAGGCGAGTTTAGCAATGTACGAGTATTATAACTGGTCGTTCTAACACTTATATTTCATTTTATTCATTTTTCCTCTTTTCAATTAATTAATATTACTGGCAGACAGAAATTATTGGATGATACTAGTTCTATGGATTACAATCCAAATTAATCAATTTTAATGTATATTATAAAAAATTAAGAAAATTTGTAGCATTGTTGTTCACCAAAAAAATTGCTTACCAAGCAATAGTCCAGATAGCATAGCGGTAGCGCGTGGACTTAGTAATGAGCAAACCTTAGAGGGCTTGGGTTTGGAATTAGCCAACAGCATAATAATTTTTTAATTTTCATTTCTCAAAATAAGTTTTATTATGTTTTTAATCTTTTATTGATATTTAATAAAATGGATACGTTATCTCTAACACAACTAATTTATTTTACGAAATATAATGCGTGTTTCAAATAATGTTTATATACGTGGTTAATGATATTATGGAAAATGGCTCTGTGCGGAAGAAATGGATTATATTAAATCGGGTTTGCTTTAAAAATGGTACTATGAGTGAAACTAGATCTCATGGCAAAGAAAGCCAGATGTTACTGTACTACTGAACGCAGACAAATGTCAACTCAGCTTTAAGAAGAACCAGTTCATTATTACTTTGGGGTAAAAAATAAATGTAAAATATACTTATTCAGACTTCTAGCTTCTACTAGTAATAAATTTCAAATCAGATCATATTGATATTCCTGATTTCCCTCTACATCCTTTTTGGTAAAAAAATACAATGCAGGCCGAACAATAATATCGAACGATTCGATCATGTGCACCCTGTGTTTAACCGTCGTCTATTCTTTTATTATATCTCGTTTATGACTTCTATCTTTGTTTAGATATACACGGCTCTGGCACTTATGGCTTTGATCTGATTTATGTATATGTGCATTGAAATATTAAGAATAAACAATAAAAGAATATATAATTACGGATTATTACCCATTGCTTGGGTGTGCCAATCTGTTTTGTGCACAGATATTGGTAATGATGAAATATTTGCACCGTGCGGGCGCATACCAGGCGTCACCTTACGGGCACTCATTACTGGCGTGGAGAGTGCACTACAGGGATCAATTTTGTGCTATTTAAAATTAGAAATATTTGGCATCGGTCGGGATCGAACCAGATACCTCAGATTCGCGACCTGACACTCAGGCACGCGGCCACGAAACCAAAAATCCAATTACATTGTTTATTACTCTTATTGTTAATAATATGTTTAAATAAATGCAAATCGATGAAAAAATTATGAAACAAGGGATTTGTGGTCATTATAATATTTATTTATCATTTACTATGAAGTTTTTTATATATTTAGTTATTTACAATTTAGAGAAAATATATTTTTCTTCCAAAAACTAGTTTATATTAAGTAAATCACAGTTGATATCATAATTACATTACAATTAATTAGATATTTATATTCGTATTTTAGTAAGATTAATAGATAATAATTATAATTTAAGAGACAACAAAATTTATAAAATATATGAACCAAATATTTAAGATATAAAAGGATAACTGTCATAAAAAATAAAAGTTAATACTTGTTATAGCCTCTTAAGCACTTCAATCGAATGGCCATTCTATAAGATTAGAAAGATTTATCGCAGACCTTTTCATCATTAAAGATATTATTAGATATGGTAACTGCGTATTCGGTATAACCTTTTCTCAAGATGGAGCGTTTAGATATCCACATACACTCGTGTATCTAATTGTAGCTATACAGACTTAATGATGAAATTATGATTGACAATATTATTAATATTATTAAATCTACGTAATTCGAATTAAAAAATGTAATAGTTTTTGATATTATAGAGAAATTAAATAATTCACGCAAAACAATATTTTTATTTAGATACTTTTATTTATATCTCAATTTGAAGAATGAGTTTATTACATATCAATATGTAAAATATATTAAAGTCGCCGGATTTAATTTAAAATAATATTTAAGGTAGAAATCATATTCCCGTAAATGATTTTGGTAAGATAATATGTATTTCTGAAATGTGTCGATACAAAGCTAAATCGTCTTTTGACAATAGAGCTTGACGCTTGGCAGTGTGGACTGCTTCTCAAGGCTGAGCACGCCCGAAAATATCCCGCGAGCAAGATTACTGTTGAGCTCCAAATCCATCATGTGCTTGCGCCTTTTCATAAAACCAACTCAAATTACCTTGTAGAATCTGTAGAAATATTTTTCCTGGTTGTAATGCAAGTTTGAAGATGGAAACATCAACTTAATTTGCATATAATGGTCTTGGATATATATTAAACTTTCAAAGGAAGTACAGGGTGGAACAAATACGATTTTCTAACATGCAAAACTTTCTTATTATTCACACTTCTTAAAATATTTAACTATAAAATGCGGCCCAATCGAAAACAATTAGACACAAACACTGCCGTTGTTCATAATTCTATATTATTTATTTATTTTATATTTTTCTATATGAATAATACCGGGAATTTTTTATTAGTAAACATAGGGGTATTTTATTACCATAGATACACTTAAAATAATTGACAGCAATGTATTACCACATTTTTATATGATTTGTATTACCTATTACGAGTACTATATTTTTTTGCAGAACGTTGATTAACTACGAAAAGATATACCATTTTAAGTCGATAACTACCTAGCTACAATAGAGTAAATGTACATGTCGTTTATTATTAGCGTCTATACAACATTTGTTTGCATATTGCATAAATAACGCCAATAATAGCTGTTAGATATGTATAAATACAGCAGGCTTATCAGTTGTCTGCGTGTCAACTTGTTGATTATATTATATATAGTAATGTCGCTATATTTACTTCTCCGTAGTTGTTTTGATAATACATACTCGGTATGTTCCTTTAATAAACCTGTTATCTGTTCCTGTCTAATTATTTATATTTCTACAATTAAACATCGAGCATTCTACATCTTATTTTTATATACATAACATTAACGACGAGGATTATTTTAAGATGGAAAAGTTGACGGAGCTGCTTCTAGTTGATTTGCTAAACAAACAGCAAAATCAAATGGATAAATATCTACTTTATTAGAAAATGCAAATAATTATCTTGACATTTTAGAAAGAAATCAAGCCGAAAAATGCGTGCCGTATTTTCGCATTATGGACACCCCTCATAAAATAATTTCTAAATTTAATTATGAAATTATAATGCAGATACGGAAGTAAACTTTGATACGTGGTTTTCAGGACACAATCTTTATTTTGATGATGAAGTCAAAAATGTCACAAACAATTTATACAAAACATTTTACCTATGAAACCGATCGAACTAGATTTAGATGGTATTGTTGGACGACTTAAACCATTATTCGGTAAGAAAAAGGCTTATTTCGATGACGTTATGATTATTTACAGCTAATCAAGGATCCCCTACGAACAGCATTCCACTGAAAATTTCAGTTTAACTTGCTTAAATTTAAATTGTTTGAAACCATTAATTCATTTAATTCCTTTAACATCAAAAGAAGATGACGTAATTGGAGCATGTTCATGAAGATTATTGAACAACAAAGCAGATTCAACTCTAGATAACGTCGTGGCTGGAATTGAAACATACTCGTATAAGGATCTTCTAGAATATACCGAAGTTATTGGTAAACCTGATAATGTCATAAATACTAATAATATTTATAAAATTGAAAAGCAATGCTCTAGCTTAGGTAAACTTAAAAATAATGACAATAGGTCGTCAACAAAGAAGTGCTCGTACTGCGGAAATGCTTCCTATCATAAACGAGGCATTAGCGGCAAGGAACCAGACGTATAATTTCTGTCAGAAGAAGGAACATTTGACGCACGAAAATTGGAAAACGTTGAGTTTCTGCAGACTTTAGCGCAGGACGAAATGGAGTATTAAAGGATCATTGTTATCCTTTGCCAACGCCCAACATCTTTTCTGTGTTGAATGGAGGTCATTTCTTTACAACTTTAGATTTGTCAGAAGCGTACTTTTAAGTCGAGTTGGATGAACTTTCCAAAGAATTGGTCTTTATAAACAAGCACCGTGGTTTATACCGATACAACAGACTACCGTTCGGCATTAGGACAGCACCCAGTAATTTCCAACAAATGATGGACCAAATGTTAGCAGGACTTCCAGGGGTGTGTGCTTACCTCGATGACATCGTCATAACAGGTAATACTATCGATGAGCATAATATGCACCTAAAAGCTTGCTTACAAATAATAAAATATTTTGGTTTTTCAGTTTAATTTAGGCAAATTTACTTTTGTATAGAAAAATATGAAGTTACTTAATACCATAAGACGGAAGAAAATCAGATCCAGCGAAACCTGCAGCAATTTTGTAAATGTCTCATTCTATAGATATCACTCGTCTACGTTCGTTTCTCAGAGCTGTAAATTATTATGGTTCTTTCGTCAAGGATCTTCATAATTTCCGTGTTCCTTTAGACAATCTTCTCAAGAAAGATGAAAAATTTAATCAGCATTTGACAGGATCAAACTCAGGCTACGGAAGCTCATATGTAAAATGTCAAGCCCATGCAGTTTTTACAATGACATCTCACCACAATACCCTCCTCCTAGATAGAAAATAAGGAGAAACAAGAATGACTTAAAATTAAGGAATGAATACAATATATATATATATATATATATATATATATATATATATATATATATATATAACGTTATGTTTACAATTATTTGGTTGTTTCCCCAGATTTCTACGGCGTTATTTCTTCGTTTGGGTGTTGTAATAGTATACTAAAGTTACAGAAGGCAATCTATTCAAGCACGAGTTTGAAATTTGATCACGAGCGCGAAGCAGCGAGTGATTGAATGAATGAGTGCTTGAATAGCCTTCTGTAACGAGTGTTTTCTACCATTTCCTCTGTTGAGTCTTTTATTTACATTTTTTAATAAAAATAATTGACAATTTCCATTAAGAGAATTTTTTGATAAAACAGTTTTAGGTTGGTGACTGTAATTTATGTTTCGTCTGTTGTCCTTGGTGCCTAGGTGTATTGTTCATTATTTGCATTGTTTCACATGAAAAAAATAATTGAAAATGTCAGATGAAGAAGATTTGCAGGGTACACCCCCAGAATTACGAGAAATGGAAGCGGGCGTAGTAAACAATTTGTTGCCAAACAAATCAAAAAATCTGTATGAAAAGAAATATATAAAATCTATGGTTTGGTGCACCGAAAAAAAAGTAAAAAATTACAGAAAATGTTTCGATTGCATTCCTAGAATAATTAGTAAAAATTATAAAAGTTCAACATTATGGAATAGTATATTCTACAACTAGTATGAAATAGATAATTTCCGCGCGAGCGAAAAGTTTGTAGGCCGAGCCATAGGCGAGATCTACGGTTTCGCGAGTAACGGAAATACTATTCAATACGAGTTTTAGACTATACTTTGTCTAACACTATTTAAAAAATATATTTTGCTTATCACTTGACATTTTTGCAAAAAATAATAAAATATTATTGATATGTATAATAGCAATAATTTTTATGTAACTTATCATGTAAAGGCGTAAAACAAGGCGTATAATTAGATTTTGTAATATTTCTCTTTATAATTTGACAGTTAAGGCAGTTGAGGTGACAAAATAAAAGAAACAAAGCGCCAAGCAAAGCCGGCTTGATTTTGAAAACAATTGCGTTTTCCCGTGTATTTTAAATGGGTTAATTGAAAAACTAGTGGTATGTGACTGCCTATTACGGAATATTATTCCGTAACAGTATGACGGAATGTCCTCATTCTGTAACAGTTTTCAGTTACAGAATGTATGAATTCTATGGTAGTGTTAAAGAAAATTTATTCCATATTAAGATTAACATTAAATATTCTACAAAACATTGACATATCTAAATATATGAAGCTGCGGTCACTTTTAAAAAGAGCTTTTGTAGGGTATAAGCCTAAAAAGACAAAGATATTAGAATACGATGAAATAGAGAAACTTATTAATGAAGCCCTCGACAGACCTTGCAATAAAAGTGAGTTAATTAAATTTATATTACCTATTTTAATATTACGACTGTAATTTTTTAGGTTTCCCTAATAATAGGTTATTCAGGCGCGTGCAGACGTGATAAACTGATTAATATATTAATATACGATATTGAATATAAGAATAATTCAGTTTTTGTTAACAGTTTCAAAAACTAAAACAAACCATGTAAGATTGTTTGCAATAACGAACGAGGCTTGGATCAATTTGAACAAAAAGGGTGCTTGTTTGCGGTCGGCGCACATAAACCACAAACGATTTTTTTATATACCATGGACGTGGACGTTGTACAATTCAACCAATTGGATTAAATAACATACCAAAAATTATTACATAGTCACAAAATCCCGATCAGTTTTCTGGACCGTGCTTTCGACGCTCATCGGCGTCACATTTAGCAAATAATGGTGGTGATTTAATTACTATCAAACGTCATGGTGGCTGGATAAGCTCATCTGTAGCAGAGGGCTATTTGGAAGCTTCAAAAAAGAAAAGACCAGTTCAGCTTCTAGTAGAGCGGGACCGTCTAGTACTATACAGCACCAGGAAAAATTTGATAAAGAAAATATTAATATTTAACATTTTCAGAATATATCTGAAATTGCAATAAAAGCAGGAGATAATTCCACTACCTTTATAAATGTATATAATAGCCGTACTAAAAAGCAAAATGAGGTTTATATTAATATTATATAATTATACACATAAAAAATTCATTTTGTTATTAAATATAAAATATCTATTCGTGTTCTTGAGATTGTACCTGAAAATTTATATATATATATATATATATATATATATATATATATATATATATATATATATATATATATATATGTCGCGGGGTAGTATCACTGGCAAACTCTATGTCGACCAACACTATTTCAGAACCACAGCGATAATATAAACGTGATGATCTCAGCGAGGCGGACATGCACTCACCCTGAGCACCGCTACACACTGATTCCATCCAAGCATTGTAGCCAAGAATGCTTGACGTTTCGATTACGACAATACAATTAAAAGATTATAAGTGATTCATGTAATACTTGATTCATTAAATGATCGTTACGACATGCTTTGATATTACAATCTCCGACACGGCCATTCTGACGTTTCACACGTCCTCGTGTGAACTATCTGAAAACAAAGAATTTATTCACAGTATTTTCGCTCGGCTATCTCTGACCAATAAGTGCTCAAATAGTTACAACTTTGTTCACATTTATATTAAGCTCAAAATTTAGCTATAGTACACTAAATTATTTAATGGACGCCTTTTTTACAAGACGTCAAACAAAACATAATTCTGTGACAATACATTTCACCAGTAAATACATGACTACCAATATCAGTATTCAAGCATTGTTATGGCTTGTCCAACAGCGACAGACCATCATTGCTTAACCAGCAATCGATCGCTATTCCATCTTCGCTTAACCAGCGCAAGAAAACCATACCGTCATTGCTTACCCAGCAATGGAACACCCTTCCGTCATCGCTTAACCAGCTCGGAAAACCACACCGTCATTGCTTACCCAGCAATGGAACACTATTCCGTCATCGCTTAACCAGCTCGGAAAACCACAGCGTCATTGCTTACCCAGCAATGGAACACTATTCCGTCATCGCTTATCCAGCTCGGAAAACCACACGACAGAGGCACCTAGTTAGCATGTTACCTTCGGCAGAGGTATCACAGTAGCATACCGAAACACCATGACAGAGGCATCCAGTAGCATGTCATCTTCCATCACGGTTAATAATTCTAAAGAATTTAACGAAAATGTCCAATGTCCAGACCAACGCCTCAATTGCTCCTTAGCCACTTTTGTTATAAAAGTTTGTCGGCTCTTCAAAGTTTTAGTCACCCCTGTGGATTTTCAACGATCCACTCGATTAGCCTAACTAAATTGTGGTCTCAACCTCCAGAAGGTTCATTATTGTACGCATGAACCGCTCTACTTAAAAATTAGAACATGGATTCATGTGTTATGTAAATAATACGTAATACCAAATCGAAATAATCCGGCATGCTTAAACTTAAAGCTATCAAAATGTTCTAAATTTGTTAAATAATTCAAATAGATAGTTCTTCTTTTCGTTTTCCTAACTGTATTTTGGCTTAGTGTTTTTTAGTTTAATTTTTTGACAAGTTGGTTTTTGCTCTTATTGGAGATTAGTAAGTTTTAGTCAGTTGATCTTACACTGTCACAGGTGATGCTGTCTTTTATAATGTTTCTCGTTTGGCCTACAAATCCTCACAGGTGTTTTATTTAAAAAATTGTTGTTAATTTAAACTTGTTGTTTATTATTGCTTGATTATACTCTGGAAAATGATTGTTGTTGATTTGTGTCATATATTTTTATTGTAGCACTTGATGAATGTAAAATAATATACTGAAACGTTTGCAAGAGGAGATGTAGAAACAAATTTTTTTATCTTCCTTTATATCCATCATCCGATGAACTTTCTTCAATTAAATTTTTACTTGGATACGATCAAAATAGTTTAAAGCAATTTGTTCCAGCGTCCATCACGCTGCACTTAGGCGTCCCAAACATTAAGACAAACAATTGAAAAGCAAGTCCCGTCTTGTCAGACTTCTCTGCTTCCAATGGCTGACAGATTTCTGTTGCTCAATTGTTTTTCAGGTAAAACAGTCGGCGTCGCAACCGTGGCAGGCTCCAGTCCGGGCACCAGCTGTCCTGTGCAACTCATCTGCGGATGATCTAGCTTGCCACAATTTAAACATTCAACAAATTCACAATTTGACAAAACTGACATGGTCACCCCGAAAACGGTTACGAGGAGCCTGATCGGCCACAGCCCCATCAAAACCAAAACGCCAAGTTTTATAGCTACGTCCATGCTTACCGGAAATTCAATAAAGTCATATAGTATGTTCTGGGAATACACTCAGGGACTATTTCAAACCACTACCATATTTGTACCTAAATTTCAATATTCATGAAAGTTCCATCGGTAACGACTCAGGGTTTTGGAACATGGACGTGCAGGAACTTGAATAACTTCATACAAATTATACCATGAACAATTGATAAAAGTTTACTCAGATTCGAACTGTCTGCACTGCGCTATATTATTCACGCTAACACGGTACATCCAATACATTCTCTCACTATCAGTGCTACACATCGCCTCATTCGTAGGTCTTGGGCAGGATGCTCGCCCATTCTGGCTTATTATTTCGAAACAGACTGGTACAGACTTCGTTCATAATTACAGCTCTCCCGCCACTGTCAACAATATTTTTCCCAAATAGCATCATCGTATGGTAACTGATCGAATGCATCAATCTCTCACTTCAATTACATTACCCTTAATGTCAACGCAGATACCTGAAACCTGAATACTCAAAAGTCCACATGCAATTTATACATTAACAAAATCATCAAAACAAATCCCGTAGCAGCCTCGGACACAAGCCGCTGTCCCTATAGCAAAAACTAGAGATTGCAGGCAGAAACGAACCACTGGCCATACATCACCGTATTTGGACCAATGATCACTCATGCGTCGTTAGTATGGCGGCCAAAATGTAACAAAACACAGCACAAGCGTCTTTGTGGAAGCGCAACGATAGTTTTTCTTTGTATCACATACCACAGGCGCTATGAATACCTGTCCAAGTGCAATAATGGAATTGATTCTGGTGCGAACGTCTTTGCACTCTGCAAGACAAAACACTTCAAGTTTGGAGATCTCGTAGGCCACTCATAATTTCTAAAACAAAAAGCTACAAAAGAGAGTTTTTGGTAATCGCCTTCGGTGGACAATAGTAAGGCCACTCTTCCAAATAGATTCTCTGTCCTGGTTTACGGATATTTCTAAACTAGAGTCAGCAGAAACTGGATCGATTTTATTTGGTCCGTGCTGCCAAATAAAGGAATCCATACACAACGGTTTCATTATATCTCAAGCAATAAATCTGTGTGCTCAATAAACTTAAAAAAGCTCTCAAAGGAGAAGCAATCTACTTAACGTCAGATAACCAGGCTGCTTTGACTTGTGAATCAAAGCTAATATAGGTACCGTAGTGTAAGTGAGTCTTAGGCACTTCCTGTGGATACTTGAAAAGCCATAATTCATAGCCTGGAGATATTCATTTCACCCTTGACGATGAACGTTGAAGAGTTATCAGCTCTTAACAAAAGGGACTTTGAATTATGACATGTATCTTTACTAGTCATTGTTCTATAATATACCAAATTTCAGTTCATCAAAACTTTGGAGTGGCTTCCAGACATTCAGTCAAAACACGCTACAGCAGATCTTACTGGTCGCGGTGACAAAAGTCACCAGTGCTTAAAGCCCTCAACCTAATAATGATAATAACAATATCACCTATCTACAATTTGTAGCTCAGTAAACTTTATCTGCAGTTAATAAAATATTAATCTTCAGCATAGTTTTCTAACATATTTCCACCTTTAACTATCTTCCCTGAAGATCTCCAGTGAAATTTTCATGTTATAGTTTCTATTTCGGTACACCATGGTTCTGCACCCGCATCGGTCATATCTGGATAAAAAGTAAGTAACGATATATCAAGTGCCTCAAGGTTGCAGTGTACCTACTCAACGTGTCTGTTAGTTTGCGAAACTTGTACAATGAAAACATTTTACAATCTTTCTTGACATACCGAAACACTTTAAGGAATTTGTATTAGTTCGTTTGTTATTTCACAAATAACTAACTAAATCGCAAACTGGTTGATACTCCCGATCTCTGACTACTTGACCTACATTCAGTTTAATAATATTGTCACGTCGCAGACGATGTAAAGGAGTAGAATCAAGCTACCAAAAATGAAATACTTATTACGTCATACAAGCTCAATGAGAAAACATCAATCAAAATATAACAACTGCCATGAACACCTACTGTAATAAATAATATCTTAAATAACATATATGGAGATCGGTAATCCGGATCATCGGCCATCACAATATCATAAACAACAAACTCGACTTCGTATTTCGTTTTTCAGCAAGCAACTGACCGAATTGCTTTTATTACAACAGCAACCCAATTGCCACCAACATAGCTCACAACGATATCTTGAGCTTTGTAATAAAATCTCTTACCAGTATTGGAAGACCGCTTAACTTAAATTCAGTACTCATTACTCACGGTTCTACTTAACGAGCTCTTGTAATTGCGTCACCACTCTCTGGGTGGGACACAGACGGAATCCTTGTTACTGGTCAATGCCCTATGATGAAAACATGCAAAAATTGCTAGACAACCTTTCCATCTTAATCTGCTTGGCCCTACACTTCACTTTATAATTCACCAACAGAACACAAACCCACATACAATATTGTGGATCGCAGGCGAATCCCACTTCTGATGTCGCGGGGTAGTATCACTGGCAAACTCTATGTCGACCAACACTATTTCAGAACCACAGCGATAATATAAACGTGATGATCTCAGCGAGGCGGACATGCACTCACCCTGAGCACCGCTACACACTGATTCCATCCAAGCATTGTAGCCAAGAATGCTTGACGTTTCGATTACGACAATACAATTAAAAGATTATAAGTGATTCATGTAATACTTGATTCATTAAATGATCGTTACGACATGCTTTGATATTACAATCTCCGACATATATATATCATTCAATTTTTATTCTGTATTATTTTTAAACCATAAATTATCTGTCAAAATTTTCACTCATTTTTTCATACAAGGTAATACGATCAATTTGTTTCATGGCCTACCAAATAGAGTAGAACTGCTTTGTCAGTTGACTAGATATTTTGTGTATTTAATGCAGTCTTACCAATCAGAAATAACAAAATGTCACCAAAAATCGTTTAAGAAGGAAGCTCCTTCCAACATGATATACCTGCTGGAATGTGATATTACAATTCCGAAAGAAAAAATGTTTTCTGGTTTTGGTCTTTCTATTGCTGTTTTTTATTTTGTTTTTTATGTATTGTGAAATATTTATCATGTGTAATATGTATTTTGTATGGACAAGTATTTGGATTTTGTAATGGGTTTTTTATTGCATCCGTTCGTATGTATACGTGTGTTGCAGTTTGTAAATCTAGATGCATGAAATTGTATCTGTTTAAATTTTGTGTTTTCGGTGGGATTGCTTGAACATTGCTTAAATAATTTTTAATTGTCGTAGATATAATGGTAAATTTAAATAATCTAAAAATTTATTATAATAATTTTTATAATTCGTCAGGTAGACGCAGTTGTAAACTAGTTCTGCACTACTGCAATTTATTGTTTTTTTAAATGCTGTATGTATTCCTAATAAAATTAGCGGTAGATTATCATACCAGTCATTTGCATTGCAAGTCTTAAGTGATGATTTGGGCTGTCTATGGAATCTTTCAATGATTCCGTTTGTTTCAGGATAGTAAGCAGTTGTACGAAGTCTGGTTGCGTTTAGTGTGTTAAGCAATTGTTTAAAAGTAAAGGATTCAAATTGTTGACCGTGGTCTGTAGTTATTATATGTGATCCAAATCGAGAAAAAATAAATGCATTAGTAATTGTTTTAACTTTACTGTTTGTTAGTGGAATCGCTTCAACCCAGCGTGAAAATCGATCCAAGTTAAAAGATAGTTATGTCCTTTAAAATGAGGTAATGAACCAACTAAATCTAAGAGTATGCTTTCAAAATGCTTTGAAGGAATTTGGAATTAATTAAGAGGGGATTTGTTGTGTTTATGTGTATTACTTAATTGGCAAGCTTTGCATGTTTCTGTACAACTTTTTGTCTTTACTCATGTAGGGCCATAGAAATTTGGAAGTTATCAATTTTCCGCTTGCGTTTATTCCTTGATGAGATAGTGAAGATTAATTGTTTGACTTATTCTTTGCTGTGAAAATTAATGGCTTGTCATCATTTAGAATATAAAAATTTTGACCGTCTGCAAAATGTCTAAAATTTTTAACAGCTAAATATAATGCTAATAATTCTCTGCCAAAAGTGCTATATCTTTAATGTGCTTGTGTAAAACAGGTTGAAAAATATGCTAATGGTTTCCATGCCTTATTTTGCAACTGTTGCAAAACTGCCCCAACACCTAAGTTTGATGTATTTACCCTAATATTGGTAGGGATTCCAATCATTGGTACAGCTAACTTAGTTACTGTAGCTATAATAATATATAATATAATTATTTATAAACATGTTTAAAAGTTATAATAATATAAAGGTTTAAATAGTACCGCAATTTGGTATAAAACGATGGTAAAAATTGATTAAGCCTAAAAATTCGCTAAATGTCTGTTGTGTTGGAAGAAATGGAATTTTTTTTGCATCTATTTTTTCTTAGAGTGGCGATATTCCCTGTTTAGATACGTGATGTTCTAAAAAATTGATTTCCGGTTTTCCAAATTCGCATTTTTCTTTATTTATTAGAATTCAGTATTCTTGCTTATAAATAATATTAGTTTGAAATGAGTAATATGTTCTTCAGGTGTGTTGCTAGCTATCAAAAGATCGTCTATGTAAGCATAATAAAATGGTAATCCGCGAGTGACTTCATCTATGAATTTTTGAAATGTTTGTACCGCATTTCATAAACCGAAAAGCATTGTTTTGTATACAAAAAGGCCGAAAGGTGTTGATATTGCTGTTTTTTAATAGAAGTTTACTCCATTGGAATTTGATGGTAAGCTTTTATAAGGTCTATTTTTGAGAGAATTGGCGTGTTTTTTAAGTTAATAGCGAAGTCTAGGATGTGTGCGATGGGATATCTATCAGGTACTGTAATATTATTTAAAGATCGGTAATCTCCACAAGCTCTCCAAGTGTTTGGTATTTTCTTTGGAAGCATATGTTATGGGGACGACCAATTACTTGTTTTTCAATAATCATTTTATCTAATGATAGTATGCGAGGTCGCAAAAAAAAAACTAGTGATTCATTTGTAATTATTCTATAAGTGACATTATGTCTAATTTGACGGCTAGTATTGAATTTTTACGTTAACTCCGGATAGTGTGACAAAATTTGCAGATATAGACAAGAACTGTTGCTAGGAATTGGTACTGCTGTCATGTATAGAACAAATGTCAAAATTAGTGTAAATTGAATTTTGAGATATTAATTTTTTATATGTTGCATCTACGAGAATATTTATTTATTTATTTAAGAATAGACTATCCAATAGGTCAAGCCCAATGACTGGATAGCATTAGAACTCAAAAACAAAAGTTATACACATTAAATAATTGATAATGATTTTCTTAAAGGTTTTAAAGTCCGAACGGAATATGTCGATAGCAGAGAAATTGGTTTGATAAATGTGACACATTCGATGTATTGGCGAATATAATAAAAGGTTAGTACGGGAGAATAATAAATAAAAGTATGCAGTAGATCTGGAGACAGTTCTAGGAATAAGGAAATTAAGAAGGGACAGGCATTTAGGATCATCAATATAGCTATTATAGAGTAGGATAACCCTTCCACCATGAGACATTGACACGCCCCAAAATCACGGTCAGTTCTAAACACATTAAACCAGTCACTACCTAACTCTGCATCGTAAAAGCCACATTTCGGTGAGAGCTATGATGTCGCGGTCTGCAGAAGCGCTGATGGATTAAAGACAGGATAATTTAGACTTCATGCCCTGGATGGATTCGCAGAAACACGTGAGTTGATGCCGTGTAGAATGAGTGCTCGGGTAGTACTGTAATTGTTAATCTGCGCCAACAATATTTGCCTTGAAACGTTTTAATGTTTCCAGATATGTGTGACAATTGCGGTTCCACGCGTCATAAGATACATTGATTTTGGTTTTATGCAGTTCAATAAATTTGATGCCGTTCACACATTTATTTACAGTTGATTGACAGCTTTTGATGTTATGATTACCTGCACATTTCGGACAAGAATAGTTTGTTTTCGTGCACTGCTTGGAAATATGGTGAAAGCCACAGCATTTAAAGCATCTTCTAAGTTCAATTGCATCATAGACTGGACATAAATCAAAGCCTACAAATACTTTTTGGTTCTTAAGAATTTCATTGTAAGTAACTCTGTCGACTTGAAGGAGGGCTTGATGTACATGGCTATTTTTTAGTAGTGCTAATTTCGAGAACCTCGCAACTAAAACCCGGTGCAGAACAAGACTTATTTTGGTGTAAGAGATATTCAGTATGGGTTTCATTGGTGAAGGACTTAGACATTCCCACAACACGAACTCTTGGGTGCAGAACGGGTAGGTGTTTAACCTCATATTTGTCATTAAAATTGGTATTAATAATTTCTCTTAGTCTGTCAGAATGATCAGAGCCTATAATTAGAGCACCATCAGTCACATGTCGCACAAAATTGATAGTGATGTTTGAGGTAATTGGATTAGCACTCTTGAAAAGGTCATCTTTGGTAGTAGTAGCAGATTACAAGGCATCTCTGGGCTTAAGATAGACTGAAAGTTTCGGAGCAGTATTACGAGTAGTGGACGCAAAAGACATTGGAGGAAAATGAACTGAAGACAATGAACTACTGGGTGCTCCCTGGATGATAGAATCAATTTTGTTTTTAATTTCGGTATTTAATTCTGTTAAATTCGCAGCAATTAGTTCGGAGAGACTAGCTTTTATAGAGAATAATTATTTCTCGGAGATCGTGAAACCACCGACGGCATGTACCTTCGCAGCCAATAAGGTTGTCAGTCTTGTTGGCCCTACATTTGGGATTGGCGCACTTATTCTTTGTAATTAAAAATTACATTTAATGGCGGTAAAAATAAACAAACAGAGGTCACTAACACAGTTAATTAGACACGCTCAGGTATGTAACAGTTAGTCAAGGTTTAAAATTGACTTAAGTTAAGATGATAAAAACTGTACCGAAGAAACATATTAAAAGTCAAATAACTAGCTCACAAAGTAGTATTTGGTCAGAAGAATAAAATCAAAACATTCACTGGTAAAAACTACACTTACTTTGAACACTTAAAAAAACGGAGTCATAGAAACGAGCACAAATTAAAATTTAAACATAGAGTAAAAAACATCGACCACGCCCGAACATACATTTATTGCTATGAATATGAAAATTCTTTAGGAAGTCAGCCCCTAATATTGAGTATTTTACGTTGGCTGCAATGAAAGTCTAAATATATGATTTTTTATCCGTGTAATTTGTTGTATTCGTAAATTAATATTAAAGTGCTGTTAATAGCGTGTAAATGTTGTGCCTGATATGTTTTTGCTTTGAGTGTTTTTGAAGAAATAACGCTTACCTCTGCTCCTGTCTTCACAAGAGAACTAAGACCTTAGCGTTTGTCGGTTATAAAAAACAGGGGAGAATGATAGTATTTTATTACAATAAATGTCAAAATTATTAATAATTGTATATACCTTGTTATAGTTTGAAAACTGATGTTCATTCCAAGAGCAGGGTTGTGTACACTTTTTTGCTCTTGTAGAAAAGGTGGTCTGATTACGAGAAATACGGATCACGTTCTTCTTTGGCGGATGTTCTAATGATAAAAGATCTGGAGTTGAGCAGTTCCTTTACATTTTAAAGTTCCTTACGTATATCAGCCAATACAGTTTCTTGTGCTTGTATGTTTGTGCATAAAACTGTTTGCGATTATGTTATTTGTATTAAGGTGTCCGCCATATCAGCTTTTTCATCGATTGTTGATGTTTTTGTGACAGCCAATAATTATTGAATACTAATTGGTAATTTCGATAAATATAATTGTTCCAAAATCTTACTATCTGCTTCATTTTGATTGGTTAGTTGTTTCATGTGTCTCCACAGTTGATATGGTTTTCTGTCACCGAGTTCTGACACATTTAATAATTCTTGAATTTTATGTGTGTCTGAAGGAACTGTTCGTTTAATTAGTGTGTCTTTAACAGTAGAGTAGGGAGTAGTTGTAGGTCGATTGATAAAGAAATCACGAATTTCGCTATCATGTTTAGGTCGTAATGCGGTTATTAGATTAGTGTACTTGCTTATTTCTGATGTTATACGTTGTGTACTGAATATTGCTTCTATTTGCGCAAACCAGAGTTTTGGGTTATCTGACCAATAATTCTGGCAGCTTAATATTGTTCACTTCTGCTGCTCTGCTAACAGAGTATCTTCTGTTGGTGAACTTGCCTCATTTTTTAATATTAAAGACATTTTGGAGCTCTTGCGTTATGTGTTGGTGGCGGTGTTATCGTCGTGGAGGTCTTCGAGGTATTCCTATAACGGGGTCAGCAGTTGTAGCGAGATCAGCCACTTCAAATTTGTAAAAATATTTATTAACTTCAAATTGTATAGCAAACACAATAAAAATAGACAACAAAATTTAGGTTGTTTATTCTATCAAAAACAATATAGAATGATTATTTATATAAAAATTCGTTACCAAGTAAACTTAAACATAAAACTAACAAATGGTTGTGCGGGAGGAGTATACCAGTCAAGTATCTAACTTGTAATGACCTAAGTCATTGTAAATTTTTACAATAACATATTTCACCACACATTTATGTTATGTGCTCCAGATATACTGCTCTCCGGTGAAATGTCCTATGTCGATGAAAGTTTTATGGATCTTAACAGTCATTGCAATCATTTTGTAAACAAAGGTTTGATAAAACCACAAAATAAACTTTTTCCGTTAATTGTGGTCATATATTATTGAAACGTTTTTGTATTTAAAAAATTTATTGAGTGTACTCCAAAGTATTGCTGTTGTTGGGTCCTCCTTGATATTGCCTATATACACACCAGGTTGCGATACGTGCAACATTATCTCAATTGTTATAATAGTTATTGGTTATGGTTATTTATATAAAAATTCGTTACCAAGTAAACTTAAACATAAAACTAACAAATGGTTGTGAGGGAGGAGTATACCAGTCAAGTATCTAACTTGTAATGACCTAAGTCATTGTAAATTTTTACAATAACATATATCACCACACATTTATGTTATGTGCTCCAGATATACTGCTCTCCGGTGAAATGTCCTATGTCGATGAAAGTTTTATGAATCTTAACAGTCATTGCAATCATTTTGTAAACAAAGGTTTGATGAAACCACAAAATAAACTTTTTTCCGGTAATTGTGGTCATATTTTATTGAAACGTTTTTGTATTTAAAAAATTTATTGAGTGTATTCCGAAGTATTGCTGTTGTTGGGTCCTCCTTGATACTGCCTATATACACACCAGGTTGCGATACGTGCAACATTATCTCAATTGTTATAATAGTCGTCAGCCATCTAGAAAGGGTATATATGATCCGTGATCAAACTATTACTTGTTTCTCCATATTTAGTTACTCGCTATAATTCAGCTTTAGAATTAATAATTGCTTCCGACGCTGCACAGTACGGAGTTGGCGCTGTCCTTCCACAGAAGTATCCTGATGGATTTCAGATGATGGTTGAGCATTCATCTGCTAGTTTGAAGCCAGCAGAACGTAATTATTCGTATATCGAAAAAGAAGGATTAGTCATCATTTTTGCCTTTTATAAATGTTATGGGTCGCAAATTTATCTTGTTTACTGATCATAAACTTCTTCCTTATATTGTTAGCAATAACAATAATATTTCCATCACAAAAGCTAACCGCCTACAACATTGGAGCATTTTTCTTTACGAATTTGATTTTAAAATTGAATATCGCTCTGCAAACAGCGTTGGATGCGCAGATGTTCTTTCTCGATTTCTTTCTATAAAAATGAAGCCCGATGATGAAGACATCGCTAAAATCTCCGCAAACTTCGAAATGATGAAATTTGAAGATTGTCATAAGTCACTTGTTCAACTGTCTTTGATTAAATAGATCACATGCAATTACATAGTTCATTATCACATGCTGTTCTTCGTTCTACTTCTGTAAAAATGGACAACGAAGCCAGAATCCGAAATTCCGTGCTCTTTTATGTCGCCGA
The DNA here is from genome assembly GCA_963082715.1 of Harpalus rubripes. Lineage (NCBI taxonomy): Eukaryota > Metazoa > Arthropoda > Insecta > Coleoptera > Carabidae > Harpalus > Harpalus rubripes. Next base: position 35,251,301 of record OY720455.1, on the reverse strand, counting down.
CATGATATTTCCATGAATAATGGACTTTTATTATTTCAAAGTAGAGTAGTTATATCACAAGCATTAAGTAAACTTGTGCTTAAGCAATTACACGACGGATATTTTGGAATTATTCGTACTAAATAATTAGCACGCACAAACGTATATTGGCCTGAAGTAGATGAAAACATCAAGAATTACATAAGTGCTTGTTTTTGTTGTGCACATTCACGGAAAAAGCCTGTGACAATAAAACTTTGCCCTTGGCTTCTCACTACAAGATGTTTTGAACGAGTACACCCACATTTTGCAGAACCGATGGATGGAGTATACTATTTCATTCTTATTGACGCTTTCTCCAAATTGCCTGAAATAGTAGAGCTTTATAAAATAACCACAAACTTAACAAAATAGTACCGCTCTGAAAAATATTTTTCTTGAATTTGGAATGCCAGAAACACTCGTAACTCATATTGGAACACAGTTTAAAATGTTCTGCAATGAACATGGTAGTACACATGTATTTTCACCACATTACCACCCGCAATCAAATGGGCAATTAGAACGATTTGTAGATACATACAAGGGCAAAATTCAATCAATTGCTAAAACAAATTTTTTCACAGCTGTTGCTACTACATTAGAAAAATACGTGGAACGACTCGTCAATTTACGGGATTGTAAAAATGCTAAAAAATATGCGATTTCGAGAAAAAGTTATTTAAAAATATTGTTGCTCTCAACGAGTTATATTACAGGTTCAATTTAATGTACTTATTTCATTTACATCTTGTATATATATATATATATATATATATATATATATATATATATATATATATATATATATATATATATATATATATATATATATATTACATGGTGTACGGATTTCGTAAGCCACCATTAGGATCTTGGAAACTATAAAAGACACGACTTCGGTTAAATAGTATATGCGGTGCGCCTTTGGGGGGCCATCTTAGACGTGCTTTTGTTTTGACAAAAATTATCCTAGATTACAAGAAAATGGCCGAAAACTGAATTTGGTTAATATTTTCATTACTTCTAAACTATCAGAAGAAAAATGTTTCAAATAAGAAAGTAAGAAAATTTAATTGTCTATCTAGTAAAATACGAAAATATTTATTATATCAGCAAATTTTCGAGATGTAACACAAACATACATTTTTTAAATAGAACCCATATTTAATTTTTACTCCAACAAAATACTTATTTTTTGCTCTTTCAATTGGTAAAAGGATTAATGTATTTTAATTGTTTTTACGAGGCAAAATCATACATTTTTCATAATTTTCTATATTTCTTATTTTTTGTCAGTAATTTCATAAGTTCTTTAAAACAGTATTTGATTTTACTTAAATAACTTATTTCATAACTACCCTGTTTTATAATTTAATTTTAACTATATTTTCAAATCACGTCAGTATTTATACCAGTAGTGGAACTACGCCGAATCGATGTTGATATTGACTTTGACAAGTGATAGCGATAGTTTCGTTTCAAGGCAATACAAATTTGGTACTATACCAAATCGTTATAGTCTTTTGGCCGCGTGCCTGGTCGCGAATCTAGGAAACCGGGTTCGATCCCGACTAACACCAAATACTTTCAAACTTTATATGACACAAAATTGACCAATGAGGTGCACTCTCCACGCCAGCAATGAGTGCCCGTGAGGTGACGCCTGGTAAACACCCTCACGGTATAAATATGTCATCATTACCGAAATATGTGTACAAAACAGATTAGCATACACATAAATAGGTAATAAGCCGTGATGATATAATTACTTATTTATTTAAAATCGACATACCGTTCGAGTATCTTCGGAATGTTAGATTATGTTTAATATAAAAGTATATTCCACTATTTAGAAAATGTTTATTTAAGATTGACGAAAACATTTATATATTTTGTATTATGTGATTAATTGAATTGTGTTTTTACATGTATATTTTTAATGATAATAGAATATGTCATAGGCAACTATATCATTTTAATGTAATATCTAACACTCCTCGTTAAAATAATTTTCACATAATAGATCAGTTAAAAATATAAAAATAATATGTAAACAATACGAAAGGAATATAAAATATTGTAACAAAAAAACACTCAAAGGAGTATTAAATTTTTAATTCTAGATTCAAACTGCAAATTGAACATTGGCTAAAACTTTCGTTAAGATATCAGCAATTTGATTATTGGATTGTATGTACTTCAACTTGATGGTTTTGTTATCAATATATTGCCTTATAAAACAGTGACGGACATGTATGTACTTGGTACGGTTACTGCATTGGGGATTTTTAGCAATTTGTATCATGCATTGATTGTCCTGGTAGATGGTGATTGGATCCTTGCAAATGAACCCATAATCGCCGAGTAAGTATTGAAGCCACGCAGTTTCTTTCCTGCTTTGTTCAGGGACAGGTATTATGCTTTTAATAACGAGAGCAACGGACGTTTGTTTCTTCGACGACCAAAATACAGTATTTCCGAACACTTTGATCATACATCCAAATACGGATTTTCTGTCTTCTAAATCGTTAGTCCAGTCAGCATCAGCATAAACTTCTATTTGCGGAACGTCTACATTTCGTTGATATACCAACTTTGCATTTATTTTACCTTTGAGGTAACGTAATATTCGTTTTAAATGTGTCCAATGGGTTTCATTGTAGCTGTTTTTAAATCTACTCATATAGTGTACAGCAAATGCAATATCAGGACGAGATCCAGATGTGATATATAAAAATGATCCGATCAGTTCGCGAGTAGATACAGCGTTACAATTTTCCATCTGGAAGTGCGTAATAGTTTTACGCATAAAGGCGTTGTAACTTAAATACAATTTACTAGTGTTACGTTCATTTTTAACTTTTAAGCCTAGAAATATTTGAACGTCTCCGAGATCGAACATTTCAAAACGTGAATTTAAAGTGGATATTAATTCAAAAAGTGTGGATTTTGACGAAGACGCGATTGTCATATCGTCAACATATAGAATAATATGAATTGTGATAATTTTATCGCGTTAATAATAAAGACATGTGTCATATTCCAAACGATAAAACCCTAGACTTGTGATGTATTCGATGAAGCATTTGTTCTACATAAGAGGTGACTTTTTAAGTCAATAATAGATCTTTCTAGCTTACAAACCAGATCATCTCCACTTTCGTATCCTGGTGGTTGCTTCATGTAAACTTTTGAGTTGCTATTACCATGCAGAAATGCCGTTTTGGCATCTTACTGGCTTGTTTGCATACTTAGATTATTTGCTACTGCAAGAAGCGTCTTAACTTTGCGAGGGGCGAGTAGATGTTTTCGCCGTTTTGTAGTTTTTGCATAGATTCCCTGGCTATAAGACGAGTTATATATTTGTCTGGCTTTCGTTTGTATATCGATTTGCTATCGATAATAATCAAATTTGGTTTTCTTGGTACAAACTTCCAGGCATGGTTTTTTTTTCATAGAGTTTATTTCTTCGTTCATGGCGGCTTTCCACTTATCCTTTTCATCTCCATTCACTGCAGTTTCGTAACTTATTTCTTCTGCTAGTAGAATGTAGTCACCGAGAAAAGGTGGAGTTTTCTTTTCTCTCCTTCTCCCTTCGGAATGTTCTTCTGGAATGCGAATTGGTGATGGTGTATGATTTGAATTATCGGAATCTGTTTCATTTATGGGCATTTCGTCGTTGTCTTCTTTGTGGGTTGAAGTAGTGTTGTTTATGCAAATCTTAATTTCTTGCAATTTTCCAGTTTATTGACTTTCCTCATTAAACATTAGGTTCTCATCAAAAACGACGTCTCTTTCTCTGTGGATATTTTGACCATCCCACAGCGCATATCCTTTCGTAACATATCCTACCATTGCACACTTCATACTTCTTTTATCGAGGTTATGGCGTTTTTCTTAAGGTACCTGTAAATACGCTACGTAGCCGAATGTCCGTAATTTACCGTAGTTTGCTGATCGATCATACCAAATAGTAACCGGAATTTTTTGTTTGACGTAGGTGATCGGTTTTGTACGTAATTACTACACGCTATTGCGTCTGACCATAAATTCTTCGTCAACTGTTTTTGTAATATCATTGAACGTGCTTTAGACAATAACGTACGATTTAGTGTTTCCAAAACACAGTTTTGTTGTGGTGTATACGGAATCGTATATTCGATTTGCGTACCTTTTCCCTTACAAAAATCACGCCACGCGTTTGATATGTATTCTCCGCCATTACCACATCGTATACGTTGAATTGAACGATTAAAATGTGTTACTACCATGGCTACATATTCTTTAAAATATTTTAAGGCTTCTGACGTTTCTCGCAAGAAATACACCGCGGTAAATTTACTGTAGTCATCGATAAAAGTTATGAAGTAACCTCTATTGTCCTATTAGTACGGATCAAGCGGTTCATAAATATCACTAGGTACTAATTCTAATATTTTTGATGTACAGAAATATTTTGTGTTATGAGGTAATTTTTGTTGTTTGCCATATACGTATTCTTCACCTACTTCAGGAAAATCATTAATATTGAAATTCTTGTTCTCAATTAAACCGGATGAAAATAGTTTACCAAGATCTAATTTATTTAAATGGCCTAGCCGACGATGCAATACTACGCAAAATTTAATTTTCTGTTTTTGTACGTTATTTGCGTTTACTATGTTGTTTGTACCTATATTATGCGCACTTAAGACAGTATCATAATTTGATTTTGTATTTGAACACCGATATCATCGAAATCTACACGAAAACCGGATTTACAAATTTTACGTACTGAAAGCAAGTTACAAACAATATCAGGAACGAAATAAACATTTTAAATTTTACACGGAATGTTCTTATTACTTACTGCGTCAATGATACCTACTGTTGTATGATCAATTCTTGTCCTGCCTTTGCTACACCTATTTTAACAGGACTATCTAATGTAACTACTAGACTGAAATAGTGTTTGTCATTAACAATGTGATTTGATAAGCCGGAATCGACGATCCAGGTTAAATTTTTGATTGTAATTTTACATGCGTTTGCTTCTACGTGATTGGCCCTAGCCAAGAACGTTATCGTCTTATCAGTTGTACCGTCTTCTATTGAGTCTGTTTCCGCTAAATTTGATGAACGTTTTTTAGCATTCTTCGCACAGTATCAATCTTTCACCGTATGGCCTTTTCTGCACAGTGATTATATCGTTTTACATTATAATGTTGCGTTGGCTTATTACTGCTTTGTTCTGGAGCTGCGGAGGTGGTTCTATTTAAACGGTATGAATTCTCAACATTTCTAAATGATGTTCTATATTTGAATATGTCAAATGAGCTCCTTCCTGTCATTTTCGCAATTTATATTGGTTTGCGGTACTACTCCGTTATAGTCTTCAGGTAGTATTATTAGCAAGTATAAAACTTCGTCTGTTTCATCGAACTTAGCACTAGACGATTTTAGTTTGTTCACAAGCGTCTCGTATGTACGGTTATGTTCTTCCAAACCATCCTTATCTATATACGGTAAGGTTAAAAGTTTCCCTGGCAGATATATCTGGGCAATCAAACTCTGTCGTTTATACGTATTATGTAACGTTTCTCATATATCTTTTGCAAAGTTGTTACTTTGTATACTAGCTAAATGAGAGTCTGCTATATTTTGGATGATAAGCGATTTAGCTTTAGCTTATTCCATTGCTGGTTAGATCTTTTTCTTCTGGCACTTCATCTATCACAGTTTTGTTGACACCGTGTTCTTCCAACAGTGTTAGTACTTGGAGCTTTCAATTAGCAAATTTTGAGCCATCGAATGGTTTTGTACCGTTGTTTGATGTAATACTAATTATTTTTAATGATTTTTGTTTACCTGCTGAAGATCAGTCGGAACTACACTGTAAAATACAGAACTACAAGTATAATCTTTTAACTGAGTCTCCTGGGCCCAGAACCTTTGTTAGATTATATTTAAAATAAAATTATATTCCTCTGTTTAGAAAATATTTATTTAAGGTTGACGAAAACTTACACATTTATATGTTTTATATTATGTCATTGATTGACTCGTGTTTTTACATGGATAGCTATGTTTTTAATGATAATAATAGAATATGTCATAGACGACTACATCATTTTAACGTAACATCTAACACGGAAAATATTTTAAATATACACATCATTCTAACAAAATCGGTGTGTATGTTGATTCGCACGTGCGCAGAAATGAAGTGACAGTTAATTAACTGCCATAGAATCTATAAATTAGAAAATTTATACTTACTGTACCTAGGTAAAATTCTACCAGCTAATATTTTATTAATTTGTAGAGGTTGTCAGAGAAAGGCAGCGAAGTTTAAAGGAATTTATTAAAATTAGAAGCGAAATGCGAAAACAGCAATCCATTTGTTCTTGATAAAGTGCTTTTTGAATATTTATTCCGTGTTATTAAAAACTTTGTGTTAAATTTTATCAATGAACTAATTCTCCATATGACTTTTAACAATAATCTAAAATTGATACTACACAAAGCGCAAATTTACACTGCTCTTTCATTTTATGCAACAAAAAGTATATACATCGATAAATCAACAGTGTTTTAAACAGCATCAGAGATGTTAGTTTCATTATATACAGGCAGTACAGACATGAATAAAAAACTAGAATTAATTTTTATTTATGAAAAAATATTTTTTTTTCTGAATTCATCGGTATGACAAATATTTTATCTTTAACTACTGTCCAGTGCCGCGGGTGTACCGTGATTTGTTTTTGGTCCATCTAATAAATAATAATTTTAATAAATTATTTAATTTCGAAACTTAACTTATAAACGCAACTGTGAGGTTAGGAATCTTCTTTTTAAAGTTAAGGAAGAAAAAAATTCTCACTTCGTGTCAATATTTTAGTAATGTAGCAATATTTGTGAATGTAAACACTATTTAACTTAATTTTGAAAAGATTTACAATAATTGCTACAAGTGAAAACCCCATAAGTTTGTATTATATCTCAAAAATTTATCGATAGAAAAGTTATTTTCGTGTGCCATTGGATAAAAAATAAACTTTTTTATTTGAAACATTTTTTTCAATTACTGATAGTTTGGAAGCAATTTCAAAATGAAAATATCAAGCACATTGTCACTACTTGTCCCATTTAACAGAAGTCGTATCTCTTATAGTTTCCAAGATCCCAATGGTGGCCTTTAAAATCCTGACATCTGTATATATAGGCTGATTTTTTCAAGGTGTACATAGGAGGTGAACATAAGATATCAGTTTTTTGCAAACCGTTGCCCCCGTTTTAACTTATGGCAATGGTTGTGTAGGAAATACAAAGGTAAAAATTTGCCCATCCGAAAATGCCAAATTCATGGAAATTATCCTATATTTTAGGCCCATAATTTAGTTTTAAATATTTTTTATTTTCGTATTAATAGTAACAGCTCTGCCAAATTTTAACAAAAAGATAAATGCTTGACATTTTATCTGTGAGAATAGGTAAATGTCTCTTGATAATGTCAATTAGAAATTTTACCACAACTATTACTCTAAGTTAAATCCAGTGGCAACGGTTTGCAAAAAACTGATTTCCGATGTTAATCTCCTATACCTTTTATAAATTTTCACATGGTCAAACAGTTCCAAAAATCCCTTAAAAATTCATTAGCACCTAACGAATGTATGTTTTCTGTTGATAAATACTGCAAATATTTTGAATTTTATGGGTTAGCGTAGGGTGGCTAAATGCGATTTTAACGACGCGATTTCTAATACCTAGTATTGAAACCTAAATAATTTCTATTATACAAATTGTATAAAAACAACCACCTCTGTGACCACACTCTGTAACAACTTGGAGTTTTCGATGAGGTGCACCTGGACAGCGTTTCCTACAGTTCAGATATATTCTAATTATCAAGATTTACTCAAGCTTTGTCTGTAACTAAAATTAATTATGTTACTTCGGAATATCTCCATTCAAATAATATACTTTCACTTTTTCACTGATAATTGGTATACAGAATTCCCTATAGAGTTCATAAACTTTAATAATTTTAAAAATATTTCTTACAAAATCAAAAGGTGAAGGAGTAAGGATCTGATCAAGTAGCACTTTAAATACGAAAACGATTAATCTACAATGTTACTGTGTTGAAAAACAATTTGAAACATGCGGTGCTTACTGGACATTAGCTTCCAATCCAAAAACCACTATTATAATGAGTGTCAGGTCGAGAATCTGGGGAACCGGGTTCGATCCCGACCGACGCCAAATATTTCCAATTTTAAATGGCACAAAATTGACCCCTGTGGTGCACTCTCCACGCCAGCAATGAGTGCCCGTGAGGTGACGCCTGGTAAGCGCCCGCACGGTGCAAATATATCATCTTTACCGATATCTGCGTACAAAGCAGATTGGCACACCCAGCAATGGGTAATAAGCCGTGATGATATATTTATTTATTTATTTATTTAAAGATCACCAGCCTCAACCTGAAATATTTTCTTTGAAAAATTATAGCAAGTTATAGAACTTTTGTACAAACCCAATGTTAAATTTATTCTAACAGGGGATTTTAATATCGATCTTATTAGAGATTCGGCTGATTTTAACAAACTGTTTAATATTTTATCCATTGTTAAACCAATTAAGATAACAATTTGCAAAAATCATAAACTAGAGGTAAACAAAGCAGTTCGGCAATCTAATAATAAAATAAGGGAATTATATCAGATGCAACGAAAATTTCCGGAACTAATTACTCTATATAAACATGCAAGAGCTGAACATTCTCTTCTGGTTGCTAACACCAGAAAATTTCGTTTGATTAAATATTGTTGTTTGTCTAAAATTTTGATGTCATTGTAATGTAGCAGAGTGTCTTTCCTGTATTGTTCGATAATAGGTTTTGCCTTTGGTTTATGTCATGTGTCACTTTTTTGGAAAGATATCCTGTCTTTTAGTAGTCGGGATGTTTTTTAGATTAATTGTAGTAGTTTATGGTCTATACAGGGAATACTATATACCACATATGAATGATCCCTGTACCAAATTTTAAACAATCACATGTAAAGTAGATAAAAAATCAGCATTTTGAATAATTTGTTTTTATACATTTCTTCAAGCAACATTGTATTCATTGAATGTCAAAAAAACATTTGATTAATAATGCAAACAATACTTATATACCTTGCTATAGTAAAACAACCACGAGTGAGTTAGATAAGTACTCAAAGGATTTCATTATTGAACAGATGCATAGTTGGAATCAAATCTGTGAACTTTATCTCAAACAAGTTAAACTTCATTAAATCACTCAGGCGAAGCGCTTGCTCCCAGTTCTGTTTTATATATGCATTATAGATAAACATACTCGTACGTACATATATTAAATAATGAAGATTTGCTTGAATATGGCCAATTTTACTTAAAACCCTATTTGAAATTATGATACGAGAGAAAATTTTGATATAGGTATGAAAAAACTTAATATGCAAATTATAAATATTTTATTTACATTGTCAAGACGTGACGATGACCATTTTAATGTTCAAAACCCTTTGTGACTAAATCTGTAAGTGTAAAGTAGGTAACGGTACATTTACAAACAAATTTGAATCCAGCACAATTTCATGCTGGTTTAAAAATGTAAACTAAGCAGAGGCAATTTCATGTAGCCATTTACAATGATAATAATTATGACCCGGCACATTTCGGGTTCAAATTGCACGTCTGCTTAAAATAACATTCACAATCAAATTTAAACCCAGCACAATTCCATGCTGACATAAAATAAGTAAAGGCAAAGGCATTTCTATGTAGCTATTTACACCGAAAACTTTCATTTCAACTATATACTCCAATAGATATAATTAGTGTTTACAAGGTCCGTCCTGCAGTCCTGCTCTATGTTTGTTAGCCAGTTTAAAGTAATGGAAGCTTTTCTTCAAATTTGTCGAACTCGCAAACAAAAGTTCAAAACTCAAACATTTCGATACGAGTTTCGATCGCTCCAAAGTTGCAACTAAAATGGTAACAGTTAAAGCATCATCCACTCTTTGTATAACTGAGATAAATTTATTGAAAGCGGTTTTTAATATTCAAATAGATACTTAATATGAAAATGCGGGCCTTCAAAGTTTCTTAAATGAAAGCAATGAAAGTATTGCGAAACTCTCTACTTTATCAAATTTACGCGTTCAAATAATTATACGTTAAAGATGGTTACATAATTTATAGAATTAATACAAGTTTTAAGAATTGTAACACAAAACAGTATTTATGAATCTTTTCTATAATTTCGAAAAATAAGGTAGAGAAAATATATTTTAATATTTCTGTTTCGGGTTTATATGAATATCAAGCAAAAATAATAAAATAAAGGGTCAGTGGCGTACGCAGAATTTTCTTAAAAGGGGAGTCTAAAAATTATAACAGCTAGAAGGACTTATATTCTTTATTATAAGTATCGCAATATTATTTACTACAAAATCAAAGCGTTGCGGCTGCTTGGGTGGTATGTCAATAATTTCATTTGTAGATATACTAATATCAAAATCTATGTGAATATTTAGCATTGCTAGACCATTAATCCGTTGTTCAGAAATAGAGTTTAGCAAATAAGTCTTGACTCTCTAAGGTAGAAAATGACCGATCTTACAGAAAGTGTAATACATATTTTATAATTTAGCTGTGTTGTCAAAATGTAAATTAATACCATTAAAATAAAAGTATCTTCAAGAAAGGGGGAGGGGAGTTTCCGCACTCCCCGGACACCTCCCTTGCGTACGCCACTGCAATGCTTGCAACTCAACGTTTACAACAACTTATATAATATAATAGTAGTAATAATAGAAGTTTTTATATAACATTTGGGATTTAAATATTGTTTTTCGAACGGTAGATCCGACTTTAAAAAGGTTTGTTACCTTCTATTAAATTAAATTAAATTTGAAAAGATCTATTTGCATCTGAAAATTTCTTGAATAAATTTAAATAAATTCAAAATTAAGAAATATAATAGGTATAGTATCTACATGAAATGTAATATAAAATATTTAAATTTTTAAAATTATGACAAAAAGTTAAATTATGAATCAAATTTCAAAATCTGAACTACAGTGAATTTCAAATCAGAAGTTGCATTTTTATCATATTTCAAAACATCTCATAACTTCATTTTTAGTTCAGTTATTCTGACTAATTGATATCGATCAATTGCTGATTACAGATATCCCTTCCAAATCTTGAATTTTCAATCTTTTCTCTGGGCATCTACTACGAATCATTAGATGAAAGTAACGCGCAGCACAGTTGTTTTTATCTATGTACAGAGTGTTAATTAAAAAGCGCGATATAGGCGTTTAACATGGAAAATCAGTTTTTCTTTCGCAAAACTTCCCATATAATTTTATACAAAAATGTTTTAAATAAATGTTACAGAGAATTAAATTCTATACCCAAATCAATGATCAGATTTTATTTTACATATTTAATAAAATGTAAAATCCAAATTGAATTTTTTTAAATAATGCTCATTTGTAGTGATAGTCACGAAATTTAAACAAAATATTTTTAACGACTTAGGTGCAGAATATAATCTGTAATTTTTATTTGAAAATCATATTTCTGATAGTTCAAACGATATGCATTTCTTTGTAATTTTATGAGGGATCGCGTTCAGGTTTCACGCGAGCTGTTTTTTTTTTTAGTAAAAACCGACACACCTAGATAACTCCGAGTTGCAGCAAAGGTCACTATAAGCTTCTCTGCATATAACGAGGGCGCCAACAGAGGGCACTAGAAATATCTATGTAATATTTGTAAAATTGTAATTTTCGTAATTTTGTTTAAATTCCATGGCTATTATAAGTTTTACAGTTAGTGCTTTATGTATAGAATTTAATTCCCTACACATTTATTTTGAAATATTTTTATCTACAATTAAATGTGAAGTTTTGTGCAAGGAAAAACTGGTTTCCCATGATAAACGCCCATGACCGGCCTTTTAAAGAGCAGATTTTGATATGTTTAAAATTCTAGAGGGTTTTCATGTGAGCTAAAGTTGTTAAAATTAGCAAATCGTTCATCGGAGATGTACTAAATACATAATAATATTACACGTATTTATTACTTAGTCTAATAGGTTTTACTATTTATAACAGTTTACATTCGCCGTGGCATCGAAAGAAGTAAATAATGGATATATTTTTAACGGGACACTTAGCGGCAAAGATTAGCGTAGATGGCATCATAGGACATTCTTCTAAGTACGTATTACAATGTACTTTTGCAAATATACACAGATATAACTGTGTGTAACCGTGACTTTTCATGGTTGTGACACATTATATAAACATAAAATATAGAATAATATACAATAGGTGCAATAAAACAAACTTTTTCAACAAATACGTGGCCTAAATTTATTATTTTTATTTTAATTAATAGTTATGTTTGACGTTTTAAAGTCTTTTGAAGTTTAAAGCAACTAGCCCAGTATCGAACTTATCGGGAAAAATATTGTGCTAAGGTTCTCATTGTGAACGGTTTCCTCTATTCTTTATATTATTTCATCCACCACTATGATCCTTTTAAAGATATAATAACGCGGTTTGAAAATTTGAATTCTGCATTAATTTCTCTTTCATACCGTGTATTACACGATCTGTGGTGTGACGAATACAAATTCAACTAAATAACTGAATATGGAATATTCTGCCAAATTTTAACCGAATTCGGCTTTCCCGAATTGTATGGTATAACTAGCGAATGAAAGTCGACGTTTAGATTATTTAATAGATGTGGTTTCTTTTGAAAATATTTCCCTATATTTGATTTGAAAGGAAACTGACCCTTATGTATTCCGTTACAGAAGATTTGAATTGTAATCAATACCAAAAGCAATTTAAAACGACCTTAGCAACAGGATTCAGGGATGTATTTAAAAAATTTAATACCGCAAATTCTAGTTCGTTCGTCTCAGGTGTAAGCAACCCTTGAGTCGGAATTATAATTACTGCTAGAAAAAATTAAAAATAATCCTATTTTATATAATTGCCAAACTAAATTTATAGATGAAAATATTTTGTTATAAACAACATAAACGAAAATTGTTTAAAATATTTTAAACGCACACCTGTTTTGATATTTAGTTACCCTAGTCGGCCATCTATTTTCAGCCAGACATAGTAATGTATTTCTGTGCTTTCCTAGTCCAGTATTTAAATGGGTTTATGCAAAAATTTCATACTTTAATATTTCGTACAAATCTTTTCTTCTCTATCTATAAAATAATTTAAACGTCAACTTTCATTCGCCAGTCATACCATACACTCTTCAAAGATTTTGAATGCGTACCACTAATCACGTATAGTGCTGGTTTTCGCTTTATTAAAAGTAAATATTTTCTTGGTTCTCGAGAGAACAAAGGAATAATTTTAACGTGTTTGTAGACAGTAAGACCGGGTAGGTTCTTTGATCCCGTGGAAATTTTAAATGAAGCTTTGAACAACTATCAGGGCAAATGGTGTCTGCAGCACTATTTCCAACCCAGATATATTATATATTAACCTAATTTTATATTATATTATATATATATATATATATATATATATATATATATATATATATATATATATATATATATATATATATATATATATATATATATATATATTATATCTTCCTTACAGGTGAGAAAATATTTATTTTTTATTTTTATTACTAGAGAGTAGTATGTTTTTAAGTTTTGTAGCGGGTCCAAAACCGCAAAGCTGTAAAATATTTTTATTGTTTTATTTTATAACACGGAAGTAGAAAGCAAAGTACAAGAATGACTTCCATCTATGTTTAAGTTACAAGGGAATACTTTCAACACATGTTTCGTGTGTCTAACTTTACCATATTTTCGGTATGACTTCGTTTAAAACATTTTATATCATACTGGTTTATAGAACATTTTATGCCATTCTAGTTTGTTCTATAATTTTAAAATGAAATTATAAAGTTCTAGGACTTTAAAATTGTACTTTCCTACTGAATCCTTCATTGATCTTTACCTCAGCAGCTTCTGCTAAAAAACCGCGAGGAATGTATTTTTCATCTATTATAGCGAATAAGAATGTAAACGAAACCAGCAATATTCGAATGAATCTATTAATCTGATACTTCATTTTTTAAATTATTTATCATAGAAAAACTTGTGTTCCTAGTTGTTCCGAATAGTTGGGACTTAGCCTACTTATAAAAGCTCATACTGCTATGAAATGCTAGAAATTTCTTTTAATAATTTAACAACTTTAGAAATCAATATGAAATAAAACTATCTATGTATCTCAGACGAAAATTGTCTTTAAGATACTCGTAAGTAATTACGGCTTCGACCGTAAACAAAATGCTTATACTTATACCTTAAAGATTCACTTTTCGTCCTAGTTACATAAAATACTATTACATTGCATATTCATAATTTTTTTTTTTATTAAGGTAATATTAATAAAAATAATTTTCTCTTCTTTTGTACGCTCTTACTGTATAAATTATGCTCTCATTGGTTCTTATCCTTGTATGTACTTCTATATGGGATCACTGAAATTCAAACAAACGCGATTCGGTTCCGATTAAATTTGGTCTTACTATCGCCGGTTTAGCTATGACTGGCGTAATTTTATAACATCAAAATAATATGTAGATATTCAAATGGTTTTTTACCAGGGACCATATATTGGAGCTAGTTTAAACCCTGCTTGAAGTTTTGGACCTGCTTTGATCAACAATGACTGGAGCGGACATTGGGTAAGAAAATTAGTTTTCATTTTGATTGAACTCAAAATTCCACAAAATGTAATACCAACTAACAACAATATGAATACGAGTGGTAGAATCCCACGTTACAAAAGATTCAACACACACACACGCACACGCATACGCACACGCACAAACATACACACACACACACACACACATCGGTCATCAGCTTTACATATAGTCAAAAAGAAACCTACTGACACATGACATCCTTGTGGAGTTTATCAAACATTTACACAGCATGACTAATTCCGATCGATGCCCTATTCCTCACATTCAAGATTTCGCGGTGAATTTAGAAAATGCAAATATTATTTCTAAAATTGACTTAGTTAAGTCGTACCATCAAATTCCTTTGGAAGCATCTTTGATACCCAAAACAGCTATTTCAGCATCTTTCGGACTTTTCGAATATACACACATATCTTTCAATTTTCGTAGTGCTGCACAAACATTTCAACGATTTATCGACGAAGTAAAACGTGGTCTAAATTTCTATTTTGTATACATTGACGACATACTCATTGCAAATGACATTAGAAGAACACGACGAACATTTAAAAATTCTCTTCAACAGACTCCAACTATACGGTGTTAATATCAAACCAAACAAATTTCATTTTGGCAAAGCAGAAATTGAATATCTTAGACATCACATAGACAGAAATGGAATCACACCTTTACCAGGTAAAATTTAAACATTTCAAACTTTTCCAATACCTACAACTCAAAAACAATTACTCGAATTCCTTGGCCGTACAAATTTCTACAACAGAATTATTCCACAATGTGTCACAATTCTTCAACCTCTCATCAAATGAATTGACCACAAATGTCCAAACACAAAAAAACTGACACTTAATATTAAAGAATTGACAGCTTTCAAAAACATTAAAATTGCATTAATAAACGTCACCACATTATCTACACCTAAATGAAATTCTGCTGCTAGCATTATAGTTAAAGCATCTTGCAAAAGCGCGAGGGCAGTTTTACAAGAATTAGAAAATAATGTTTGGAAACTTTTAGCGTTCTTTCCAACGTGTTTCAACGAAACTGAAAAGAAATACAGTACATTCGGAAGGGAATTATAAGCAATTTATTTAGCCATCAAAAAATTATGTTACTTCATTGAAGGGCAAGAATTTTTCATTCTAACTTATCATTAACCACTAACATACACTTTTAACAAAAACTCATCGAATTTTCTCCTAGAGAACTTAGATTACATTGCTCAATTCACATCTGACATAAGACATGTTTTCGGTAAAAACATTAACGCAGCAGACGTACTTTCAAGAATAGATATCAACTTAATCACAAACAAACCTTATACCTCCCATGATGAACTGGCGAAATGCCAATAATTCGATCCTGAATTACGGTCATTATTACATAACTACAATTATATATCTACTAAAATTCTTTGACCATATGTATCACCGAAATTTCGCCGATCATTATTTAACCAATTGCACTTTATCACATCCCGGGATTAATGCTAGACGAAAACTTATTAGGCCAAAAATGCACACATATAAAAAATTGGACACAAACATGCAAAAGATGTCATATCTGTAAAATCGTTAGACACATAAAAGCACCACTTCAAAAATTCCAAATTTCTACAGCACGTTTTGGCATTACGAGTATACACATAGATTTAGTTGGCCCATTAACAATTTCCAAAGACTATCGCTATATACTTACATGTATCACCAGATTTACACGATGGCCGGAAGCCATCTCCATACTAGACATTAAAATAGAAACCTTCGCGAAAGCATTTATATCAGGATTGATTTCCAGATTTGGAATACCTTCAGTAATTAAAACAGATCGTAGAGCACAGTTTGAATAATCATTTTTCAACCAGTTACTTTCACTCATTAACTCCACAAGATTACGTACGACATCTTATCCGAAAACTAACTGCATAATTGAACAATTCCATAGGCAACTTAAAACAGCATTAAAAGCCTGCGACCATCCGGATGAGTGGCATTATAACTTACCTTTCGTGCTGTTAGGAATTAGAACTGCTTTTAAAGAATCCTTGCAATGTAGCTGCGCGGATCTCGTTTACGGAGCAAAATTAGGATTATCCGAAGAATTTCCTAAATCCAATTCTACCGAAATCATCGACAACGTAAACTTACCTCTATATTTGAGAAAATTAAAGAAACACATGTCTCAATTGATAGCAGTAGCTCCTAAAGAAAGCACGTATAACAAACATTAGTATACAAATCCAAATCTTTACCGCACTAACTTCGGTTTCATATGCACAGTGTCTATCAAAACTCCACTACAACCACCTTACACTGGCCTATCCGACAATTGTCGCTAGATCCAATATTTTACTATTCTAAAGGACAACACACATAAAAACATATTGCCAGACGGACTTAAACCCGCTTTCCTACATCATCAAACATCAGAACAAAAACACACACACCTTAACTGCACGCGTCATCAAAGAACTGGAAACAGAAGATTAAGAAAACACACATACATACATAATCCAGGTCCTCTTGTACCCTAGGGTGTCGAGGTTTCATTTTTCGAGTCTTTGGTTCTTTCTTCGTATACAAATTTCCGCCATTTTTTCCTATCCTTCGCCATTGCTTTCGCCGAGTCCCAGTTTTCTCCTGCATCAGCTAATATCTTCTTTAGCGAACTATTCCAGGTGGGTCGTGGTCTTCCTCTTCCGTTTTTCCCTACTGGTCTTGTTTACCAAATTATTTTGACTTGTCTGTTATCGTTTATCCTTATTAAATGTCCGAACCAACTCAGTTTCTTTTCTTCCATAGTTGTTTTACTTGTTTAACCCCTGCTAGCTTCCTGATATCCTCATTTCTTCTCTTTTCCATTATATTATTTCTTAGTGTTTTTCTTAAGTACCTCATTTCTACTGCTTGGAGTCTTTTATATTGTTTTTCAGTGAGCACCCAGCTTTCACTACTGTATAGAAGTACAGGTAGATATATTGATTTAAATACTAAGATCTTAGTTTTAGTTGTTATTTCTTTATGGCTTAGAAACTTATTTTGGAGGGCATAGTATATTCTATTAGCCGCTTGTATTCTGTTATTTAATTCGTCATGAGTTGTTCCTTTGCTGTTCATTGTGCTGCCTAGATATTTAAATGAGTTGACTTGTGAAGCTTTGTTACTGATTACCATGCTTTTCGATTTATCTAGATTGATAACTAAGTTATGCGTGACAAGTGCTTCATGCCAGATTTTCAAGTTCTTTGTTAAGTTCTTCTCGGAGTTTGCAAAAAGTATTATATCATCGGCAAAAGCGCAAGTTTGTAGATGGATTGGCTGTATATTTCTGTAACCTACAACGAATTTTGACATTTTTGATTCACATTCCTTGATGACTACATCTAGAGCACATATGAACAGTAATGGGCTTAAAACGCTTCCTTGCCTCACTCCATCTTTGTTCGTAAAAGCTTTTGATAATCTATTCGATGTACGGACTTTGTTGTTTGTTGCCGTATAGATGATTTTTATTGCTTCAATTAGCTCCTCTTCTATGTTTTTGCTTCTGAGGCTCTCCCATATTTTATTTCTGTTAATAGTGTCAAAGGCTTTTTTCATATCTATGAAGCAAACAAATATTTCTTCGTTTTTCGATAGCTTTTTTTCTATTACCTGGTTTAAGGTGAAAATATGATCTTGTACAATATGTTCGGGTCTAAAACCGCTTTGTGAATTAGATAGTTGGTGTTCTATTCTTATCCTCAATTTCTTTTCTAAGATAGTCTCAAATAGTTTTAGTGCGGTACATAATAAAGTGATTCCTCTATAGTTTGAACAGTTCTTGGAGTCTCCATCTAATATTTTAAGAAAACAAGTTTGTATAATTATATTATTTTGTTTGTAAAATGTTTATTTTCTTGTTTTCTGGCGGGGGAGTAATATAACGTAAATCCAGATAACCCGTGAACAAGATATATTTAATAGCTTTGGGGATTGTTAAACTTACTTAACGACAAAAAAGAAAATTAACATTCGGTAATATTTTGACACTCAAAGTGTAAGCATTAATAAATATTAATAAATAATTTATATGTATTTTCTACAGTATCACAATTTAAACCTATTTTATGTGGCTCACCAAAATTGCATAAAGAAAACTTCCAATTAGGCCAGTAGTATCATGTGATAATGCACCCACTTATAAACTATGTAAATTTTTAAACAACTTAAATCCAGAATTACTAGACTTCAACCCTAAACATAGTATTAAAAATACTAAATCTCTCCAAATGCCAATCTATGTCTTTTGAGGTTAAAAGTTACTTCTGTTCCAATCTCCGAACATCTGGACATAATTAAAAAACAGTGTGACCCAACTATAATATCTGAAGTTCTGGAATTACAAACTACTCGAACTTTGTTTACATCAAAACTATTTTTGCTTTAATGAGTATATATATATATATATATATATATATATATATATATATATATATATATATACTTTTAACATCTGTTTTGTAAGTCAGTTCATACATTCTTATGATGGCGTAACTGCCAAAATTACGTAATAAAGGAATTTTGTTAAATTGTGAAACAATAGCTAGTGTTTTTATTTGTTTGTATATTTATTTATTTATTTATTCATAAAGGGTTATACAAATATTGTGATACAAAAAAAAAATACGAAAATATCTTGAAAATACAGAATTACAAACAGTAAACATAACAAAAAAGTTACTATGCTGGGAACGTTTGGAGGAATATAGAGAATTCAGCTGTCTTTAATAACATTAAATGTCTTGAAAATAGCGTCCACTACATTTCACATACCGTTGAGTTGAAAATTTTACATTCAAATAACTGACTGGCAAATTTTTTGGGTGAAACTGGTTATTAATGTAAATTTGAAAATGCGCAGATTTAAAAAGTATGCAAAACGAGGTAGAGCTATCAATATTGCTGTCTTTCTTTGCTCATCATGCCCAACACTTATTGTCAGAATACGAGCATTAGACTATTGCTAGTACACTTATGCCCAGTTGCGTCACTAATATTTAAAATTTAAACTTAATTTAATTAGTTAGTGAAATCAATTTTACACTGTATTAATAAAAATATTCAATCGGAATTAACATTAATTTATTGGGTAAACTATTTAAGACCATGTTTAAGTTTCAAGTGTTAGTTGCCCAAGCGGACAATTTATTTATTATATTAGTATAATATTATAATCTTTTCTAAATATGAATTACATATATTATAAACGACGTTGCTAGTTTACCCAAAATCTGGACATCCAGACTACCTAATCTAAGTTGTGTGCGTTTGTATATTGAAAATAAGTATTATTTTGTACTAAGTCGTACTGATGGCATACGAGCCCAAACTCATATTAGTTCGGCAGGTTGTTGTTTTTCATTGTGCCGTACCGGGTCTCGGCAGAAGCTAAATTATCACCAGTTGTTTGGTTTACAGTTTTTTAAAGTTCTAAGACTATATTTAAGTAGGAGAAAGAAGTAAGTAGAAATTTCTAACCAATTGTGTAGATTTTATAATTTGTTGACTATGTAAACAGGCCGAATTATTATGAGTTTGGGCTCGCATTCCCAGTACATTTTGTAAAATTTATTGTAATTCAAACTGTTAAGATTTTAAAATTAGTACGCCTGTATTGCTAATTAAATTTTTTATATTGTTACACTTTATAAATAGGCTGGATGTGTATAGATATGCCATCTATCTGTTTTCTGTTTCTGTGTTTGTAAATAAAGTTCTTTTAAATATATTTGTATTCTAAATATGTGTTCTTATTTTCAACTGAACACAAACGAGCATACCTATTATGCCTATTTTTCAGGTTCCTAGATAGATATATACAGAATTAAATGTTTGTTGGAAAATTAATTACACTATCCCTAAAATGAAAGTATATATATATATATATATATATATATATATATATATATATATATATATATATATATATTTCATTTATTAAATTAAAAGTTGTTTCTTTTCCTTGATGGTACATTTTAAAATATACTTATTTAAATTCTGTTGACTTTTACCAGAGATAAGTAATTATAGAAATTATAAAATAAAAATATAACAAATATAATAAATAACTTCTAATCGATTTCGGTGTTATTCACCATCTTCAGAGAAAATACATAAAAAATTATAAATGTAAACATAAATATTTGACATAAATAACAAATGATAAAATACAACATATATAATACAAAATACAAAGTAGGTAAAAATTATTTAAATTCATAATTATAATAATTAATTTTTAAAATGCTAAATTGAATACAATAAAATATAATAATTTATAATTGAAAATATATATAAAATTAAAATATAATATTTAATAAAATATGTAATAAATAAATACTATAATTTTGAAAAAAATTGTAGTACATCACTCATAATTTTGGATTTAAATAAATCTAATTGTTTATTCATAACTGGTAAACCTTTAGAAACTAAATAATGTATTTCATATGCCTCTAGCCATGTCATTTGAAAACCTTTTGATAATAAATGTAAAATTTTAAATTATTTATATCGAAATTATGATTTAAACTGTTTATATAATATACTACATTCAAATCCATTTTATTTAGTCTCCATGAACGAAGATGTTCTTCAAACCTCAATCCAAAAGAACGACCAGTTTGACCTATGTAACAATAATTACAATCCTTGCATGTAATTTTATAAACACTTGTATTTTTAATTTTCTCATTATTTTTGAATTTATTATTTAATAGTAAATTTTTTAAATTGTAATTATTATAAAATGCTGCTCTAATATTATACTTTTTAATTTCATTGTTTATTTTTAAACTTGGCTTGCCAATAAAATTTATTTTCTTGTATAAAATTTTTGATGTATCATTTGGTTTATTGTATATCAATTTTGATAGAATAAAATTGGATTTATTAAGTTTTTTATTAATTAGTTGAGCTATCAGACCCATAGAATAACCATTATTTGATGCTATATATTTTATTGTTTTTATTTCATTTTTAAAATTTTCTATATTCAATGGAATTGACATTACACGGTTAATCAAACTGTGAAAAGCAGCAAGTTTTATATTCATAGGATGAAAAGAAGAATATGGTAGGGTCAAGTAGGGTAAATGTAAACGGTTTTTGCATTTTGCAATTTGAAATTAAATATCTTTTGTTTAAAGAGAAATTGTTGACAACTCTAACAATACCCATACCGTTTGAACTGTGTCAAGTATTTTCCCCAAATTTTAGCTCCATATCAGTTATTATCTAACTTTCAAGGGCTGTTTACAATTACCCTAACGAAAAATTAGGCTGTGTCAAACATAGGGGTAAATGGAAACACGCCATTCGCTATCCTATAGGTCTAGTAGTGAAGTTTGTTGGGGAAAATGTAAACAACTATGCACGTGAATATTTTGAAGGCATGAAACTTAATTTATCTATATGTTTACAATTACCCCCTATATACAATTATGTATTTATATAAAAACTGCAAGTTAACAGAACATTAATGAAGCAGTGAAAAAAATTAATACTTAAGGCTTTATTCAAGTTTAATGCTTACAAAAATATATTGGAACGATGATTATTTTTCGAAAACGCTTACAGTGCCTAGAAAAATAAGAATTCTTTTTCTATCTTTAGTTACGGTTTCGGTTCTGGTAGCAGACCCTTAATCATTTTAAATTCAATTGACGAAATTTCGGTTTCTTTTTAAACGAATTCTGTTCCAAATCTATCGTTGCGCCTAAATCCAACAACTTCAATATCTCCAATTTCTTCCTCTGCATTACGTATACGGCAGACATATTTATAAAACGTGCTTTTTCTGGATCCTCCACGAAATTTGACCAGTAAGTATATTCCTGGCATAATTAGGTGCCATTCTGGCAGTTTATATTTAACCTCTGGATAGATATTTGCCGGAACTTCTTCGGCCCATTAATTTTCGTTCAACTTTTCACCAGATTCGTCATTATAAGGAACTTCATCGTTTTCCTCTTCACTTGCACTGTATTCCTTACGCTTTCTTTTTCGTATCTCTTTGAAAACCTTTTTTCCGCGAGGTTTGTTTTTTCGTGTACTTTTTTCTTTCGTCGGCATTGAAGACAAACGCAGCGTTATCAATTTTTTCTTCGATAATAACCTTTTTCAAACTTTCATAAAAATTATAGATGATCTCTGGTTTTCTTGATCTTTTCGTGCTTTCTGGAGATGCTCAGGCTTTTTGGACGACAAGGTTTCATGTCGGTTCATAAAACTGTAATACCAATCTAAGCTAGGGCGGCTATCCTTGAAAGGTGTTGAAAGATTTCTTGCTTTAACAAAGGTTGCAATTAGGTCTTCCTTGTTACATGGGCATCCCATTCGTGCTCGAGCCTTTAAACATTCCACTATTTGTTATTCTATCTCGGCACTTAGTACAGTGGGACGTCCACTTCCCATTTTGGTTTCTGGCACATCTCTGCCCTTTATTCTATGGAAGATAACTGCTGCAGGGACATTATATTGTTGTGAAGCCTGACGGTAAGTGCAATTTTTGTTTTTTACGTCACTGACTGCTCTTAAGAGATCACCTTGAAAGTGTCTTTCTATAGTTTTTTCTTAATATATTTCCTGGGCATCTTTCTTATGCACTGAATCAAATAAAAACAATTTTGTAGTGATAAGTTCTGTGTAAATTAGTAGTCTTGAGGTAAAATCAATAAAATACGTTTCTTTACATCAAATCATTATCATCATGCACCATAAATAGTTCAAAACTTACCGTTTAGTAGCTTTAACATACACTACGCAATTATGTGACCGAAACAAATTGGTAAGTTTAAAACAACATCCAACACTTTTCGTGAATGCACACATCCGATCCGTTGCATTCGACTAAACATTGCGACCGCATTACCGGCCGGGATGTCTCAAGAGGCCTACGGCGCGAAACCTTAAAATTTTG
This sequence comes from Harpalus rubripes, assembly GCA_963082715.1. NCBI lineage: Eukaryota > Metazoa > Arthropoda > Insecta > Coleoptera > Carabidae > Harpalus > Harpalus rubripes. The sequence goes on along the minus strand of OY720455.1, from coordinate 35,227,520 downwards.
ATTTCTAATAAATAAGCAACGCTGTTTATAATTACCCCTAATTCACATTTACCCCACTTAACCCTATTAACGTATCTGTATAAAATAATATAAAATAAAATTTTAAAATCTAATTTATTATTAATTGTAGTAATTGTTAAGTCTAAAAAATTTATGCTGTTGTTATTTGAATGTTCTACTGTAAATTTTATATTTTTATTAATTGAATTTAATTCCTTTAAAAATAAATTTATTTGTTCTTGAGCACCACTAAATAAGCATAAAATATCATCAACATATCTATAACAAATTTTTATGTTATTTACATATCAGTACCTCAGAGGTAAACTGTATCAAGTCACTAAAATAGAATTGTTCAGGAGAGCGCAAAAACATTTGCAAATCAAGTAAATGACCTATATCTCGAAGACGCTGTAATTGAGTTACGGGATTATAATTAAGTGACGTAAGAGGGATAATTACAAGATGTCGAATTTTTTTTTTGCTAACATTAGGTTTAGTGACATAACATAGTTTACCTCTGGTAAAGTAAGATAATTTAGATGTCGCAAGTGACTTAAATCTTATTTTAGTGGCTTAACATAGTTTACCGCTGGTAATGTAAGTTAATATTATATGTCGCGTGTGACTTAAAGCCTTGTAATGCCTTTAATTTTATGATTATTAATTTTTTATAATTTTATTATTTTGTAAAAAAAAATAAACAATAATTTTAATTCAAACAGTTTATGAAATATACAAAGTAATTATTTAAGTTTATTCATCTTTCATAACTTGGTGCTGCAGATTATTGTAAAATGGATGAAAAATGCGTGGAACCCACTGTAATAACTTCTGCAGATGTTGGAATTTCTTGGTACTTATTGGCTTCAATGTATCCCGAACGGAAGGAATATCTTCAGGAAATGCTGCGCTGCGCGAAATGCGATTAAAATCTACTTTACTGAATTCAGCAGAAGCAAAATCAGTTTTGAAATACAAAACGCCAAGATCATCCGATCTTACTTGCATGTGTACAACTTCGGAGATTTTAGAATCTTGCCCATTGCTAGTCTTTTCCTTTGCAACGAATGGGGCCCTGTTGCTTTCGGCCAAGGCTTTGAAATTTTTGAATTCTTCTAATTCCATGCTTATTACAGTAAACGGATTGGAGCGGCTAGCAATTCTGATGAATTGCTGCCAATCCCAAGGGGTCATAATTTTAAACTGTGGCATCTTTTTTTTTCTCGCTCAGTAACTGAATGGTCGCTATCTACCTCTAGATGTGTATGACCCCTTAGTAAATTTTTATGGTCAATGATTTTTAACGTTGGTATATTATTTAAAATAACAAAATATGCTAGTACAGCGTTAATGTTGCGATTCTGGGAAACGCAGTTATCCGACCATATCGTCAAAACTTCTATATTGCTGGGAATGTTAGTTACGGCCCACTTTAGTAAGCAAGACGCCATCTCATTGCCACCTCTGCCACCCAAAGTTTCATCCCACATGCAGAAGTATGTTTTATTTGTTGTGGAATCTCGAATAGTATAATTGAATGTCCATAATTTGAGAGAATAAAAGCTCTGCGCGTTTGTCAACATAGGGGTAGGCAAACATTTTTCAAGGTCTACCATGATAACCATTGTGTTCCGATTCTCCTTTGCCTCAACCTTGTCTGTCTTTTTGAGATCATAATGTTCTTTTGCGTTAGTGAGATGTTGGTCATATTCTTGCTGTATGGTTTGTCTCTGCGTAATGTCTGCATCTTGTAACTTTATTAAGAACGCGTCACATACATCACAGGTATCGTTACTGGGTAGCTTGAATGTGTAATTAAATTCTGAGTTGAAAATTTGTTCGTACAACCATTTTTTAGCAATGCCTTCTTCAGGAACCTTATCTTCAATGCATTCCTGCTTATAGAGCTCATACATGCGAGAGATGTTCAGATCATTCCCAAGATATTTTTTGCTCGTTCTCGCACGACTGTAGTGCGATTCAATTACAGGGAACTTGCAGATATGGTTCCTCACGCCCACCCTTACGTTATCTGCAATTTTATTTGGAGGAATCTTTTTTCCTCTATTGTCTTCTGATACCATACCACCACAGAGTTGTTTCGATAATGCCACATTTACAACACTTTGGGAAATGGCCAACGTATTAAGAAAGAATACTTTGCATACTCGTATCTTCTCGTTGTCAACAGAAAAGATGTATTGGTTCGTTGTATGTCTTTTGTCCACTTTTCCCCTGTTCGTGCTCTTCTTTTTTGTACTTCCACTGTTTCGATTGAAGACGCTATAAATTGTCGCTTGTGATTGATCTCCACTGGCAGACCAAAATTCCTTGAAAATAGCATAACGAGTATCGGGTAAAATTTTCTGAGGACATTTACGCGGACAACTATCTTTGCATGGTGGTCCTACTTTTCGTGCTCTAACTATGGTATTTTTCTTTGAGACATATTCTTCTCCAGAACATCGCTTCTTTTTTCTAATGTTACACTTCCAATTTTCCGTATCTCTAATACGTTTTCTAGATTTTCGTTTTGTCTGATTATCGTTTTTTTGCTCTGTGTTATTTCTATTATGTTCTTCCTGATTTCCATCCGAATTTCTTTCAGGCTTCTCTTCAGGATTTACACTAGTAAATTCATATTCTGTGGCCTCTTCGGAAGATACGCTCCCTTGGTCGCTGTAATTTGGATCTTTGAAGCTATCATCGCAATCAAAATCATCTTCAATATTCATTGTAGTAGTTGGGTCATTATGAGAAGACTCTTCAGCAGTATGCAATGACATTGTTGCAGATCGATGTTGAAATGAATAATTTGTATTATTTGTTTCTGAATAATCTGCACAAATTAAAACATTGTGAAGTGGAGTTAATTCTATTTCTGGGCAGTCTGGTTCAGTAGGATGCAGGGGGTCACCCACAAGTGACGCCCCAGCAGAAGTATTTAGTGGCATCATTATGTTGGGCATTATTGATGCAGCATGATGGGATTCACATAAATTATTTTTATCGGTTTCTGGCGATTCTTGATAGCTAGTGTTTTTATAAACTGCATTTTCAGACAAATTTAATAATTCATGTTGTTGCTGAATGGAGTCCAAAGGGTCATCTAGAAGTAACACAATTATTTGTCATTCATATTATAAGTTACCAAAATCATTAATTAATCAAATGTTTGTATGACCGTGTGTTTTTGTATGTTGGGTGGATCTGTGTGAGAGTGTATTATTGTTGTTGTGTGCTTTAATGAGAAGGAAACCGACAAGCAAATTAAATAAAAATTGCGTTGAAAAAAACAAAACAGTGCGATGTGTTGGTTTCCTAACCTAACTTTTCTTTTTTCGAATAAACTTACCTGACGTTTTTTTGAGTGACAGCAAGAATTTTCACAGTTCTGGCACTCATTGCACTCATATTACTAATGTTTGCAACACTTAATTATGTTTTAGATACCGAATTGTACTTTTGTAACACACACAAATCTAAAATGTCTTGAAGACTGCCGGCACGTCCACTAAATAATGCGGAAAGATTTTGTATGAAGTACTTACACTGTGAAAATTTGCGGGGCAGATTGTACTAAGTCATTAAAGTATAGTTTACCTCTGAACTGCTAAATGACTTGATACAGTATAAAATCGGGTTTCTCAGTTATCTTAAATTATGTAGTCCGTGAAATGTTTTCCAGGAGTCAAGTAAGTTATTAGAAATGGTATGGTGTGCATAACTCATTTTCTGAAAAAAAGTGACGATACAGTTTACCTCTGAGGTACTGATATTTAATATTAGAATTAAAAAGTTTATTTTCGAACCAATCTATAAAAATTTCTGCTAATAAAGGACTTAGTAGCTTTTATTAATGCACCTTCATACAAAATTTGTAAATTATTTAACAAAGAATTAAGACAAGTTTTAAATTTTAAACCTAAATATGGCATTAAAAATTCTATAGATCTTATAGACAAAATTAAAAATTTAGAAATATCAAAAGTTTAACAGTTTTTTATGTAAACACTCTTTTTACATGTATACCAATTGATGAACTAAATAATATGATTATAAATCATATGTCTATTTTATGTTCAAATATAAAAATTAAATATGAATGTTTAAAACTTTGAAATATTTGTCTTGAGCAAAATTGTTTTCAATTTAACAGCAAATTTTATAAACAAAATAATGGATTACCAATGGGTTTACCTTTAAGTCCTTTATTAGCAGAAATTTTTATGGATTCGTTCGAAAATAAACTTTTTACTTCTAATATTAAATGTGTCAATAACATAAAATTTTGGTATAGATATGTTGATGATATTTTATGTTTATTTAGTGGTAGTCAAGAACAAATAAATTTATTTTAAAGGAATTAAATTTAATTAATAAAAATATAAAATTTACAGTAGAACAGTCAAATAACAACAGCATAAATTTTTTAGACTTAACAATTACTATAACTAATATTAAATTAGATTTTAAAATTTATAAATATAAAACTTGCTGCTTTTCTCAGTTTGATTAACCGTGTAATGTCAATTCCATTAAATATAAAAATTATAAAAATGAAATAAAAATTATAAAATATATACATAGCTTCAAATAATGGTTAGCCTATGGGTCTGATAGATCAACTAATTAACAAAAAACTTAATAAATCCAATTTCATTCTATCAAAATTCATATACAATAAACCAAACGATACATCAAAAATATCAAACAAGAAAATAAATTTTATTGGCAAACCAAGTTTAAAAATAAACAATGAAATTAAAAAGTATAATATTAGAGCAGCATTTTATAATAATTACAATTTAAAAAATTTACTATTAAATAATAAATTAAAAAATGAGAAAATTAAAAATACAGGTGTTTATAAAATTAGATGTAAGGATTGTAATTATTGTTACATAGGTCACACTGATCGTTCTTTTGGATCGAGGTTTCAAGAATATCTTCGTTCATGGAGACATAGGTCAAACTGATCGTTCTTTTGGATCGAGGTTTCAAGAACATCTTCGTTCATGGAGACTAAATAAAATGGATTCGAATGTAGCATATCATATAAACAGTTTAAATCATAATTTCGATATAATTAATTTAAAAGTTTCACATATATTATCAAAAGGTTTTCAAATGACATGGCTAGAGACATATGAAATATATTATTTAGTTTCTAAAGGCTTACCAGTTATGAATAAACAATTAGATTTATTTAAATTCAAAATTATGATTGATGCACCACATTTTTTTTCAAAATTATAGTATTATTATAATTATCGTGCTCAGCGTAACATGTGTTTTATCTGCTTACAAGTATTTTAAGTTTTTCGGTGGTTTATTCTAACTTTTAAAACTGTAATTGCGGAACATACTGTACCTAGTAGTTGAGTGATTGTTATTTTGAAGCCCTACGTGTGTTATGTTCTATATTTCGGGATCTTTTGTACATTTTCTGTGATATTAGTGTGATCTCTGCGTTAAAATTGTTTAAATATTTAATTAAACAAGTTTTTACATCAGTTCATTATTGCAACAAATTTAGTCTCAAATTATTCAAATTCGGCAACCCGTTTCACATACCTGTTGTACATATGGCTGCCACAAAACAAGACGACATTATTGTCACAAATCAAGAAATTATGGATTATTTGAAGTTGGAATTTCGAAAAATAAATGGTAAATTTACTGAACTTTATACAGGAATACATAATTTAACTGACAATACAACATTAGAACTAATAAATCTGAAAGATGAAAATAAAAAACTTAAAAATAAATTAAACATTATAGAGAAGGAAGTCAAAGCAAACAACATCATCATTACCGGTATGCATGAGGACAAAGAAAATTTGCTGGCCACTGTCTTGAATGTATTAAACACCAACCTTTCTTTGACAATAAGTGATAATGATATCTGCCTTATCCGGAGACTGGGTAGAAAAGTATCTAATATTACACGTCCCATATTAGTAAAATTTATAAAGCACAATACAAAAGTTGAAATCATGAAAAATGTGTTTAAGTTAAAAGGAAAAAATATATTTATCAATAATGATCTTATTTCTCACGAACAGGAAATTAATAAATACTTGCAGGGATATAAGAAACAAGCAAAAACGTTAGGGTATATTGTTAAACAAAAGAAGTTAAAACTTGAAATTAATGGTAATCTTTATTCACATGATAATTGGCCAGTTTTAAAGCCCAGCGGATACCAAAAGATGATAATAGCGATGTTGTATTTGAATCGCTTGTTATTCCTCAAGATAACGACTCAGCTAAATCCCAACTGATAGCAGCTGCTAAACTAGTAAACAACTTGACTCCTAATAAAAATTCTTCTGTTCCGGCAGCAAAAGATAGTTATACAAGTTCGTCGAATGCAAAAACTTCAAATGTGAAAAATAATGATTCAACTCCAAAGGTTGTAAAGTCGTATAATTTTCGTGCCCAAACAAAATCACAAGCTTGAATTATTCTATATTAATATACAAGGAATACATAATAAAACACTTGAACTGGAAGCTTTTCTTGACACCTACAATTACCATCCAGACATAATTTTAATTAGTGAACATTGGCTTAACGCAGTAGAATTTAATACATTACATATTCCAAATTATATAACTGCTTCTGTCTTCTGTAGGGAGGAGCATGCACGTGGTGGTACCGGTATTCTCAATAAGCAGAATCTGGAATTTATTGCAATATCTTCATTAAATAACATTATTCAAGGAAAAGATTTCGAATTTTCGCTCATAAAACTCAAATGCCTCAACGTACACTTATTTCTCTTGGTATTTTATAGATCGCCTAGTGGAAACTTTCACACCTTTGAACAACTATTTGAACACATATTACATGATATACATCAACCCAATGGAAATCTATTTATTTGCGGTGATTTTTACACTGATTTTTTAAGTTCTTCTTCTGAAATGCAAAAAATTTTATCAATGATGTCGTTCGATTTAGAAGCAAATATCAATGTACCTACACGTATTACTGCGACGTCCTCTACATGCATAGACAATATAGTGACCTCTCCAAATATCCACGGCTCATACCACGTTGTAAATAATCCCCTCTCTGATCATGAGGGCATTATCTGTAACATCAACATTCAAAAAAATTAAAACCTACCGAAACTCAACTCAGGCGTATATACTCACAGAAAAATCTTGCAGAATTTAATAATAAACTTCAATGCATCTCCTGGAATGAAGTTACACATGAATTGCATGTGAACCTCTCTACCGAATTGTTCCTACATAAATTTACTACCACATTTGAAGAAACATTTCCATTAAAAATTACAAAATCTGCTCATCACAGAGTCCCATAAAAAACGAAAGGAATACGTATCTCTTGTAAGACTAAAAACAAATTTAGAAAAGAGTTGCGGAAAAATAATTATCCTGCCGCTAAATTTCATTATAAGAAATATTGTAAAATTTTAAATGATACAATAAAATTGGCAAAACAAAAAAGTGTTTCTAGTTACATTTTAAATTCAGACAATAAGACAAAAGTAACGTGGAGAATTATAGACAACATTAAGGGTAAATCCATAACACATCACTTACCATCTGCGGATCCCGCATCACTTACAAATGATTTCAATAAACACTTTTTACAGTACTGCGACTCTCCTGTATCTCATTATACACTGAAGAACTCTTCGACACTTAAGTCATTCTTTCTACAGCCCATTTCTGAAGAAGAAATCCTTCTTGTCATCAAGACTATTAAGAATTCATACTCATTTGGAAGCGATGGGATTCCTAGTTCAGTAATTAAAAATTGGGCACCTTTCATTGCAGAACCGCTGACTTTCATATTTAATTTATCTATTGAAAATGGTATCTTTCCAAATGTATTTAAAAATTCAATCGTAGTACCACTATATAAAAAAGGTGATCCAGAAAACATTGAAAACTACCGGCCTATCTCTCTACAAACATCATTTTCTAAAATTCTCGAAAGACTCATTTACAATCGACTTATAGTATTTCTGAACAATAACAATATCCTAACCCACCATCAACACGGATTTACTGAAAATAAATCAACAGTGAGTGCGGTATCTTGCATTTATAACAAAATAATCAGTGACCTTGATAAAAACATGAATGTGCTTTGTGTATCCAGTGATTTATCCAAAGCCTTCGACAGTGTAAATCATAACATTCTTCTTCAAAAACTGGAACATTATGGTGTGCGTGGCCTAGCAGCTTCGTGGTTCAAGTCGTACCTATTCGAACGTTACCTGTCCGTCAAAATTGAGGTCCGCTCCAACAACTTAGTCTCTTTTTCAGAAAAAAGGCTCATTCAGCGTGGTATTCCTCAGGGATCTGTCCTTGGGCCGCTACTGTTCCTGATATACATCAATGACCTGCCCTTAAACGTCGAAAATACATTCTGTACCCTTTATGCAGATGACGCCTACTTCGTAACGTCTTGCCTGAAAACAAATTTCAATTAATAACATTGTAGTTGATATTTCTAACTGGTGTAGTACTAATAACCTTGAGCTTAATTTAAACAAGTCAAACTTCATTCAATTTTATCTAAACTCTAGTAACTTCATTGAAGTAAATACGTCCGATGTAAGCGTTACTCGAACTAATAGTCTATGTTGTCTTGGTATTATGTTAGACGAAGACACTAAATGGCTCTCCCAGTCGAAAGTAATTTCCAGTAAGCTTAACAAATGTTGTTACGTTTTAAGAATGCTATCACCTCACCTTGAAACCCATTATTACGTATTTTATACTTTGCTTCTTTCAATTCAGTAGCTACTTATGGAATTACTATTTGGGGCCACTCGTCTCTACTTCAGGAATTATTCTGTCTCCAAAAGCGAGCCGTGCGAATCATGTTAAAAATGTCTCCTCGTCAATCTTGCAGAGGCTCATTTAAACAACTTGGTATTCTCACTGTACCTTGTATTTATATACTAGAAATTGTAAAATACATATTTACCAATTTAAATAACTTTAACATGTGTAATTCTACATATAATCCTTGAATATATAATACCAATAAGAACGGCAACGCAATGTATTTACTTCAGAATCTGAGATTGACGCGCGCCATCCTATCTCAAAATGTCAACTATTTTCAGGATGTTGTATATTTAGGTCGGTAGATGGACATTAGGCGATGTTGCATTTTAATTACGAGAGTAGGGGAGAATTTGAATTTTATAGCGCGCAACCAGCGCGCGCCATATTATGCACGATTACGGGTAGATACCATAGTTCTTTTCATATATACACACTTATAAACGCATGACAAATAATATAATATTACTTTCGTCAAAAGAATACAATTTAATATTTACAAATTTAAAAATTGAATATAGAACAAAAATTTGATCTTAAATTTTAATATATTATTTTTATCGAATTAAAGATTATAATATTACCAAATTATCTAAATTCGATTACAGGGAATGAAATAAAAAATCACGTGCAGTGCATGTGTAACAAAAATTAAAATATCTTACCTTTAGTTACCTTAAATATATTTCAGATGCCATATAACACTAATTTTATAAGGTCCCGCTGTGAAAAACACTAAAGCTCAATCATGAAAAAGAGTTAATAAAAAAATTAAATAAAATTAATAAGTTTGCCTTAGAAATACGTTATTTCATTTATTCAAATATGATACAAAAAGAGTAAAAACAGTAAATAATTCATTACAATTAAATATGAAACTATTGCAAATAATTATTAATGTGAATGGAAAATTTTCTTATGTTTGAGTATTCAGAAAAATATAAAATTAAGAATTTAGAATTATTGTAAATATGAAAAATAATACAATAATACAAGTATATAATATACAACTTGTATTATTTGTATACAGAACAAAAATAAAAAATTGTATTTCGTTATAATAAATTTTTGAAAATAGTAGGTAGCCCTCATAATAATAGATATTTATACACCAAGTTAATTAAGATAATGTTTATTCATTAAAAGAAAGTTTAAGCCACGAGCCCGTAGGGCGAGTGGGTTAAATTCGTTCAGTGAATAAACAGTCTTAACTCACGTGGTTTATACAATATTTTATTAAATTTTGACGAAATAATAATAAAAACTATTATAATATTTAATTTTATCAAAATAAAAAACTAATCTATTAGCAAGCTATGCATGACAATCGTCGTTGACAGACGTTATGTCGTATATTTATAAATAATAAACGAGCCTTAAATTCTGTCATTTGTGTAGTGAAAAATAATGAAAATGGCTGATCTATCTGATGAAGACTGTGATGAGTGTTATTTTCGTGCCTCATGTTATTTTAAATGTATTATTAGTTTTAGAGTGATTTATAATTCTGTGAGAGTGATTTAATTTTTTTCAATTCACTAGCAAATAAACACTTATTTATAGTTGTTGCTATGGAGTTAATAAAGGCAGTTGAAAACGTCAAAACTGAATAAAGTTTTTTTTATAATAAAAACAGTATTAAACATTTTTTAATATTTTACATTTTCTTCTGTATATTTTCTCAGTTTTAGCATATTTTAAAGTCCTAGATTCTGCTAATAACATTTTATATCATTTAGATTTAATTAATAAATTTATAATAAACATTTTATGTTCAAAACATTGATCTTCTTCAGAAATCCATGAGGAGTAATCTTTATTTAGGTTTTTTATAACGTCGGAAGATAAATTACTTTTAACTTGTTTTATATGTTTATGATATGTATAAAATTTATTAATTGTTCTTAATACACTAATGACTATATCTACAAATTCTTTTTTTGGTCTTACTAAATACCGAATATTGAAGGACTCCGTAGTTCCATAATCCCGCAATAAAGTTAATATTTCTGAGTCTTTAATAGGGAGAATTTCATTTTCATTGGCAAAGATCTCGCTAATTTGCCACTTTTGTCTAAATTGTAAACAGAAACAACATCATTCCACGATACCCGTTCCTTATCCACGAACATATCAGTGTGCAGAAGGTTGTTTCTTACTGATTTAATTAAATGTGGAGTATCATAAAGGGCATAGATTAATTTATTTTGAAAATAAAAATAAGGGTTGTCTATTGAAATATTTAATAGTTTGTAGGCTTTTCTATTATTTGAACCCTGATCACACACAATACTGCGAACTGTAAGCCCCAAATTAAAACATGCTTCAATATTTTCTAAAATAAGGTTCTTCAATATTTCTCCTTTAACTGGATTCTGTGTAACGTAATATGAAAAAGGTTGTTTCCATTTATGAAGCAATCCGCGCACCATAAATACAACAGCGTGATCAGCGAATTTTTCAGTTCTCCCTAAATTATCGCCCAAATACTCAAATCCTTCTATTAAATCTTGGTTTTCGTTATATTCTAATGCTCTTTTGATCGATATTTCATCAAAAATTAGAACGCATTCCTTGCCAGCTAGCTCCATCATTTTTACTTTTTGCTGAAATTTGTGTGCACTCCACAGACTATCTATACCTAACGGCAACAGAGCAGATTACAAATAATTATCAAGAGATTTTACGATTTTAGTTTACTAAACATCTTTGCTCGGAAAGTAAACTTCAAACTTGAATCTCGCTGACGTTAGTGACGTTTGACAAAACAAATTCTTATTGGCCAAAATCGTACGAGTTGAAACAATCACAAACGACTTGGCGACCTCAGCGCAACTACCGACGTTAGGCTGAACTAAAACCGTTAGGCGCGGGAATTCATTGAATTGTCAGCGGACTGCTGCACACCAGTATTCAATTGATAAATTTTTAACCAGAATCGAATTGTACGTGGAGAAGGTAAAGTTAGTTTTGATTTGAAATACATACAAAATGATTTATAATAAGATAAAGCTAACCTTTTTTCTTCTTCAGGCCATTTAGCTTAGCTCGCCTTTTGTGCATACTTATCATTGTAAATAATACCTTGCTATCATGCGACATATAAACGTTCATGAAAAAAGGGAAAATCATTCGACATTTTCTTGCATTTTTCTTTAAGTTTTCTGTTTTGAATTTTTAATTTTTTAAATAAAATTGATTGTTTCTTAATTTTACTCTTCATGCTAATTTTTACTGAACTCATATTTTTAGCAGGAGATTCTGGAAATAACTCCTGAGGTTTAATTTTTTTTAGTGATGTATTTTTTAGTCCGATTTAACAGGTGTTAAAAAATAAATTACATCATCTTCATCCAGAATAGGACTTTTCACTTTATTTTGATTGGAATACATTTTCGTAACTGGTTTGAGAAGAAGTTTTTCACGAGATGACTCTGTGACAAAATATTTATAAGGAATTGCATGTCGAACTAATAATTTACGCCTGTTAGATGCGGTACCCATAATAAATTCCGGTGTAAAATGCTTTTCACAAATACAATGACGTAATAATTACAACTTACAATTACAAATTACAGTAATTGTTCTTGAGGTGAATCTATTAAATTTAAATTTCCACTATTTTCAATCCAGTGTTTATCCGAGGATCATTACTTTTTGCTGGGAAGTGGAAAAACGATATATCCGGGCATAATTATCTGGTATTGAAACAATTTTTATATTAGCAAGATGTCGAAGCCATTTGAATGTAAACGTATTCTATAATAAAAGCAATCCAAGTGTTCATCCGAGGATCATTACTTTTTGCTGGGAAGTGGAAAAACGATATATCCGGGCATAATTATCTGGTATTGAAACAATTTTTATATGAGCAAGATGTCGAAGCCATTTGAATGTAAACGTATTCCATAATAAAAGAACATAAAATAAAATTTAAAAATTAACCCTAAGAAAATATTTCAAAGATATCTCATTTCAATGTATGCATTTATATTTAAAATAAAATCAACATGCGACTGTCTATTTTTTTCTAAATAAGGTAAAATTTACTATGTAGCTAATAAAACATAAATACCAATGCAGAATTATAGAACTAAATTTAAGTAATATAATAAAAAATATTTCATTTAAAACATGAAAAATAAATATTTTCAATACACACAAAAAAAGAAAACAATAGATTTACATTTATAAATACTAACTATCTGTCATAAAACTTTATTTAAATAAATATGAAATGCATTCAGGATTAACATTTTTTCATTAGTTTGATTTTAAGTTTATTATTTAAAAAAATAAACAGTGTTGTTAATTGTTAAATAAAGTATTGCCCTACAGTAAAAGTTAATAAAATAGTAATATTTAGATTCATAACAACTGAAAATTAATTTTAAGCTTTTTCCGAAAACTTGTCTAGAAACACCATATTTTACGGTACTAATGTATGAGATATTTTATGTGAAATAAGAAATAAATTACTCAACTTATCGTCAATCTAGTGGAAATAATCCTAAATGTGGGTATAACAAATTTTACGAGAAATGCAATAATAAAGAATATTTTTAAAACAGAAGTACTCGCACAACCAAACTAAAGCTTCTTCAGACCTACAGTGACTTAAAACCAAAGCTAACTGATATATATATATATATATATATATATATATATATATATATATATATATATATATATATATATATATATATATATATAGGTCATCTATGAATAATTAAAAATTTCCTGAAATATTATTGGCTGAATTATGAAGGGAGGGTGTGTAGTAATTTACAGTTTTTCTAAGAATGTTATTAGGGGTGAATTGTGCAGGTTGAAATTTTGCATTTCGAAAGGAAATGATCCAAACTAAACCGATTGGAAACAATTAATCTTCACAATTCACCCCTAATAATTCTTAGAAAAACTGTAAATTACAGAACCCTTTTTCACAATTGACCCAATAACTTTTCAGAAAATTGTTAATTATTCAAACCCCCTCCACAGAATTCGAAGTTTCACCAAGTAATAGCTGACACCATTCAAGAAACTTAATTATAAAAAATACGCTTGGTGGTTCTACCTCAAACTATTTTTATAAAAGAGATAAAAAAAGAAGTGACACTCGCTAATATCACAAAAAAATATTTGATTTTTGATCGCAATTTCAGCTGCTAAAAAATATATTATCTATACCGAAATTTTGTACCGACTGACTATTCTTCTGATGATGGCCTAGCAGTCGAATAGCTGAAATCGCGATTAAGATATCGATGAGCGAGAGACGAGACGAGAAATACAAAATATGACATCTCGTCTACGATTAAGTACTTTTTATGCGTTTCTTTTTGCGAATTTTCGCTGGCAGAACACAAACAAACTGTCCAAATTAAAACGTGACAGCAAAACAACTTAAGTGCGCGCGTTTAGACCTTACGTTGTTCTCGCGTACGATAAAATACCGCTCGACAAATTCACGACGTAAAGTTGCAGTGCGCTGCTAACGGCCTAGTCCAAGGGTTCGTGTTCATGTGCTGTCATTTACATTTGGCAACAATGTTATAACACTTCATCCTAGTTCCACAGTCTACCAGTAGGAGGCAGGCGTTGCTAACATCAAAATAACGACAGAAAGAGATAGAGATAGGGATGCGGTTTTCTCATCTACATTGTCATTCTTCTAGTAGGTATTATTATATATTCAAAGGTTGTACTTAGGATAGCTGATCTTCGTTTGTAGACACTTGTTCTTGTTGTTGGTATTATTATTATTATTATTAATAATAATAATAATCACAATAATAATAAAAATAATAATAATAATAATAATAATAATAATAATAATAATAATAATGTATTTCGTATACACATCTTAAAATATTTACTAAATAAGTCAGAGATATTCTTTTATAATAAAAGAAAAATTTCATGTATTTTTTACTTTTAATATTAATAATCGATAATTATTTATGAAAATCTGATTTACAAATCTGAGACATGAGCCATGAGCTGCTCCATGTAAATAACTGCATGCCTAATTTTTATTATTAAAATAACGTGAAAACAAAATTATTAATTATGTTTCCTACAAAATTTGCTGTCAGACTCCCAGTTATCATTATAATAGTTATGTAAATATGAGGGATTATTTAGAGAATTGTAATTCATGGAATTGTTTGTACTTGTCTTAACATTATTTGGTAATACCAAGTTGTTTTCTGAGCTTTTTATGCTGTCAGTTCTCATAGCTGATGACTGAAGGACGATCTTGGTTCTATGTTGCGAGGACTGGTATATTTTTGTCGTGTGTTTTTATGCGAATCCTTTTTACTTGGTCAATATCACACTCTTGGAGGGAAGGCAGCAGTTTTGATGTACTCGTAATGTATAAAATTATGCCTTTAGCATTCTGTAATCATTATCACATTTTTCTAGGCCGAAAATTATAAGGTTTTTCTTCTTAATTTCGTTTTCTAGAGATTTAATTCTCTTTTCTTGTTCCATAATTGTATCTTTCAATTGACCTACTTTTTCTGCGTTGTTTGTACAGATTGACTTTATATGTTTTGTATTTCGGACTAAGTGTCTAGTATATCTGCTTTTATAACAACTAAGGTATTCAATTTATCATATTTCCGGAGTACTTCTTGGAGTTTTGTTTCACTCCAAAATTTTTGAGATTATGGATAATTAGTATTAAAACTATTAATTAATGATAGTTAATTATTATAACATACGAACATGTAGTACTTCACAATATTAATGCTGGTCTTGGTTGGTCCACAGTTGCTCTTGTTGGGATTATTGTTTCTCGTTCGCTCTCAATCATTTTCTATTGATCTTCATTGTCTGATGAATGAACTATATATTGCCGCCATAATTGATCAATATGACGCTTCCATATTTGATTTCCTGCTAGTACAATGTACGTCAGGGGTGCTCAAACTTTTACTATCGGAGATCCACTATACAATTTTTTGGCTGTGAGCGACCCAACAAGGCAGGAAAAAAACAAAGTTAATATACAGCCGTCAAAAAAAAACGCCTTGCATGGGGATCTGAAAGACTATAAAAGATACGAAGTCGGTTAAAACAGACAAAAGTCTTATCAAGGGATGATTTTAGTGGTGTTTTCATGTTTCGTTATTTGTGAAAAAATGTATGGGGCACTAGATATAGGCAAAAATGTAAATTTTGCAGTTTTTCATTTTTGCGAATAACTTGCAAATGTGAATTAATACTGGATTTTCGTTGCATCCCTTTAGGGCTCTATTTTATTTTCTTTCAAATTGTTGAATATCCAACAGTGTATAATGTGTCTGCTCATTTGTTTCAAGCAGTCAAACTGTAACAATTATATAGAAACTTCTATACGCGATCACCTTAAAAATATGCCGCGATCGACCGGTAGATTGCGATCAACTGTTTCAGCACCCCTGAATGTACGTCAATGGTGCTATTCGATGCAATACTGATGCAGCTAACCCTTCTCCTTTCCATCATTTTAACTGAGAGCCCTAACTTTATGCCCAGTGAAAACTTAACAATTTTCACCAGATTTCTCAGCTTTTTTCTCTTGTGATTTGTGCACAGCGTTTTCCGGTTGGCTTCGTATTGCATCTAGTGGTAATGTTGTTGATGTTAATATTTATATTACCATATCTTATTATTTAATAACAACAGTATTTCTAGGTTATATTTTTAGTATTATTTAAGATCTAGAAAACGTGTCACTTGTTTTGTTTATAAAAATTTCTTTTCGTTGAGCTTCATTCATTATATTTGTTCTAATAAAATAGTATTTACAAATTGTGTTATTTTGCTAGGTTATGGGCCCAGATATGTAATAAGTTAAATTGCACAAAAGTAACACAAAATTTGTTTTGATCACTATATTTTTTGAGTACGACGTAAAAATTGTTTTATTTTTGAGGTCAACATCTTTTGTAAGCAATGGATTCGGCAAGGCTAATAAACATAGGTTTATTAGAAGGGAAAAAAATTGGAGTACGTGGAAATATACAGTGGGCATTTGCTTAAGAGGTATTCCAGGGGCGCTTGACGTCGTTAAAGGCAGGTTGATAAAACCTACTGAACCTCCACAAAATGCAAGCAGTGATCAGACGACGACATATAAAAATGCATTAGATATATTTTTAAAAGCTGACAATAATGCATTAATTGTTCTAACTACAAATACGTCAGTGTACATTACAAAAGATAATGCGTCTAAATACGGCTAGAGAAGTATGGATAGAACTTCATAGACTCTTTGATGGAGTGTCTGAGGACAAAATGTATGATCTTTGCATTTTTCGAATTAAAGAAACATCCAAGCTACAATGTTGCCACTCATTTATGAAAAATTTATGGAACGATTTCGAACAAGAAATGAGTAAAGATGATGCAAATATCTCAAAATTACCGAATTTATTTTTAATTTGTAAAATATTAGGTACATTGCCAGACGAATATTTCTCTTTTGAGTCGAGCTGGATGCTAATGTCAAAAAGTGACACAAATATTGATAATTTAACAAATCAACTTTGTGCTTTCAAATAAAGATGTTGTAGGTTCATCGCAAGAAGCATTCGCATTTGAAATGCCGAAGAAATATTCGAATGATATAAGAGAGAAAAAGAAAATTATTTGCTATTATTGCAAGAAATGTCGAAAATGGATACAAGACCACTGAAAACTGTCAATAAATTAGAAGCTGCTGATTCTACAAATAAAATTTCAACAAATATGTCTATTCCTGCTCTGACATATGTAGCGATGTCTTCAATTTGTGACAATGACAGCTGGTATGTAGATAATGGAGCAACAAGTCATGTAACAAATAATAAATAACTTTTTACGACTTTTGAACAATTTTCAATAGCACATACAGTTACGACAGCAGATGGAGGTACTGTTGAAGCGATTGGCAAAGGTGCAATAGAAATTGAAGCAGCAATACCTGGAAAATGCTACAAGCATACTCTAGGAGACGTGTGGTACGTACCTAAGATACAAAAGAATTTATTTTCTGTACTTGCAGCACAAGACAAAAATCCGAATAGTCAATTTATATCTACAGCAAAAATTTGTAATTTTAAAAATGTAAAAGATGTCATATTAGTCGGCACACGTGATCGTTTTGCAGGTTTGTTTAAATTAGAAGTTAGAAATATTAAACCTCATTTTCGTGCTGAAGTAAATGCGATCACTCAAGAGCATTTACTGCAAGTATATCACGGAAGGTTTGGACATCAAAATAAACGATATATAAAGACAATGATCCAAAAAGAATTGAACATCAATGTGTAAATGGATAATGAAATTTGTAAAGGCTGTATATATGGTAAGGCTCACCAACTTCCTTTTAGTTCTAGAAAGAGAGCAACGAAACCGAGAGAGCTCATTCATACAGATGTTTGTGGTCCATTTGAAACTTCGATGTCAGGGTATCGTTATTTTGTTATTTTTAAAGACGATTATTCTAAATTTCGTTCCATTTATTTTATTAAAGAAAACTCAGATGTTGCAGATAAATTATATCAATTTATAGCTGAAACGAAGACTGCTAGACATGTTACCAAAAAACTCTTGATAATGGAGGAGATTTTGATAACAAAAATGTTAAGAGGATTCTTGAAGATGTAGAAATCATTCAGCGTCTCACCATGCCTTATACTCCAGAACATAATGGCTGCAGTGAAAGAGAAAATCGTACTGTAGTAGAAACAGCTAGAAGTATAATGCATGCTCATGGAAATATTCTGCAGAAACATTGGGCTGAAATGATAAATGCAGCGGCATGTGTTTTAAATCGAACAGGCCATTGTATAATTTCAGGTGTATCTCTCTATGAATTATGGTACGGAAAGAAATCAGGTATAAAACATTTAAGAATAATAGGTTCTACTTGCTTTGTTCATATTCCGGAACAAAGAAGGAAGAAAGTGGATCGGACAGCTGTAAAAGGGATTTTAATTGGCTATGACTACAATGAAGGCTATAGGATATACTGTAAAGATCACAAACTGATTAGATCACGAGATGTCATTTTTGAAGAGAAAACGTTAATTCAAAAGAAAGGTAATAATATACCACTAAATTTTGATCTTCCAGGCCAAGATTGTCAAGATTCAACGACTCAAACCGAGAAGCAGTCTGTGTGCAAAGAAGAAAAAGAAGCTAAAGATACAGAAAATAAGAAAAATGAAACGACTGGAAGACAGCTGCGTGATCGTAATACACTGAAACGTCCAAAATATTATCCGACAAATATTTCAGCACTTTTCAAAGAACCAGAAACATTCGAGGAAGCCACAAAATCAGAACAACATGAAGAATGGAGAGAAGCGATGGATCGAGAAATGGCATCGCATGAAGAAAATCAAACCTGGATACTAGAAGATTTATCAACCGGAAAAAGAGCCATTCCCTGCAAATAGGTTTACAGAATAAAAAAGATTGCTGATGGCTCGATTGATAAATTTAATGCCAGATTGGTGATAAAGGACTTTTCACAACAAAAAGGTACGGATTATGATCAAACTTTTAGTCCCGTAGCAAGAACATCTATTATTAGAACATTGCTGTGTGTAGCTGCCAATGAAAATATGAAGCTTGCACAAATAGATGTGTCTACAGCTTTTCTATATGGTAATTTGGAGGAAACCATTTTTATGAAGCAACCTGAAGGATACAGTGAAGATTCTGGTAGAGTATGTTGTCTTCAAAAAAGTTTGTATGGTCTGAAGCAAGCCCTTCATCATCAACTTACGATTTAAAAGAAGCGAAGCTGATCCATCTTTCATTGTAAGACAAAAGGGTAATAATAAAATTTTCTTCGTTTTTTATGTAGATGATGGCTTGATAGAAGCTAATAGCGAGAGAGAACTTCAAGAATTTATCAACGAGATTAAGAAAGAAATCAAAATTAATGTAGGATAAGAATTGAAGGCCTTAAAATTCCTTAGGTTTTTATTACAAAAGTTATGTTGTGTAATACAAAAATGGACGTTTCGTGCGACATCCGCACAACATCAACTTAAAGAATGTAGTACAAAATAAATATAAAGTTAAGATACAAAAAAACAACAAAACAAGTAACTCACCAAGAGTAAAATTCTAACTTTTACATGATGTTCTACTTGTGAAGCAAAATTATCCAGAATATATATATATATATATATATATATATATATATATATATATATATATATATATATATATATATATATATATATATATACCGTGTGTCTGTCTTAAAAGTGTACATAGCAGATTAACATGGGAAATAAGTTTTTTGCCATTTCCTGCTCGTCTAATTATTTTAAATAAAAACGCGTCAAATAAAAGTTTTAGGGCATAAAATTCTGCATCTAAATCAATAAACAGAATTACCTATACATGCTTTATAACGACAGAAATTAAATATGAAAATGACGAAAATTACCTTGAAAATATCGACAGCCATGGAATTGAACAAAAAATAAATAAATGCTTGACGACAAAAAACTGATTTCCCATGTTAATCTCCTTTGTACACCTTTACGACAGACACACGGTATATATATATATATATATATATATATATATATATATATATATATATATATATAGTATAAAGGATAACGGTGTAGTAGTCAAGAAGCTTTCATAAAAAGTTTTATTCCTTCATCGGGGTACTATGAACAATATGACAATGATGAAATTTGAAATGGTATTCTACAATACTACAAGCTTGTATTGTTGAACTTGTTGAGATTAAGTAGATAAAATTATATCTAGACGGATGAATACTTCGAAGAATGTTGACATATTAAATGACGCAGAACGGTTATTTTTTAAGAAATTTATTTGTAAATTATGATGAATGTGGGTCGGAAATGTTTAAAAATTTGTTATAGCTTGAAAAAAAAACACAGTCATAATCTCTGAATTTACAGTGATACCTGTAGCGTGCTCGTCGGCAAATCGGCGTAGTCAGGTGCGTATTTAGGGGTAATGAGTAGCGGTGAAAGTGATAATTCTACAAGTGAAGATCTAAGTAGGAAAAGAAAGGGAAATAGTCCTTACGCATTTAAAAAAAGCAGACTATTGCAGCGAACGCCCACAAAATCCAGAAAAAACAGCAACGAGGACGAAATGGATGAAATCAAAAAGATGTTAACCGATATTATGAATGAAATTAAGATAATAAAGAACAACCAAGACCAGTACCAGAAGGAAATAGGAGAGTTACGAAAGAAAAATGATGAACTAAAACATAAAATTATAGTACTAGACGATAAAATAGAATTTCTAGAAAGAGATAAAAAATAAATGATCTGATAATTACTGGTTTAACAGTAGAGACAAGAAAAAATAATGAAATGAAAAAGATAATAGAAGACTTCATTGGGAAAACATTGCAAATACAAACAGATATTAAAGACGTCAAGAAAATTGGAAATAAAGTATTTGTACTTGAACTTACGAACATAAATGAAAAAATAAAGCTAAAACTAAACGTAGACTGTACAAAGAAGAGAATATATATATATATATATATATATATATATATATATATATATATATATATATATATATATATATATATATATATATATATGTATAAATATAAATAGCGACCTAACAAAAAAAGAAAGAGAAATAAAGGAAGTAATAAGAAAGAGAGAAAAGGAAGAAATGAAGAAAGGAAATAAAACGAAAATTAGATATGAAAAGACAATTAAAATCGGAAAGAATGGAAATGGAAAAATTCGAAGCATTGCCTGGAAGAAGTATATGACCAAAACAACGGTTCAAAAAACTATGAAAAAAACTGATCCAAACAAAGGTTAGAATTGAATCCGGTGACGACTTAGCAAAGAACAAGGACATAAGCAATACAACAAAAAAAAAATACTACAGAAGAACATTGAACAAAAATCATAAAAATATAAAACAAACAAGTAATAATCTATGGAAATTAGCGACATGGAATACAAGAGGAATAAATGAAAAAGAATTTGAATTATGTGCAGCTATGGAAGAAGCAAAATTAGATATATTAGCATTATCCGAAACAAAAAAGAAAGGACAAGGATGTGTAGAGCTTCAAGGACGACACGTAATGTTATATTCGGGAGTAGAAAATGCACAATGGGTGCAATCGGGGGTGGCGTGCATAATAGGGAAAGATAATAAAATAAAGGTTATTAATTGGGAAGGAATATCAGATAGGGTGCTCAGAGTGAAAATGACCAATGAACAAATATTATATACATTGCTTATAGTATATGGTCCAAATGAGGGGGCAACAAAACGGGAAATAGAGAAATTCTGGACTGAGCTACAAGGTGAAACTGAAAATAAAAAATCTGATGTGGCCAGCACATTACCTTCCGTCGGTTCTATGTATTTTGTATAAATTTCATACGGAAAGTTCCTTGCTAAATTAAATATTCTATTTCTTGTACATTACCTTCCGGCAGTTGCATGTATTTTATGCAAATTTCAGACAGAAAATTATAATTTTGTGACGTTTTCTATATACAGTGTAATGTACCTGCAGAAATAAAAGATTTATTATTATTTCCTGTACATTACCTTAAAGCAGTTGTATGTATTTTATACAAATTCCATACTGAAAGCAAAAGATCCTATACCTATTTCCAGTAAAACTATAAGACACAAGACACACTATGTCAATTTCACTTGACACTGACATCTTTAAATCCAAATTTTCTTAATATAGTAGCTGTTTCCACAGCTATGGCTACTTTATGAAATTTAATTTCTTTATCATTTTTTAACTCAATATCTATTTAATATTAGGTATAAAATGCAAACAAATCGTATAGAAAATAAAATATTCTTTAATATTTATAATAACATTAAATGTGAAAAAATGATATTTAACATAGTTTTTTCAAGAAAAGCTGTTAAAATCTTCAAATGAGGGTACTTCCGGTTGTCCAATTCTAACCAAAATCTAATCAGCTCTTCGCATGGATGTAGCGAAGAGAAATACGAAAGAATTATAATTTTTAGAATTGTAGTATGGAAGTTATCGTAGACGAAAATTTTGTTACACACACACACACACACGGACACACATACATACATACATACACACACACACACAGACATATACAGACATCATCGTAAAAATAGTAAAATCGTATTCTAGGGACCTTAAAACGTGCTTATTCATTAAAAACTCACCACCGAATTTTTTGACCAAAGATATTACCTTCCTTACCTAAAGGTGACGGAAGGTAAAAAGGCAAATTAATAATTCTTGGTGACTTTAATGGAAGAGTAGGAAACTCCCAACAAGCTCTAAGGGATGTGTAGGAAACTTCGGAGAAAACAGTAGAACTCCGAATGGACAAAGAATTATTGACTTCTACATTCTAAACAATATGCTTGTAAGTAACACCTAGTTTCAGGATGAAGATATACATAAGTATACTCGGGAAATGCCAAGTCGCAATGAAAAGTCAATAATAGAACTGTTCCTCTTTGAGAAACCGGAAAGAAAATCAATAAATGACATTAGAGTTAGACGAGGGTTTGAGATCAGCAGCGACCATTATTTAGTGATAATGAAATTGAAAGTTGAAACGAAGAGTAACGTACCACAGATACAAGATAAAGAAAGAATACATGAATATAAGAATATTAAAGTTTACAAGTTGCAAGAGGAGGAAATAAAATATAAATACCAAGAAATAATCAGTCGAGAGTACAATAAAAGAAAGGATAAATTATTTAATATGGGAATCGAAGAATTGTAGAAGGATTTTAAAAACATATTAATCGGGGCAGCAACAGAAGTATGTGGCGTAACAAAAAACTCAAATAAAACAAATCATACCGCATGGTGGACTATGGAAATAAAAGAAGAAATTAAGAAAAAAAAGGACTGTGGAGAAAATGTCTCAGTGCAAACAAAGGGGTAGAAGAATACCAAGAGTATAAATCTCAGCGAGCAAGAGTCAAGGATATGGTTAAGAGGGCAAAGTGTATATCATGGGAAGATTTTGGACTAAAAATGGAAAATAATGCTTCTGGTAATGCAAAATGATTACACCGTACCTTAAAAGGATTAATAAGAGACAAAAGAAACCCTTTGAAAAACTTAAAAAATAAAGAAGGGGAGTTAGTTACACAGGAAGAAAATATTCTGGAAAGATGGAGGGAATATTTCATGGAAATACTTGGAGCAAATGTAATGTTATAGATCCCAGAAGAACAACAAGAGGAAGAAGAATTAAACAGAGAAAAAGATCTAAAGCTGAGCGAAGTAGTAAATGCAATAAGAAAAATTAAGATTGGTAAATCCCCCGGTATAGATAATATTCGCCCGGAATTGGTTAAGTATATGAGGAATGGTGGAACAGAACTACTCCACAATATATTACAGCGGGCCTGGACAAGTCACACGATTCCAAATGACTGGAGAAAGGCGATACTTTTACCAATTCATAAAAAAAGGTAATTATAATGAGTGCAGTATCGGATATAAATTATACGAAATAATCCTTGAAGATAGACTCAGGAAAAAGTTGGAAGAAAATATTACAAATCCTCAAGCTGGATTTAGACCTGGTAGATCTATACAAGAATGGATTTTCGTGCTGAGACAAATAGCTGAAAAACTGTCATGTGCAACAAAAAACCTTTACGTAGGAGCGATTGACCTAGAAAAGACATTCGACAGTGTTCAGAGAGAGGAAATATGGAAGAACAGGGATGTTCGACAGGGCAGCATCCTAAGCCCGGTCTTATACATAGTAACTATGAACGAAATAGCGAAAATAGTAAATGAAAATTCGAAAGGACTACATATTGGATACAGGAAACTTAAGTCAGTAAAAATAAACTAACTGTTATATGCTAACGATTTAATTCTATTTGTGAATTGCTGGAAAAAATAAACAAATGGAGCGAAGCCTTAAACATATTTAACCTAAAAGTAAACGTACACAAAACTGAAATAATGAACCTAGCTAACACTCAGGAAGTAATTCAAACCCCGCAGAATAATAGCAGTACTATAAAAGATTCAAAGCAATTAAAATATTTAGGAGCTATAATGTATGAGACCGGGGGACTAGAACAAGAAATAATAAGTCGAATAGGAAAAGTCACTACCCTATACAGAATACTATACAACCCTTTCTTTAATAAAAAGAAATTTCCAAAGACACAAAACTTAAAATCTACGAAGCTATTATAGTTCCTATGCTAATATACGGAAGTGAGTCATGGGTTCTAACAGAGAAATTAAAAAAAAAAGAAGCTTGCGGAATAAAAATTCTGCGGAAAATAGAAGGAGTAACAAAATTGGACAAGATCAGAAGTGAAGTCATCAGAAACAACCTTAAAATTGAAAGTGTTTTAACAAAAATTGAGACTCAACAACTAAGGTGGTTCGGACATTTAGTAAGAATAAGTGAGGACAGGGTAGTGAAAGTGATGTGGGAAATGGAAATGGGGCATAAAAGAAAACGTGGTAGACCGAGAAAAAAGTAGAACGGTGAAGTAGCTAATACACTCAATAAATATGGACTAAACTGGACTTATGCTAAGAAAGAAGCCAAAAATAGAACTCAATGGAAAATAATCATTACCTCTGCACCAATAGTAGAAGATATGTTTATTTAGTTTGGCTCAGACTCATCGAGTAGTTTCGGTCTGATCTACTCTCAAATGACTCATTAAGCACGGGGTGAAGGTAACTGTTGGAGCTGACAGCTGTCATACAGAAAAAATATCTAACCTAAAAAGATTATTTCTTTATTTCGTCTGTTTCAATTTACACTAATAGAAAAAGTATAGCATGTGATTCCTTTTATAAAGTGAAGTTTGTAATACTTGTTACATATGTAATGGTACTAATATAAATATTATGACATGTTTTATCACCTCAATAACTTATTCTGCTCGTAATCACTTATCACTTATAATAACTATTACATTTTTTATTGAATATTTCATATGAGTATTAAATCAAATCAACTGCTTATTTCTATGAAGTAGAATGTAGAAAATAGAAATTAAATAAATGTGCTGCGGCATCAGCAGGTACGATTTGTAAAAATATGTACGATATTTAAATTGTATAACATAAATAAAATTTATAACGTAAATATTTAATTCAATTTATTAACAAAAATAGATGCTGTCTATACAAATGTTCAAATCATAATGAATGTTTATTGTCGTTATGAATAATAAATGACTGGCATTGACAACCTAGTTGCTTGACATTTGGATTTTTTTTATTTCTTAGCACAAGCAACTAGGATGCCACAAAAGCATAAAACAACAATAGGCGTCGTGCACAAAAGTAGTCATCGCCGACAGCAGACAAAAATGACAAAATAATTAATCACTGAAACTATAAGAAACAGCAAAATAATTTTGCAATGCCTATTTTATAAAATATTTGCAATGAATGCAAATTATGGGACGTCAAATATTATGTGACACATTGGGGGATGTAATAATACCTACAAAATTACGAATTGAAGTTTCCAATTTTAAAATTTTCTTAATTATATGAGGAATAGATGCTTAAGAAATTAACTTTGCAAGAGATATCTTATACTAACATGAAAAATAATTTCTCATTGTAAAAAATACTTATCGTATGAATGTTTCTTAAGTTAATATCTCGACAAGATCAAGATATAATACAAGAAGCAGATAATTGTCTTAAAATTGTATTGTACTTGCAGTTGTATGAAATAGAAGTCTATTTTTGAAATAATTTGTCCATTTATTAAAGATTTGTAATGTTAATGTATCTTTTCTTTTTTCGAGCTTGTGGAATTGATTCCTCTTAGAGCCTGTTATATTTTCAATAAAAAAAATTCCATTTGTTGCGAACATATAAAAATGATGCTAACATCAACCACTCATTTCGTGATTCGTGATATGCAGATATTTTCTTCTTTCCATTCATACAAGTTTTCCAACTCTTTGATCGCAATTTCCATTTGTTGTACATCATGTAATATGTAACTAATAATATAAATTATAATATAAATCTAAATACGATAAATTGGTTTACAGAAATCACACATATTATGAGAAAAATTATATTGTCTGCCACAGTACCTTTGTTGGTTCTTTGACTTTTTTGAATTAGTCACATCACATACAAGCTTTTAAATAATTTCTATATGCATTTCAATTTACAGCGATATATATATATATATATATATATATATATATATATATATATATATATATATATATATATATATATATAACAAACAACAAACAAAAGGGTACTCTCAGAATTTCCACGAAGCCAACATCGACCTGTACTGTTAAACGTTGGAATACAAATCCCAATTGTAAGATCAACTCCTAAGCCAAGATGGAATTTTCAGAAAGCTAAATGGGAGGAGTTCGCTACTGAACTAGACCATAATGTCCAATGGATTCCACTAAAAACAGATAATTATACTCGATTTGTGGGTTTGCTATTAGCTGTTGCAAGGAAGCATATCCCAAGGGGCTACAGAAAAACATATATTCCTGGCTGGAGCCAAGAATGCACAGAGTTATTTGAGGAATACGAACAAAATCATAATTCTGAAGTAGCTGACGAACTCCTACATTGTTTAGATATCGCCAGACGAGATAAATGGCATTCTCTTATGGAACAAATGAGTTTTCAATATTCAAGTAAAAAGGCCTGGTCCTTGCTTAAAAAATTGGGAAATAGCCCCAACAAAACAAATCAAAACACCGGGAACATCGGTCCAAATGATGTGGCAAACAGGATTTTAAATCTAACAAGAAAATCAACAGAATTAGACAAAATAAGAACGAGAGAGATCAGAAGAGAGAAAAAGCTTTAATTAAAAATTTAACAACTGAAAACAACATCTCAAAAGAATTTTTGACGATAGAAGTCGTCGAGGCTCTGAAAAAAATTAAATCAGGAAAAGCAGCCGGTCTGGATGAAGTATATCCTGAATTCCTGAAGCACTGCGGCTCACAAACTATACTCTGGCTCACAAATTTTTATAACGATATTCTACTGACAGGAAGACTACCAACTATATTCAAAAGAACAAAGATCGTGGCTATCATAAAACCCGGGAAAGATGGAAAATCCGCTGAAGATTTTAGACCTATTGCACTCTTAAGCATTTGCTATAAACTCTTGGAAAGACTTATTTTAAACAGAATACAACCTCTGGTGGAATAGCATTTACTTATAGAACAGGCTGGATTTAGAACTAAAAGAAACTGTTGCGACCAGGTATTGTTATTAACTCCCATTTAGAAAATGGCTTTCAAAAAATGAAAAAATCTATCGCCGTGTTTATCGATCTATCATCAGCCTATGACACAGTTTGGAGACAAGGGATGATTTTAAAATTCTCGCGAATAGTTCCCTGTAAAAAAATAACTAGCCTACTGAACAACATGCTTTCAAATCGTTACATCGAAGTACACCTAGACGGACGAATCAGCCGCAAGTATAGGATAAATGATGGTTTACCACAAGGTTCCGTTCTAGCCCTTCTTCTATTTAATATATATTTATCGGATTTTCCAGACACTACTTCAAAGAAATTTATATACGCCGATGATATAAGTTTGGTTCACCAATCTAAGGACTTTAACACTGCCGAAAGAGCTCTCGAACAGGACTTGAATAAATTGGACCAGTTTTTTAAAATGTGGAGGCTAAAACCCAATATAAATAAAACTGAAGTAGCTTGCTTTCATTTAAATAATAAACAAGCAAACTATGTACCAAATATTCAATTCAGAAATCAACCACTGAAGTACAATCCCTACCCAAAATATCTGGGAGTAACTCTTGATCGGTCACTAACCTACAGACAACATTTAAAAAAAACTGCAAGCAAGATGAAAACTAGAAACAACATTCTACATAAGATCTCTGGCAGCAGTTGGGGAGCAAATGCTTCAGTTCTTAGAACTACAGGACTAGCCTTAGTATATTCGGTGGCTGAGTATTGCAGTCCGGTCTGGTTAAACAGCGCACATGTAAGAATAGTCGACTCTGAGCTAAACCACGCCATACGGCTAATTTCAGGGACCATTGAATCTACTCCTTCCCAATGGCTCCCTGTATTAACTAACATTCCTCCTCCACACCTAAGAAGACAACTAGCCTTAAAAAGAGAATGGCAAAAATGCGAGGAAAACAGAGAGCTACCAATACATGAGGATTGCAACAACAATACATCCAGATTAAAATCCCGCAAACCGCCGTGGAAGCTGGGGCGGAAATTAATTGAACAAAATTTTGTTGTTGAGACAGCTTGGTGTGATGAGTGGGAAATATCCAATCCAGACAAACAAAATCTAATTTCTAATCCAGCAGAACGTTTATGCGGCTTTGATATACCTAGAAAGACCTGGACAACGCTCAATTGGATTCGGACTGATCATGGTAGATGTCAGTATTGGAAACAAAAATGGGGACTAGTTGATAATACAAACTGTGACTGTGGGAATGCTCCTCAAACGTTACACCATATAGCGACAGAATGTCCACTAAGACGGTTCCCAGGAACATTTCAAGAACTACATCGCCTCGAGGGCACTGCTATCCAATGGTTGAACAACCTAGATATCAGACCATAAGTCAAAACTCAAAGACATTTATGATAGTTAATTCTTGTTCTTGTTATTTTTAATATTGTTTTATTTTTGTTTTGCCATACGACATATATATATATATATATATATATATATATATATATATATATATATATATATATATATATATAATACTTGATGACTGAAAATTCGATAGTATTTTTGCACATTAAAACAAAAATAGTCGATAAAGCACTGGATAGTATTGAAGACGCAGAATTTCAAAATTGAAATGAACTATAAAATCATCTTACAAACAATTTCAAAGATAAAAGCAAGCCGTAACTATTATTAACGATATCATGAAAATTAAAAACGTTAAGAACCCCTTACCTATATATCACTGGAAATAACAAAAGAAAAATATATGGCATTTAAATCTCGATTAAGTATCGAAGAAAATAATAATGAAAAGAAAGTGCATATCATGGATTTTACAGAAAAATTAATTGTAAATAATTTCATTTCGTCAATTACTGACCCATACAGAAATAATTTAGCTACTAGAAACCCCACTACACTTGTGGATATTTAAAAACTTTTCCTAATGATTTTCAGTATTTAAAAAATACTAATGTACAAAATACAAAACAATTACCCAACATACCACCACAAAAATTTCCTACAAATTTTCCTACTGGCTCTACAAAAATAGCACCAGTAAAAACTCAAAATGCAACAAATGTAAATTCACAAATAAGCCCAAAACCATTTGCACCTAGACAAAGTTTCAATAACGCACAAGGAATGAGACCTGTTCCTAAGTCAATGACAACGAGACAAACATTCACACCCAGAAACACATCTAATAATCATTTTACTCGTAACTCGAATCCAAATACTCCGAAAAACTTAGTAGCAGAAGAAGTTTATAATCAAGAGGTTGATACAGAGAACGATGATATTAATAATATTCCTTCCGTACAGCCTAAAGAAAATGAAAAAACAGAAGAAAATAACTTTGATCTGAATAGTTTTTAGAGGAAACC
Organism: Harpalus rubripes; assembly: GCA_963082715.1. NCBI lineage: Eukaryota > Metazoa > Arthropoda > Insecta > Coleoptera > Carabidae > Harpalus > Harpalus rubripes. Next base: position 35,197,045 of record OY720455.1, on the reverse strand, counting down.
AGCCTCGATAAATCAGAGAATTATTAAATTGCAATTATACATGCAACCTAAAAAATTATATTTGCCTAATTGATACGGGTTCAACAAAAAACCTTATTAGTAAAAATTATATCTATTAAAATATATAAAAATTCCATATCTATAAAGAAAATTTCAGTTTATTCACTGCAACTGGCGTAACACAGGGAAATCAATTTTTTATGCTTTCATTTAAAGGAAAATTATTTCAATGATACCTATCTGATTTTCATGTTAAGTTTGAAGTACTTTTCGGACTTGAATTTTAAAAACATTAAAACCAAAAATTGATATACTAAAAGATGAAATAACACTATTAAATATACATTTTGAATTACAATACTTTCACAAAACCCCTATTGAATACTAAATTGCGAAATTAATGACAATATTAATATTCAAAATTTACGCCTTGACCATCTTCATGATGAAGAAAAATATGCATTAATAAAAGTACTTAAAAAATATAAAGACCTATTTCCAAAAGGAAATGATAAATCATCATTCACAAGTAAAATAAAACACCATATTAATACAACAGATGAAACACCTATTTATACAAGGAATTATAGATGCCCCAAAGTTTATAAAGAGGAAACTAGCAGACAAACTAAAAAACTTTTAGATGAAAATATAATTCAAGAAAGTTTTTCACCATGGTAATCACCTATATGGATAGTACCAAAGAAACTAGGCGCTTCAGGTAAAAAGAAATATCGTATGGTTACTGATTATAGAAAACTAAATCAAAAAACAGTTGATGATAAATTCCCGATTCCAAACATAACAGAAATTCTTGATAGGTTAAGAAAATGTTATTTTACTACGTTAGATTTGTCCTCAGGATTCCATCAGATAGAAGTAGATACAAAAGATATTACGAAAACACCCTTTAGCACAGAATTAGACCATTTCGAAATTAAAAGAATGCCATTTGGCCTTAAAACGTTCCAAGCATATTTCAAAGATTAATGAATTTAGTATTAAAAGAATATATTGGCAAAATTTGTTTAGTCTATATTATTATATTGGGAACTTGATTGCAAGAACATTTAGAAAATATTAAAAAAATATTTGACAAATTGCGCGAAGCTAATTTAAACATCCAAATTGGTAAATCCGAATTTTTAAGAAAAGAAGTTGCTTGTCTACGATACATTGTTTCAGAAAATGGTGTTAAACCTAATCCTGGTAATATTCATGCAATTACAGAGTATCCTTTTCCACAAACTGTTACAGAAATTAAAGGATTTCTTGACCTCCTAGGATATTACCGGTGTTTTATACCCGATTTTGCTAAAATTACAAAACCGTTAACAAATTGCATCAAAAAAGGTAGTGACCCTATATTGCAGTATCCAGAATGAGAAAAACAATTTATCCTTACAACTGATGCCAGTAATTACGCGATTGGAGCCGTATTATTACAAAATATTGATGGGAAAATGTTACGATCGCTTTTGCCCCTAGGATTTTATGAAGTAAATTATTCTACTGTTGAGAAAGAACTTCTAGCCATTGTATGGGCTACAAAATATTTCAGAGTATATATTTGCGGAGTAAAATTCCTCGTTAGAACTGATCATAAACCTTTAACTTGGTTATTTTCATTGAAAGATCCAAACAAAATGAATTAGATGGAAAATTAAACTTGAATTAATTATGATATTCAGTATAAAAAAGGCACAACTAATATTAATGCAGATGCACTCTCAAGAATTAAACCAAAATTTCAAATAAAAGAAGTAACAGACGATATTTTAAATTCAAAAATCATATAGCACAATGCGTTTCAGCTGGTTTTAAATTATGCAAAGGTGTAGCGGCACAGTTAAATGAAAAATAAAAATGTAAACAATTTCTTCAAAATTGTAAAAACAAAAATATTGGTGGCATAGTATTTCAACATATTGAAAATAGTCGTATTGTCTTTCACTTAATTACTAAAGAAAAATACTTTGAAATTCCTAAAATTGATGATTTAGAAAAAGCCTTACAAAAACTTTTATATAATACAAAACGAAATTAATAAAATCGACTTCCAAAAATTGGTTCAGGCTGTGGCAGACTAGACTTAGAAAAAGTAAAATCTTTAATTAATAAAGTATTTATAAACACATCTCTACAATAAACAATTTACAGATTAGAACAAATCAAAAATTTTAACAACGATTTAGAGAGTGTACCTGTAAACGGTATTACTAGTATTTACTCACCTCCAAACATAAGTAAAAATAAATTTTTTGTATCAGGACATAATAAAAGTGAAATGAAAATTTTAAAATTGTGTATTCTCGAGAAACAAAGAATTTATTTTATTTTTGACCTAAGAGACAAACAGTGAAATTTGTAAATTCATTAAAGAATATCTGATTCCGAAAGTAAAATATTATTGTATATTCAATGACAATTTATATTATATTATATATATATATATATATATATATATATATATATATATATATTTATTTATTTATTTATTGACATATTTAGGGAGCCTTTCAACTTCGGAGGTTATTTAGGCTCCGGTACATTATTCATATATTACATATAGTACATTGGGGTACAAGTTTTATATTTCGTTTATTAGTTTGGTATTTTGCAGGCATGTTATAATATTATTGGTGTTTTCGTTATTAGTTAGTGCTTCTTGGATTGTAGTTGGTATATTATGTTGTTGTCTTTCTCTGTTGTACCTTTCGCATTGGAGGATTAAATGTTTCACTGTCTGGGTTGTGTTGCACGTTTCCAGTTTTGTGGGTCTGTCCTTTGGAGTAGATATCCGTGTGTGATTAGGGTGTGTCCGATTCGGAGTCTTGTCATGACTACCTGGTGTCTTCTGTTGTCTGGGCTTGGCCATGGCTTAGTTGTTTCTTTAAGTTCTCTTAATTTATTGTCCTTAATATTTTTCCATTCTTCTTTCCACTTGTTTTGTATGTCGTCTTCGATGCCTTTTCTAGCTTCTTTGTCAGCTTCTTCATTTCCAAGTATACCCATGTGTGAAGGAATCCAGAGGAAAGAGATAGTAATGTTCTGGAGTTGGAGATTGTGAATATTTTCAAGGATGTTTTGTGTCATTGGGTGTGGTTTGCATGTTTTTTGTAATGTTTGTAGTGCGCTAAGTGAATCTGTGCAGATTACATACTTTGTGCTCTCTTTGGTTCGTTTTATATATTCGACGGTCTTCATTATGCTATATATTTCGGCAGTATATATGCTTGTTATGTTTGGTAGATGAAATCTTTCTTTATTATGTGGTGCTATAAAAGCCGAACCTACTTCATTAGTTGTTTTTGAACCATCTGTGTATATAAAGATGTGATTGGCGTACTTCATATTTTGAATTTCTTTGAATTTTGATTTAATTATTTCTGGATTTGTGTCACTTTTTTATATTTACATTGCTCTAGGTTAATGTGTGGTAATATATTTTTCCAGGGGGAACAACAGGTGTGTATGGTTGTTCTATTTTGGAAAGAATATATATGTCATAGGTTAGGATTGAATGTAGATATTTGTAGAAAGGAAGAATATTCTTTAAGGTAGTTTTGTTTTGTTGTTTGGAATATGTAAGTGGATAATTTGTTTTTTTTGGATTGCCTGCTAATTTAATGATGTAGGTCGCTGTTAGCTGTTCTCTACGATATTTTAGAGGTGGTTCGCCTGCTTCAAAGAGTATACTACAGATTGGGCTTGTTCTAAAGGCTCCTATTGCGAGTCGCACCGCTGTATGTTGTATGGTGGCTATGGTTTTAATTAAATGCTGTTTGAGGGAAAGCTAACCACCGCATAATAGTAGAAAGTTATCAAAAATTAAAACAAAAATATGATTGTCCGAACATAATAAAAACATTTCAAGAATACAAAAATAATTGTGAAATTTGCCTTCAAGCAAAATACGAACGAAGTCCAGTCGAAATTCAAAATATCGATTTGCTATCATTAGAAAAACAAAAATTGCATTTGAAATAATAAATGAATTTAGTTCTTTTCATCATTTTTAATTCCAAAGAAATTAGTATGCGATAATGGAACAGAGTTTAATAATAAAATTATTAAAGAATTATTATAAGTTTATAAAATAAAAATTCATATCATATGTATTGATAACCCTAAATCTAATAGTCCAGTAGAAAGATTTCATTGAACACTTATTGAGCGTTTAAGAATTCTAAACTTAGGATAAGAAATTAAAAACAAAAATTTGTTAACAAAGTTAAATCTAGCAATATTAGCTTATAACAAAACAACCCATTCGATTACGTCAAAAACACCTGTACAAATTTTATTTGGGCATATAATTAATCAAAATATAGAAATTAAAGATAATATATGCATTCAGAAATATGTATATAATCGTAAAGAAAGAATGAAAATAATAAACAACGAAATAATTGATAAAATCAATAATAAAAAACTAAAGCGATTTAAAGATCATAAAAATCCAGTTACTTCTCAAAATTTATACTTAAAAGAACATCAAAGACATTTCGGGAAAATTTCAAAACCCAAATGTAAGAAAATAAAAGTAAAATTATATAATAATAATTTTGGTGTAATACTTGACGAAAATAATAAAAAACATAGAATATAGAAAATTAAGAAACATCGTGATAAAAATTAAACAATATTGTTTCAGATGGTGTTCAAAATGCACAGCCCAAGATCTACAAAGCATAGACAAAAATATTGTGGTAAATATCATCAAAATTGGCAACTGTAAGTTATACTCTCACTCTTATAATGTTTATTATGCTTATAAATTATTTCCAATAAAAAGGGAATTTTTAAAATTAAAAGAACAAAAAGAAAATTTATATGAAAAATACAATAATACTCAAGACGTAAAGAGACATGAATTATCAAACAATAAAAGATTATTACACTTTAACTTAAACAGATTAGAAGCAAAAATTCAAGAATTCTTCCAAAACAGAGAAAGACGTGATATAATAAATGGCCTTGTTTCTATTGTAAAACAAATAACAGGAAATTTAGATGCTTACGATGGAGAAAAGTATGGAAATTTAATCAATCAAATTAGTCAAAATCAAGCTACAATAAAGAAAGCGGATATAATATTAAAATTAATTCAGAATTAGTTTATAAATTCGTTATTAATATCGGAAATATCCAACATAATGAATTATTATTAAAAACTAGAATCACACAAATAGAAGATGATTTTGAGCACACGCAATTATTCTTTGTAAAAGAAATATTTAACCAAATCACACTTCTAGCAACAAATCTAATAGAAATGTTACACAAAATTGAAACGTCTCTGTCATTTTGCAATCTAGGAAGTCTTCGTAGCAGTATAATTAAAACTAATGATTTGAAAACTGAATTAGAAAGCAAAGAAATGGAAAGTAAAATAAAAATCTCTAATTTTTGGAATATGACTAAATTAATCAAAACATATTGTACTGTAAAATCTGACGAAATAATCTATCTGCTTAATATTCCAATTTATCATGATGTAAACTATGAACTGTACCAATTAATCGCAATCCCGACATTGTGAAATAATACCTTTGTATCTTTAAAAATAAAACAGCAACTTGTAGGAAAGAATAAAAACAATATACACTATTTTGAACATGTATCAATTTAAAATATAGGTAACTATAATTGTAATAGAAAATTCATTCATATTAATAATTGTATTATGAGTCTATTTGAAAAACTGTAATGCAAATAAAATTACAAATGAATATCATATATTCCAAATTGAAAACTTTTATATCGTAATTATAATTAGTCCCACTAACAAACACAACCGGAGAGTGTTTAAATTATAAAAAAAGTATTAAACATTGAAGGCATTTATAAATTCAACAATGAAAAAGATTGTGTAATAGATATAGGAAATTTGGTAAACAAATAAATGGACAAGAAATACTATTTGAAAGCTTTGATTTTTCTACTTTCGAAAAGACTCCAGTGTTACATAAAACTATTTAATTAAAAGACATTCGGGCCTATTCTGTAACTTAGTGGTTAATTTTTAACTGGTTAAAAAATATAATTAATCAAGTATGTTGACATATAACAAAAAATTGGATTTTTAATTGTCATATCGATATCTATTTGGTAAAATTTTTAACCAGTTGTTAAGAATTAACCACTGAACTACAGAATGGGCCCTATTAAAACACTTATTGTGGCAAACATGTATTACCTACAATAGAGGGAATAAACAATAATAATCCCTCAATACATTATGTAATAATAATAAAAATAATAATAATAATAATAATAATAATAATAATAATAATAATAATAAAAATAATAATAATAATATATAACAAAAGAAACTTTCAAAGAAAGTTCCCTACTAAGGGCGGAGGAGTTATATATACATTTATTATGTGAATTCCTTTGCTCAGACAATATATTGTTACACGTAAGTGCCGTCTACAATATTTATTTACGTGCCTAGTTGTTAATTATTATGTAGTATAAAAGTTCATTATTAATGATCCACAGCCAATTGTAGTCTTGACTTGTATCGATTCACATCGAATAAAATCTTTTTAAAATCAAGCTTCTTCGGTATCATTATTTATTTTTAACAATAGCTAAAACTCAAAATAAAATTGTAAATTGTATCACTTTCTCGAAATGACAAAATTGATCCGGTAATCAAAAATGTCTATGTAGCCGTTACAGACGCTAACGCTCAAAATTAACAATTTAACGTTTCCTATCAAATTGATAGTGTCAAAATTTATAAATTTGTTAGGGAACTTTGTATTTCCAAAATCGTTAACTATACTTTTAGATAAGAATAGATTTGGTGGCGCTGCAGAACCAGCCTTATTAGGGTACCTTTATATGCAGGGTATGGCCATGGGCCAAGATCGCCGCCATTGTCGGTAATTCATTTTCTTATTTATTTGTAATAAATGTGATATATTAAAAATAATATTAAATAATCACACTGTGAATTTATAAAGGTAATAAAAATTAATTTATTTAAGAGATACACAATTATTATTATGACATACATTTAGAGGTTATGTAGAATATATGATATGTGTTATTGTCACATCTAATTTAATATCACTAGTTCTTATTTACATAATAATTATTCATTCTAAACTTACCCTCTAAAAATTTAAATGATTGTGCTTAATATTGGTAATTTTTAGTTGTTTTCAATATGTCAGTAATCGTGATGAGATCATAACAAACTACACATGTAAAGAAAATAAAAATATTACTTACACTTTAAATACATATTAAAATGATACGTAAATGCGTTTTTCATCAAAATAAAACAAATAGCCAGGAAAATACATAATAATTTGCGCAAGAACAACACATATAACAGACGGGCCGGTAATGGCTGACGAAACGTGAGCCACGCCATGACCATACCCTGGTTATAAAGGTACCCTAAGGCTTATGAGTTAGTTTTGTTTTGTGCATGATATACTTGACAGCCCGAAACGTCAAAATTTGATCATTTTTAATACTTTAGTAAATAACCAGTTACTTAAAAACTGTTAAATAAATTATAAAGTCAAAATGAAATAAATAATATACCTGCCCTCATATCGCCATTGTAAATTTAGTTTGCACCTAGACAAATCAGAAAGCTGGATTCGTACGCCCTATCTTACTCCTAATATGTTTTACCATATGAGCGAACATATCTAAATATTTTTTGCTGATTTTAATTTGTCTTTTTAAGTACAACGGTTTTTTTAAATTGTGAAAACTATTGCTTAGTTGGGAAAATGAGTCTGGTGAATTGATTGCATCGAATTTTCTATTTGAGCGATAAATTTTTAAAATTTGTATATCTGCACAATAATGTGTGTTCTTTGTATTGTGCTGCCTCCGATTTATGCATTGAACTCAATATAATACTACTGGAATGCACCGCCAGCTTCATGTTGTGCGAAGTGAGAAAACATGACGTGGGATTTCTCCATTTTTGTTCTATATATTTTGAGTTAAAATTTTTTATTCATTGACAGATGTCAAATAGTTTTGTTCTTTAGTGAACTTTGGATACTGTTATTTTTATTCTTATTACCGACATTCAGGAATTCTCTATTTCCATTTGTATTGGTTAATACTGCTGGTAAAATTATTTATTTCAAAAACCTACAAAAAAGTATCTTATAAATAAATATCCGGATATAATTTGAAATAAATTTCTACAAGGTGACGTAAAATTTTGAATTTACCTGATGAAGGAAATATTGGTGGATTCAATTCGTATTTACAACTATTTATGCAATAATTCTTTACTTTAGTTTTTAAATTAATTTTTTGGCATTGATATATGAGGTTCTTTTAATTTTGTTTAATTTTTTATTTAATTTGTACACAGAATGTAAGGTTGATGTGCCAGTGTGTGTGTTACAATAAGAATCTTGCATCATGGCGCATTCTAGTAAATATAATATTGAGGTCAGTGGATTTACGTAATAAAACAATCTAATTTCATTTACATTGGTAGATTAAATACAAAAATTTGATTTTCAATGAAAGAGTAACAAAATTGGAAAGACACGATATGTAGTTATTTTCTTATTTGTATATCTACGAGTAGACCGGAATGTGGTAGTGGTACTTTGTTGCTTGGCGAAGCGTGACAATCTTTCGAAAGTCACAAACACACTTTACCTTCATAGCACGTTCACTGCATTTTCTAAGTCCGTTATGAATCAAAAGATGATAAAATATAAAAAAGTGAACAATTGATTTTTCCGTTAGCCGTCATAGACTATTCCGAAGGTATTTCTGTGTTGTAGGTAGGTACCTACTTTAACACAAATAAAAAATACTTTCCACTTTTAAGCGGGAAAACTGCAAATCATACTGTCAACTGCAAACATCAACTTTCTGTGGCAAACTGACAGCTTGTAAAATATACTTTCGAATCAAAAGTAGAATAGTCTTATAGATCTTACTCTCTTTTTAAAATTAGGGATAGATAAGTGGCGTGATAATTTGAGTTAAGTCCGCCTAAATACATTCTACGAACGAGTTCGAGTTTTGCGCAATTCGTGTACTCAAATATGGAAAAATACTACATATTTCAGTAATCAAAACAACTAAGGAATAACAGTATATCGAGTTAATTTAGCTTTTGCGTATGTCGAGTAAAGAGTCAAATAAAATTTTGTTTCTACAAGCGTGCAAGAAATAAGTGTTGTGAAACCCTGAAAAATGAAAGCAGGAAATAGTCAATTCCTGCACTAATTCAGGATATAATTAATACATGATTACCATGCATAACTGTCCAGGTACCCGAAGTAGGTGAGATGTGAAAAATTCCGTTTTAATTTAGTAAATTTTCTAATTTTTTTGGACGACATATATAATTTGCTATGATGGTTAGAAAATGGAATCAAATACAAAATTTCTTTGTTGTAACTGCGTAAAAGATATTTAATTGCTCTGATCTACCCAAATAAGTTTCACAATTAAATTTAAGCAAAACAGAGGCACAAGGCAACATGTTACGTCTTGTTTAATTAATAGTCGCACAACGCACAAGAGACTTATGTGATTTATAACAATGTAACGCTAGTATTTAACTGGGGTTTATAGTATATTTATCAAAATTTATTTTCGCACACATTAGTATTATAAATGTTATTTAACAATTTTTATTTTATATTCTGCAGAAGTGGGGAATGAGCCCTCTTTTGTCCAAGTGAAAAGTTTTTTAAGCGAGGTGAAGTATTGATATTTATATTTATATAGGTTGGCGCAAAATAAGCTGATGGTTTTGTTTATCTAGAAGGTAAAAGATAATAGCGCCATTTTTAAAGTTTTTTTTTATACTAGGTATGAAATATCAGATCAAAATGACCAGCCGTTTTTTATTCGCAAACATATACTGATTCCACGACGTTTTCCATGACATGAGTTTCAGGATATGTGACGTCTATCAATTCCTCGTTGTTTTTTGGTTTCTGGATAGTTTGAGGGTCATTGATGTACTTTGTCTCTTTCATATCCCCGAAAAAAAGAATATGGGGCTGTTAGATCTATTATTATCTTCACAAGCATTACAACTCATTTATACAATTTAGACACGAATACCTCACTTATGACAAAAACAGCTTTTTCTACGTCTTCAGGGCATAACGAATTCGTCCGTGTGCCTTTCGGATTAATTGATGCATCGGCTTCATTTCAAAGAATGATGAAAGAAGTACTTTCAGAATGTATTAACAAAATTTGCCTAGTCTATACTGACGATATTATTATACCCGGAAACTCATTAGAAGAACATCTACAAAACATAGAAAAAATCTATTCAAAATTACAAGACGCAAATCACTACATATAAATAAATAAATCAGAATTTCTAAAAACAGAAACAGAATATATAGGGTTTATAATATCACATGAAGTGCTTAAACCCAATAAAAACAAAATCGATAATGATCCCTAAAACAGTAAAAGAAATAAAATCCTTTCTAGGTAAACTCTCTTGGTATAGGCGTTTTATTCCAAATTTCTCGAAACTCACCAAACCTTTTACAGACAGTTCGCCAGCGTTTCCTGTAGCTCATTTGAAAGTATTTAGGGCTTTCGCAGATCCAGAAAACCCGTCATGACTTCTCACGATCGTTGACTTGTCTGACCTTCATTGTCGTTTGTGGATTTGCAGCCTCCATTTCCATGGCAAGTTGCAGAACTGCGGCGGTGTTGCATGGTCCTGTCATTAAGTGCAATCTTAATGTCGAGATCTCGGACGCCATCCACGAATATTTGAGTAGCCATCTCCGACTTTACATCTTCAGCAATGTTAGGTTATGCCAATGGTGTTAGTTTGTCAATATCGGCTCCGAATTCTAACAAATATGCGCTCCTTTCTTGATTTCGAAATTTTATCTGACTAGTATAAGCACGTTGTATTATTGTTCCAGCAATACTTCTAATGCTTTCCCCTGCAAGGATGTTGATAGTATCAAAGTTTTTTGCTAGTTGTTCCATTCTTTGTTTTAGCGATCTTTGAAAAATGGTCTTTATACAGCTTCCACGGTGTACTTCCATCAAATTTTCCAGGTTTTGTTTTTAGGTTAGACATAAAAATAGAAGTAGGGCCGACTGCAGTCTCGTTTTTTAATAAACCTGCATATTTCTTCTAAATGTTTTCTATTTCAGCTCTAATTTCGGAGTCTTTTCAGTTCTGATTTCAGTAGTTTCTGACTTCATATCAAAAAATTCTTTCCTTACTTCTTGATTTTCTATCATTTCTGCTTTAAATTCCTCTTGATTCTTTGTTATCTCTACCTTAAGCGTTTAATATCTATAGAAAATTCACGAACACTACTAGCTTTAGAACTGCTGACTCAAATCAATTTTGGCAACATAAATTAGCTTCGTTTATTTTTGTAACAAACAGATTAACTAAATTTCCTTTAAACAAAACACGATTTAAAACTGAAATAAACTATATTAAAGATATAAGCATAAGAGCTACATAGCATAAAAATTACATTCTGCTTAAATTGATAATAAAGTGTCATTATTTTATTAATTAGCGAGTGAAGTAATTCATATTAACATTAACAGGTTGAATTAGATACTTATTTTATTAATATTTTCAGCGCCACCCGGTATATATATATATATATATATATATATATATATATATATATATATATATATATATATATATATATATATATTATAACGATCTTCATCGGAACATTACAATGTGTCATTCACATTATGAACAATTGCTGCTACTCGCCTTCTAATATGCAGGTCCGTTATTTAATTGATTATTTACTTTATTAAAATCTTCTAATTTATCTAAAATGACAATTTTATTCCCTTTATCTGCCTTTAATTAAAATACGTCGCGTTTTTTAAGTTTATAAGTTTAATATCATTATTGTTAGGTTTGTTTTTAAAACGATTTAAATTATTAGTTATATCAATTTTAGCAAAAATCTAATAAGTCGTTCTTGTCAATATAAAAGTCTGAATGTCTGGTCGCGAATCTGAGGAACCTTGTACAATTCCGAACAACGCCAAATATTTCGAATTTTAAATGGCACATAATAAATTGACCCGTGTGCTGCACTCTCCACGCCAGCAAGAGTGCTTGTGAGGAGACGTCCGAGTAACGCCCACACGTTACGAATATGTCATCATCATTACTGATATCTGCGTACAAAGCAGATTGGCACACACAGCAAAGGGATGATCTATTTATTTCTTTATTTAAATACTAAATTTGAAAAGTTTTGAAATATATTATATATATCACGAAAATTTGTTCAGAGCTTCAAGTAAAGGATCACTTCCGGTTTATTAATTTTAGCGAAAATATAATATGTTTTTCCCGTTCATATAAAAGTCTCATACCCGGTTTTATAAATGTTTGCTAAATTTTTACCTTGTTAAATGATTTAGAATTTTGTTAAATACCAAATGTTGTTTCACCAACGCATGTTAAATTTAACAGCATATTAAATCTTATGTTAATTTAAAAGCAGCTTTGAGATGCTTCTAAATTTTTAATCATTGCTAAATTTGACATTTGATAAATTTCTTATAAATGTTATTACGAATATTTGGTTAGATGAAAGTTTTATAAGTTCATTTGTGTAATACTGATAATTACATTGTGAGTATAATAATTTCCATATTATGTTAGATGAAATTTATAGTACATATATACTTCCCCGTAAAGTTTGGGTCACTGTGAATCGTATTAGATCCAATCACGGTAGATGTGTAGATGCTCTTTTTAAATAGGGTAAGGCTAGTTCCCCTCAATGTGATTGCGAAGCAGAAAATCAAAATATTCGCCACGTCGTCCAGGAATGCTCATTAAGATTATACTCAGGGCCTCTCGATGACCTCCTGAATATAACAGATGAAGGATTGAATTATTTATCTAATTTAGATCTTTGTTTGTAAATGTTTATTTTATTCATTTATACATGTTTCATTAGTAATCATTATTATGCCATACGCTAAAGAAATATAGTACATATTCAACTGTAAATAAAATTTGTAGTATAAATATTTAAAAATATTATCTGATTCGGACTGAGAAGAATTTTTTGAAAATGCTATTGTCTGGATACATAGACCAAGACACTTTAGATATCGTACAAATCCTTTTGAAATTTATAATGATATGGAATTTAAAATCAGATACAGTTTTACCAAGGAAACTGTTAGAAAAATAATATTAGGCCATATTAGCGACAATTTGATTAGTTGAATGGTACAAACCGCCAAGAATGCAATTAAGAAGATGGATAATCGAAATTTCGGTTTAGAAATTGTGCGATACCTTCTTACACATGTTTTTTCCAACTGCACTACTAAAGAGTCCTGTAGAGCTTTTGATAAAACGGCATCAGAAAACTATTCAACATCGTCTCCGACCAGATTTGACAAATGAAATTCATGAAATAGAAAGAGAATTTATAAAACAGAAAAAGAATACAAATGTACGAAGAAAGGGTCGTTCTTTTATTACAGGTGATGTAGTTTTAGCGCAAAATTACAATCGAAGTTCCCAGTGGGTGAAAGTTCGCATAACCGACATCACTGTCCTACTATCTTACAAAATCGTCACCGACGATGGCATTGAGTTACGAAGACACATCGATCAACTTCGAGCCGTACTATTCTGCAGTTGTACTTTTCTGTAATTTTTCTATAGCATTCTTGTTTTTCTTTAATAATAGTACCATCTGTTCTTTTATTCTCAATTATATTTTTATATTTTTGTACGATGCTCATTGATTCTTGTTTTTTTCTTTCCGTATAACTATGTTTTCTATTTTTCGGCATATGACCAAATACATATGCTACATTAATCACACACTATATCATTGAAATACTAGATACTAAATTCACAATTTAAAATAATCTTAATACTGCGTAACACGATCGATTTTGACGTTTCACTGAGGAAGAAAACAAAAGAATATATAGCTGTTGTTACGGGTTATTTATTTTCCGGGGGGGTTTCTGATCTGTACTCGTAATACTGGTAATTAATACACGAGTGAAAATGTTTTTCCTACACGCTTTTATTTACACGTTGTTACAGCAGCATACACAAAAATATATGGTTATGGTTACATTGCGCAGGAACCATAATAATCGCGTCAGCTGATGCTGCCACCTATCGGGACCAGGGTCCGGCACAATTTGAATTTTGGTGCCACAGTCTCCCCCTTGAAATTATTTGGCCATCCCGGGAATAATTTCAGATCATTTTCGTGGGCGTCCTCTAGGTCGTGGAGCAGTAGGATTGGTCTCGGGGACCTTCTTCCTGGGCCATCCACGTTTTCTAATAGGATGGACTGGCGTCGTGGTGTCACTCTTTTCCTTCATAAGGAGTTAGGTCTGTAACATGGTACTTACCAATTGGCTCCTTTTTTGTGTGTGTTGCTAGTTCATATGCAGTGGGAGAGATTTTCTCCAGGATCTCATAGGGGCCGTCCCTCTTCGTTGCAAACTTAGTCGTAATATTCTTGTGTGCTTGGCTCAGTAGATGAGTGGTAACTAGCACCAAGTCATCAACGGCATATTGCGGAGCAGGTCGTCGGTGTTAATCGGCGTGGTTCTTTCTCTGGTCTTGAACTCGTTTGACTCGCTCCTTAACTTCACTCATTAAGCTTGCAAATCTTTGCAGATATGGTGTAATTTGTGGCACGTAATTTTACGCTTCTAAAACAACTCTTAGGTCGCTTGTAACGTCCGCCAAGGATGGCATTTCTCTTCCAAATGTTATATAACATGGACTGCGGACTGTAGTTTCTGAAATAGCAGTATTCAAAGCAAAACGTATCAGTGGGAGTTTCTCAGACCAATTCCGATGGTCTCCCTCCACTAAAATTGACAACTGGGTTTTCATATCCCTATTCTTGCACTCCATAGGATTTCCTGCAGGATGATATATTGGAGTGTAAGATTGTTTAATGCCAAAACAGTACATGGCCTTCTGCATCACTGCACTAACAAATTGGACCCCGTTATCACTTCTGATTTTTCGTGGCATTCCATAGCGCAAAAATACTTCTACCAAGATAGTTGTGCATGCTTCAGCAGATGCGATTTTCAATGGGAATACCTCTATCTATTTACTGGCGATATCTTCTACAATTAGGATCCAACGATAATCCTCATGAGTTACTGGTAGCGGTCCTAACAGGCCTATAGACAGGACTTCGAATCGTTGTGCAGGTACTGGCGTTTGAAGTAACCCGGAACGCTTTATATTTGTAATTTTTTAGCGTTGACAGGCTGGACATTGACGGATGTAATCTTCAATATATTTCCTCATACCAGTGAAGTAGTATTTTTTAGAAATACGCTTGTGTGTTTTCTCGATACCATAATGACCTGATTTTGGGGCATCGTGGTATTTCTGTAGGATAACGCTACGTTCATGCTTTGGTACAACTAGTTGCGGTTCTTCATTCTCTTCATCAAAATAGCGGTACAGTACTCCACGTGACATAATGTACCGTCTTTCTGTCCAACAAATAGCATTATCACAGTTTGTATCTTCTAAGGAAACAATATTTTTCACTTTTTCATTTGTTCACCTCGAGTTTCTTCAGCAGTATGTGTGGGCACTTCCACTGAGATGGTGCAAATAGAACAAGTATCAGGTTGACGACAATTTGGACGGAACAACGTGTCTGCCACAACGTTGTTTTTCCTTGGAGTATACTCAGTTTTGATATCATAGGCTTGAAGAGTTAACGCCCACCGGGATAGACGTCCTGTTGGGGTTTTAATAGAGAATAACCACCATAGAGGTTCGTGATCAGTAACGATACGGACTTCTTTCCCTTCTATACAGTCACGTAAATTCTAGACAGTGTACACTACGGCAAGAGCTTCACGTTCTGTAGTAGTATAGTTTCGCTCGAAAGAAGACAAAAGACGGCTCGCATATTCTATTGGTAGCTCATCATACCCCTCCCCCTGCATCAATGCAGCTTCAAGTGCATAATTACTGAATCAGCACGTATTATGTACGGAAGTTTTGGATCGGCTTGTCGAAGAATCGGTGCTATGGTTAGCAATTCTTTCAGCTGTGTGAATGCGATTTCTTGTTTATTATCCCATTTCCATGACACATCTTCACGTTCCGCAATTCTTGAGGAGTTCGGCACAAACTTCCGATACCACCTGCACGTTTGTAAGAATGTACGCAAATGTTTCAAATAACGCGATCGCCGCATGTCGCGGATCGCGCTCACTTTATCCGAATTCACTTTAACACCTTCTTTTGTAATAACATATCCAAGGAATTTTATTTCATTCCTAACAAATACGCACTTATCACGTGTTGCCTTTAATTTAAATTTGTGTAATTGTTTAAAGATACGCTTTAAGTTCCACAAATGTTCTTGAAAAGTATCAGAGACTATCAGAATGTTATCCAGATATGTGAATACACTTAAATCACTTAAACCAATACGGATTTTGTCAATGAGTCTTTGGAATGTGGCTGGTGCATTTTTGAGTCCCATTGCCATTTGTTTGAAACGGTACGTTCTGAAACACATTACAAAGCATGTTTTATCCCGGTCACTTTCACGAATGTTTACCTGCCAGTACCCCGACTGGAGGTTTATGGTCGACATGAAGTTCGTTTTTTTAGAATTCTGCAGCAAATCTTCTATATTCGGCATCGGATATGTGTCTCCTTCGGTCACTGCGTTTATCCGACGATAGTCCACACACAGACGCAGATCTCCACTTTGTTTTGGGACTAGGACTACCGGAGCACTCCATGGTGACTCACACTTTTCGATGACGTCACTCTCTAGAAGTCGATCCAATTCTTTCTTCAAAAATTATTTCTTCGCGGCTGGTATATTGTATGGAGGTAATGAGATTGGTGGATTGTTGCCTGTATTTATGCAATGTTGAGCGAACGATGTAGCATCTTTAATCGGGTCGAAAGTTTCTTGATGATCTTGCAGGATCTGTTGCAGCGCTTCTCGTTTATCTGGTTGTAAAGCACTCCCCTCATCTGCACGTAAATTCCAAATTGAAATATTTGCTACACTAGTGGGCTTACCCTCATCCTCATGGTTTGAATCCTTTTCATAGTCGGATCTTTAATAAGGTACCACGTTCTCTGAGGAAGACAAATTACAACACCATCTTTTTCCAGGAAATCCACTCCTAATAAGGTGGTTAACACTTCTTTCTCGCTGATCTTTACAGAAACTGTTGCCTTTAAAACCACTTTACGCTGCGGTGTGGAATCTGCATATGCAATAGTTACTTCATCTTCAGCAAATTCGTGACCTGTGTGTATCAATACTTTATATAATGAATTACTTGCTATGTTTGCTTGAGCTCCAGAGTCAGCTAAAGCAGTTCCATACATTCCATTTATATTAATAGGTAGAATAGGCCTGATTATATTTTTATCGGCAATATTTGCATTACAGAATGTCACCTTCTCTTGTGTTGAAACATACTTCGGTGGATTACATTTACTACACTTGGATCTAATTACTCCTATCGTTCCACATCTATAACATGCCAAAGGACTAGTTTTGTCTGTCTGTTTGTTCGATACTTCTGTTTTCTTTTAAGATCCCTGTACCCCTACCGTTTTCTTCGTACATTCTTCTCCAATGTGTCCAAATCGTTGGCAACATTTACACTTCGGTCGTTTATTCTTTGCTTCATTATCGTTCTAGATCTGCTCTTTAGACTTCTTGCTTCGGTCAGCCTCAAACATGGTTTGTTCAACAACCCTAGCCCTAGAAATTAGCTCTTGAAATGTTGAGATATCCTCTCGAGGAAGTCGCTTCCTAATCTTCCGATGCAATAAACTGTAAACCATGTCTATTTGAATACACTCGGATGGAACTTCTGTTAATTTTGAGATAAGAGCTCTTGTATTACTTACGAAAAACTCAGTGACAGTGCTATCGTCTTGTCCTTTCTCAAAAAGTTCTCGGTAAATCATATAATTCGGTTTCCTTGGTCCATGCGCATTCTTGATTAGTTTTATAACTTCATTACAGTCACTTACATCAGCCTTTATCCCTTGCCACCAAGTTGCTGCATGATTTACTAGAAGCATTGTTAAACCTCGCAAAGCATTTTTGTATGAAATTCCCGTGCACTCTTTATACGTTTCGATTGAATCAACGAAAGCATCAACGTCTTCGTCTTCTCCCCCAAAACGAGCAGTACACTTCGCAAAGCTATCTTTATTTGAATTACTTACAACACTTGTATTTGATGCAGGAGTTGTTGCACGCTAAAGATTCATCATTTGTACTTGCATTCCATTTAAGAGTTGAGCGATTTGGTCATTAGACATCATTACTGCTGGAACTGGTTGAGTAGTAACATCTTCTTGTACTTGTTCTCCGTCTGACGACATTCTCACTTGTTTTTAATATTTTTCACTACTTCTTTAATTCGTAGATCAACACGAATACGTTCAACAGCTACCGCGAATGGTTAAGTAGTGGTTAAATAACACACTTTGCAAATGATTGCTTATTGTTAGTTTGTCGCGAATTAAAGACTTTTTATATAATCTACAAAAAACCGAACCGGTACCACGTTGTTGCGCCACTGTAACGGGTTATTTATTTTCCGGGGGGGGGGGGATTTCTGATCTGTAGTCGTAACACTGGTTATTAATACACGAGTTTCCCTACACACTTTTATTCACACGTTGTTACATACACAAAAATATATGGTTATGGTTACATTGCGCGGGAATCACAATAATCGTGTCAGCTGGTGCTGCCACCCATCGGGACCAGGGCAACGGCACAATATGAATTTTGGCGCCACAGTCTCCCCCTTGAAATTATTTGGCCATCCCGGGAGTAATTTCAGATCATTTTCGTGGGCGTCCTCTAGGTTGTGGAGTAATAGGATTGGTCTCGGGGACCTCCTTCCTAAGTCATCCACGTTTTCTAATAGGATGGACTGGCGTCGTGGTGTTACTCTTTTCCTTCTCAACATAAGGAGTTAGGTCTGTAACATGATACTTACCAATTGGTTCCTTTTTGAGTGTGTTAGCTAACAAATTGTTAAAAATTGAATGTTATTTTTGTGAAACATTATCAAAATTTAACAATTTGCTATTTTTAAACATGTGTTTACTAACGTAAGATTTACGAAGTGTTTATGAAACCTGGCATCAAATACTAAAATTGAAAAGTTTTGGATTATCTCAATATATTTTTCTAGAAAATCTGTTCATTGCTTCAAGTAATGTATCACTTTCGATTTAATAATTTTAGCTAAAATCTAATATGTTGTTCCTCATTCGTATAAAAGTTTTAAATACCAAATTTGAAAGGTTTAGGAATAAATCATATATTTTTCACGAAAATCTGTTCAGAGGTTCAAGTAAAGTATCACATCTGGGCTATCAATTTTAGCCAAAATCTAATATATTGTTCCCCTTCATTTGAAAGTCTTAGATACTAATTTAGAAAATTTTTGTAATATATAATAATATATTTTTAACGAAAATCTATTCAGAGCTTCAAGTATAAAGCCTGGTTGAGTTCAGGTAAAGTATCACTTCCGGTTATCCTTATCCAACTTTACCCAAAATCTAATCCAGAGAGCTTAAACACGGACACACATACATACATACATACATACATACATACATACATACATACATACATACATACATACATACATACATACATACATACATACATACATACGCACACACGCACAAGCACACACACACACACACACACACACACACACACACATACACACACACACACACACACACACACACACACACACACACACACACACACACACACACATCATTGTGAGAATAGCAGAAACGTGTCCTGGGGACTCTAGTTAGTGGTTATTCACTGAAAACTCACTCACATTACCTCCTTTACTTAACGGTATGACGGGAGGTAAGAAGGTTCAGAAAATCTATTCTGAAATATATTCACTTTCATAATTGAACGTTGCATTTACAAATAACTCCAATACATGTTTACTTTCTTACCTATGATAAACTTAATCTACTAACTAATTAGTCGATCATTCAATCGGCGAATGGAAATCGCGCAGTTGCCCATGTAAATGACAAAAAGTAAATTAATCTTGCACATTTACTTTATGTGTCGCTGATGTTTAATCACCATAGAAAAAAATAATTACCTTGGCACAAATTTAGTTTATTGTAGTGTGTGCATATATCCCCCCAGCCCTGAAAGTAGAAGACTATATTATCTTTGTGGACAGTATAGACTCTATTCAAGAATTACTTAAAAGTGATAATGTGATCATAGTAGAAGATTGGAATATAAACGAGGTAGATGGAATAAATTATAATTTCTCAAATGGTAGTACAAAAGCAAAATGTATTAATGATCTCATAACTAAATACTCGCTCTATTCGTTAAATTCATGTATTAATAAAGGTCAGATTACTTTAGATTTAGTATTATCATCTATGTCAATATTGCAGATATATATTTGTGACTGTCTGTTATCGAAAGTTGGTGATTATCATCCTCCATTACAAATAGATATTCCATTTAGAAAATGTAAAAGTAATGACACTATAAATATCAATAAATACAATTTTAAAATAGCTGATTTTACAAAATTATATTATTCCCTGCTTACCTGTGATTTCAATTCGTTAAATGAAAAAAATATTGATGTAAAACAAAAATTAAACATTTTCTATCTCTATGGCATTCTCGACCAATGTGTCCCGAAAAAAATTATTAACAAAAGACAAAAATATCCCGAATGGTTCACTCATACAATTAGGCAAAAACAAAAAGAAAAATAAACAATATTACTATAGGAAATCAAAACAAAATAATCTTTATAAATAAGAATACATTCAAAAATATAAAATATTGAGAAGTGAAAAAAATACTTATTAAAGAAGCTCACAAGACACATATTCTTCAGACAAATGAAATGCTAAAAAATAATCCCAAATTATTTTGGTCATATGTTAATAAAAAAAGAAAAAATAATCCATTAGAAACTGCATTCATTTTTAAAGATAAATTATTAAATGATAATAAGGAAATAGCAAATTCTTTTGCTGAATATTTCGTATCAGTTTATTGTAATGACGATGACAATGATCAATTATTTAATGACATTCTAGATATTCAATACGATTTAGATTGTCTTAAGATAGATAAAATCACAGAAACCGATATATGAACTGCAATAAAATCAATTATTTCGCGAGCTGCTACTGGACCTGATCTTATTCCTGGTTTTATTATTAAAGGCTGTGCAGAAATTAGAAGTAAGCCAGTGAGTACAATTTTTTAACTTTTTATTAATGATGTCACACAAGCAGTAAAAAATTCTAAATGTTTGCTATATGCTGATGATCTGAAATTTTTTGCAGATATTTTATCAGTACGTGACTGTGAGGATATTCAAATAGATATAAATAGTGTGGTTGCATGGTGCAATAAAAACATATTACTATTAAATGCTAGTAAATGTAAATCAATGCCGTTCACTAGAAAGAAAATATCGATTAATTATAATTACCATATAAATAATACTGTAACTGAACAAAGTGGAGGACACAGTAGATCTTGGAGTTATATTTGGAGTTATATTTGAAAACAATTTTAAGTTTAAAAAGCACTATGTATATATCACACAAAAGGCATATGGTAAATTAAATTTTATTTTCAGACATAGAAGACATTTTAGTGTAGAAACAATAATTACTTTGTATTATTCATTAGTCTGATCATTACTTAATTACTGCTGTATTGTTTGGAATCCAACCTCATTTGTAGATATATATATATATATATATATATATATATATATATATATATATATATATATATATATATACGTTAGAGGAAGTACAAAAGAGATTTTTACGATATTTGTATTATAAAAGAATCTTCTCATTCCCATTAATGATTTCATATAATATTCAAACTAAATTATTTCAAGTAAATACACTTAAGGCGAGATATGCTTATCAGTTATCTAGGACATAATCCACAACAAAATTATAGTACCAGAATTGTTAAGTAGTTTCCCATTTCATGTACCGAACATTCAGTTAAGACCAAGGAATTTAATATTTCACGTAAAGAATAGTTGCTCCCCGTTAATGAATTATTTTAGTATTGAAAATACTGTAAATTGTAGTGTAAATGATTTCGATATTACAGTAAGTAGAAAACAAGATTAAAAATTACTATAATAAGTAACTTATAATTTTGTTTATGCAAGTTTGTATCTATATGTATTTGTTTCACACTGTTAATATGTAATTGGGATTGTACCTGTTTATTTGTATTCTAAATAAATTATTATTATTATTGTTATTATTATTATTATTATTATTACTTACCTTAATTAAACCATAGTGGTGATCGTCTATATAGCGACTCATTTATAGTTCAAAAATAATTCCATTAAAACTATGCTTTGTTTATGTACCATAAAGATAAAAATATATAAATGGAAAAAATGTTAGTAATATATTTCATGTAATTTGTTATAAAAATAATTTTCGTTATCTGAGTGAAATTTTAGATGAAAGCTAATATTCTTGAGACTGCTGACTTCGTTCAAAACACGGTGCTCGACTCAATAAAAAGTTTCGCACAAGACGTGAGCTAAATTAAAACTTCTAAGGCAAGTCTTTACTCTTTTATTGACAGTCTCGTTTATGTAAGTTTCTTAAGAAAATATATATTTCCTTCGCTAATTACAAATCGAACAAATAGGAGGAAGAAATTAAATTTGTAATTAAAGTTCAAAATATGCTGTAAGCCAGCAGTCGCCAATCCTAAGATTGCAAGCTACCGGTAGCTTGCGTGGATACTTCCGGTATCTCAGAAGTATATCCCAAAAGAACTAAAAATATTAGATATTTTCTTAAATTCTCATCATGTTTCATTGCACAAACAAACAGGCCAACTTAGCTTTCTCCTGATCCTAACACATCGTTAATATATACTGGTAAAAAGGCAAAACTGTTAAATATATTCTCTTTTCTAAAATATATATTTTTGTACATGAAAGGGGAAAAACATGCAGCTGCACATCTCCAGCAAAAAAGTAACTTTTAATTAATAGGTATTTGACCTTCAATAAAAAAATTCGCTTGCGGCGCCTTTTTTTTCTGGATACCTTGCCTCAATAATTATAGGTAAGCTCACTCACTGTTCGAAAAAATATAAAATAGCTTAACTCATTGAAATAGTTTGCGAGTAACAGTATTTGTTTTTACACAACCGACGTGTGTATGTACTACACTCTCACGTATACAAAATAAATTCTTTTCTACTTTCAGATTTTCAACATATGCACATGTGCTTTTATGAATTTATGGACAAAGTTGAAAAACTAAAATTAGAAACAAAGTATTTTGTGCACGTAAATTTTTGCAATATCTTACTGTTGTATGTGCTAATGTACTATATTGTTTCTGAATGATGAGCTATAGACTCAGATGAATGTACAAGAGTGTACCGAAATATCGGTTGTGTTAGAAAATAAACGCTGTATAACTAAGAATTCGAGTAAATGTTAACACCTAATCTATAACACAGTCGAAAAATTACTCGTAATTAAATTCGTATCACGCAATCATCCAATATTTTAATTTTATAAACGCTGTTAATTAAAAAGCGGGCCATAGGCGTTTAACATGGAATGTAAGTTTTTTCTTGCGCAAAACTTTCCACTTAATTTTAGGCAAAAAAGTCAAATAAGTGTTGTACAGGATTAAATTAGGAATAGATAAAAATTACTCAACAGATTTTGTTTTGCGTGTTTAGTAAACCAGTAAAATCTAATTTGAAATTTTAAAAATATTGCTTATTTGAAGTGATAGCCGCGGAAATTTTATAAATTTACAAAGAAATGGATACGGTTTGAACTGTCGGAATTTCGATTTTAGAGGCTATACTGACAGTTCAGACGATATGCGTTTCTCCTTCTGGCTATCACTATTAATGAGCAATATTTATAAAATTTCAAATTGGATTTTATAGGTTACTAGACGTGTAAAATTTTCAGTGATTTAGGTGTAGATTTAATTGTCTGCAATATTTATTTGATTTTAAAAATTTCCCATCTTAAACGACTATGGCCCGCTTTTTAATTAACAGCTAAATTGCTTAATAGTACACATTTGATATCATGGGCGAAAGTTATCTGTACCTGTTACTCGTTCTAAATATATGTAATGTTGATTGCATAAGTGTATTCTGGTTAACTCCTAGACTGTGATTAGATTCAAAGATTTTTCTCGTTATCCTGTCTATAAGGGTAACGATATCTGGTCGATATGTTATACTGCACCAAGCTCCAATTATCGGTTGTCCAGTGACGGCTCGTTCTACATATTTGTGAATATGCAACAGCAAAAAAAAAACTTACCAAATGCAGGTCATTTTGCGCATAACGTTGCGAATTCCGAACTTATCCAATAGCAAACGACGTCTACCGAATCGCGCAAAATTTCGTAGTTAGACAGCGATGTTGTGAATGTTTGTAAGCATGCTAGCTGACAGTGATCAATTGATTGAATGCATGACGTCACTGCCGCATATTAAACCTATATATATATATATATATATATATATATATATATATATATATATATATGTATGTATATATATATATATATATATTTATATATATATATATATATATATATATATATATATACATATATATATATATATATATATATATATATATATATATATATATATATATATATACAGGCTGACCCAGGACAAGTTTACGCTATCGTTATTTTAAAAACTATTCAATATTATTTTACGAAATTTGATATATAGGAGTATTCCGACATGTTCGTTTCAGCTAAAATATTTTCGGAACAGTGGCACTTCCGGTTTAATCGCAAGTAGACCCTAATTTTCTTATTTTAAATGGAATGCTATACTTTTTCTTTTACCATTGTATTCACTAGAAAATTGTACATATGAAACCATAAAAAATTACTCATGATCAACCACTGCCGGCGTAATATTTTTTTTTATTTTTTCACCAATAACGGCTACTTTTTTCATCACTCTGTATCTCTAATTTGGTAAATAATATCTATAATCTGTAATGATATTTTTATAAAGAGAGCCTTAGTTTACAACAATATAAAATAATAGTCGATAATTTTTGAAAGTTGTAATTTCTATGTCAACGTCAAGTCGAAATTCACAAAATTCAAAAACTTAATTTTTAAAAAATAGAACACTATTTTTTTACGTAAATGAATTCTTCGTTAAAAAATTAGGGTAGTTTTGTAGCATGTTCTATGTTGAAAGTTGATAGATTTTTACTAAAATGGAAAGTATTTAAATTGCATGTGTTAGTATTTGCTAGTTTATTTGGCCATAAGTATTTTGTTTTAGCTTTATGTTATATTTTCTATTTCTGTTTACTTCATATTTTACATTTAATACGATAGTAATTTATAAAAATTCATTATAATAAAAAAGAATAAATAGGTACTACAGATAATTTTCTTCTTTTTACCAGGGCCCATTTAAATTAGATTTAATAACGAATGTAAATAAATGCAATTTAAATATTTTCTTTATCAATTATGTATCAACTTTCATCATAGGACATGCAACACAAACTACCCCTACTTTTTAACGAAGAACTCATTTAAATAATAGAAAATGAGGTGTTCCATTTTAAAATATTGAGTTTTTTTAAATTTGTGATCTTTACGTCGACGTCGAAATTACAATTTTTAAATATTGTCGATTATTAATTTATATTATAGTAAACAAAAGTTTTTTTAAAATAGTGTTTTTACAGATTACAGAAATTCGTTTCCATTCTCGAGGTATAGTGATAAAAAGTGGCCATTATAAGTGAAAAATTCAAAAACGTTTAATAATGCCGGAAGTGGTTGAACGTGAGTAAAATTATTTTATGGTTTTATATGTGAAATTTTCTGCTGAATTCAATAGTAAAATTAAAATATAGAATTCCGTTTCAAATAAGAAAGTTAGGGTATACTTTCGGTTAAACCGGAAGTGCTACTGTTTTGAAAATATTTTAGCTGAAACGTCGGAGAACTCCTAGATACCAAACACACACACACACACACACATATATATATATATATATATATATATATATATATATTTATTTATTTATTTATTTATTTATATTTATATCAATTTAATTTATTCTTGCCAAAATGGCTTTGAAAATACATTTCAACTGTGATTTTTTTTACATATTGACATATTTATTTTAATAATTACATTTTCTTCTTTCTAATATGCATCTCATCTACTCTTCTCCTGTCCCTGTATCATCCAATATCTCGTTTATGCTTCTTTTTTTCTTTGATCCATCACACAATGTTTCCTTCTCATTGTTGTAAATTCGGCAGTTTTGTTCCTCTTCTGTTTTCCATTTTTAATTACCATTTCCTTCATTACCGCATCTAAACCGCGCGATTAATTTTAATCTTCCCCTTCTTCCTTCTTCATGTAAATATCGTGGTATATTAAGAGTTATAATATTTTTGTATTGTTGTTTATAACTCGACTCTGTTATCCTATTTACTTGATCCTGTCTTTGTTTTTTTTATCAGTTTCTATTATTTTTCCTTGTAACATTTCTCCTCTTTGTCGTTATCTTTTTACTTCTGTTGTGGATAAACCGTTTCTCTCATAATATTTTTCCTCTCTGTTTCACATTTACATTTTGACTGGTTATTTCTTTCCCTTTTTTGTAGGTCTTTCCAGCATTCAACTAAAATTGTTTCTTCTTCTTTCATCCTTATTTTTCTTCATATTTCATTGCTCTCTTGCCAGTCTCAATTCTTATTTTGTTCCTTTCGGTTTCTTCTAGGATTATATATTTTGGGGTTTGTATTCCTAATCCCAATATCCATCGCAAATATTTGCATTGGATGTTTTCTAGGGGTTCTTGTTCCGTCCATCCCCAAATTTCTGCAGCGTAGAGTATTATGCTGTTTATTAAACTATCAAAGGGCCCTATTCTGTAACTCGGTGGTTAATTTTTAACCACTGGTTAAAATTTTTATCCAATAGATATTGATATGACTACTAAAAATCCCTTTTTTTGTTATATGTCAACATACCTGATTGGTTAAAAAAATTAACCAGTGGTTAAATATTAACCACTGAGATACAGAATAGGCCCCAAACTTCATTATTTTCGACTTCTGTATATTAAGGGTTAATTTCTTCTTTTATAAATAGTTTGAAACCTGTTTAATAAGGACTTGTTTTCTTTTTCTTGTTTTGCAATTATTGCAAGGTCATCTGCATAGGCTAATGTCCGGAATATATTTTTTTCCAACTACTATTCTTCCCGTTTGTCCTTTACTGAGATGTTCTACAATGTCGCTTATGTATAGTGCGAATAGTGTTGTACTTAGCGGGCATTCGTTCAGTTTCTTGTTCCTTTTTTTCCATTTTTGCTTCATAACATGTTTTCCTATATATTCGCCTAAGTTGTAAATAATTCTCTCTAGTTTCTAGTTCTTGCCTCCATCTTCGAAGTGTTTTCCTTAACTCTCGTTTCCTTTTTCGGCAATCTTCAGTCCACCACACGTCTTCATGTCTTTGTTTAGTTTTTATTACTTCTTTCTTTAGGTAATATTACAAGTATACTTTCAACCATTTCATTAATATATAAGTTGTTAGAATGTATTGTGCTTTCTAATTTTTACCTCTCGCTAAGAGAGGTATTGTATTCATGTTAAAAATCGCATATCCAGATTTTAATGAATAAGCACGTTTTAAGGTCCCTAGTATCCGATTATAACATTTTTACGATGATGTCCGTGTGTGTGTGTGTGTGTGTGTGTGTGTGTGTGTGTGTGTGTGTGTGTGTGTGTGTGTGTGTGTGTGTGTGTGTGTGTGTGTGTGTGTGTGTGTGTGTGTGTGTGTGTGTGTGTGTGTGTGTGTGTGTGTGTGTGTGTGTGTGTGTGTGTGTGTGTGTGTGTGTGTGTGTGTGTGTGTGTGTGTGTGTGTGTGTGTGTGTGTGTGTGTGTGTGTGTGTGTGTGTGTGTGTGTGTGTGTGTGTGTGTGTGTGTGTGTGTGTGTGTGTGTGTGTGTGTGTGTGTGTGTGTGTGTGTGTGTGTGTGTGTGTGTGTGTGTGTGTGTGTGTGTGTGTGTGTGTGTGTGTGTGTGTGTGTGTGTGTGTGTGTGTGTGTGTGTGTGTGTGTGTGTGTGTGTGTGTGTGTGTGTGTGTGTGTGTGTGTGTGTGTGTGTGTGTGTGTGTGTGTGTGTGTGTGTGTGTGTGTGTGTGTGTGTGTGTGTGTGTGTGTGTGTGTGTGTGTGTGTGTGTGTGTGTGTGTGTGTGTGTGTGTGTGTGTGTGTGTGTGTGTGTGTGTGTGTGTGTGTGTGTGTGTGTGTGTGTGTGTGTGTGTGTGTGTGTGTGTGTGTGTGTGTGTGTGTGTGTGTGTGTGTGTGTGTGTGTGTGTGTGTGTGTGTGTGTGTGTGTGTGTGTGTGTGTGTGTGTGTGTGTGTGTGTGTGTGTGTGTGTGTGTGTGTGTGTGTGTGTGTGTGTGTGTGTGTGTGTGTGTGTGTGTGTGTGTGTGTGTGTGTGTGTGTGTGTGTGTGTGTGTGTGTGTGTGTGTGTGTGTGTGTGTGTGTGTGTGTGTGTGTGTGTGTGTGTGTGTGTGTGTGTGTGTGTGTGTGTGTGTGTGTGTGTGTGTGTGTGTGTGTGTGTGTGTGTGTGTGTGTGTGTGTGTGTGTGTGTGTGTGTGTGTGTGTGTGTGTGTGTGTGTGTGTGTGTGTGTGTGTGTGTGTGTGTGTGTGTGTGTGTGTGTGTGTGTGTGTGTGTGTGTGTGTGTGTGTGTGTGTGTGTGTGTGTGTGTGTGTGTGTGTGTGTGTGTGTGTGTGTGTGTGTGTGTGTGTGTGTGTGTGTGTGTGTGTGTGTGTGTGTGTGTGTGTGTGTGTGTGTGTGTGTGTGTGTGTGTGTGTGTGTGTGTGTGTGTGTGTGTGTGTGTGTGTGTGTGTGTGTGTGTGTGTGTGTGTGTGTGTGTGTGTGTGTGTGTGTGTGTGTGTGTGTGTGTGTGTGTGTGTGTGTGTGTGTGTGTGTGTGTGTGTGTGTGTGTGTGTGTGTGGATGTGTGTGTGTGTGGATGTTGGATTCACTATATCTCAAATAATATAAGACTTAAGACATTTTTAACTACGGATTCCTCAATCTAACAATAATGGGAAGAGTTCAGTCAGTTTTGGTAACAATTGGACAATTGGAAGTAGTAGTTACAAGAAAAAAATCGTCTAAATATTATTTATCGAAAATTTATGTAAATATTTATATTAAAGAACGTTAAATTCTTTATTCGATAAATATAAATTTATTATTATATCTTCTATAGATTTAGAGATAAAGAAAGGCATATAAAATAATTTGATGTAAAAAATCTCAGATCAAACTACTACAAGGCAAGAAATTCAAATGTTTGTAATTGACACATAAATGTCACTGTCAAAAATATTTGTATGCCTCTGTCAAAAATATTTGTATATTATTAGGAAGATTATGAAAATAAAAAAAGTCAACAACGCAAAAGAATATACGTAAAATAGAATATAAAAGGAATTTGCGAAAAAATGACGAATATAAAGAAAAAGAAAGTAAAAAAGAAAATTTCAGGATATTGAATATAAAGAAAATGTAAGTATTGTACATAATTTATTTTAAAATATCCCATAGATTTTGCAAATATATGTGAGAATTTTTTTGTAGTGAGACATGAATATATGTATTTGTATTTAAAAATATTATTTCGTTTTATGCGTACAACCAGGTAAAATATCTGGCGAGAGGTTATGTGTTGGCCACATCAGATTTTTTGGGTAAAGGAAAACTTCTGGAATTCAGTCAATGGTTAAAAATTATTTATTTTCGGCCTCTACTAGTTTCGGCACCACATGTGCCTTCATCAGGAGCTACAAAATTATTACAGACCACATGTGCCTTCATCAGGAGCTACAAAATTATTACAGAAATAATATAAATATGTAAAGACAATGAGGTTTTTTTTATAAAAAAATTACTTACGTGAAAATTTGTTTTATACTGATAACATTGAAATATATATAAATAACATGGAAATACGTGTACAGTGGTTGTCATAATTAATAAAAATGAATGATAATGTTCATTTTGAATCATATGTCGTGAGATTATTATTGAAAATATAAAATATTTTAAGGATAACGTGTTTTATTATTTCTACACCCTACGAAAAAACTAATATTGTGACAAGTACCTATGTTGCGAAGGTCACACATAAACTGCCAAATCTTAAGTCATTTATTTCTTCTTCTTGTTACAAATTTTAAGTAAAAACAATTAACCCGCGAATTTTAGTTAGAATTGTATTATATCTAATTTATGAGACTGGTTTGTAGTATTATTTTTATTATTGTTAAGTCTTTTTATTTTTATTAATAAATTTTAATATGTTTGTATAAATTTTACTAATATTAGCACTGTCTGTTTTTAAATTAATGTTATTGGGTTCATTATTATTGTGCAGCATTTCTAGTGTAAGTCTTCTGTGTAGATTATATTCCGTGTCTATAATTTTTACTTCCTCAAAATTAAATGTATGGTCAAGTGATTGGACATGACTAACTAAAGCGCATTTTCCATTGATTGTGTTCTTATTGTTACAATTTCTCTTATGTTCATTCATCCGTGTGCTTAAGTAACGCTTAGTTTGTCCTGTGTACTGCGCCGGACAGTCGTTGCATGGTATTTTGTACACGACGTGCGTCCTGTTGTTTATATCTATGTCTGCCTTAAGTTTACTGAAGAGGGTACCGACAGTTTTTATTTGTTTAAAGCCTATATTAACATTTAGCGCGTTAGAGAAAAGACATTTTAGCTGCATGGCAATGCCATCTATGTATGTTAAGGAGAAATAGCTTTTAACTCTAGAAATGAGATTTGTTGCATTATTAATAAGTTGATTTTTAGGGTGTCTGGATTTATAGTTGAGGTATCTAGAAGAAGCTGTCGATTTTTACCTCAACTACAAATCCAGACACCCTAAAAATCAACTTATTAATAATGCAACAAATCTCATTTCTAGAGCTCTACGCCTAACCTCTAAACAATATCAGGACGCCACACTACAACATGTAAAACAACTATTACGTATAAATAACTATCCAACAGGTCTTGTTAATAATTTAATTCATGATATAAAAAACAGAAACAATAATAATAGCAGAAATAATGAGATTAATGGGGCCAGTGAAACGGATGATAAAAATAAACAAAATAAAGTTAAAAGCTATTTCTCCTTAACATACATAAATGGCATTGCCATGCAGCTAAAATGTCTTTTCTCTAACGCGCTAAATGTTAATATAGGCTTTAAACAAATAAAACCTGTCGGAACCCTCTTCAGTAAACTTAAGGCAGACATAGATATAAACAACAGGACGCACGTCGTGTACAAAATACCATGTAACGACTGTCCGGCGCAGTACACAGGACAAACTAAGCGTTACTTAAGCACACGGATGAATGAACATAAGTGATATTGTAACAATAAGAACACAATCAATGGAAAATGCGCTTTAGTTAGTCATGTCCAATCACTTGACCATACATTTAATTTTGATGAAGTAAAAATTATATACACGGAATATAATCTACACAGAAGACTCACACTAGAAATGCTGCACATTAATAGTGATCCCAATAACATTAATTTAAAAACAGACAGTGCTAATATTAGTAAAATTTATACAAACATATTAAAATTTATTAATAAAAATAAAAAGACTTAACAATAATAAAAATAATACTACAAACCAGTCTCACAAATTAGATATAATACAATCCTAACTAAAATTCGCGGGTTAATTGTTTTTACTTAAAATTAGTAACAAGAAGAAGAAATAAATGACTTAAGATTTGGCGGTTTATGTGTGACCTTCGCAACATAGGTACTTGTCACAACATTAGTTTTTTCGTAGGGTGTAGAAATAATAAAACACGTTATCCTTAAAATATTTTATATTTTCAATAATAATCTCACGACATATGATTCAAAATGAACATTATCATTCATTTTTATTAATTATGACAACCAATGTACACGTATTTCCATGTTATTTATATATATTTCAATGTTATCAGTATAAAACAAATTTGCACGTAAGTAATTTTTTTATAAAAAAAACCTCATTGTCTTTACATATTTATATTATTTCTGTAATAATTTTGTAGCTCCTGATGAAGGCACATGTGGTGCCGAAACTAGTAGAGGCCGAAAATAAATAATTTTTAACCAATGACTGAATTCCAGAAGTTTTCCTTTACCCATCAAATATCCAGTCAAGAAGATCTACGATCATCATTTCTAATTTTTGTTTATAAATTGCAAAAAATTTTCCAGTCCAGGAGTAGATTGTTTTTTTTTGTCTTGTTTTGTTTATTTTCTTCTGCACATATGTTCTCTTTACATGAAATCCATATTGGTTGATGGTCGGAATCTATTTTACTGTCGACTTGTAATTTATTAACTTGTTCTAGTTCGTGATTACATAGTCAATAACTGACTGTCCCCTTGGTCCTATGTATGTAAAATTACCTTCCTCGCCTCCTGTTACATTTCCATTTAAAATACTCCATCCTCTCTCTTCTACTTTTTGTAACAGTATTTGGCTTTTTTATTTATAACTTTATCTTTTGATTTTCTTTTCAGATCATTTTCTTCATGTCAATATATAATTCCTTCTTCTCCAATTCTGGCATTCATGTCTCCTCCGATTATTATATATATATATATATATATATATATATATATATATATATATATATATATATATATATATATATATATATATATATATAGGATGTTTCATTTAAAACAACCAGCGCTTTTTTCGGCGAACTAACAACTTAAGAGAAAAATATTTTATACCAAAAATGATTCAGAATAAGGGGATAATGGGGCCTATTCTGTATTTCAGTGGTTAATATTTAACCACTGGTTAATTTTTTTAACCAATCAAGTATGTTGACGTATAACAAAAAAAGGGATTTTTAGTTGTCAAATCAATAACTATTGGATAAAAATTTTAACCAGTGGTTAAAAATTAACCACCAAGTTACAGAATAGGGCC
The DNA here is from genome assembly GCA_963082715.1 of Harpalus rubripes. Classification (NCBI taxonomy): domain Eukaryota; kingdom Metazoa; phylum Arthropoda; class Insecta; order Coleoptera; family Carabidae; genus Harpalus; species Harpalus rubripes. Next base: position 35,163,876 of record OY720455.1, on the reverse strand, counting down.
CAATGTATCAATAGTAACAAACCGAATATTTAACTAGTGGTTCTCAAACGGTAAAACAAAATTATATTTTTTAAATGGCACCCTTTATAATTTTTTAGCCCTTTAAATTGAATATTATTTTCTGATTTCAACGATATAAATATAGTAGAGTTTTATAACTGTGATGTATTTACTCACAGAAATTGGGTTGTTAATTGATATACGTAAATAAACCTTTTATTAGTTTTATTGAACTCGACACTGACCGATGAATACAACTATACAACCATTTACATGAGAGACCAATTACTTACTGACTAGCTTCAACACTTTTTATATTTTAAATTAAACAACTCTTAGAGTCCAGCAGATGCTGCACTTTATGAGAATTAAATATTGTTATATCCTACACATTCCTCCTCTCAAATTAGGGTTAACCACTGGCTTCAAATCGTTTCGGGAGTTTTCGAATTCGAGTACTACGAGTAATTTTAATTTCATCATCTTCCTCTACATTTGAATTTTCCTCTGAGGACGGAAGTGTGTCTACAACATTATTATGCACTTCAACAGGAAGGTTACCTTTTATTTGGTTTGAATGTCTTTTCCAATAAGTATTGAATGCAGGTATAAACACAGAAAATAGTTTACGATTAATAATTCTTGCAATTTTGCCATAAATCCATTTAACTTTATTGACTATTCTGTATTCTTTTACGTATACAGGTTGACCCACATGAAAAGTTACATTTCGTTTTCCAAAATAATATTTCTTTTGGTTATCTTGTTGTACTTTTACACATTTACGAGAATCATTTTCCGCTTTTCTATTTTGTGCTTGTGGATTAATTAGATCAAATCTAGTACGAAGATTACGATTGAACATTAAATACGCAGGTGACATTCCTGTTGTACTGTGAACTGACGTACGATAATCAAATAAAAATAAATTTAATGCATAATCAATATCTATATTCCTGTCCTGTTTATAAGCAGCTAAGAGAGCCCTTTTAGTGGTTTTTACAAATTTTTCCGCTGCACCATTTGTAGCGGCATGATACGGGGCTCCCGTTATATGTTTAATACCATTATTTTTACAAAAAGTTTGAAATTCAGCACAAGAAAATTGTGTGCCATTAGCACTAACTAAATGTTTGGTATACCGAATCGAAAGAATACATTGCGTAATACATTTATAGTAGCTACTGCTGTTGTTGATTTCATTTTGAAAACCTCAGGCATTTTGAATGCCCATCAATAATGACAAAGTACATTTAATTGAAAACTGGTCCAAAGAAATCACAGTGTATCCTCTCCCACGGCGATTTTGGCCACGGCCACGGTAATAATTCACTTTTAGGTGGGGAATTAATTTTACAAATACACGCTTCACACGACATGCATGTATTTTTGATTTGTTGATCGATGCCGGGCCACCAAAGGATCTAGCTATCGGTTTCAATTTTACTATTCTTTTTACTATTCCTTGATGAGAAGAATGAAACTCATTTAGAACTGAATTTTGCAAGGATTGAGGAACAATTATTCTATAACCCCACATAACACAATTGTTGGGTATAGACAATTCATTTTCGCGATTAATATATTGTTTCAATTTAGAATCATTCACGCGAGAAGGCCACCCATTTTATAACAATTACTAACTTTATGTAATATTGGATCTTTACAAGTTTCTAGTCCAATAGTTTCAAAATATAATTGAAATTCGCATATTCTTCTAAATCTGTTTCCTCATTCTTGTCTTTTAACGGTGCTCTAGATAAAAAGTCTGCTGTATTTTTACGTGATTGTACCTATTCGATATCGTATGTAAATCCTGATAGGAAAATCGCGTATCTTTGCAGTCGACTAGCCGCCATTTGCGGTATTCCGGTTTTCAACCCTAAAATTGCTAGTAATGGTTTAGAATCCGTATTCAAGGCAAGTATTTTACCATATAAGTATTGGTAAAAAGAACGAACCCCATACACTATTGCCAGTGCTTCATTATGCAATTGCGAGTAAGTTTTCTCGGCTCTTGACACACAAGCAATAGGACGTTCTACTCCATTTGGAAAGGTATAACCTAATATTGCACCAATACCGTATGCACTTGCATCTACGGTTAATTTTACGGGGATTTCCGGATTAAAATGACAAAACATTATCTGACGCTAATATATTGCGAACAGTATTGTATGCTTCGTTGCATTCTTGCGTCCATTCCCACTTAATATTTTTCTTTAAAAGTTCCGTTAAAGGGTGCAAAATTTCCGCGGCGTTTGGAATGAAATATCTGTAATAATTTATCAGTCCCAGAAAGCTACGTAACTGATCAACATTACATGGTATGGGCGCCTTTTTAATGGCGTCTACCAGGTCTGGTTTTTTATGTAAACCGTTCTTGTCAATTAAATTACCCAAACAAGTTACAGATTTTTCAAAAAAGGTACATTTTTGCTTTTGTACTATTAGCCCGCTGGCTTGCAATCTTGCTAAAACTTCATTTAAACGGTTTAAATGTTCCGTACGATTACTTCCGGTTAAAAGAATATCATCTATAAAAGTTACATAACCTGGAATACCAGTGAGTACGTTGTCCATTATTTTCTGGAATCTAGACGGCGCTGGTGAAATACCAAATGATAATCTGTAATAGGCAAATAACCCACGGTGTGTGCTAATTGTAGTAAGCAAACGAGATTGCTCATCTAACATAATTTGTTGATAAGCTTGTGATAGATCAAGTTTTGTAAATTCAACGCCACCACTGAATTTGGAAAATAAATCATTAATTCGCGGCAGGGGATATTTTTCCTCTTTCAACCACGGATTTAATGTAATTTTATAATTTCCGCATAGTCACACTGTTCCGTCCGATTTTAGTACGGGAACAACGGATGTGCCCCACTGACCATAGTCTACGGGGTTGATAACTTGTAATTCCAATAAACAATCTAATTCCTCGTTAACTTTTGTTACCGTTACATACGGCAGTGGGCGTGGCTTTACAAATTTTGGAGTATTTCCTTCTTTAAATGCAGTGTTACTTTATCTCGATTAGATGTCCCTAAATTATTTGAAAATACCTTGGAGTATTTGTTAAACAATGAATTCAATGACGCATCATCATTACAATTGGTTATGTGGTGTATGTCAGAAATACCAACATTAAATTTTTTCATCCAATCGCGCCCTAATAATGGCGGTCCTCCATTGTCAACAATATATACATGCATATTATCACTTTTTTTTTATTATTACTTATTATCCAACCCTGTATAATTCATTAAAAATAATTCTGATTTCTCTAATTTAATTTCAGAAAAATATCTTTGGTATAAATCATTTGGATTTTATATGTCCCTTTACTCCGCATCCGTCACACGTACAATCACGGTACCAGCACTCATTCGCACTATGATTTTTATAACCACACACAAAACACTTACGTCGTGCTGCGTTGACCCGTTTGTGCTAAGTTGATTTGTTACCTTGACGATGCACTCCTCCAACCGTGTAGACATCAGCTGGTTCGCTTTTGACTGGGTGTTGAGCGGGCGGAGGTCGACGTAGTTGGACTGCCTTCACGCCATCTCCACAGCCTTGTCTATGGTGAGGGTTTCCACGTTCTCCAGGAAAATTTTGTCTCGTGCTAGGCCAGGTTCAAGTCCCAAGACAAATTTATCTCGGAGAGCAGCATTTAAGGATGTACCGAACTCGCAATGCACTTTCGTTTATCTCTGTTCGCGATTCGTAAAATTTTTCACGTTCCGCGAAGGGTACTCGGGCTGGAGCAAAATTTTTATCCAGTAATGCTATTAATTCATCGAAAGTTTTTGTTTTTGGTTCAGTCGGCACACATAAATTTGCTAATAAAATATATGCCTCCTCATTTAGAGTAATTAACAATACACGTTTTATTACTGCGTTAGTGATTGCATTAAGTATTAAGAAATTATTTATTTGCTTTTTTGTAGTACACCACGAATTAATTTGTGGATTGAATTCTGGTAAATGTCCCAAAGCAAATTCCGCCATTTTTAACACGTGTATTAAATTTATAATATCGTTCCATTTCATGCTAATTTTAGCGCTTCTACGACTAATTCACTAATCCCATCGCCACTTTGTGATGTATTTACTCACTGAAATTGGGTTGTGAATTGATACACGTAAATAAACCTTTTATAAGTTTTATTGAACTCGACACTGACCGACGAATACAACTATACAACAATTTACATGAGACCAATTACTTACTGACTAGTTTCAACACTCTTTATATTTTAAATTAAACAACTCTTAGAGTCCAGCAGATGCTGCACTCTATGAGAATTAAATATTGTCATATACTGCAATAACATTTCGAAAAAAATGGTATTAAAAACTAGAAATAATGTAATAAAAATGTGTTTACTACTAGCGTAACTAGGCAACAGACATATTAATAACTGTGTTTTGCATTGCCTATTATAATATCATAACATTATTTTTAATACCATTTTCCCTGCGAGAATTGTTATACAACCGTATACCATATTTATATCGTTAAAAAAATTATATAGGATACCATTTAAAAAAATATAATTTTGTTCTGGTGTTTGAGAACCACTGGTCGACTTTTTGTTTTGTTTTGTTTAATAAATTAGCCCCTTATCCTGGATCATTTTTTGTATATAACATTTTTTTTCTAAAGTCATTAGTTTGCCCAAAAAAGCGCTGGTTGTTTTGAAGAAAACAGCCTATATATATATATATATATATATATATATATATATATATATATATATATATATATATATATATATATATATATATATATATATAAACAACTCACTCTATTTTCGAAAATCGGTTACTTTAGTATATGAGGATTGAGAAATATATGTTGTATAGCTAGTAAGCAGAGTTGTGCAAATTATTTACGTCGAGTAATTTACTTAGTTTTTTACATGTAAAAAACTCAACTTCAATGTAAAAGACTAAAAAAAAATAAACTTACTCGTATCTCGTATATAACTAAGTTACTAACATCTAACGGCAAGTACTTATTTTTATGAGACTGCCAAAACATAGAATTGACAGACAGTACAGCAGTGATAACAGAGCTACAATGCGCAAGCCACGCGCATGTGCAGTTAGAGTTTTTACGTATTTGACGTTTTTTACATTTTTTACACGAATACCACTTATTTACACCAATTTTGTATAAAACTAAAGAATTTCGTAAAAAACACAACTCTGCTAGTGAGACTCTTGTAATTTATTATATACACGAATAATAATAATACTAATAATAATAATAATAATAATAATAATAATAATTATAACCGCAATATACAAGGTAAACGAATAGTTTTGATTTTAGATATATAGATATATTTTAATAATGTGCTTATTATGTTCAGCTTATGTATAATTAGTAATGGGCATTTTATTTAAAATTTAGGTGGCTCATTTTATTCTATACGAATAAGTATAGTTCTGACTTGCTCCATGAGCCTTTGGCAAGTTTAAAAAAATATTTTGCGTAGCTTTTGAAAAATTCTACGCCTTGTTTTCATTTTGGGGCTCCTACAGATTGTTGTATATCTTTCTTGTAAGTAACTTTTAAAAATCGTTTTTGGCGAACTTTTTCTTCCCTTTTTTTAAAAAAAAATATAGTTTGAAAATGGACTTTTTCCGGCCTTTTTGAGAAGGGATTTATGTTTATAAAACTTGTTGTTTTAATATTTTATTGAATTTGGACGTTTCGAAGGCCCAATGGCCTTCATCTTCAGCATTTTCTTTCTATCTAGATACATACATATACATTACTTATTTTTTATAAATTATAACATTAATTTTCTTATATAAGGGTTGTTTACCTATCGTTACATTTTTGTTATTCCATTTTAATAAAAAAAATCTGATGTGGCCAGCACATTACCTTCCGTCAGTTCTATGTATTTCTTACAAATTTCATAAGGAAAGTTCCTTGCTAAATTAAATATTCTATTTCTTGTACATTACCTTCCGGCAGTTGCATGTATTTTATGCAAATTTCATACAGAAAATTATTATTTTGCGACGTTTTCTATATACAGTGTAATGTATCTGCAGAAATAAAAGATTTATTATTATTATTTCTTGTACTTTACCTTAAAGCAGTTGTATGTATTTTATACAAATTCCATACAGAAAGTAAAAGATCCTATATTTCCAGTAAAAATTATAAGACAAACACACTATGTCAATTTCACTTGACACTGACATCTTTCAATCAGAATTTTCTTAATATAGTAGCTGTTTCCATAGCTATGGCTACTTTATGAAATTTAATTTCTTTATAATTTTTTAACTCTATATCCATTTAATATTAAGTATAAAATGCAGTCAAATCGTATAAAGAATAAAATATTCTTTAATATTTATAATAACATCAAATGTGAAAAAATTATATTTAACATAGTTTTTTCAAGAAAAACTGTTAAAATCTTCAAATGATGGTACTTCCGGTTGACCAATTGTAACCAAAATCTAATCAGCTCTTCATAAGGATGTAACGAAGAAGTACACGAAAAATTATAATTTTTGTAACTGTAGTATTAGAGTTATCGCAGACGAAAATTTTGTTACACACACACACATCCACACACACACACACACATCCACACACACATCCACACACACACACACACACACACACACACACACACACACATACAGACATCATCGTAAAAATAGTAAATTCGTATTCTAGGGACCCTAAAACGTTTATTGATTAAAAACTCATCATCGAATTTTTTGACCAAAGACAATACCTTCCTTACCTAAAGGTGACGGAAGGTAAAAATTATTCCTATGTAGGGTATGTTTGAAAGATGGTGGAAAAATGACATGAACGATTTTAAATCACTTGATCATTTACATGGCTGACGCACTAGGGAAATATTTGTTCCACTGCTCTGAGAATTGGTCGCGCGAATTTTAAAAGGTTGTCATGATCGGTGTGATTGTTAACACAGTTCTTTTCATTTATATTTATAAGTATGCTTTCGTATATTAATCTTTTATTTTTGTTATTTTCCTGTTTCAAAATTTTAGGGTTTTTAAAATCGAAAATGTGTCCTGTTTCACAGTGATGTTTAACAAGGGCACTGTGGTGAATATTTTTGAAATCGCAGTTGTAATTATGTTGATAAAACCGTTTTTTGACCGGTTGGCAGATTTCACCGATGTAAATTTTTTGACATATACCGCAATTGGCTTGGTAAACCACTTCTGAAAGGTTTTCTATCGCTGTCTTGTCTTTCAGCTTGCTAAAGAGAGTTTTTGTGGTGTCGTGGTTTTTATTGGCAATTTTTATATCTGTTTCTTTTAGTATTTGTTTCAGGCCTGCGTTTATAGTTTTATTGTATGGAATGGTAGTATATGTTGCTCTCTCCCTGGGTGCGCGCTCGCCATCCGTTTTTCTCTTTAAGTGATCTAATCGTTTTTTAATAGTATGTTTTGTTGGGTTTTCTGGGAAGCAATGAAATTGATGTTTTGGTCATGGTACTTTTTATTTGATAGTAAATAAGCTCTATGTATGAGTGCATTTATTACGCTTATTTTGTAGTTTTTGTTGGTGTTTGAATAGAAATTTAGATACCGTCCAGAATAAGTCGATTTTCTGTACCAATTGATCTCAAATTTTTTGTTTTTCTTAAATAATGTTATGTCCAAGTAGTTAAGTCTATCGTCTGCGGGTAATTCTACTGTGAATTTAAGCCGAGGGTGGAAGCTGTTGAATTTAGTTGTTATTTTCTCTATGTTGTTTATGTTCGCGATGATTAGGCAATCGTCAACATACATTTTGTATAAAATTATTTCGGTTTTAAGATCATCTAGTATCTTATTTTCTAATTTTTGAAGAACTAGGTCGGCTATGGTGCAGCTTAAGCTGCTGCCCATAGGGGTTCCGTCTATTTGTTGGTAAAGTTGGTCATTAAATGTAAAAGTTGACGCTTCGAAGCAGAGATTTATTGCGTCGCAGAATTCTTGTTTTGAAAAATCGGTATGCTCTTCTATTTCGTCCCATTTTTCTTCTACACAATCTATAACTATATCTTGAGGGACACTAGGGTATAGCGAGCACACATCCAAGGAGAAAGCAACATAATTTTTTGGGATTTCTATTTTTGCGATTTCATCAACCAATTCAAATGAGTTCTTTAAATTAGGTTTTGATTTGCATGTAACATTTCTCAGAACATTGGACAAATACTTCGCTAGTTTTTGGGTGGGGGTGTCAATAGTTGATGTTATTTGCCTCAATGGGACATTCTCTTTATGGATTTTAGGTAAAAAATACATTTTTCCTACTGCAGGGTGGTTTTTTATGAAGTCTTTTTTATTTACTTTAGTTAAGAAGTTTTTTACTTTATTATTAATTTTATTAAGCATCACTGGTTTGATTTTTTTGTATGCTCCTTTACACTCTGCCAAGTTCGACGGACGATCTTTTTTTCTTCCATCTCTTGCTAGAATGAATTACCTCGCAGTGACGAATAACATTTTGTTTTGATAATGTACTCTAATATTTTTTTTTTCTTCATATGTATACTCGCCTTTGCGCACTAATTTAGCCATTTTATTAAAAGTTTGATAAAGAAATAGGATAAAATTCACAAACAGGTAACAACAAGACGAATTTTATTATTATTTTTTTTTTTGATAATGTACTCTAATATATTTTTTTTCTTCATATGTATACTCGCCTTTGCGCACTAATTTAGCCATTTTATTAAAAGTTTGATAAATAGGTTAAAATTCACACACAGGTAACAACAAGACGAATCTTTTTTTTTGATAATGTACTCTAATATATTTTTTTTTCTTCATATGTATACTCGCCTTTGCGCACTAATTTAGCCATTTTATTAAAAGTTTGATAAATAGGTTAAAATTCACACACTGGTAACAAGACGAATCATTTTTTTTGATAATGTACTCTAATATATTTTTTTTCTTCATATGTATACTCGCCTTTGCGCACTAATTTAGCCATTTTATTAAAAGTTTGATAAAGAAATAGGTTAAAATTCACACACAGGTAACAACAAGACGAATCTTTTTTTTTGATAATGTACTCTAATATATACTTTTTTCTTCATATGTATACTCGCCTGTGCGCACTAATTTAGCCATTTTATTAAAAGTTTGATAAAGAAATAGGTTAAAATTCACACACAGGTAACAACAAGACGAATGGGCCTTCGAAACGTCCAAATTCAATAAAATATTAAAACAACAAGTTTTATAAACATAAATCCCTTCCCAAAAAGGCCGGAAAAGTCCATTTTCAAATAACTTTTAAAAAGTTTCAATGTAGAATTTAAAGCGAAAGCAAATGATGGTATTTGGCATGATGGCAGTGCTTCCGGTTTAACTAAAAGTGACATTAACTTTCATATATTAAATGGGATATCTCGCCGCTCCCAACAAGTAGCGATCTTAAAAAAATATTGAGATTTTTCCTAATTTTTCTAGATATAAATAAGTCTTCATCATAAATTTTTATTACATAATTTTAGTTGCTATATTCAGCTCTACAGTTACTGTATGAAGTATATATAGAACTTACAGATTACCGCAAAACATCCATTTTAAAATTTTCTTGATTTGCACATTTTAAATTTTGTATTTGAAGTTTTTTTGTAAGATTAATAGCAAAAAAATAGCTATGAAGCTCCCAAAATTTATTTTCAATATACATCGCAATAACTCCGTAACACTTCATTAGAAAGTAAAGTCCTCATAATCAATGTAGAGAATATAAGTACCTGCAAAATCCATGTATCAATTTTTTATTACCAATGCAACGGAGTGGGGGTAAACTTATCAAAAATTTTAAAAATTGTGTAGCAACATTGTCCCTCCGATTTTTGACCCTATACTTGTTTTTATGATGTAAAATTAACGTAATACGGAATTGATGAACATCAGTCAGGAAATGCATATTATCCATCGGTTAATAAAACAAAACAATCTAAATCCAATTCATAATATCATTTTGGTCACGCCCCATGTATTTTGTGTAAAATTAGTCAGCCGTTACCACCCGTGGATGGGTCAAGCACTGTACCAGCCGTTATTACAGTAGTTGCTAATATAGACGCTTATTTTGTTCTTAGTGTCATTGGTTCAAGTAATAACGGCAATGTAAAGTAGTTAGTAGTAGACGTGAACAATGGCTTCTTCATCTCAAGTGTGCTTCATATGTGTAAAGAGTTTGAATGAATGTGATACAATTACTGTAAAAAAAGAAAGTGGAATCTTCACATAAATCGAGTATTAAAAGCGAACAAACTGATCGTACACGACCTTTGGTCGGGAGAAATGAAATGAAAGTTTACAATGCTCCTTCAAAAAAAAAAAAGAATGATAAATGCGTACCTTCGTCGTGGAGGAGAAAAAGATGGACCCTCTACCTCAACACCAGTGCTTAGAACAAACGGTGAAGGATTTATGTTCAAGGGCTATTGCTTTCTTTGTGGGGAAATAATTACACCTGAGTTTTTAAAAAAGAATGTTCCTCTTGAAAAACGAAATTCTGTTCATATGGTGCAGATGCAATCGGCTCACATACAGTTTTTGGAGATGAATGGGCTTATAAAATTATCGAACGGGTTCCTAATGACTTGAATCTAGTTGCGGCTCATGCACAATACCACCTCTTTTTGTCAAAGGAAGTTGTACCAAACACCAGCCTCTGGGCTCATAAGAGGTTACAGACCGGATACCAGTGAAGATAAAGCAATACATTTATTCATATCTTGATAAGAACAGTGAAGAATGTAAATTTTTATTCAATGCGTTGATGGATACAACTGAGGGAGATTATCAGATTGATTGAAGAACAGTTTGCTGGAAAAGTATGTAGAAGATATCCTTATTGTGCAGTCAGCCAATAATATAGTAGTTTGTTTAAAAAATACAGGGCATAAAATACACACTGAAGACTGGTATCAAAATAAAAACTCGAATCCCGAAGCAGAGAGACTGAAAGTAGTCAATACAGATGCAGAAATAATTTTAGACGACATTCGCTTTTAAGTCTAGAATACCATCTGATCAAGTTTTGAATGTTATAGAATCAGGCATCCTGACTCTGTGATACTGAAGAATAAGAGTGGCCCTTTGGATAAATGGAAAAAGAGATGCGTGGCTTTATCACATGCTGTCATTGCTGCTGCATGGCCCAAGTTTTTCCTGTCACCCCTTCTAATAGGAATAAGTGTGTTCATCTATAGGAAGTTTGCTTCTAAACTTGATATGATGTCGTCTCTTGGTTTTTCATCAAATCACGAGGCACAGCCACTTAAAGTATCTACTATTATGCCAGCAAAACCACCCCTGATACAACCAGAACGCACTGATGCATTCTATCAGTTGATGTTCGATAGTGTAGACTTTGAAATCAATTTGCTAGACGGTCTGCGGATATTTCATGCCATGGCTGGAATAATTTGTGTGACTCCATATGATGCACTGGGCATGGGGAAATATAAAACGTTCACGAAGATTGACTGCATCAGAATTGGTTTCACAGAACTTCCAAAGGTTTGTTAAGAAATCAAACGCTAGTTTGAAAACATTTTAGTTAATGATCTTGATAGCCTGTCCTCGGCTGCCACACACATTATTTTGCCGTCAAATACTGATATTCTATGGCTATTTGGAAAGTAAAGTAAGGTGCCTGTGTCAGGGTGGAATGGTTTCATGGAACATGCCATATCCCGCCAAGAATACCAACGTTCGAAAATAGTTTACTTATCATTCATCAGTGCCCTACCTAGTTATCATGACACTGTTTACACAGCACTCCTGATTGCTCATCAGAAATATAACAGCATCAAGCAAAAAACTTGCTTCGTAATGTTCGACCATCCCCTATAAGATGAAGGCCCGACATTCTCCACAAAGGCATACAACCAGAATTATAAGACATGGTAGCTAGGCTTGGGGACTTTCATATGATAATGTCCTACTTGGGAGTCATTGGCACTATTATGGCCGGCAGTATAATTCATGAGCTTTTTGTTACTATCTACGCTGAGAATAGTATCAATAAAATTGTGTCTGGCCAGGCATATTTCCAAGAGGTCAGGGCTCACTTATTGACACACCATACTTTGACTTAATTCATACTGGATACAATTGAATTGACCAATGAAGAAAAGGAAGTAACAGGGAGATACCTATCAGATGTACAACAATAAACGGTGTTGATAGCTGACGAATTCGAGGATTACAGATCTACAGAGGAGAACTTCATGGAACCTCTACAAGACTTTGCAACAAAGTGGACTTAATGCAAAATTTCTGGTAGAGTACTTTAAAATGGTTATTCTTTTGAAACAGTACATAGAAGGGGAAGAATGTGTAAATTTCAATTTCATCTGTACACTATCAAAAACATGATCGCATTTTTGCAGGCTAGTGGCCATCGATTCTATCCGCAAAGTGATCATTTGTATCTGCAGGAAATGTTGTGTTTAAAAGATAGAATGGATTCTATAAAGTGTCGCAAATTTACCATGGAAGATTATTTCACTATTCGAAGAACAGACAAGTTGGTCGGGCATTTGGACGAATATGACGGTCGAACAATTGTTGATGAAGGATATGAAGATAGGTGGAGGATTACCAGGCCGGAGAATGACAGAGAGCACACTGTTAAAATGGACTCTTGGAATAACTTACCTCCAGAATACAACTCAAGAGACGGAGTACTTCAACATGACATTGTCGTCATTTGGTTGGTGGTTTTCAAAACATCCACCCTTCCCAGAATTTAATGTAATTATAAGCATTAGCTCTGAAATTGTGGGAAAGGACCAGGTCAATTGTCACAAAGCTCAAGACGTTGGTATGGCAAAAGTTCCAAGAATTATTGGCGATACCTTTAAAGACGTGTCATTTGAAAAGAAGGACAAAATGGTTACACTAGCGTTTGACAAAAACGCCTTGAAAGTAGGGGAAAAGAAGGTTGCTCTTGACCCACTCGTGTTGTTCCAAAGAATGTATATAATAAAGCAATCTTAAGCATATCTGAAAGAGTAACTATCCTACGAACTTGTATAATTACCTATGTCTCTGTTTAATGACGGTATGCGTAAGGGCACCATATCAGCTTTGTATGCGGCATTCTCACCTCTTACAATTAACGTACAACTCCGTACATATTACTTGCTTTTAGATGAAGGTTGATATCTTCTTCACAAAGTTGCTTGGAATAAAAATTTGACCTTTAGACGTATTTGTGCAGATTGTGTCAAATACATTCATCAACATTATGGCACTGCTGTGATAGTGGGTTTTGATGTTTACCCTAAGAAACTAGCACTACAAAACTCCAAGAGCGCTGAACGGCCAAGAAGGTGTAAGACGAGCACATCAGTTGGCGTGATGTTTGACAAAACAACTGTCAACCTAACATCTCAAGCGACGTTCCTAACGAATGAGCACAACAAGCTGAAGAAGATGCTGATGTATTATTAGTAGCCACTGCAAAATCCATGGCTTTACGGTATGATGCAGTGGTGTTCGTTGGTGAAGAAATAGACTTGCACCAACGATTCAGAATGTCTTCCTCCGAAAACTTGGAAGAGTTAATTCACCTGACGTTCTGTACTTACATTCATCATTCAAGTACAACTCGCTAGAGAACGTACTGCTCCTTTACACCATAAGTGAATGTGACACCATCTCAAACATTTTTGGTTTAAAAAAAAATGCTACCTTTTCTAAAAAAACCACTTTAACTTGAGGTTGCAGAGAAGCTAAGGGATCCCAATGCCACTACTTCAGATATTTCGGAGAAAGGACAATGGCCAATTTCTTAGCTCTCTCCGCTGTGCCATATTCATCGGCAGCAGCACCAAACTCAATTTGGTCAAGCAACCAACCACAACGAATGCTGGGCAGTTTCACACTGGACATACCACCAGGTTATGACGTGGATGGGAGTACAAAAATATCCTCTGGATTGGGGCTGGACGAGAGGAAGCCGAGGTTTACAACCCATCAAGACTAAAAAGAATGCTGCACCTCCGAAATTGCTGAAAAGGGTATCGTAAAAATTCCGTCACTGTAGAGCTGAGTACGATAATTAAAACTATATAATGAAATATTATGATAATAATTTATTTATAGCTAGAAAAAAATGGGAAAAACCTCAATATTTTTCTAAGATAGGTACTTTTGCGTCGTTAGAAGCTGTTCACTTTTGTTTTGACAAAGGACTTAATATGGCAAAGTTTTAGTAAATTGGGTCGTAGATAATATTTAATATACGGCAAATATCTCATATCGAGCTAACGAGCAATAGAATGATGTCGCAGGCAAATAAAAAAAGAAGTGCAGTTTTATAAGTATTTTCTAGTTGTCCCACAAGAATTCACTGACGTTCACAAACATTTAATTACGTTCATTTTGTATCTACATAGATAATTTTGTTGGAAAGAATGGTCAAAAACAGTTACTATTGCTCCAATAAACACACTTTTTGATTTTTTTCCTTTTTGTAAATTTATCCTCATTTTGTTACATTGGTCATAAATAGAAATTGATAAATGGATGGAAGTTATTTCGTCGATTTGATTAATTGAAATTATTGAAAATGAAAGCAAATACCTTAACTCGTCGAAGTCTTTTGGAGGGCAAATATGGCTATTATTTTTTTTACAAAAAAAAACAATAATCGCTGACTAGTATTGATCATTGTAATTCACAACTGTCAAAGTTTTATAAGATTACCTGAATTCACAGACGTATATTGTGTTGGAGACACAAAATACAGTAAAATTAAAAATGCTTGGGATCGTGGGCACCCCGTGCGACTAACTAAGGGTAAAATGTTTTGCGATCTCCCCTTATTCGGCGGGGGAAGGGGGGTTGTATAATTTAAATCTGATCATTACTATTTGTAAATCTAAAATGACATTATGGTGGGGTAAATTTTATAAATAGTTAGTACAATTGTTACGTGCTAGTGGTGGAAAAAAATCATAGGTAGTAAGAGCATTATTGTCCTCGATTCCCTTGAGATTATAATCTTTTCGCTCGGTCAATAATGACACTCTTCATAACCGAGGTGAATAATATACTATCATGCTTTTTTATTTAATTTTAATTCTATAATTTTAAGTTAACGTATTTATAAACTCACCAGGTTTAAACAAATAAATATTTTTGATCACAATAAAATACTATATTTGATGGCCAGCTGGTGCAACTTATAGTTAAATATTAAGTGTTGGTTAAATTGCAATGAAATGTCAAACGAGTTTTTAAATATTAGTCAAAATTTTGATACGCCCTTTTGTTGTTAACTTGTAGTTAACACATTAACTATAAGCAGGGCAACTGGCCATACACATCTCGACAGACGAAAATGCTGTAGAATTTTCATTAAAAAAAGATTGAGCGGGAACAATGAATGGACGACTAATTATTGGTACTCATGTACCTCGTTTAAATGGACAAAAGTTTGTACTTACATTTTTTAAATAACGTATTTAAAATATAATTTATCGACGATAAATAATCATCTCATAACCTAATAACTATTCTTTTGCTCTTCCTTGTTACCTAGTTCCTCCTTGTCTTCCTCTATTCACAGGTGATTAAAATCCTGGTTTAATACACAACTTTATAATTTTGTTATCCAAAATTTAAATTTATTTATTTTAAAAATTGTACTATTACGAATTAATTAATAATAAATGTTATTTTCGTTGATTCGTTTACTGTGACTGAAGTGTAACCGATAACCGACAATTTTTGAGCTGTTTGTTTCCCACTTGAATACGCCAGCAGCCATTTGTTCTCCATGGGTGGGTAACGAAATATATAGCAAATCTTTAAAGAATTTTAACTCATAATCTAAAAGACTTGAAGAGTAAAATAAATTTAAAACACAATAACATTTATACTATACGAAAGAGAAAAATTATAATTATTTTTTAAAAGTAAAAATCAAATATGGGTTCTATCTAAAAAATTTAAGTTTGTATTAAATTTTCGTAGTTTTCTTAATAACCAAATGTTTAAAAGTTATTTAAAAATCAAGGAAAGGGAAGATTTTTTTATAAAAAAAGCCCAAAAATTCTTAATCATAGTGTTCTTTAATAAATAAAGTGACAGGTTTCGGCTACTGAGTAGCCATTCTCTGACAACCGGAGAACAATGCTGCAAGAGAGACAAAATGAAAAGTTTTATGAAATACAAATTAAAATACATTATCAAGCGATAGTACTTACAATCTACAGGTTACACATTACGGCTGAGAAGTGAAATATTATAAATCGGAACATTAATAATACAAATATAAAATAATGAAATGGAATTTTTTTTAGCATGTGCTTAAATCAAAATGTCTGCTGAACTAATGGAAAGGACCTGCAACAATTTGAAACAATCCTTAAACCCGTGGTGACCAGTGTGGAAGGTGTGCGTTACATCAATATGTCTAGAAGGGTTGAATGTTTCAGATTGGTTTGGTCGTTGAGGCGTTCTGATGCGGGTTTTTTTATACACTTTTTTATTTCCAGTGTCTTCCCGTGTCTACATTTGTGTAGAATTTTAAAATTGTTTACATCAAAATTATGGCCACTGTCAACAATGTGATTTGTAAAGCTTGAATTCCCGCTCTTGTAGATGATGGCGCGCTGATGTTCGTTAAACCTTAAACTGATCAAAAAACTTGAACCTGTAAAAATAAACAACAACAAAACAGGCATATTACTCTCCTTTGATGTTTGCAACCTTTTTCCCAACGTACCTGTTCAAGAAACAGAAAATCTAGTGAAAGATATGCTCTTTGAATCACAATGGAGTGATGATGTCTGCGAGAGCTTCCTGATTCTACTCCACTGCTGTCTTCAACAGAACCTTTTCCCTTTCAACAATATTATGTACAGACAAAAAGAAGGACTAGCCATGGGAAGCCCCCTATCAGGTACTATGGCTGAGATTTTCATGGAAAATTTTGAAAACTATTTTTAATGAACTAACAGAACACTCCACCTATATTGATTTCTGGGCCCGCTACGTGGACGACATCTTTTGTATCTGGACAGGTTCCATCGCTCTACTCAATGAGTTCCATTCCAAACTCAACAGCATACATAGCAACATCAAATTCACGATCGAAACAGAAATCGATAATACACTCGCGTTCCTGGACCTACAAATAGTAAAATCAAACAACACAATAGCTTACAAAATGTACAGAAAACCATCACAGACCATTGACTCCATCAACAACAGCTCAAACCACTGCAAACAGCACAAAATTGCAGTTTTCAACTTTCATATACACAGAATGTTTGCTTACGGTCTGACAGAAGATGAAATTAACAAAGAGGTTAGGATTTTAAAACAAATTGCAACAGCGAATAAATTCCCCCTCCCCCCACCATGATTGACAAGTTAATAAGCAGAAAGAAAAATAAACTCAGAACACAAGAAGCATACAATAATACACTTCACAGAGAAAAGAACACCACACCATGTAGGTTCAGCTTACCATTCATTGGAAAAATATAAATTACATAATAAAACGCTTATTATACAGTGACAACATAGATGTCGCCTTTAGGCCATTAGCTTGGCCTAAAACCATTCCTTTTCAAAAAAATTTACAATCGTCCTCCAACAGATAGTTCTAAAGTTTACAAATTAGAATGCAGAACTTGTAATACGTGCTATGTGGGTCAGATGGGTCGGAAATTTTCCACAAGGTTTAAAGAACATCAGCGCGCCATCATCTACAAGAGCGGCAATTCAAGCTTTGCAAATCACATTGTTGACAGTGGCCATAATTTTGATGTAAACAATTTTAAAATTCTACACAAATGTAGACACGGGAAGACACTGGAAATAAAAAAGTGTATAAAAAAACCCGCATCAGAATGCCTCAACGACCAAACCAATCTGAATTATTCAACCCTTCTGGACATTGCTGTAACGTACACCTTCCACACTGGTCACCACGGGTTTAAGGATTGTTTCAAATTGTTGCAGGTCCTTTTCATAAGTTAAGCAGACATTTTGATTTAAGCGCATGCTAAAAAATTTTTCCTTTTCATTATTTTATATTTGTATTATTAATGTTCCGATTTATAATATTTCACTTCTCAGCCGTAATGTGTAATCTGTAGATTGTAAGTGCTATCGCTTGAAAATGTATTTTAATTTGTATTTCATAAAACTTTTAATTTTGTCTCTCTTGCAGCATTGTTCTCCAGTTGTCAGAGAATGGCTACTCAGCAGCCGAAACCGGTCACTTTATTTATAAAAGAACAGTGTGATTACGAATTTTTGGGCTTTCTTTATAAAAAATCTTCCCTTTCCTTGATCTTCCACACCACACTTAAGTTCCCCTTCTTCATTATTTAAAAATTAATTTTTGTACAACTATATGTACATTGTAATTGGAAAGAAAAAGAAAGCTAAGTGTTAATTATTTTACCTGTTTAAAATGTTTCCCCCAGCGCCAACGACGGATTCAATCATTCAAATTATTCAAATTGTTTATTTTTTGGTAAAACGTTCTATATTTACAATGAAAAAATAATAATTCTGTTCATTAAAAAATGTGGGAAAATTCAGGTCAGAGAAACGTAGTGCACTAGTTCTTATTTCTGAAAAACAAAGAAGTAAAAGAAAGAGTAAATTAATAGCGATATTTTTGGTGAAGTTTTAGTTAATACGTAAATTTTAAATGCGTTAACATTTTTGTTATTACAAATACGTCGTGTTTATTGAATATTTCAGATATGATGGAAAAACTTATAACGAAGAAAAATTCAATTTATTAATAATATACGTACACATTTATTTATTTATTTTATAACTTGTTCAATATTTTAATAGAAAATTACATATTCGTACGCGTCCATATTTACTACATAGGTTATAATAAACTGTGAACTATCAGAAATCTTGTTGCTAGGATACACCCAAGTGTGAAAATTGAATAAGGAATGTATGAAAGAGTTAAAAAACCATTTTCACGCGGTGCGACTACAACAAAAATATAATATATAATACGATAACATCATCAATAATGATTATGTATTGTAATGAAAGTAGAAAAATAAATTTTTATAAATGTGGTAAATATAACACCTAGTCAATAATTAAATATATATATATATATATATATATATATATATATATATATATATATATATATATATATATATATAAACATATAAGAGATAAATAGAAAATGGAATTAGCAAAATTATTGTAACTAAACTAATCATTACATATTAGACTGCACCATAATTCAAACCAAATCAAAATTACCTGTGTAATATGTAACGTGAATACATATAAAATTTTAAAAATACAATGTAAAACTACAGAACTTGGATTCTACGGCATTTACGGAAGAAACCGTTCATTGAAATTTTGAAAAAATAAATGAAAAAATTCGTAAAATAAAATAACCAACACTTTATGTCTATGAATAAAACAAAAGGTCGATGACACTGCTCGAAAGACAATGAAAAAACTTGCTATTTAAATTAAAGTAATATGTCCAGGAGCGGACTATTCTTCAATTCAACTTGTCCATTTAGGCAAAGTTTTTTATTTATACTAATTGATTTTTTGATTTCTAAATTTTCCAAAAAATCTAAAAAAATTCCATTGCTCATTATGTGTAGAATCTCAAATTCCTTTGAGATGTCGCAATTACGGCCGCTATTTAAGAGATGTTCAGCGAAAGTGGAATGGCTATTCTGAAATCCAACTTCTGTAGTTTTACAGTGTAAGTATTTTTAAAATTTGTTATACATTCACTTTACATATTACACAGTTAATTTTGATTTGGTTTGAATTATGTTGCAGTGTAATATTTAATGATTAGTTTAGTTACAATAATTTGCTAATTCCATTTTCTATTTCTCGTTTATTTATAGATATATATATATATATATATATATATATATATATATATATATATATATATATATATATATATATATATATATATATATATATATATATATAGACGTAAACGCGCACTTTCGAACCAAGCGTATATATTTCATGTTACATCTCTACTCCTCATATATATATATATATATATATATATATATATATATATATATATATATATATATATATATATATATTGACTAGATGTTATATTTATCACATTTATAACAATTTATTTTTCTACTTTCATTAAAATATATAATCATTATTGATGATGTTATCGTATTATCTATTAAATTTTTGTTTTAGTCGTATCGCTTGAAAATGGTTATAAGTAACCGAAACCGGTCACGATAAAGAATTAGAACAAAGTGAATAAGATTTTAATGGTTTTTACAAACCTTTCATACATTCCTTATCAGAAATCTGCCGAAACACGTTTATTTCCTTTCCTTTCACGGTACACGTCTTTACCCCACCTTTACAGCAAGTGTAAAAAATTGTATACTACTCTACGCTAGTTCCTCGTCGAACACATAACATTAATTTGACCTGTGTAGTGCAAAAAGTTATCATTGCACAGTAGTTAATGTCAAGGAACAAAGCTAATTATTGTTTCAGTTATGTAGGTAATAGACCTTTTCAATTTAAGGAGATAGTAAACATACGTAATGAGATCTGAGCATGAGCACAGTAAGCCAACAAATAGCGGGAGCCCTAGTTATGTGCTTCCTTACTGTGATCCACGGCGTTTGTTTTTTTCCAAAGTTAGTCGTAAAATGTGAGAAGTCTTTGGCAACTTTAAAAAACTTCTTGAAAGATGTTACAAAAGCTTTTATTGAAGTTAAAATGTTCAACGATGCAAATATTCACCAAGAATACAGGTATTTTAGTGACTGCAATAATTTTTTTGTTTCGTTTGGCACCCCAGATGTTAGTTTCTGGCGCCATTTTACTTGCTATGTGTAGTGATGAAAAGAGATATCTGTTAAATTGAAAAGGTCTGTTGCACGAGATACTCTTGATATATGAATAGGTATGCCTTTTTAAAATAAAAACATTGCAAAATTATTTTTTTATAATATGGTTTCCAATTATAGTACACGCAGATATACTCGTAAATTATTAACTTGAATTCAGACTGATGTAGCCGTTTAGAAATGATGAGATGCTTTCTATCCTCAAGAGAATTCGTAATTCGGTTCCCGTACTTGGAAATACTTGTAGCTCTATAAATGTGGTCAGGCGACAGCTGACATAAATTGTTGTGACTTCCGGAAAACAATTTTCCAGACCCTAATTTAGCATGGACATAGTTTTGCATCAAATTGCATTTATATTATACAAGATGATTGATTCATAAAATTTAAATCAAATAAAAATTTTATCAAAATAACTCCTCCGCTATTGTTTAATTTTGTTTTACCCGTTATGTATCGACCTGTATATCGCATTTTTAATGTCACTAGTCGTGTACCGTATAATAAGTTACGGTCCGTGTTACATACAAAATTTTATTTGCTAGCGTAAATCAATGAAAAATAAAATATTTGGGATTAAACAAGAAAAAAACTACTGAAAAAATCAGGTGTGTTGTTTTTGATTTGCTTACTTCGTTACCATAGCTCATTATGGTATTGGGTCCAAGGCCTAAAATGAATAACATTAGAATATACAAATTAAGAACTACAATGTAATCATTATGACACGGAAGCATATAAAATATATAACACAAATTATGTTAATAAGAATAAATTTATTATTAAATTATAACAGACATACCTTCCAGTATGGATTTAATTCATGGATGCAGCTCTGCATGTGTTGATACTTTTTTGATTTTAAGAAGGCATATGATAATGTTCTTCGACATATGTACTTTTTGAGTGTGTATAAAGAGTACGGCGTAAATAAAAATACGTTATTGAACGAAGATAGTGAAGCTACGGTGAGAATTAATGACAGATGAAATTGTTTTGTGGTATTTTGGCGCTTGTAGAATATAATATTCAATTTGACTCCCTGAGAAATCTGCATAAAAAATCCATTTTTCATTTAATAATTTATTTGGTTCAATATACGAGTATTTTTTTCACTAGCTCTAGGTACTTATCTGGTAATTATCAGGAGAGAAACAATAAATTTTTTAAATAAAATGTTTTAATTTGATTTATTTCTATGTATTTTACCAACCGCTACTTTTATACGTTGTCTGCCTTATACCTACATTACGTACACATATATTAACTTATTTGTGGTTTGGCGCTATTCTTTTTGAGAATTAGACGTAAATCTATTTTCAGATTAACAAATATAAAGAAGATTTGTAATTACAAGCATGTTTTACACATGTGGATTTTAAGAAATTAGCCAAGTTTGATAAATCGAATTTAAAATTGACCAATATATATATATATATATATATACCAATTTCTAGCCAAATGTTTACATTTACCGGGTGTCTTAGGCCGACCGACACATGGGCGATTAACATGTAAAATTAGTTAATTGTGAATAGTATCTCCCCAGTGCAATATATTAAGATGAAATTTTGCATGCTTATCCGGGGATACTATTTCTATGGATTTCAATTCAAATCAGTCAATTTACAAGTGTAATATTAGAATAAATTAAGAAAAATTGTAGAAGTACCATGAATGTTATTCATATCTTGAAAATAATAGTATCTAAGCAACAGCTCTGATAGAGTAGGGGTAACGTGCGCGCTTCACAATTTAGAGAGTCGGGTTCGAAACCAACCGACAGCAATATTTGTTTTTTAATTTTTTCTTTGCAAAATAATTTTTATTATTAATATGTTTTTAATCTTTTGTTAATATTTAATTTAATAAAGTGGATACATTGTACGTAACAAGATTTATTTATTTAAAAAATATTAAATCGTACCTACTAATAAATAAATCTTGTTACGTACAATGTGTCCACTTTATTAAATTAAATATTAATAAAAGATTAAAAACATATTAATAATAAAAATTATTTTGAAAAGAAAAAATTAAAAAATAAATATTGCTGTCGGTTGGTTTCGAACCCGACTCTCTAAATTGTAAAGCGCGCACGTTACCCCTACTCTATCAGAGCTGTTGCTTAGATACTATTATTTTCAAGATATGAATAACATTCATGGTACTTCTACAATTTTTCTTAATTTATTCTAATATTACACTTGTAAATTGACTGATTTGAATTGAAATCCATAGAAATAGTATCCCCGGATAAGCATGCAAAATTTCATCTTAATATCTTGCACTGGGGAGATACTATTCACAATTAACTAATTTTACATGTTAATCGCCCATGTGTCGGTCGGCCTAAGACACCCGGTATAATTTTTTTCATATTTAAATATGAAGTCATTTCAGGTAACAGTCGTATAATTAAATTGACATATAGATGTGTTATATAAATTAATAGAAAGCAATAAAAAATTGAAGAAAATTGTAACATTATCTATATTCAGCTTATTCAGTGTCTTACTAAGAACATAAAATTGACAAGTGTAACGCAAGTGTTTTCAACTAAATTTCTAGAACTTGGTAAATTTTTTAAAATTCATGAAAATATTTACAAATGTAAAACAAATATTTAAACGAGAACTGTAGAAAATAATAGCAGACAACACAACGGAATACATACGCATACAGGAAACCCCGACTCAAAATCACTCAAACAGTCAACATAAAACTGTAATATTTTTAGAAAACATCGTAACACACCTCAATTCCAGTGGGGGAGTGGCAATATTGATTAAATCAAACAACATCGAAAATCAAGTCACTTTGAAAACCAATTTAAGAGCCATAACCGTAAGCACAATAACACCATACAAAATAACTAAATGAAGTATTTTACGTAGTAACCAATAGATATCACTACTTGGACAAGGAATTATCAGTTGTGATGGGTTGTTGCTAACTACATATACTATTCTATTCTATTAACTTAAACAAAATATAATTTTGAAAAATAAAAAAACTGTATAAAAGTATTAGAATCAATTAGAATGAAGAAGTTAAACTATTACATTAATTTTAAATGCTTACATAGATATTACAAATGTTACTGTTACAAATGCTACAAATTATTACGAATCTCTCGCCAGATATTTTACCTGATTGTACGCATAAAACGAAAAATATTTTTAAATACAAATACATTTGTCACTACAAAATAATTCTCACATATATTTGCAAAATCTATGGGATATTTTAAAATAAATTATGTACAATACATACATTTTCTTTATATTCAATATCCTGAAATTTTCTTTTTCTACTTTCCTTTTCTTTTATATTCTTCAATTTTTCGCAAATTCCTTTTATATGCATAAATATTTTTGACAGTGGCATAAAAATATTTTTGACATTGACATTTATGTGTCACGTACAAACATTTGAATTTCTTGCCTTGAAGTAGTTTTATCTGAGAATTTTTACATCAAATTATTTTATATCCATTTCTTTATCTCTAAATCTATAGAAAATATAATAATGAATTTATATTTATCGAATAAAGAATTTAACGTTCTTTAATATAAGTATTTACATAAATTTTCGATAAATAGTATTTAAATGATTTTTTTCTTGTAACTACTACTTCTGGTTGTCTAATTGTTACCAAAACTTTATCAACTCTTCCCATTATTGTTAGATTGAGGAATCCGTAGTTAAAAATATCTTAAGTCTTATAGTATTTGAGAAATCGTGGATCCAACATCCACACACACACATCCACACACACACACACACACACACACACACACACACACACACACACACACACACACACAAGCACACACACGTACGGACATCATCGTAAAAGTACATTTATTTTGCCATCCCTTACAATACGAAATAGGAGCAAGTTGAATAAAAAGAATACGTAATACATATTTATTAATAGTTAATGGGTATTTCTCATTATGTACTGTACATAAAAATATATGTAGACATACAGTAATTAATATGTCGCA
This sequence comes from Harpalus rubripes, assembly GCA_963082715.1. Lineage (NCBI taxonomy): Eukaryota > Metazoa > Arthropoda > Insecta > Coleoptera > Carabidae > Harpalus > Harpalus rubripes. The sequence goes on along the minus strand of OY720455.1, from coordinate 35,138,921 downwards.
CAGCTTAATTTAAATTTTACATACTCTATTTTCATATTCTGTTTGTGTACGTTTGATTACTCCACGTCCTGTATTGATCTCGCTTACAGTGAATGCATATCCGGTAGTTAGCACATGAATTAGTCCCAATGCCGTATAACTACTGTGCTTCACCTCTCTCGTTATGACATAGATAAGGCATGAGATCTAATTAGTTTTGCAAACGCTGACACCCTCTGGCACTTATTTTGCAACTTCACTGCTTTAATACAGCCAGAATTTTTTTCGAAGGCTTATTGTTGAAATTATGTTCTACGTCAATATTCTGAAATTATACAGCAGGGTAATAAAATCAGTCATATTTAATCTACAGAAAGAGACAATACATCAAAATTTGATTTTCATTCGGTGTGGAATTTTACTCAGTTTGGATATTTTCACTGAGTTAACGCGGTTCTAGTCATACCGTAATCCGAGGAACTTCGTAATATTCGGCCGATCCAGGTACAGTAGCGATAGTGCTACCGCAGCACGTTTCAAGGGTCGTGGGTTCGAAGCCCGGATAAGGCATAGATGTTAAGTGTGCGTGTTTTCATAATTTCATTCTCATCACTGACGCACAAGTAGTGTAATGATATAAATAAATGTAAGAATAGCTATTATCGTTATAAGGCTAGGAAGTAAGCCATCTCGGTACGAATGAAAAGTTTATGGGCGAGGCGACGAAGGAAGCATTTTATTTCATACTGTCTAGGTATTTTAAAAATGTATACTAATTCAAACTTGCCTATTTAACTTAGATCACATCATCTTTGAATTTGTGACAGTTGAATTTGGACGCAACATTTCCCGACCTCTATACTGTAATCTTCCATTTCCCGAACTCAAATTAGCAATGTAAAGTAGTATACAGTGGTGAATATTCAGTAAAAACTGTTTCAATATCATATAACTTCACTGCTTATGCAAACCAATGTATCAGAAAGCGTAGAAATAAAGAAAATATTGTAACGTTTTTTAAATTTATTTGGGTGAAGTGTAAATATTAGACAATTATTATTAATTAAACTGTCTGTCTATGTAACTAACAGTCTAACTTCCACAGCTTCAGTATCATCGACTGTCAGTATGCCACAATTCTTCACCACTACTGCCGAGTATCCACTTCTACTTGTCGTTACTGTCCTCGTATACCTAGCTTCCCAATACTCTTCAACACTACCGAGTATTCTCTTTCACAGCTATCCCGGTATACCAGTAAATTTCCGACTCGCCGTTACTGTCCTCGTATACTATAGCTCGTCAACAGTACCGAGTACCAGTAACTTCCCAAGTACCTACTCGACACAAACTGCATACGCTCACCACGATACTGCAGTGATTCTCCTAACACTCTCTTACACTCCATGGGAATGTTTTTCTATGTAACTAACTCTCGAGCATAGTTGCGTTCCTTTTATACAGCTGCCATTATTACCTTCAAGAAGCTCTAGAATGTTTGACCGCATAATAACAATGAACACAAAAGGTTCAGGCGACCGCAAGTTATTAAACACGTCGCGTCTTGTTTGTTTACGTAGCTCAACTGCTAGCGCAATTGCGTCATCGCTAAAAATAGACACTCGCTCATTGCTGCGGCGACGGCGGCGTTGCTGTGACAGCGGCGGTGACGGCGGGTGTGTTACGTTACAATATATTAAAATTTGGACGAGAAAAAATGTTATACAGCGTGTCTATAAGCTTGCTCACTATTGGTAAGTGTTTCATTTGAAGAGATAGGAGATTGGTTAAAGGAGCAGAATTGTGCCATTTTGTAATAGAAAATTGGTCATGTCGACTAGAAGATTGTGTCAGCGATTCCTAAAATTTAGGGCATATATATATATATATATATATATATATATATATATATATATATATATATATATATTAAATGGAAAAACCATGGAAAATTATATTTTTTTTATTCTCTTATCGGAAACAGTATTTTTTCTCTTTACAATAAGGTAATGTAGTTTATGTACATTTTTTTCAAATGAAAGAGTTATTTATGTTTAATTTAGCCAAGTAAAACATGGAAACATTTTTTATATATAAACTTATTATTCTATTAACTTATTTTATAGTAATAATAAAATATTCAAAGTAGATAAATTAAAATCTTTGGCACATTTCAGCTCTTTTGGGAATAGTTCCGACCATTCTACGTAACGATATCTAGTTACATGTTAGCAAGCCCGTATTTTTTGCAATTCTTTAACAGTCTTTCTACAAATTATTTAATAAAATATATTTACAAAAAAAAAAATATGTGTCCATGGCTTACTTGACTAAATTATCTAAAAAGAGTACAAAATTTTAATTTTTAAACGTAAATGACTCGTTTATTTGAAAAAATTCTACATGAACATTAACTGATTCAAAAGAAAAAACTTTTCTTTCCGATAAAAGAGTAAAAAAATATACGGTTCTATTTAAAAAATATATATTTTTCTCAAATTTTGGAAACAAACTGAAAATTCAACCATAATGGTTCTCAAACGGTAAAACAGTATTATATTTTTAATAGTACCCTATATAATTTTTTAGTCCATTAGATAGAAAACTTTGTTCTGATTTTAACGATATTAATATTGTATGGGGTTGTATAACAATTATTTCGAGTAGAATGGTATTAAAAATTACAAATAACGTAACAATAGTTATTTAACCATCAAGTGTGTTAATGAGGGCGATTAATGATTGAGGCCCGATTTTATAAAGCTCAAAAATCTTCACTTAAATGTTAGTTGCCAAGTAAATTTATTTAAGTGAGGTTAGGTTTTATAAAGAGTTTTTAAATTTAATGAACAAGTAAATCTACTAAGTACACTAAGTAGCGACTTTAATGCTAATAAATTTAAGTAACGATTTTTATTGATGTATTATAAGACAATATATATTTATAATTTACAATATTATTGATTTATTTTATTTTAGTAGGTAGGTACCCACCTTTGCCACTACGGTAAATAATAAATTGCAAATAAATATTGTTAACACTTTGATAAAAAAATATTATTGTACTAATCAATTTATTTATTTATTGTAAAAATAACAGTTTTGTACTTCGCGTACCTACTATAAAAATGTCTGATGGGTCAGTTTCATCCGAATCTACGCGTATATCAAGTGTATCAAGTGGTGAAGAATTTGAAAACGGGGAACCCTGACAAAAACTTCCAATAATCTTCGGAGATAGAATCCACCCTTTTGAAATACATAACGACGAAGAATTTAGGATTCGATTTAGATTATCTAAACCAAATGTCCTACATGTACTAAGTGAAATAGAGCTTAATATTAAACCATTAACTTTTAGAAATAGTTCAATAAGTGCATTGGATCAGTTTTTAATAACTTTGTGCTTATATGCATCAGCATCATTCCAAATTATAATAGGAGATAATTTAGATTTATCTAATTCAACAATATGTAAAATAATAAACCGAATAACGTATTATATAGTTTTATTAAAAGATAGGTGCATTAAAATTCCGGAAACTGTTGAACAGCGGAACAAAATATGTAGAGTTCTTTAATATTAGTGGATTGCCCAACGTTTATGGACCTATAGATTGTTCGGACGTCAAAATTTTATCTCCTGATGGTGAAAATGTCGAAATATTCAGAAATCGAAAAGGTTTGTTATTCTTCAATCAAGGACGAGCCTGGTAAGTTGCTTTGACTTCTTCCTTTACCGAAAAAACGCGTTTTACCTTTCTTTTCTATACAATCTATTTAAATAAAAATGAAGAGTAAATGGGGAATGTATGATGAGTGTAAGTTGGGGACGTGGAATGTCAGAAGTGTGAATGGGAAAGAGAATGAGTTGATGAATGCAATGCGAATGTACAGTGTAGATGTTTTGTGTGTAAGTGAGACAATGAGGAAAGGATGTTATGAGGAAGAAGTAGAAGGCATATTTTGTTTGTGGTCGGGCGTTCGCGAGAATGAGCGTGCAAAGCATGGTGTAGGTATACTTGTAAATGAAAGAATGAAGCCGTTTGTACGAAGTTATGGCTGTGCTTCTTCGCGAGTTTCTTGGATGAGATTCAAGGTAGGCTATATACAAATCTTCGTTGTGTCCGTTTACGGTCCAACAGACTCCGAAAATGACCTTGAAAAAGATCAGTTTTGGAATCCGGTAAATAGTGTAATTGATTTGTGTGATCCGGGTGAGAGAGTGATAGTGTGTGGTGATCTGAATGGGTAAGTGGGTGTTAAATGAAGTGAATTTGAGAATGTATTGGGACGTTTTAGTGATTGTCGAGTGAATGACAATGGGGAGAGAATTGTTTCATTTTGTTTGCAGAGAAATCTCTTCATTTCGAATTCCAGTTTTAAACATAAGCTAGCTCACATAGACACCTACGAGAATTTGGTTCAGAATAAACGTAGTGTGCTTGACTTCGTTGTCTATGATGAACGATTGAGGAGTATGGTAGTAGATACGCGTGTGAAACGAGGCGCTGAACTGGCACGAATGATCATTATTTGGTTGTATCGCGAATGCAGTTGAATAAATTTTGGCGAAAGAAGGTGAAATGTTCTGGGAAAATGTTTCGCGTAAAATCCTTTGCTCTGTTGAGTGAAGATGTTACAATGCAGTATGTTGAAAGATTGAATCCTTGCCCGAATGTGAGTCTAAATTTGATTGTAATATAAATGAAGTTTAGATGAAATTTAAGGATTCACTCCTCAAATGTGCAAAAGAAGTTTTTGGTGAAAGCAGATTAGGCTCTTGTCCGCAAAATGCATGGTGGAATGATCAGGTGAAAGAAGCGATTGCTGAGAAAAAGAGAGCATATTTGAAGTTCTTAAATGTTAAGGATTTGCCTGGGCGCTTGCGAGAAGAATGTTTGTTAGAGTACAGAAGGAAGAATAAGTGGGTGAAGCAAGTGGTGAGAGAAAGTAAAAAGTGATTTGATGACTTATTGAGTGAAAGATTGACAAATGATTTTAGTACGAATAAGCGACTGTTTTGGTTGAGTGTGAAGAGACTGCGGAGTGGAAGTGGTCGAGTTGTGAAAGCTGTGAGAAGTGCGAATGGAGAGTTATTGTGGGATGAATCAGATGTGAGGAATATGTGGTGCGAGTATTTTAAAGGTTTGTATGGAGGTGAGATTGAGAGGGGCGATTGTAGTGAAACTAGTAGTGAAAATGATAATGAAGATGATTATGATATAGATGAAAATGATATATGTGATGCATTGGGGCGTGTAAGGAATGGTAGGGCTGCGGGTTTGGATGGGATTACAAATGAGATGTTGAAATATGGAGGAGAGTATTTAAATGGTTAATTTATTTATTTAGATTTTGTTTGAAACGTAGCGTGGCTCCTGATGATTGGAAAAAAGTTGTTATTTGTCCATTATTCAAAGGCAAAGGCAGTTCGAGTGAATGTACGAATTTTCGCGTTTGTTGAGTGTAGTCGGGAAATTTTTGGTAAGGTTTTAATTCATAAGGTGCGAACCTTAACAATTTCAAAAATTAGTGACGTTCAGGGTGGCTTTTTGCCTGAGAGGGGATGTGTCGATCAATTGTTTGCTCTTCGTACGATTGTTGAGAAGTCACTTGACAAGAACAAGAAGGTGTTCTGTGGCTTTCTTGATCTAAAAAAGGCGTATGATAGTGTTCTTCGAGATACTTTGTGGGATGTACTCAGGGAGTACGGAGTAAATGGAAACTTGCTGGGAGCGATTCGTGCAATGTATGAGGGTAGTAAGGCTGCTGTAAGAATAGATGCTAGGTTGAGTGATTGGTTTCGTGTAAATGTTGGTGTGAAACAGGGCTGTGGTATGTCTCCGTGGTTGTTTAATTTGTATATGGATGTGTTGTTGCGGAGAGCATTGAGTGAAATGGATGGTGTACAAATTGGTGAAAGTATTGTGCCTGCGTTAGCGTATGCGGATGATGTAGTTGTTTTAGGTGAAAATGAAGAGCAACTCAAAAGAATGATAGAGAGAATACATGTAGTTGGAATAATTATGAATCTGGAGTTGAATATTGATAAATCCAAGGTGTTAGTATTTGAAAGGAGTAAATTGGTGACTATGTGCAATGTGTTGGTGGATGGAGTGAAACTGGAGCAAGTGAATGAGAATGTATATTTGGGTAGTATGATGCCAAGGGATGGTCGAATTGATAGAGAAATTGAAAGGAGAGTGAGTGCGGGGTGTAAGGTGATGGGTCCTCTGGGTACGTTTGCTCGAAACGTAAACGTATCTAGAGCATCTCGTTTAAGTGTGTATAATGGAGTGCTAGTGCCTGCTTTGATGTATGGAAGCGAATGTTCGGCATGGACAAGAAAGCATAAAAAGAGAGTGACTGCCGTGGAAATAAGGTATTTACGTGGAGTATGTCGATATGTAAGACGGGATCGCGTGAGGAACAATTTGGTGTTTGAATAATGTATGGTTAAGAAGAATGTTGTTGAGAGAGTAGGAATGAGCCAGTTGAGATGGTTTGGTCATGTGGAGAGAATGAAGAGTGAACGGCTTGTAAAGCGTATATATCTTGGTGAAATTGAATGTGTACGATTGCGTGGCCGTCCAGTGTGTAAGTGGATGGATGTGATTGATAAGGTACTAAAAGAGAGAAAGTTTCCGAATGGGAAGAGCGTGTATGAATGCGATTATGAATGTGCCCAAGGCGAAAGAAGTGTGCTTAGACAGGAATGTGTGGCGAAGGATAATTGTTTCGTAACTATTATTGTGGTCCGGTTGCGGTATTTCGCTACCGAAAATCGGTGACTTTAATATGTTAAGAGTGAGGAATATATGTTGTACCTATGATGTCAGGTTAGTACGAATGTTGTTGAAAGAGAGACTGATTATTTTTTGGATGACGTTATTGTTATTCTTTCGGGTTTGTGCTAACCCATTAAGTGGGAAATGCGTGATTTTATGTATGTATGTATGTATGTATGTATGTATGTATGTATGTATGTATGTATGTATGTATGTATGTATGTATGTATGTATGTATGTATGTATGTATGTATGTATTGCCCGTTCTCCCGGAAGTAAACATGATTCACAAATTTTTTGATAATTCTTTAATTAGAGCTAAATTTCAAAATAACGAGTTCGGAAATTGGAGATAGATATTGGATATCTATGTCGAAAATATATTTTATTTCCACTAGTAAACCCTACTACCCGACCTGAACAAAGATAAAATAATGCGCACATAGCAACACGTATCACTATTGAAAGAACGTTTGGTGTTTCAAAACGTCAATTCCCATATTTATCAAAGGATTTAAGAATATCTTTAAGTAAAATAACTGCCGTTATAGTTGTTACTTGTGTTTTACACAATATTTGCAAATTGAAGAAGAAATAACTGAAGAGCATCAGATTCTAAATTTGAATGATGGGAATGGAAATAGAGCAGTGCGAACTGCAGTAATAAATGAAATATTTTCTAGGTTAGTTAAGTTATTCATGTATTTTTTACCTATTTCCGCGATTTCGATAAAAATTAGTTTGGACTGAATAATTTTGAATTGTTATATCGCACAAAACTTTATTTGTATTAACATATATAGTATAGCAAGTTATTCAAAAATATTTTAATTTTGTTGATTTTCCAGAATTTGCAATTTATTTTTTTTCTTTTCTATTTTTAGCATCTTTTCTTTTTTTTTCTACTAATAGTAAGTCTCGTTCGTTTTTTTCTTTCTATAAACGAATTTTTATTGTTTCAAATTAAACATTTTCTTTTTCGTTTATTTCCGTATTACAATTTCCATTTTTGCAAATTTGTTTTTCAATAGAGAAGTTGGTTTCTTCGAAGTTGAACTAATTGAAGGTGGTAAAATGTTTGCTAAAGACATTTCTTCGGTGTCGGCTGATGCAGATAGAATATCTATATTATTGTCTATTTCTTCAAAATGTTCATGCTGAAAACAAATTCATAATACATATTACTAAATTTGAAATAACAAATATAATAAAGTGTAATTATGTTTCATTAACTTTTTGCAATTATTTCAATACTAACATTTGTTACTAAAATTGGTGTAGAATCCAAATCTGAAATAAATTAATAATGATAAGAAACCATTATCTATTGAATTATATAACTTATCTAGAAGTGAGGAACTGTCATAAGTATTATTTATTTCTAAAATTTAGAGGTATTTAATTCTAAAAACTTATCTGTGACCATATCAGATATTTTTGTAAATAGGCCACCACCTGTTTTGTACATTTGAACCTATTATATTAATTAATTTTAGTAATATAGTGTTTGTAATGAAAACTGTATAGTTTAACGTACCACTTTGTCTTCAGCTTTATCTTTCTTGGCTTTAAATTTTATATTTCCATATAAAAATTGCATCTATTTTCCGGTTCGAATATCAGTTTGTAGAATCGCATTATATTCTTTAGCAATCTTTTCCCACGTTTAGTTTTTTTAATTTAGCACTTGTATAATCCGTTTTCTTATTTTCTACTATATTTAAATATTTTTTATTATATCCAAACCATCACATTTTGTCCTATCAATAAAATTTTTGTCCCGTTCCCGTCTTCTCTCCATATTTCACCTTATTTTCTTTCTATCAAACGCACATCAAACCACTGTCATACGATCAAAAACGAAAAACAAAACCATAAATACTGCTATAGGAATATTAAAGAAACTCATAAATTTAAAAAAAGTCATTTTCACACAACGCAGCGAAAATTATATCGCCACTAGGTATTTAATAATTAGATTTTGTTTATAAAACCGCTCCTGAGACCCAACATTTATTACTTAGTTACGATTCCATTAAATTTTTGTTTATAAAACCGCTCCTGAGACATTTTAATTGTTGAGAGCATTATTCGCCAATTAACATACGTCTTAGTGACAATATTTTTTCGTTGGCCGTATTTTACTGAATTGGAAAATTTACATTATTCCATGACAAAAAAATTTAGGTTAGTAACATTTGATCAACCTGAGTTGGCCTACACATAATCGCCACTTCGGCACTATATATATATATATATATATATATATATATATATATATATATATATATATATATATATATATATATATATATATATATAGGCTGTTCCTCGGATACGGGATACGCCGATTATTTGCTTTATTATTGGAAATAAAAAATAAATAAATCATTCAAATGAAAGTTGTAGTATAGGAAAGAGGACATTCACTTATTGAAGAAAAACATATTTTTAAACAGTGGTTCTCCAACTATATTATAAAGTTGTTTTTTTAAAAAGTAGGATAGTATATATATATATATATATATATATATATATATATATATATATATATATATACATATATTTAGGCCTATTCGAAAGAGTATTTTTTTCTGAAGTCAACCATGTAATCATTTTATATGCTTACATTACAAAAATATTGAGAAAAATGTAATTCAATTTAAAACAAATTTAATTTTTAGTTATTTTTCAGTAGGCTATGCATGAAAAAAAATTAACCTAAGTTAAAACGAAACTTAAATATTTGTTAATAACATTATAGAGAGCAAGAATATGAATTATGTACTAAATATAGCAATTTTGTTTTCCGTACATAGCCTACTGAAAAATAACTATAAAAACAAATTTTATTTAAATTTCAATATTTTCTCAATATTTTTGCAATTTAAAGATATAAAATGATTAAATCGTTGAATTCAGATAAAATACTCTATCGAAGAAGTGTAACTTCAAGTAGATGTACACGTACTTCAGGGAAGTTGCAAAGAATGGGAACAGAACCAAGGAAGAAAAGCTGGAGCTAAAGAAGAAGGAGAATGAAGAGCTACAAAACGAGTATAGGTTCTGTATCACTGATGAGCTTAAAGAGAAGATTGGTAGCTTGAAGTATCTCCTGGCCAGAAATAGAATGAAATCCGCCACGATCCCATCGTCACTACTTGGCTCGCTTCCTGGACTGAAAACAACAAGTGGCCGAGCGTTTTGGTAGGAGCCGGAGGAAGGTACAAGGAAGACTTAAAGAGCTAGGAGAAGCGGATTAGACAGAAGGCAGGGGCGTCTTATTTTATTGTTGAGCTGACGCTCAGGGCTTCTCATAAAAAGGAAAAACCAGGCGGATACTGTGTGTTGTTGCTCATTGAGAGTGGAGCTTATAGAGCTACAGAACAGGAGGTTGAGAAGCATTATGTCGTCATGCTTGATTATTCCTCGGAAATGACTCCATCCGGTGTTAGAAGGAGGTTCCACTGGAAAAGCGCGTTTTCAAGATTCTTAAGCTGCTCATGGAGAATGGGGCACTAGGTGACGATATATTCGACCGGTTAAACACAAAAATCATGAAAAACATCTGAAGGAGTAATAGAGAGTCTCAACATTAAGATGTTTTGTACGTACAACGCTTCGCGGCCAAAGAGATTAACTCAAACTGACCATCGATTGCCACAGCTTTAAGACTTCTAAAAACGCCAAGGGTAATACACGGATTTTGCCATCACGAACTGTTTGGGAACGAAACAGTCTTAAGGATGGGGCAGTGTAATGTATAATACCGGCCGTCGCCGTCGTGCCGCCGTCGCCGCAGCAATGAGCGAGTGTCGGGCTACGTAAACAAACAAGTCGCGACGTGTTTAATTACTTGCGGTCGCCTGAACTTTTTGTGTTCATTGCTATTATGCGGTCGAACATTCTAGAGCATTCTAGAAGGTAATGGCAGCTGTATAAAAGGGACGCAGCTATGCTCGAGAGTTAGTTACATACATAGTTACATATTTAGTTCCATTCAGAGACATAGAGATATTCAGATAGAGTGTTAGTGAGTTTGAGAAGCACAGCAGTACCATATTGAGCGTATGCAGTAAAGTGTCGAGTGGAGTAGGTACTCTGGAAGTTACAGGAATACTGCGATAGCTGTGGATGTGAATACTCGGTAGTGTACGAGGACAGTAATGGCGAGTCTGGAAGCTACTGGTATATTGGGATGGCTGTGGAAGTGAGTACTCGGTAGGGTTGACGAGCATTGTGAAGCTAGGTATACAAAGACATTAACAGCGAGTTGGAGGGGATACTCGGCATTGGTGTTAAAGTGTGACATACGGATAGTTGGTGATACTGAGGCTGTGGAAGGAGAAAGTTAGTTACATAAATAGACAGACAGTGAGGTGATAAGTGTGACTTCTGTCCGAGCAGTTGAATATACAGACGCTGTTGAGTCAGTTGAGTATATAGACGCTATAGAGGTCGGTAGGCGGACAGTTGAACGTGATATAAGTATACAATGATATACATACAGTAATATAAATATCGCGTAAACAGTCTACAAGAGTCTGCAACAGACCAGCAATCTAGGATTGGAACTCGTAGTGGAATAAATAATTAGTAGTATCGTGGAAATAAATAGTAGTGGTAATTGGTTAAATAAATAAATAGTGTTATTGTTATCCAGTTAATTATGGTTTTAGTGTTAATTAATTAATTTTTAATAATTGTTTAATATTAGTAATCGTTATTATTTAACAATTTTAAGCCTTTATTTTGATTAATAATAATTGTCTAATATTTACACTTCCACTACAGAGATTAAAATTACCAATTATATCTGTAAATGTCGCTCTATCAGGTGTCTCTAAGTCTTAATTCCTTGTTATAGCACTTCTTTTCATCATACTTTACGTGAATATTCTTGGCGATTGCATTTCCTATCACAAAGTCTTCTCTTACGCAATGAGCAAAAGTATAATCTCTAGAGGCATTAAACAAGTCGTCGACAACCTTTTCAACATTCAGTTTGGCCTTACCCTATTATTTCCGTTGTCTCCCAGGAGAAGGAGTAGCACGTTTCGCTAGCTCTGTTTGTTCAGAGTCTGGAAATGTAGCAAATAGTTTCACTTTGTCCGATGTTGAATTGAGTAAGTGTTCATCCATTTCCATATCCCTTTTTACTCGGTAGGTCATTATTTTCAAAGTAATACTTTTCTCCTGTCTTCCGTCACAGTAACTATTATGTATTTTATGTGTCGATGTGTCTAACGATACTCGTAAGTTTCGAATATACTCGTATTACTGATTCCAAGTATTTAAGTATACGATGTTTTGGAGAAAGACCATATTTTACTGCTACAGGTATCCTTGCTTCTCTGCAAAACGTAAGTGGAAATGGTGTATAATTTGTATTTAAATGTCGGCTAGTACGTTAAGCAAATATAACATTTGTTATATCAGTATGTCGTGATCTTTGAAGCTTGATGCCATAGACACCGTTTTCAATCCCTCTCCGTTATTTATGCTTTCATATATTTCACTGTAACTAAGATATAGAAATTCACCGTTGAAAAACCGTCTTTAATATATAATTAATAAAGTGGTGCCAATTCACCACCAAGGTTGCCGCGCTGTTTTGTAGGTAACGATACTCCATGCGGGAGATCTTCACGACTAATATGTGACATGTGAAAGATTCACAGATTTCAATGAGTGTGAAAGTTTCACGGACTTCAATGGGATTTTGTAGGCCCTGGATTTAAATACGAGTTAGGTTCATGAACTATTCATATTATTTATATTTTTATATAGTTCACTGTGACTACCTAGTTTAAATTATTATTTTTATTTCTATGCTATTAAATTTGTCCAAAGTTTAGTCTAGAAGACCTACCACACAAGAATATTATTTTGATGGTTAGTTGCAAAACCATTAATAACACTAAATTCCACAAAAACTAGGGCGCGGAAAGTAATATTTATAGTGATTTTGGCACCTTTTCTGAAAAATGTAGGGTTATATTCTTATAAAATTAATGTATCCAACCGAGTTTCTTCAAATTGAGGTCTGTGCGTTGGGTTAAGTTACATTCAAGTATTTTTTGAAAAATTGCAAGCGAAAAAGTGACATTTTTCACAAATAGGTACAGCCTAAAAAACTAATAGGCATTTTGTTGCGAAATGTCTATAAAATTCCATGCAATCATTCAAATTTTATCAAAGTGAGTTCTGTGGGTCGCGTTACTTCTAAAAAAATTCTGAACTGGAATAAATATAATTTAGGTACTAGGGCCGTTTTCATAATCGTGCACACTTTAAGTCTAATTTAAATTACTTTAAGACTTTATCTTTATTTTAAAATCATGTTACAGTGCTCGCTAAAGTGCTAAAGTTTTACTATAAAAACGAAAACCACTTTAATTTTAATTTAAATTATTAAAGCGAAGTGAAGTTTAATATGAAAAGGCACTGACAGTAACAGCTTCAACAATGTCATAGCCACCTATAATGAGGGCCCTGAACGACGAAAAGTGGCAAAGTCGCACACCCGGCCTGCAATAATGACCAGAACTACGGAAGCAATGCTGTGTAATGGAATAAGTGAATATAATGTTACGCCACAAATTATAGTAGTTAATTAATTTATATGGGATATACGTAATGCACTAGTTATATAATTTGGAAATAGTAATTTGGGAGTTAGTTATATTTGGTACGTGACTAGAGAAAGAGGATTCGTAATAAAAGAGTGTTTGTTCCATATTTAATTTCTTTATTTTCCTATCATCGTAATAATAATGTTTATGAATTAAATTATCAAAGTATTTTCGACGTTATATATATATATATATATATATATATATATATATATTATATATATATATATATATATATATATATATATATATATATATATATATATATATATATATATTGTCTTCTTTAGATTTTCTCTATTTTATTAGTGCTCGATATTCCTTACTCTTCTCTTCCGCTCATTCCTTTCCAACGCATCTTCACACACCCCTTCCTCACTCAAGCCTTTTGCGTCACAGTCCTTCCATCTTCTCTTTGGCATTTCTCATACTCCCGACATTGAGAGTTCTAATCCTGAAGAGTAGCTTTTCTAACTCCAACCGCCCATGGCGGGGTAGCCCTAATCGACTTGGCACAGAGGTCAGGCAACGCTGCAACTTCATGTCACATGCGAGGAACACCCTAGTCCTTATACCATTTTCCGATCCTACACTTTCCACTTGGGATTTGGGACTAGCACCAAGTTGAACTGGCTTGCTCTATTAAATGATAATAGGTTTAGGTATCATTATTACTTCAAATTTTCATTATACGATGTGAATAATCTATCAAAGAGGATAATACTGTATTTTTGATAACTACTTCTTTTCACCGCAATGTAATATTTATTTCCAAATTGTATTCATATATCTATTGCTGTTTTTTGTTAACAGATGCCAGATACCTAAGTGTTGTGTTCCGCGATGCAAGACTAAATTATGTTAGTACATATGCTAAAGATATTAGATATAGTAAGTACTTCCTAAAAATCTAAGTACTTTTAAATCGTCGTCATTGACAACGGATTAAAAGTAAGAAACAAATTTAGTTTTAACGCTAATGTTAAAAAGGAACTAAATCTAGTTACATTTAGTGTTAAAAATATAACTAAATCTAGTACCATTTAGTGTTCATAAGTAAATGTAGTTTCATTTTATATTTATGTTTGTACTGAAATTATTTACATAGGTATTTTATTAGAAGTACACATAATTTTGAAACGTTTATTGTGATAGTGCAATTATTACAATTGTTTATAGTAATTCCTTGCAAGGAGCTTGAAGAATTGGAATTTAAAACAGTATTGTTGGAAGTAGAGATTAGAATTTGGCAATCAATTTCCTTCTTTTTTTCCATAGAGTCCTCTATGTAATCCTATACAACTGTTAACGACTTCCTATCTCCAGTATTTTTCCAAATGTATTTATGCCTACTGGTTGACAGGTACATTTATTACATATATATTTAAAAAGGAACGGCGATGTATGATGTGAGATGGACGTAGAACTACATATTTTTTATAGACGTCTTTATATGATGCCCCAACGACACTAAAAGTACGTGGTATTTTGGTTTTAGTATCTGGATTTTTTTTTCCCAGGTCTTTAATATTGTACAAAGAAATTTGACATAGTTCTTCTCGACGGCACGCCCCATACAAACCAATAATTGTAGCTATCTGTAATTTCTAGCTATAATAACGTATGAATTTTTTAATATATGTGATGTTTACCTTTAACATTAAATATTTTTCGTCAGGTGCATCAATAAGAAAAGTATCAATTTGTTTTCTTGATAAAATTTTAGATTTCTTCGGCCGATAACCTTCCGCTTTAAAAATGCAATTAACTTGTAGTATTTACTAATATCGTGATTATTTTGCATACTTAGTAAACTTTTTATCATGGAATATTTAGACCATAGGTTTGAATATATCCATAATTTTGATTTTTCTTCAAAATATGCCAAAAGCCTATTTTCGATAAAATTTCCTTCGAAATTTTTGGATACACACCATTCAACAAAGCAACTGTATACAATATTATATTGCTGCCGCGACTTCGTTGGTAATAGATTCAAAGTAGCTCTATTAGCAGCTTCTATTATCTCGATTGGTACAAAGTCACTATCTAATTTGTATTGTTATTCATTTTCAGTATTTTAAGTATTAAGAAAATACTTATCACATGTAGATATTTTCATGTAACCACAAAACAATATAAGGTAAATAAATAGTAAATAAATAAATGAATGTGGTATTTTTTAAATGATATTTAAATCAAAGAATTTGTGAAAAGAATGCTAGCCGGCGGGATTTAAACCCGCATCCTTAACATTTGTACTGTTACGTGCTACCAATTGCACCACGGCTAGGCTGCAATACATATATATATATATATATATATATATATATATATATATATATATATATATATATATATATATATATATATAAACAATTTTCAGTTGTTCATAACAAATACATCATGACCTATCATAAATGTCATTCTATAATTTTTAGTTTTTACTAATATATAACCAGGGTTTTAGGAAAAATAGTGTATGATATTCGTGTTTAAAGTAATTTTATTTCGTTCGTGGGGTTTGTTTCACTCGGCTTCGCCTCGTTTCACAAACTTCCCCACTCACTCATAAAATATCACTTTAAACACATATCATAAATAACTATTTATGACTGATTTAGATTGGATTGAAGTGTATTACGACAAAAATGGTAATAAATATACACACATGACAAACCAGTGCTTCATAAACTAGAAATATTATTGCAAACATTTTTGTAAGACCCGTATGTTTTACCTTCATATACAATATTTACCTTCGAACAGAGCCAATTATATAAATATTTACAGACTTTTTAGTAATTTTATTTGTTAAATAAATTTGTAATATATATGATGTCTCTGCATTAAATACAGAATGTTCCAGGACGAGCTTACGCTATCGTTATTTTAAAAACTACTCAATATTATTTTACGAAACTTGGTATCTAGGGTTTTTCCACATGCACGTTTCAACTAAAATATTTTAAAAGCAGTACCACTTGGAAGTAGACCCAAAATTTCTTATTTTAAATCGAATGTTATATTTTTTATTTTACCATTGACTTCAGCGGAAAATTTTGCAAACGTAACAATCAAAATATTTTACTCATGACCAACCACATAATTTAACTTTTTTTGATTTTTTCTGTAAGAACGGTTACTTTCTTATCACGCGATATCTCGAGAATGGAATCGAATTTCTATAATCTGCAGAAACATTCTTATAAAGAAAGCGTTTGTTTAGTCTAATATAAATTAATAACCGACAATTTTTGGAAAATACAATTTCTACGTGAACGAGAATTTGAAATTCAAAAAGTTCAAAAAACTCAGGTTTTTTAAATGGAAAACCCCAATTTTTATTATTTAAATGAATTCTTCGTTATAAAATAGGGGTAGTTTGTGTAGCATGTCCTATGTTGAAAGTTGTCAGATTTTTAGTAAAATGAAAAACATGTAAATTTCATATGCTAGTATTTGTTTACAAGTCTAATTTAGTTGTTTATGAATATTTTGTATTAGTTTTATATGTATTACATTTTATTTTTCTATTCACTTCGTATTTTGCATATAATATGATAGTAATTCATAAAACCTAATTAATATAAATAATAAATAGGTACTAAACTGTAACGGCCAAAAAAGCACAGTCCCTGCTCGGGTGGATATGCTTCACAAACTACCCCTATTTTTCAACAAAGAATACATTAAAATATTAAAAAATGGGGTGTTGTATTTAAAAAAATTTAATTTTGAACTTGAATTTCACGTTCACGTAGAAAATACATCTTTCAAAAAGTGTCGATTATTAATTTATGTTAGTGAACAAAAGTTTTCTTTGTAAAACTGTTTCTACAGATTATAGAGAGTCGATTTCATTTCCGAGATATCGAGTGATAAAGATGTGGCCGTTTTTACAGAAAAAAATAATAATTACGCCGGAATGTTGACCATGAGTCAACAATATTTTTATTGTTTTTGTTTTGTATGCAAAATTTTCCGCTAAATTCAACGGTAAAATAAAAAAGTCTACTTCTGAATAAACCGGCAGTTCTACTGCTTTGAAAATATTTTAGTTGACAAGTGCATGTAGATACCAGATTTCATAAAATAATATTGAGTAGTTTTTTAAAATAACGACAGCGTAAGCTCGTCCTGGGACACCTGTGTACAAGTTGTAAACACGGACTGAAATGAATAATTTAATTCTTTTAATATTTTATTTGAAGGTGAAACAATTGGTCGTTGGTCTTGTGCACTGAAGTTGATTTTATAACTACATTTCCTTAGATGTGATTTAATCATGATTATAGTTGTGCAAAAGTTCCTAATTGAATATAAAAAATTGAATTGTAACAAAAGTTCCCCACTTCATTTATTTCATTTATTTACTTATTATTCATATGATTTTAACTAATTTATTTAAACGATATTTTTAAAGCAAATTTGTCGTACTTACATTGCTCTAACTTCAATATTTCTATGGATACATACGCGGGTTGATAATTAACGCTGATGCCAAATAATGCGGTCAGGGCCTTCCATTATAGGTGAATAGGACATTATAGAAAGAAATGAGTAATAATGCAAAGACTGAGAAGTACATCAAAGATACAAGAAGTAAAACTGGAGACCATACTTCATGTAGATGCTAAAGAAAAACTTTAGAAATAAGATCGTCATCCGAGGTATGGAATTCAACTAGAATTCTTTTATATCCGCATCTACTTTTCGGGACAACTGAATGACATGTGTACAGAATTCAAACGCAAGCATGTGGTAGAGTCCTACTTTCAAAAAGTCTCACGACATAGATTTCCATTTCAAAAGTTGGGGACTACAAGACGTTAAACATTTTTTTTCTGTTTTTTGTTTGTTGACTAGTGTGCCCGTAATTACTCTGCTTTGTATACGAAGCAGAACCAGCTGCTAGTGTGTGTGTCTTAAAAACCGCTGCCTGGCATATCTAGGATTAGTCTGGGAGGTAGCGTTGCAGACGACACGATCATTTCATCCCTCACGATTTCTATTGGAAATATTTTGTCTTGGGCAATCATGTAAAGATCCAAGAGTCAACTACTCCAGTGTGGGTGGAGCTGGTTATGATGAAATTGAAAACATGTCGTAAAAAAATAAAATAAAATCATTTCAATACTCTTGAAAATTTCTTAATCTTTAGTTTGAATAATATTAAACATAAAAATAATTGTCAGTTGCAATAAAAATGGGGGATTTTTACAGCTTATTTATTATATTATTGAAATGATAAAAACAATAATCAGCTGAGCTTCCAGCAGGGGAAAGACCGTCAGTTACGGGGTTATAGCTGCTTGGCGCGCATATAATTTCGGGGTTGAATACTTCAAAGAGCGGTCTAACTGACGATCTTACCCCCATTATATCATCAGCTGAGTTTCATTCTCAGTAAATATAGTCTAAATTATCATACATCAAAATTTTGAAATTAATGATACTAAATTAACCCCGATTTCACGATTTCATTTTTTTATACCGTGATATTGTGTTACATTATTTTTTGAGTATAAATATATTTTTTTATCTAATGAAAAAATACATAGAAAATAAAAGTTTATCAATAATTAAGAGAAACAGTTATGTACATTTTATTTATAAAAGGCAGGTAATATAATAATATTTTAAACAATTATAATTATATTCATTAATTTTCATCACTTGTTGCGTCTCTACAGTCAGTTTCATAATTGCTTTCTCTAGCACTATCGTCAGAGCTATCGTCAATCAATTCTTCTTCTTTAGATTGACCTTCATCTTCTTGTTCTTTAACTTCTTCAATTTCCTTTTCTTGCGCGGTGTTAGCTGTAAAAAAATCTGATGTGGTCAGCATGTGGCCTCTCGCCAATTCCATGTTTCCAATAAATATACAATAATATAGTTTTCCCGAAAACCAAATCACTATCGTCAGAGCTATCATCTTCTTCCTGTTCTTCCTCAGATTGATCTTAATCTTCCTCAATTTCCTCTTCTTGCTCAGTGTTAGCTGTAAACAAAATCTGATATATATATATATATATATATATATATATATATATATATATATATATATATATATATATATATATATATATATATATATATATATATACAGGGTGCTATATTTTAATGGACCCAGCAAATATCTCGCTTATTTATTAAGTTGGCAATTTTTTTCATAACACATGATTTATACAGGAACATGTAAGCTACTTGATGACGGATGTACATTCGTGATACCACTTCCGGTTTATGAGTAATTAATATCTACTTTGAAATTTCAAATGGAACATACTATTTACAAATTTGAAAAGTATATCAAATTTGCTTTACAATCATGTAAAATAATCCATAAGTTACATGATTAAAAATTAAACTGGCGGGCACTTTTTTATACACCTAATGGAAAGAGAATAGTGAGCCATGACTGGCTTGAAATAAAACAATTAACTAAAACAATTGTAATTATTATTATTAAACGAAATAATATTTTTTTGTCATAATAATGCAGAAAATAAGAATCAGGAACACAAGCCACAGTCATGGCTCACTATGCTCTTTCCAATTAGGTGTATAAAAAAAGTGCCCACCATTTAATTTTTAATCATGTAACATATGGATTATTTTACATGATTGTAAAGCAAATTTGATATACTTTTCAAATTTGTAAAAAAATATAGTATGTTCCATTTGAAATTTCAAAGTAGATATTAATTACTCATAAACTGGAAGTGGTATCACGAATGTACATCCGTCATCAAGTAGCTTACATGTTCCTGTATAAATCATGTGTTATGAAAAAAATTGCTAACTTAATAAATAAGCGAGATATTTGCTGGGTCCATTAAAATATAACACGCTGTATATATATATATATATATATATATATATATATATATATATATATATATATATATATATATATATGTTAGTGCAGGCGCCAAGAAACATTCCGTTTGAAAAAACCGGTGGATTCATTCTGATTGATGATTTAGGTTCAGAAAGACCTAAAGAATGAAATTCTGAATGTTGCCGGACAAAGTCAGTGGTCAATTTTTTTTTATAGGGGGTATAAGAATTATTGATAAAATCACATGTAACGGTCAAGAAAACGTTGTTTATTGTTACTAAAAAGTTGTTTCTGTATGGTAAGAAATTAAAAACGTCACGAATATTATAAAATACAAATTTAATATGGTAAAAAAGCCGCGTGCCTGAGTGTTTGGTCGCGAATCTGGGGAACCGGGTTCGATCCCGACCGATGCCATAAAGAAATATTTCGAATTTAAATGGCAGAAAAGTTACCCTTGTGGTACACTCTTCACACATCAATAAGTGCCCGTGAGGTGACGCCTGGTAAACGCCTGCACGGTTGCCGGATACGACCGATGGTCGTTTACTTTGTTTCCCTCTCTGCAGCAGTTTATACCAGCTCAAAAGTGTTGCAGTGGGCCATATTGTACCCGACACGGTTTAGACGTTTTATTTATAAAAGAGTTTTCACATAACGTCAAACTAGATAGTGTGATAGCTTATTTTGAATGATGAGTTAACAAATTTAAGTGAGAAAGATTTCAAGATGCCTCAATTTTTAATAAATTGTCACACAAACAACATTTAAAATAGAAATATTTATTACAATCTGGTGCACTACGGGGTGACTCCTAAAGCTTGTATTCACTAGAAAACAGTGTATTTTGTCATACTATATTCCAAACAGACCGTGAAACGTTCAAATCAGATGTAAAAACTGTTTTACAACATGTCTCCAAATCACTTGAAAAGGCATTTTCTAAGCGAAATACGTGTTTTTAGAGTGTTTTGCAGTAACATCCATAGTTCAAACCGGCACTTTAGCTGCGCGGGCGAGTGCTCTACGGAGTGACTCCAAAAGCTAGTATTCACTAAAAAACAGTGTATTTTGTTATATTATACCCGAAACCACCAAGTACTACCGAAACTACAGGTTCAAAGATTAGAAGAAAATCTGTTGTTTCGGACAGTGAAACTGGTTGCGACACGACAAGCCGGGTAGTAGCTAAGAAACAATGTCTGTATGTTGCATCACAAGTATTTGCTCAAGATGCTCTCTCTACTTCGGAAATAATCCAGAAACTCCGATGCACTTTCATCAGGTTGAAGAAGTCTGCACTTATTTGTTTGCCAAAGAAATAACTACATCGGATGAATTACGCTACAAGTTGATTACCCGTAATATTGGGTTCAATTTAAATTTAACCAAAATTATTTGTACTTCTTATGCTTTAGTTTTATATTGTTTAAGAGCTGCATCCCAAACATATTTATGGAAAAAATCATTACAACCACTGTTCGAGCCTCGAACTTCCTCCAATTCGGCTATGAATTACGAAATTCCGAGTCACATCCGACGAAAATGATAAAACCTCCTCTGCCTGAGTCTTTAATTAGGCCTTGCAAATGTAATTCAGACTACAGAACAATGTCTTGTAGTTGTAAAAAAAATGATTTAAACTGTATCTCTCTCTATAAATGTGTTCATAACGATTGTCAAAACTTATCTTTTTAGGGTAGTATCTTCTTCTTCTTATACTTCAGGGTCGCTGTTCCTTACTCTTCTCCTCCAATCATTCCTGTCCAACACATCTTCACACTGTCCTTTCTCACTGAAATCTTTTGCGTCACAGTCCTTCCTCCTTCTCTTTGCCCTTCCTCATACTCCTGAGATTGACAGTTCTAATCTTGAGGACTGGCTTCTCTAACCCCGACCGTCCATGACGGGGTAGTCCTAACCGACTTGGCACAGGGGTCAGGTGAGGCTACAACTGCATGTCACTTGCAAGGAACACCCAAGCCCTTATCCCACTTTCCGATCCTACACTTTCCGTTTTTGGTTTCGGCGAAGATTTTACGGTCGGATACCTTTCCTACCACCAACCCGCACCATTTACTCGGGCTTGGAACCGGCGCCAAATTGAGCTGGCTTACTCCCTCAGTGGCTGGTTATTGTACAGAACAATAATATTTACATATTTTCTTATTGGTAAAAATCGATTGACCATCTCAAATTTGAGATTAATGCAAACAAAGAGAGCTCTTTTTATATATGTTTTCTATATCAAGCAATAGTAAATGTCATATTTTGCACTGCATAGCATCAAAACAGTGCTTCCTATTTTATTGGAAAACATCTCAGTTTATAGAAATATATAAATGACAAATATTAAAATAAAAATAACTTTTTGGCCATATTGTTTAAAAGATATAGCTTAATAAAGTGCGAATTCTTTTACTAATACAGGGACGGAAGGTGGTCGAGAGGCTATGATCTGGCAACACATGCTTGTTTAAATGTAATATACTTGGCCTCTAACTAAGAAAATTTTATCATCAATCTGCTTTTTCTGGAACAACTATTAAAATTTCACTTAAATTATTTAACTCAGATATCAAAATAAGCTGCCACACTATCTAGTTTGACGTTATGTGAAAACTCTTTTATAACTAAACCGTCTAAACCGTGTCGGGTACAATATGGCCCGCTACAATAATTTGGAGCTGGAATAAGCTGCTGCGGAGAGAGAAACAAAGTAAACGACCATCGGTCGTATCCGGCAACCGTGCAGGCGTTTACCAGGCGTCACCTCACGGGCACTCATTAATATGTGGAGAGTGCGCCACAAGGGTAACTTTTGTGCCATTTAAATTCGAAATATTTCTTTATGGCACCGGTCGGGATCAAACCCGGTTCCCCGGATTCGCGACCAAACACTCAGGCACGCGGCTTTTTTACCATATTAAATTTGTATTTTATAATATTCGTGATGTTTTTAATTTCAGACCATACAGAAACAGCTTTTTAGTAGTAATAATCAACGTTTTCTTGACCGTTACATGTGATTTAATCAATAATTCTTATACCCCCTTTAAAAAAAAAATTGACCACTGACTCTGTCCGGCAACTTTCAGAATTTCATTCTTTAGGTCTTTCTGAACTTAAATCATCAATCAGAATGAATCCACCGGTTTTTTCAAACGGAATGTTTCTTGGCGCCCGGTCTATGTGTGTGTGAGTGTGTGTGTGTGTGTGCGAGCGCGTGCGCGTGTGTGCGTGTGTGTCGAAGCAAGGAGTCGTCAGCACGTACGCGGAACCATAACAAACAATAAGGGCTATCGTTCAGTTACGTGCTGGATGGAGTCAAAAACAACAAACATGATAATCCTGAGAAGAATCAGAGGTCTTTGACTCATGAGTTGAACCAGGGAGAAGTGTTTTTGGATGTCTTTGAAACCGCCAACGAGTCCTTGTTTGCCACTTTTGTTTAGTTATTACTCATTATCATATTACTTTATAATTACGTTTACATGAACTGTACGTGAAATAATATAACTATAGTGTTGTGTCAAAAATGTCTGCATCATCTCCTCCCTCCCCGACATATATAATAATTTTTTTTTCACATTTTCCAATTATGTCATTGCTAGCTCCACTCAGATGCAAACAATTGACACTTCGTTTGTTGGTTTGCTTAATAGATATATTCAAACTATCATTTAATACAAATATTGTGAGGGATAATAACACCGACAAAAATGCAACGCTGCCTCCCGGACTTGATTCGGTAATGCAGATCAAGAAGTGTTAAGTCGGTTCATGAAATAAATTAATGTGCGAATATAGTACTAGATTAAAGTAATCTCTGAGTCTGCTTTTACGGAACAAACTTCAAGTGATTAACGTAGTCCCTGAGTCTGTTTTCACAGAACAAACTACAAGTAGTTGCAGTGTCCCCGAGTCTGTTATTACAGAACAAACTACAATTGGTTGCAGTAATTACTGAGTCTGCAGTAAGCAGGACAAATCAAAATTGTTGCAATATACTTCTTGTTCAACTCTTATGTGACTGAATTTAGTGTAAATTTGGTATGTGACGTTTCAAAAAGAGATTCCAGTAACGATGAGCCGATGACCGGGTAAGCGATATTCCAGACGAAACATAATTTCAATTATGCCGAGAGCGGGATACCATTTTGGCCGTATTATAGAATGAATATAAGAACACCCGAAATGATTATTCACTATGATTGCTACAATATGTAAAAATAATTTATTCTATTAAAATGTAAATCAGTTTTATATAAAATGATCACATATAGCAATTTTGGATTTTATTGACATTCGATCTACTCTATACTAATTATAAACAAGTAATGATACCAGTATTTTGGTTACCAGTTGTTTCCAAGTTACCTCAGAAGAGCTGATAATATTTAAAGTAGGTGGACAACGTGACGAACTATAGGATTCGTCACAAAATGTTTTTTTAACATGATCTCTAACATGTACTCTTATTAGTTGTCGTTTATTGTATTTTATTTATTTTTATTTATTTAGAAAGAAGGCTGTACAACAGGCCAAGGCCCAATAATAGTACAGCACAGTATCAATATACACAAAAAAATATAAGTTTCTAGCTAGACATGAGTGTAAGGAGAATTCAAAAAATGAAATCTAACGATTTGAATAGGAATGCGAGAAAACATATTTTAAGAAAGATTTAAACATAAATAGCGAACAGTTAAAAATATCAGGTACATTATAAATAGCGATCATATTATTAAAAGTACACATTAATCGATTCACTGTAGAAAACATAGCTGCGTTGGTTTTATATCTTTTAGAAGAGAACGTTTCAACAGAACGAGTGGCATAGGAAGGTACACGCAAAGATATTTTACTTAAAATAGTGGGACTGTCTATATAATTGTTTACAATTTTGTATAAAAATGTCATATCAAGTACTTCTCTACGTTTTTGTAAAGTAACAAGAGAGATAGCATTATTTGGAAATTTCCAATTCAAAGCAGAAATAAATTTACGTTGGATACCTTCAATTCTGTTAATGTATATTTGGTAATGAGGGGACCAACATACGACAGCAAATTCTAATTGCGAGCGAACAAGTGAGTAATAAAGTTGAACGAAAGTGTTGTAGTTCTTGAAATGTGCTCCAACCCTTAATATAAATCCAAGCATTTTATAATAATAATAATAATAATAATATTTTATTCATTCGAAGATCAAATACATGACATAGAATAAGTCAGAAAAAATTTACATACAAAATGAAATAAGATTAAGACATATTTTACATATTTAAATACTCCTGTACACTATAATAACATTTTTCTATCAAATAAAGTTTCAATTTTAATTTAAATTCCTTAACACTAGTAATATTCTTAAATCTACTATCTAACTTATTATACAATTTAACGCCGATATAGTTAGGATTATTTTCAAATAGTTTTAATCTATGATTTGGAATTGCTAATACATTAAAATTTCTAGTATTATAATTATGATACATATTTAGCATATTAAATTGGTTCATATTATTTTTTACATATATTAACACTTCGTATATAAAGAGACTCGCTAGTGTCAGTATTCGCAGCTTTTTGAAATATTCTCTGCAAGAGGTTCTTATATTGAGGCCTAATATTATTCTAATAATATATTTTTGCATTATAAATACTCTTTCTGCGTGAAATGAATTTCCCCAAAAAATTAATCCATATCTAATTCGTGAATGAAAATTTGCGTAATAATAAATTAACATGGTATCAACATTTGTTAATGGTTTTATTCTACGCATTGAGTAACACACAGTGGCTAATTTATTGCAGAGTTCATTTATATGTATTTCCCAATTTAAGTTTTCTTGTATATGCATTCCTAGAAATTTAGTACTTTTAACTTGCTCTATAGAAGAATTATTACATTTAATGTACAATGATTCAGTATTTTCTTTTGTGACAGTTGAAAATTTTACCATTACAGTCTTTTTAACATTTATAACTAATTTATTTTTTTGGAACCACTGATTTACATTTTTTAAACTTGTATTAGCAGATTCTACTAAAGAATATTTATCACTTGATGTATATAATAATGTAGTATCATCAGCGAACATAGTTAATAATCCAGATTCAGCAATACTGGGAAGATCATTTATATATACAGTAAATAATAGAGGACCTAATACTGATCCCTGTGGAACGCCCATTGTAATACTTTCTTCTGGTGACAGGGTTTTGTTGACACTTACAATTTGTCTCCTGCCTGTCAAATATGACTTAAACCAATTTAAACAAATACCACGTATTCCATATAATTCCATTTTATGTAACAATATTTCATGGTTAATACAGTCAAAAGCTTTAGTGATGTCCATAAAAATCCCAATTGCTTGCTCTCCCTTATCTAATGATAAGTATAAATTTTCTAAAAAATTTGAAATTGCAGTTATGGTTGAGTGATTTGCACGGAAGCCATGTTGATTTACAAACAGAATATAATTACTTTCAAAAAAACATTGAGTCTGGATACAGACATATTTTTCTAAAATTTTTGAAAATACAGATTGCAGAGCTATTGGTCGATAATTTACAGCAATTTGTGGATCACCAGATTTGTATAGTGGCACAATTTTACTTAATTTAAGTACATCTGGAAATACTCCTTTGCTAATTGATTCATTTATCAAATAAGTAAGTGGGTACACTAAAATGTAAGCAACTTGTTTTACTATAGTAATACTTATTTCATCGAAACCAGGAGATGTGTTTGATTTAAATGACATTATTATATTAAATACATCAATTTCAGTTGCAGGCCTTATGAATATAGAAGTAGGGTTTTGAGAAATATTTGTATTTATAACATTTCTAGATACCATACTATCAGTTAGCTTAGTTGGAATTTGAATAAAATATGTGTTAAATATGTTTGCTATTTCTGCTAAGTTACATATTTTTTTATTATTATCTACTAAAGTATTACAGCTTTTTTGAACTTTGGTTTTCCCAGAATTATTTGGGTCAGATTTTTTAATGATCTGCCAGACTGCACGACTTTTATTTTCACTGTTTTGAATTGTTGTATTGTTGTACATTTGTTTTGCTTTTACAATGATTTTTTTATATACAGCTTTGTATCGTTTATAATAATTAACAATTTCAGTATTACCATTTAACTGGGCTTCATACAAAATTTTTAATCTATTTGACGAAATTCGTATTCCAGGTGTAATCCAACTCGGTGCATTATTACTATTAATTTTAAAAACCTTTTGTTTCAAAGGAAATGCTACATTATGATAATATTTAATAGTATCTATAAACAACTGATATTTTTCATTCACATTATTTGCCTCATAAATGTCGTGCCAGTTTTCTTTTTCTAACAAATATTTAAAATAACATATATTTTGGCAAGAATAACTTCTTGCATAACTTACAATTTTATCATTTATATGTACATTCTTGATTAGCATTTTTTGCCCTGAATGATCAGACATTGAATTATAATAAACATCACTGAAAATATCGTTATTATTAATATTAGTCCATATATTATCGATACATGTTCTAGAAGTCTTCGTTATGCGTGTTGGTTTGTTTATCGTTGCATTTATGTTGAAAGTTTTCATTAAGTTGAGTAATTGGGTCTTTTCTGATGATGAAGAGAGTAAATCAATATTTAAGTCGCCACATACTATAATAATTGCTGTTTTACACTTTTTAGTTATAATATTTAAACACTCGTCCAGTGTGTTAATAAAGGTAATAAAGTCACTTTTAGGGGATCGGTATACACAGAGGATGTAATAGAGTTTATTGTCACATGTAAATTTCACTGCAGTACATTCAAACACTGTTTCAACGCACAATTTGTCTATAGCTTTAACTTCGATAGTTTCTAGCGCATTTCGTACCATTATTAAAACTCCACCATGAATTAAATTAGTTCTACAGTATATATTTGCAAGTTTATAATTATCAATGTTTATTTTGTATTTTATATTTCCCGGTATCCAATGTTCCGAGAAACACACAACATCATACTTATTATCATTCAAAAATATTTCAATTTCTTCCATTTTATTTGTAATAGACTGTATATTTTGATGATAAATTGAAAGCAATGAGTTATTGTTTAGATGCATATTATTACTATTTACCGTTTCATATTTTAATTGCTATATATTCACATCGTAATTAGTTTTAGATTGAATTATATTAACTATTTTTTTGTAATAATTACAATTTTTATCATAACATGCATGATTAGTTGGAAGCTCTGTGTTATGTTTCTTATTATAGTTTTCGCAATTTAAACAATATATGCTTTCTTTACAACAGTGTCAATGTGAATATCGTACATGAGTTTTTTGTCTAATATGATTCCAAGATCCTTTACTTGAGATACACGATTGATAACGTTTCCACTAATTCTGTATTGAAATCCAAAATTGTTTCTATTTCGAGAGAAAGAAATGCATGAACACTTACTATGGTTGACAGATAAATCATTAGTAATTAAATAGTTATTTAACCTGTCGAGATCAGCTTGAAGAGAAAAACAATCTGAAATACAAGCTATTTCACTGTACACCTTAAGATCGTCAGCATACATAATCAAATTAGAGTTTTCGAAAATGTTGCTGATGTCATTTATGAAAATGATAAAAAGGAGTGGTCCTAGATGAGATCCTTGAGGGACACCAGAGGTCACGGGAAAATAATCAGATCTGAACCCTTTTAGAGTTACACATTGCTGCCTGCAATCCAGATACGAATTAAACCATTTAAGTACATTGCCATGTACTCCATACATTTCTAATTTATTTATCAACAAGGAATGATTTATTCTGTCAAACGCTTTACTGAGATCAGTGTACACCGCATCAACTTGGGTATTACAATCCATAGATTGAAGAATATAGTCTGTGTATTCAACGAGATTAGACTCGACAGATCGTCCACTATAAAAACCGTGTTGCTGCATATTGATAATGCCCTTGAAGGCTGCAAATAAATATTTATAAATAATTTTCTCAATTTTTTTTTCAAATATACACAGTTTTGATATTGGACGATAACTTTGAACAGAATTTCGATTACCCGATTTGTACACTGGAACAATAAGAGCTTTTTTCCACATGCTGGGACACTGACCTTCAGTAAGCGACTTATTAAAAATAATGGTTAACGGACAGGAAAGAGACATGGCACAGTTTTTAATGAAAAAGCTCGGGATCCCATCAGAACCAGCTCCTTTATTTACATCAAGAGATGACATCAAATCGTGTACCTCAGTTTCGGAAACAGATAAAGAACAAAGATCTATGTTTGTTTCACAATGTTTCTTATTATACGTACCAACTGTATTACTGTTCAAAAAAGACCGACTAGAAATACGTAGCATACATATTACATATTTCAGTTCCATTGTTAGACATGGTATCATTAAAATTCATATTAGAGGGGATGCTTTGTTTTTTGACAGATGACACGTAGGACCAAAACTTCTTTATATTTGTAGGAATTTCCTGTTCAATATTAGATATATAGTCGGCATAGCAGATACGAGTAAGGTCTTTTACTCGTTTGCGAAGTAGAGAAAATTCTAGATAATCTGCTTGATTATGAAATCTTTTAAATTTTTTATGCAACTTGTGTTTTTCTCTAATTAATTTAATTAGATCAGCTGTGTACCAAGAAGGACAAGTTCTATGAGATAACATTTTTTTGGGGACGAATGAATTAATGGCAGAATATAATAAATCATAAAACTTGCTTACCATATTCTCTGCATTAAGGGATGAAAATTCGTATGACCAATCTACAGTTGATAGGTGATTATTTAATGAAATAAAATCGGGCTTTTTAAACAAATACAATTCCATATTGTTATAGTTCATTGCCGGGAAATAATCACCTTTATAATGAAGCATTAATGGAGGATGGTGAACATCAACTTTACTAAGTGGACTAAAACACGGTTGTAAATTTACGCTGTCTGGATCAGAGTTTGTAAAGATCACATCTAAACACCGGTTATTACAATTAATCACTCCATTAAGTTGCTTGAAGTTACAATAATACATAATGTCCATAAAATCAGATGACGTGATATTATAAATATTATTTGCGCAGTAGTAGTTGTGAACCCGGTACCACTGAAGGAGGGGAAGATTAAAATCACCGCAAATAAGGAACTTGTCGTCCGGTGCAGAGTCAACCATAGCAGAAAGATTATTTGAAAAAGTATTGAGTGCTTCAACGCAGTTGGGTGGAATGTACACGCAGCAAATGTGAAGCTTTTGCGTTTTGAGATACATAGTTATTGATGTGTTAGTTGTTCTTTGTGTTTATAAAATTCCTATCACAAGCAAATTGGTCATAAATTTATTGCGTGGTTCTCTGTATGTACAAGATATAATTTAATAACCAAGAGGTGTAGCATTTTAAATACTTGATGGAGTCTATCATACAAGATTAAATACGAGCCCGCACTCAAAATAAAATTTGGCCGGTTTACGTTTTCAACAAACAAATTGTAAAACCTCGAAAATGGGGAGATATCGACAAGTTTAAAATATAAGTTTTAAACTTACAAAAACTGAATGTTATTCAAGTATTCCGCCATTTAATATTGGTTACATTGCTTTTATTAGTAATACTAACTTTAAATCTGTTAGTCATTGTATTCCTAAACCCTGAACATTATTCTGTAAGTATTGTCCCATAAGTCTTGCAAGGGAGGTTTTACTGTACGCACTGGAATTTTACGAAATTGTTTTTGATTGTGGCAAAAGTAAAAAGTCTCGATATAAGCTAAATCTGTACTATAAGATGACGCTTAAAATGCCGATAGAACTATTATCACCAGTCATTTACCCCACAGCTTTTAAAGTTTTAAGTCTATATTCAAAGTAGCCGAAAGAATTTTGTAGAAATTTGTAACCAATCGTGTAGATTTTATAATTTGTTAAAAATGTAGACTGGCCGAATTATTTTGAGATTAGGCGCAGTTGCTTTGTCTCAAGAAATAACTATTATGTCGATAGGCTTAGCTGCAATAGCTTTTAGATCGCTAACAGAGTGTGCTTGGAAGAAAAGCCGTGTAATGAGTTGAGTGTGAATTAAGTGAATATTGTTAAGTTAGTCGTTGTTTATGATATAAGATGATAAATTGTCAGATCCAAGATTACGAATAGTCTTTACACGTTTAATTGCCATTAAAATATTGTCTTCGGTAAAACTGGTAATAGTAACAGTGTAGTTAGAAACATCGGGATGTGCATTGGGATAAGCAGATTTTGACAGGTTGGAGGTAGTATAAACGCTCGTAAAAAAATCAATAATTCAAGTGATATAGTATGCAGGGCATTACTACGTACGTAGCAGCGTTAGTGTTATTGATATCTTCTTTGTCCCAATATAAATAAGACTCCTCCTACACGTCCAGTGATTATATATAACAAACGTAAACATTGGTATAGTATGTTAACTGTATTACATATTTACAAAATATAAAGTGTTAAATTGCATAATTGATTTTCACATCTATGCCACAGCTTCAGACATTTTTTTTTGGCAGTGATATTTATTTTCTTTGGAAGCAATTAAATTTCATTACAGCACATCATTTATCATGTTCATTTATAATACCTACATTTCGCTCTTGCATTGGTAATTTGCCTGACATACAATAATTTTTATTCTATTTTCTGCTACATGGTTTTCTCATTCATGAAAAGTAGTCTCCTTATTAAACAATTATAGGAATGCAAAAATGTACCTTATTGTTATTAACTTATTTCGATAAAGGACAAGCAGTCGCAGTTCAAGCGTCGAGACAATGGTTCCGAGGGTTAAAGTGCCAACCAAGAGGCATCCAGTGTCCATATTTTATTTAATATAAAGTTTTACAGTTATAATCTCAAAAAAGCAGCTAATATATATATATATATATATATATATATATATATATATATATATATATATATACAGGGTGTAAATGAAATAAGTGCATTAAATTTAACCAGTAATGTAACTCGATGAGAGCAACAATATTTCTTAATAACTTTTTTTTCTAAGTCTCTTAGATTTTGAGTTAAAATTCTTTAAAGATTTGCTGCATATTTCGTTACCCGCCTATGGAGAACAAAGAGAACATATGGCTGCTGCCGTATTCAAGTCAGATACAAACAGCTCAAAAATTCTCGGTTATCGGTTACACTTACAGTCACAGTAATTAATAAACGAATCAAGGGAAATAACATTATTATTAATTAATACGTAATAGTACAATTTTTAAAATAAATAAATTTAAATTTTGGATAACAAAAGTATAAAGTTGTGTATTGAACCAGGCTTTTAATCACGTGAATAGTAGAAGACAAGGAGAAACGAGGTAACGAGACAAAGAGCAAAAGCATAGTTATTAGGTTATGAGATGATTATTTATCGTGGATAAATCATAATAGTTTAAATACGTTATTCAAAAAATGTAAGTACAAACTTTTGTCCATTTAAAAGAGGTACCAATAATTAGTCGTCCATTTATTGTTCCCGCTCAAATATGTTTTAATGAAAATTTTTACAGCATTTTCGTCTGTCGAGATGTGTATTGTGCATAATAAATACACCTTCCCAAGTAAATTCAGTCTCATTAATGAACATTATGAGCCATTCCCAAAATAGAAGTCTGTTATATGTTGAAAACATTGAACTTTTTGCACATATTATGGATATAACTGTTGCTTTTTTTAAAATTGTCTTATGTGAAACTCCGTATTGTGATGTGATAAAGATGTACAAGATTAACAAATGTGCGAATATTAAGAAGAGAATGATTTGGTGATGATTTGGAAACGCTCCGTGTAAATGCGTTGGCAACTCCATGACACTGTCTTTATGTCAACCGTGATGTCAAGTAAAATAGTACAGATACGAGTAAAAAAATAAATAAATAAACCATAGGTAAGTAATTGCAATGTCTGTGTACTCGCATTTTGACAGAATTTTACTTTATTAACAAGTTTATTACTAATGTCAATGTCAAAATTTAATTGCAACAATTGACAGGACTGTCAATTGCTAAAACAAAATTTTTCATAGCTATTGTTACTGCATTCAATTATCACAAAATTATTTGGAACGACTCGTCAATTTACCGGGTGGTAAAAATGCTAAAAAAATATGCGATTTCGAGAAAAAGTTATTAGGAAATATTGTTGCTTTCGCCGAGTTATATTACTGGTTAAATTTAATGCACTTATTTCATTTACACCCTGTATATATATATATATATATATATATATATATATATATATATATATAATTTCACCATAAAAGAAATGATTGCAGTAGTTTTTTACTTAATACAATAACAAAATCTTGTGGGTAGTAATTTTTAAACGTGACGGGTCATTTAATTTTACTGGGCAATGTTTTTCGCGTTTTTATCTAAGATTATCTCGTCATTACATGACAGATATGAACACTTTTTATTAACTACTAATCCAGATTCAATTATACTCTTACCATTTAATAATTTATTAGCATAACAATTGCCAGCATTTTGTTCATTTTCTATGCCGTATTTCATACCCGTTGATATATAATGGTTCGAATACTGCTACAAATTACGCTTTAAAAACTCAAACATGCATGTACTTTTACATGATTCCAGTGCACTTAAAAAAATATTGTAGTCCACTTCACGAGAGTATCCACTTGGCCGTGGGTCAAAAAAGCGCGCTGCAATGATTTCATTCTTGGCGGCATTTTGTATTGTCGATCGTATTATTGAGGGTCGTTTAGTTTTAGAACCAAGGCCCCATTCACGTGCTTTGCTAGTACATGTTATTGATTCATATCCGTATTTTTGCACAAGGTCCCACAGATACAATAATGCAGCAGAAACGTGACTGCATCTTGTCAAGCTGCCAGATATTTTACAAATCGTTAAATTTGCACTGTGCTTCACTGTTTCTTTTTTTGTATGGCAATTCACTTAGTTTTTCCACAAAGCCACTATCAACGTATTCTTGCCCTCTACAAAATGGTTTTTCTGGTTTACTAGTGATCGCAGTTTCTTCTTCTGTGTTACTTTCACTGTGTAATTTATTTTTAATCACAAGCATTCAAAACTAAATATACCTATATATGTCCTTATTAAACATCCCAGGAATTTGTTTTGTGTTCTACTTGTAGGTAAAACTAGAGCAGTACCAGGTACAGAATTAAAGTTTTTTCCATGCCACTTGCCACCATCGACAACCAGAATGATGTCTTCTGTTCTTTCTGCTTCAATGCAATTTCTGCACCTTAGGAAAGAAAAAAAAAACATTTTTATATAATTATTTAAGTATATGATTTACTCAGTTCATACCTTTCAATTGATTATTGTTTATTTCCACTTTTCTTCAAACCCCGGCACTCTAACCATATTTTCAATTTTAAGACGAAATGGTCTTCAGTGTTTTTAAACACAAATCGTACCCCCGGTACATTATCTTGTGATTAGCTCATTCTTTATTGTTTTTTAGGATCACTACATTTTAGTAAGAGATAATTAATAACAGGCACTACATTTAGTACATGAGATTACTACACAAAATAACATAACCAAACAAACAATCGAATAAATGTCGGGATCAAGAAGGAAAAGTGCCGAAGGGGAGAGCATTTGTTGTCCTTTTCTAGATCCGCCGTGGGTGACGTCAAATTTGCAAGCCCCTATTTGCAATTAACTCGGCCGGCGTTTGTTGTTTTAGCATAAAAGAGACTTGAGTTCGGTATTGTCTTAGTTTTGTCTTGATCTCAACTACATTGGTTTTGTCTTGTTCTCGTCGAGACGAGACTTGAAGTCACTCGCAAGTCTCGACAAAACTCTTGACTCTGCGTGCATCAATACATTGTTTATAATTGTATATAATAGTGCGTCAAAATCTAAGAAACGAAGTACAGACATCTTATTTCAATTAAATAACTAGGTAGAGAATAATAAATGACAACAATTCGTTTCCCTTAATAGCAATAAAAAATATATAACAATGAAGTTAACTCTATTTTCATGTGATTTTCGAATGTTTTAATATGGTTTCTAATCTACAAAAGAAATACAAATGATAAGAAGTTTTCTTTGGTTATACAATTTACAATAATAAATAATTGACAAAGAGAGAATATTTATATTTTGCGTTCATAACGAAGTCATTACAAAACCCAATTCTGTATCATATGTCACATTTTTCTCCAAAAGAAAAACACTAGTTGTTTCAAAAGGAAACATCCTGTATAGTACGCAGCGTCACGCCACCTTTGCAATATTTACCACTAGTATTATTTTTATTAATGCGTGTTCGAGCCAGGAGCTCATATAATATCTATCATTAATCTTTCTATATTCTACTTTTATTAAAAAAATATTTGAATTGTGATTCTAACTGATTAGGAAATTTTGATGAAAAATCGCGTTGAAAGCTGAACGTGCTGAGTTGTCTACAAAAAGTTGAGACGAGGGTGTGGGGTTGATGAAGTAGCAGTGTCAAAACGTTTTTTTATGAAAGTGTGAATGCCAAGCGAACAGTTGCACGTAGTTTGTTAGGAATGTAAAAAAAACAATTTCATATGAGGATACCACTGCGTACTGCGTTGACCAAAATTCATTTCCTTGTTCTGATATTGTCTAACACGAAGTTTTTCGTAGTATATTGTTCACTTTAATGTTAAGTCAGAAAAAAAACTTTGTAAAATAAATAACGTTGACGTAAATGTTCCACTATATAAAGAGTTAGTTCTCAGTTTCATAAAGAAAATAAAACAATTATTATTTAAAATAAAGTTTTACAAAGTTTTAATCTCTAGAAAGCAGCTACAAGATTATTTAAATTGCATATACTTATATAATAATAATAATAATTTATTTTCAAAGACACAGTAGTACAATGTGTATGGAAAAAGGTCAGTACAAAAATACACAATATAATGAGAACTACATCATTTTTTACAAAACTGATAAAATTCTTCTAAATTATAAAAACATTGTTCAATTAGAAACATTTTAAGATGTTTTTTAAAGGTTGTAACATTGTTTACGTTTTTAATATTAGGAGGTAAGCAGATGTAGATGTGCAATCCCAGTATATAGGGCGAATGTTCTCCAATTTTTGTTCTGGTTAATGGCGTACGAAACTCATTTTTAGTTCTTGTATTGAACTGGTGGTAATTTCTGTTTAACATGAACTTATCTTTATTATTATGTATCAAAACACATAGATCGAGAATGAAAAGGCACGGAAGTGGGAGAATGTGGTATTTTTTAAATAATTCTCTGCAGCTACTCCGGCGATTTGCACCAGCCAAGCATCTTACTATTCTTTTTTGGGCTATAAACACCTCATTACTTGTGGATGAATTTCCCCAAAAACAAACACTATATCTTATTCTTGATTCGACTACAGCGTAGTAGTACATAATTAATTGTCGTTCATTTAAGAAGCATCTTAAATGCCTAATTTGATAGCAGTAACTATTTAGGTGGGCAATGATTTCTTTACATTGAGATTTCCAATCAAGATTTTCATCCATGGTTAAACCTAAAGTTTTAATTTTGTTGATATGATCCTGCTATGGAAGGACTAAGTAACTACGTGCCATTTTAGGCGGATGTTATTATGTAATTCATATTTACATTTAAAAATAAATTAGAAGTATTATATATATATATATATATATATATATATATATATATATATATATATATATATATATATATATATATATATATATGTCGGAGATTGTAATATCAAAGCATGTCGTAGCGATCATTTAATGAATCAAGTATTACATGAATCACTTATAATCTTTTAATTGTTTTGTCGTAATCGAAACGTCAAGCATTCTTGGCTACAATGCTTGGATGGAATCAGTGTGTAGCGGTGCTCAGGAGTGAGTGCATGTCTGCCTCGATGAGATCATCACGTTTATATTATCGCTGTGGTTCTGAAATAGTGTTGGTCGACATAGAGTTTGCCAGTGATACTACCCCGCGACATATATTTTTATATATATATATATATATATATATATATATATATATATATATATATATATATAAAAGTACAATAAAGTATTATTTATTTAATATATGTGTTAAGCATTTTAACTCTTATAAACCTAAATAATAGTATATTATGAAATAAGTTTATGTAGAAAGTTTCATAAACGAGTGTCCAAAGAGTTTATAAAACGTGTTACATACTATACTTTTGCGACTGCAAAATAAGACAGCAGAAATAAAAAAATTTCTTTCTAGGTTAATAATTATTTTTATACAAAGACATCAAAGAATATATGGGTTCAGTACGAGTTGCTTTCCAGTAGTGGTGTAACTGTTGATGTCATCATTAATGTGTTCCTTAATCGAAAAATCAATTTTGCTTTGTGATGCTCTTTCATAGAAAAACATGTTAACGTTTGGGAAACAATAAACACGCGCAGTGTAGAAAATACTGCTAAAAAAATCACCGTTTTTAAGAAAACTATAACCAAATTTTCAAACTTAGCTATATTTATTATTAATACATGCATTAAATGCTTAGAGATTATATAGACGACAAAGTTATACTTGGGTGCCATAGTTATAAACTTAAATAGTTATTTATGCAACAAGTGTGTAAAGTAGTACTTTTTTGTCGAGTGCAATGTTTGTAGCACGAGACAAAAACAATAATATTTTACACACGTGTTGCATACAACATTTTTCCTGCAACCGATATGTTAGTGATGTTTCTCAAAATACTGAGTATACAAGCATCCAGCATCTTCAAATACTGTTAGTGCTCTTTCTCATAATATTGTACAAAATGTATCTTAAACCCTTGTAAGAAACTCAGACAAGTGGATTAGTCTTCTGTGATCGTACAAATTGTCAAAAAAAATGTGAAGTTTCAAAAAATTAGATTAGTACTCAATTTATTAAAAAAAAATATTACAATTGTTTCATTTACAGTGCATATTAATATTTCTTAATAAATTTTATTACTTTCATTATTATTTACTAGCTAATTATGTACTATTGACAGGTAAATTAACCAAATTTTAATGTTGGGATAGCAACGCCTGTTTACTCTTCAAACACTAGTGCGTGAAAAGTACTTTTTACGCATTAGTGCTTGAATAGTGACTCTTTACACACTGCAAAAAGTGCGTGAAAAGAACTTTTCACGCACGGTAGTAGGAAAAATATATTTAGGTTACTCAAGACGTAGTCACACGTACATTATGCACTTTATTGGATTTATCCTGTTTAAAGACTAGCGCGCAGGTTCGTTCGGCCATAAGCAAAGGTATGTAAGTGTTTTTAATTCTTTTACAAAGGGGGTTAATTTGTAAATACGTATATATATATATATATATATATATATATATATATATATATATATATATATATATATATATATATATATTGTGACGTTTTGCAACATCGCTGTCACACGTTTTTGTGTAAAAAGTTTAAGTTTAAAAAATTGTTATAATTTCAATTGTAAAATTCTTGAGAACCTCTGATTTTTTGTAAGAATTTTTCGTTGAAGGACACATCGTAAATTTACTATTCTCATGCCATCTATAGTTTGTTTAAAGAGAGTTTATTTAATATTCTATCGAAATATTATTGCCTTTTGTCAAAATTTAGTTTACTCCAGTTTATTTTCCACCTTATATAGTCCAAATGTTTTTTTTTCCAAATTTATTCTGTATTTTTTTAATAAAATTTTATTCGTTATTTCCCTGCGCATACTTTGAGGGGGATTCGAGATTCGAAGTCGGTTGGGAGATTCGAAGTCGTTTCGAGGTCGAAGAGAGTTTGAGCTCCAGTTTGGTCGCCATGTTGAGTTGCGAGCTGGCAGCTTGAAATTCTTTTGTTCTGCGTATAATTTCTTTTTATTTGTCTAAATTTCCTGAGGAATCCTGCGAAGCAGTGTCTGGTAAGTGACTCGATCTTTTGATTTATTTATTTTTTGTATTTTATGGTTTGGTCCACTGGCGTGCCATGTGGTTTTGGCCGGTTAGTGTAACCACAGTTGGACTATTTTCGAGTCACTTAGCAGCATTGTGGACCTGGTTCTTTTATTTCATTGTTGATATTTCATTGTTGTATATTTTTTATATTTCCCTATATTTTATTGTTTAAAAATTTTGTTAGTTCTTGTGGCTTCATGCTGTGAGCTCAGCGGTTCTAAGCTTTTTTATTAATTTCTATTTAACTTAAATTTTCTATTTATACCTTGTTGCCTCTTTATCTAAATTTTTTCTTGTTTGTTTTATTCTAATTTACTAGAGGCATGATTAATTTAATTTTGAGTAATGGCGACTCTACGAGCTTTATATTAAATTTCTTTGTATTTGTTTGGGCCACGTGTAGTTTTCTTTGACTGGTCAAAAATTTTGTAGGCCATGTAACTTTCATATTTTTTTTGTTTGTTTCATTTTATTTTACGAGCCGGTAACCGGTCAGGCTCAGGTCCCCGAGTTCTTGAAACACTTCATTTTTTTTAAATTTATAATTGAAGACACGAGTAAATTAAGGTTAAAGTTTTTGTGATGTAATTTTTTCCAGTTTAGACCTATCAGAACATCAATGTGTCTAAGTGGTTATCCAGGGTCATACAATTTCACTCATTAAAGAATCATTTACCAAAAACCAAAATTCTGAAATTTATTTGAAAAATAAGTACATATCACCTTCATCCACCGAAGAAAATTAAAAAGTTGAAACAATTGGCGGGTGGAAAAAAGTTTAACAAACAAAAGTGTGTTGCAATTTATGACCTAATTTATTGTCATAGCATTGACATAACATAAGTAATGGGCGTTACCTTATAGACAAGTCTACTAATTATTCAGACTGCTGACAGTTTCGAAGTATTGACTCATAATAAATTTGATATTCTGGTTTGACAAACTTAAGCTGATCCTGAAGGTTTCTTTGCTTTTCCTCTGAAATTATTCCATACTTCTCATGGAATCTTTCGATTTCAATATCTCGGGGTGGCTCAGTGATCTTCTTATTTTTCAGTATATTCACTTTTTTGAATGACATTGTTTCGTCATACGACTCTTTGTAGGGGTAGGACCTATATTCTTCGACCCTAATCCATTTAATTCCGTCTCTAAATCTCACAGTTTCATTTAGTTCATCTTTTTTTCTGTTAACCAGTTGGAGTGTGTCCGGTAGATTATCAGTTTTTCAAAAATGTGGGCCCATATCGATTACCTTGTTGTTCTTGGTAGCTGTTCTGATGATTTCCCGGTACTTGTCTGGTACATAAATGGTGTCGTGCTTTCGTAGTACCTTCTCTATTCTACCGAAGTCTCGATCAGAGTCGAGGTATGTATGACCAACCTCCGGAAATTTATGGTCAATACAACGAAAATAACCTTTTGTTAAGTTTGTTATGAGGTGTGACAAGCAAGATCAGAGTTACTGACGATTATAAAAATGTTATTATTATTGTTTAAAAAACCAAGTCAACTCTGTATTCATATTTTGTAATCATAGTCATCTGTAAAGAAGAAAAGATGCAACAATTAAAAACCCTTAACGATGAAAAAAAATATATAAAAAAAAAAGTCGGTGACGAACCAAGTGAGGGTTCACTCGTGTTTTTCATTCTCTCTGAATCTTTCTTTAAAAAATCAAAAATTCATTATTAATTTTTGCATCTTGGCTTTGAATTCCACCTTATAATCTTAAATTTGAATAATTAAATATTATTGATTGAATATCGTCGTTTAATTGTCTAGTGGGGATCTTTTCCTTTCAGAAATAGTGAAAGTGTAAGTGTTTATTCGTGCTTGTGAATAGTATTGTATTCGCCAGCAGTGGGCCATTTGAGCTCAAACCCTGTCTTCAAGTCGAGCTAATTTGAGCGTCGACCAGGACAACGGCAATCGTCTTCAAGTCGAGCCAGAACGAGCATCGGCCAGGACAGCAAAGGATTGCCGTTTCAACCAGATCTTCACTACTGTTGCGTGCCCTCAAGCGCAACGCATCATCAACCAGAATAGCGGCATTCAGCCGTCTCAACTAGATCCCTACTGCCGTTGCGCACATGCAAGCGCAGCGTGTCCATCTCCTCACGCATCCGAACCCATCACCGCTTTGAGACGCAACCAGCGTCTCCTACTCCTGTTTCGTCACCGCTTCAAGACGCATCCAGCGATTCCCATTCCTGTTTCCTGTCATTAGATCCCAAGTCCCTGCCCCTTTTTTAAAGTCTCCTTAAGTCAAGGTCAGTACTCTTGCTTTTGCTTGTGATACCTCAAACAAATTTAATAATACAGTCCACTCGCGATTATTGCAAATAACAACATACAATTAGTCCATTAGCGACTTGGTCCTTCGAACTTAACTTAACATAAAAAATTTGGTCCTTCGAGCCGGATATTCCACTGTCAATTTTAGTACTATGGAAGTTGATTTAAAAACGTTAAAGGCCCTAGCAAGAGGCTACGAATCCCGTATTGTAAAAATACACGATCTCGCGAAAAAGTGCACTCCAACGGACACATGCGCCAATGAACGCTTCTTGGACGAATCCCAAGAAGTCGATTTGTTAAGGGAGGAATTTAAAAATGCCTTAATTCGTATAAATGACCTTGAGCTATCTATTGATGCTAATTTTAATCCAAATTTTGATACATTAATGACAATAGAAATGTATTTTTCAAAAATAAAAAGAACGAGAAGTGAGCTGTCCTTGTTGGCCCCCAAAGCGCAGCCGTCAAAATCTAGTACTGCACTAAATAAATGTAAAAAACTGCCCGCTATTGAATTGCCATCTTTTAATGGGAAAGTAGAAATGTGGCCGTTATTTTATCAATCATTCAAATCAAATGTACATGAAAACGAGGCGCTCTCAAACGAACAAAAAATTAGTTATCTAATAGGCAAACTTACGGGCAATTCTCTAGAAATAACAGGGGGGATATTGCCCACACCTGAAAACTATGACATTATTTGGGACGGCCTGGTAAAGCAATACCAGGATGAAAGAACAATGGCTAATCAATACTTAGACAATATTTTCAATATAAAATTTAGTTCAAAAAACCCAAGTCATTTGACAACGTTTGTCAATAAATTTTCCGCCTCCGTAGAGGCTATCAAGCAACTTAATATTCCAGACATTCTGGATTTCGTGCTATTAAACTGCGCATCCAAAAAGGTGGATCCAGAAATAGTATTGCTATTTGATACGATATTCCGCGAAACGGAATTTCCTACTTGCAAAAACTTCTTAGATTTTGTTAGAGATCAGGCAAAGATCTTGGAGCGTTTTTCATCTGTAAAGGGATCGCCAAAAGTGGCGAATCATTCACGCACATTTTTGGCGGCAGATGAAAAACCAAAACAAAAAATACCTTGTAAAATACCTTGTATTTTGTGCAACAGTGCGGAACATTCCAATCTGTATTTTTGCGAAAAATTCCATAAAATGTCAGTACAAGACAGATTTGGATTTATAAAATCAAAAAATGCATGTTATAATTGCTTATCCAATGTTCATTCAGTAAAAAACTGTCCATCACGCTATAGATGCCGGGAATGTAACAAAAAACATCATACATTTTTGCATTTTTCATCTTCTACTCAATCTCCAACCAAACAAATAACGGAACCGGAGAAAATTGACACTTCATGTCATGTATCCACAAATAATAATGGTTATGTTTTGTTGTCGACAGCACAAGTTTATGCAACGAACATAAATAAAAAGAAACTAATGATTAGATGTCTATTAGACAATGGGTCACAAAATAATCTTATAACAAAGAATTGTTGTGAAAAATTAAAATTACCGATCACACCGCTCGAAAACTCAAAAATTCGGGGGATCGGGATGACAAGTCGCCCAGTTTATGGGTATGTAAATTTTGACATAGAATCGAGAGTATCGCCTCATAAGTACAATTTAAATGCATTAGTAGTAGAATGTATAACTGATAATTTACCTTCGTGTAAACTAGATGCTTCAAAGTTTCGGTCCTTAAAATCCATTCTTTTAGCCGATAATTCCTGGAATGTACCGGGAAAAATTGACGTAATTCTAGGGGCTCAAATATATCCCTCTTTAATACTATCGAATCGATTAGGAACCGCACCAGTAGCCTATGATACAACATTAGGTTATGTGCTAATCGGAGAAATAAATAATAAAGTTGTACCTTCTGAATCCTTTTCATCATTTTCTGCATTTGCACAAAATAATTTAGTATCTTGTTTGCACAAGTTTTGGGAACTAGAAGAAGTTCCAAGTCACACAATAAAGAGTCCTGAAAACGCTGAATGTGAAAAAATATTTACGGAAACCACTAAACGTTTAGAAAATGGCAGATACATAGTAAACTTACCATTTGAGAGAGATCCTAATTTGTTGGGAAATTCTCGCTTAATAGCCGAACGTCGGCTCTTACATTTAGAAAAACGTTTTAGTCAGTCAGTAGATTTGCAACGTCAATACAATGACATAATAAATGAATATTTACAAAAAGGTTATCTGTCAGAAGTGACGAATAATGAAGGCTATTTTATTCCACATCATGCTGTCATTCGCGAAGACAAAGCTACAACAAAAGTTAGAATAGTTCTGGATGCTAGCGCTAAAACTCATACTGGACTGTCTCTGAATGATTTATTGTACTCTGGCCCAAATTTGCAAGCAGATTTATTTAATTTATTGTTAAATTT
This sequence comes from Harpalus rubripes, assembly GCA_963082715.1. Classification (NCBI taxonomy): domain Eukaryota; kingdom Metazoa; phylum Arthropoda; class Insecta; order Coleoptera; family Carabidae; genus Harpalus; species Harpalus rubripes. The sequence goes on along the minus strand of OY720455.1, from coordinate 35,094,924 downwards.
TAGATTATTTCCCATAGCCTTGACAGCTGACATAAAACAGATGTATTTACAAGTATTAGTGTCAGAACAACATAGAAAATATCAGAAAATTCTTTATAGATTTGACACCTCTGAAGCGATAAAAACTTTTCAATTTAATTGTGTTTGTTTTGGAATAAAATCTAGCCCTTACTTAGCAATGCGAACTATCCGACAATTAGCGGAAGACGAAAGTAAAAATTATCCAAATGTGACAAATCGGGCAAAGACTGAATTATATATGGACGACTTAGTCGTATCTGTTATAAATTCAACTGAAGCTAGTAGTCTTATAACGGATTTAATTAATTTAATGTCAGCTGGAGGTTTCGATTTGATAAAATGGGCGAGTAACAATACATCACTCATTGAGAGTTTACCAACCTCACACAAAACCAGTATAGACTTGTCAAAGGGAGAAAACTTAAAGATTTTAGGAATATCTTGGAATCCTAACACTGACACTTTCACATTCCAAACGTCAAACTTTGACACAGCACACTGCACAAAAAGAATTATATTGTCAACAGTTGCCAGATTATTTGACGTGCTTGGATTAGTCTCACCTGTAATATTATATGCCAAATTATTAATAAAGGAGTTATGGCAAGCCGGCGTTGATTGGGATGACATACCACCCAAAAACATAACCTCGAATTTTTGCAAATTGATCGCAGAATTCAACTGTTTAGAGAAATTGTCGGTCCCTAGACATATAGGCATTTTGGAAGGCTGCCGAGTAAACCTGGTTGCCTTTTGCGATGCTAGTACAAAGGCGTATGGTTGCGTCATCTATCTTCAAGTAGTAAATTTAAATAATGTCACAATTAGACTATTATGTTCAAAATCCAAGGTAGCTCCTATGAAAATAATCACTTTAGCCAGGCTCGAATTGTGTGCTGCTCTTCTTATGGCAAAACTTGTAAAACATGTTAAAGATTATATAATTAAAAAATACCCAATTGATAAAATATATGCTTTTTCTGATTCTATGATCACATTATCATGGATAAAATCATCTCCGCATAGATGGACAACATTTGTAAGCAACAGAGTTGCGCAAATACAAGAAAATTTAGATCCAAGTTGTTTTTATTATGTGGCAGGGAAAGAAAACCCTAGCGATTTAATATCTAGAGGGATGCTCCCAGCCCAATTAATTACATGTAATTTATGGTGGAATGGCCCCGATTGGTTACAGTCAACAATCGAAAATTGGCCTATTCATCAATTAAATACTTTGTCTGTTGACCAATTACCGGAAATTAATTCGAAAACATTTAATACCACTGCATCTGTGATTCATTATCCCATTTTATACACTTTGGCACAAAATATATCCTCTTGGAGCAAATTGTTAAGGGTAACAAGTTACATTTTAAAGTTTGGCAAAAAATTACTTTTCAAAGGTTATATATCCGCGTCAAACTTAGCCATAGCAGAAATATATATTTTAAGGGCTGTACAATTTGTATACTTCTATGAAATAATAAAAACGCTTCAAGAGGGAAATAATCGGTCAATAAAAAACAAACAAATATTAAAACTTTCCCCATTTGTAGACGAAAACGGAATATTAAGAGTTGGCGGAAGATTATTCAATGCAACATTGCCATTTGAAGTTAAACATCCAATTTTGCTGCCAAAATCTGATCACATAGTCGAATTAATTATAGGTTATTATCATATTTCAAATTGTCATGCGGGAACAGATTTGTTACTAGCAATAATTCGTCAGAAATATTGGATTATTGCCGGTAGAAATGCAATCAAACGAAATTTATACAAATGTAATAAATGTTTTAAGGCAAGACCGATTAGCACACAACCTAAGATGGGGGATTTACCGGATTATCGAGTAACTGTTTCAAAGCCATTTGTTTACACAGGTGTAGATTATGCAGGCCCAATTAAATTCATAAAATCAAGACATAAAGGCCAACACGCAAAAAAGGCATACATTTGCATTTTCATTTGTCTAACTATAAAGGCTGTTCATATTGAATTGGTTTCAGATCTAACAGTAAATTCGTTTATTAACGCGTTTAAAAGATTTGTATCAAGGAGAGGCCCCGTTTCACATTTATATTCCGATAATAGCACTACTTTCATAGGGGCTCGAAACAAGTTTAATGAACTGTATAATTTTGTGCAGTCGACTACATTTCATAAAACATTATCCAACGAATTAGCAATGAATGGAATAGAGTGGAAAACAATCCCGCCATACAGTGCTAACTTTGCAGGGATTTGGGAATCTGTAATAAAAAGCTGTAAGAAACACTTATTCAGAGTCATAGGTAAACAATTATTAAGCTACGAAGAACTGATAACGCTCTTAACACCGGCCCATTTTCTGCTTCAAACCCCATTAAAACGATTGCCTATAGCTGAACCACTCAAATCCAAATCCACTTTGGTACATCGCAAATATTTACTAGACTCACTAATAAAATCATATTGGGAAAAATGGCAATTAGAGTATTTAACTTCTCTACAGATACGCCAAAAATGGCTAACATCAACTAACACAGTAAAAATTGGGCAGGTAGTCATAATTAAAGAAATTCGATTACCACCATTAGAATGGCTATTAGGAATTATCACTAAATTATACTTTGGAAACGACAAAATAGCTCGCGTCGCGTTGGTAAAAACAGAAAACGGTGTAATCAAACGCCCAATTAATAAATTATGTCCACTACCAACTCAATAGATAGCTTAATTGTCGTCAATTTTCATTATTGTTGTTTTGTTAATTTGTAAAAATGTCACTTTGACACAAAATGTCATTTTGACATTATGCCACTCTGACATATTGTCAGATAGACATAATGTCACTTGTTAACTGTCACTCGATGTTTCTGTCGAGTTGATTATTTTTTGTTTTTTCTGTTCGTACTTGTTTTTTCCAAGCAATTGTTAGTTGCAGTGCATTTTTTCGCCAAATCGAATTAATTATTATGCACCACGCAAATTTCTTGTGCCCGGGAATATGTTAAGTTTGTTATGAGGTGTGACAAGCAAGATCAGAGTTACTGACGATTATAAAAATGTTATTATTATTGTTTAAAAAACCAAGTCAACTCTGTATTCATATTTTGTAATCATAGTCATCTGTAAAGAAGAAAAGATGCAACAATTAAAAACCCTTAACGATGAAAAAAAATATATAAAAAAAAAGTCGGTGACGAACCAAGTGAGGGTTCACTCGTGTTTTTCATTCTCTCTGAATCTTTCTTTAAAAAATCAAAAATTCATTATTAATTTTTGCATCTTGGCTTTGAATTCCACCTTATAATCTTAAATTTGAATAATTAAATATTATTGATTGAATATCGTCGTTTAATTGTCTAGTGGGGATCTTTTCCTTTCAGAAATAGTGAAAGTGTAAGTGTTTATTCGTGCTTGTGAATAGTATTGTATTCGCCAGCAGTGGGCCATTTGAGCTCAAACCCTGTCTTCAAGTCGAGCTAATTTGAGCGTCGACCAGGACAACGGCAATCGTCTTCAAGTCGAGCCAGAACGAGCATCGACCAGGACAGCAAAGGATTGCCGTTTCAACCAGAACTTCACTACTGTTGCGTGCCCTCAAGCGCAACGCATCATCAACCAGAATAGCGGCATTCAGCCGTCTCAACTAGATCCCTACTGCCGTTGCGCACATGCAAGCGCAGCGTGTCCATCTCCTCACGCATCCGAACCCATCACCGCTTTGAGACGCAACCAGCGTCTCCTACTCCTGTTTCGTCACCGCTTCAAGACGCATCCAGCGATTCCCATTCCTGTTTCCTGTCATTAGATCCCAAGTCCCTGCCCCTTTTTTAAAGTCTCCTTAAGTCAAGGTCAGTACTCTTGCTTTTGCTTGTGATACCTCAAACAAATTTAATAATACAGTCCACTCGCGATTATTGCAAATAACAACATACAATTAGTCCATTAGCGACTTGGTCCTTCGAACTTAACTTAACACCTTTCAAAACAAGGTATTTGTACAGACAGATCATGTGGAAATTTTTGTTTTGACCGTCGCAGGAGTCAGACCAGATGATTAAGTGGTCTTTTTCTTTAATGTCTTCGTCTACTTCAATAAAACGTAGTATGGAGCTGCATGTCTCTGAACTCCCCCTTTTAGCCATATCTTCCGTCCACGTACAAAGCAGGCTTTTTCAATATTTTTTGTGATAATGTGTACCCCGAAGTTATAAAACCACATTTGCCTAAGATAAAATGCTTTTGATGTGGTTAGCTTCGGAAGTGGCATTGTCAGCTGAAGATCCATTGTAACGTATGCGATGTAGTCTGATACCTTTGTTTTCTCTTTATCTGCTTTTAATGCTTCAATTGCGGCGTGATAATTTTCTTTGTGTTCCTCGTTTGATTCACCGGCATCACAAGTGCTACAAGTCTCACTTTTTGGATGCCCAAAAGAAAAATTAAACTCTGTAGCAAAAATTTTCGAGTAGGAACTCTTCTTTATTTTGAAATTTTCCGGAAGCTTCTGTTCATCACATTCCTCCAGATACATGTTATACATTTTACTAAGGTTCAGCAGCGGTGAAAGGTACTTTTTGTGTGGATTCCTGTTCCTAGAGTAGTGCGACTCCTCTACAGGGAATTTTTTTATATGGTCCATGATACGCAGCGTAATCTCTTGGACTATCTTATGTGGTCTATTAGAGTGCTGTCCCCTACGATCTGGGGGAGGTGCTGACACACTATTCTGGAACCGACTTATAATGATATCAATTTTTTTCCGTCCAATTTGATATAAAGCGCACAAAGCTTCTTTGCACACTTGTTGAGTGACACCATTTCGTGTTACGCTGTATGTATACGATGCACTTTTATGTTTTTTAGAACCTTTTCGTACTCTTGCCACAGGTTTCTTAACAATGCTTTTAAATAATAGAGTATTATTCGCATTTACATCGAGTTTCTAAAATTCTTGGAGGAATACCACTCTATCTTCTTTTCCGAAGCGAGAGCTCCACTGAAGTCTACATTTTTCTCGACAGAGAATACCGTTTTTTGGTACAAGTATATTTTTGTAAGACATATACGCCTCGCCTCTCTCTCTAGCTAGAGCTACCGATCGTTTTTCCACGTATTTTTGTCGCGTTTGCGCTTTTTTGATTTATTTTTCGTAGGGGAAAAGTACTTTCGATTTATGTTTAGATTAATCTCTCGGTTTTCTTTTAATTCATGATTTAAAGTATTTGCACAATGCTCACCAGGCTGATCAGTACCTGTTCCAGAGTTTTCACAATGTTCATCCATATCTTTATCATGCTGAGGCCCCTGTTCGCTTGTTTCGGAAGAGCTGTTTTCTCCAGTACTCGGAACATATTCCTCATCACTGTCGCCTGAGAACTCTGATTCCGATGAGACGTTGGTGGGTCCAGGAATCGCCCTTTCTTGTTCTATGTCCTTAAGTGTAGCAATCACACTGTGTGGTGGCACGATACTGTATTCGGTATTGGAGTTAACATCTGTTTCTTTGGAATCGCCAAGTTCATCATGTTGCAACGTATTTGAACATAATCCCTGAATATCTATAAAATAAAATAAGTTGGTAGTTTTCATACTGTATATACTATATAGCAATAAAATAATAAAACAACTCTAAATTAATCTTACCTAGATTTGAAAAAACATTATCATGTAAAACTTTGAGGTTAGAATCACTATCCGACAAACAAATTTCATGTATATCTTTTGATTTTTCGGAATGCTCTTGCTCCAACACTATTTCTAACATTCGTTTACCTCTGAAACACATTTTTACTCCCAATATCACTACTAAATCACAAAAAACACAACAGAAGCTAGCTTTATTTACATTGTGATCAACAAAATGGACTCGCAACTGACATGAATGAAGGAGCTATGTTCGCTACATAACACCTTCATCCATCCATTCAAATTTACAAATACGCTGACTGTTACGGATGAAAGTGTTAACAGCCCACAACACCTTCTTCCATCTCCGGAAACAAAATAGTGTAACATACCTCCTTCATTCATTGTTGAATCTGTAATGTCCTTGAATTTCTGACATTCGTGATTGCGCTATGTGAAAGAGGAGTACATAACACCTTCATCCATGCAAAAAAAACAGATATTGTAAAATTGTAACATAACACCTGAATCCACTCGTGTCTTCAATTTTTTATTTCGTAGTTCAGTTTAAAAACCCTTCTTTCGTACCCTATCCTATCCCATCCTGTATGAGTGTTTACCAACGGGTTGGAACAGGTAGTTCTTTTAATACTTAGTTAGAGTCACGGCTCGGACTTGTTTCCTTTTTTATAGCCGGATTCGTTTCCTACGCTCTACCTTTTCGCCCTTGCGAGCCCCTTTGTTTTGATAATTTGAGATTATCCTTTGGTTCGTGGCGAAGCCCTAGCGGGGAAATTAGCTCTAACGAGTAGTTAACTTTTAGCTCGCGCGGTTTTATTTTCTTTAGTCCTATTGTTAGCCAGGCGACCAGTGCTTCTAGAATAGCCAGTCATTAGAGACTTACTGTTTCGTTTAAGTTTTATTTACGCCCTTCCTTTAGTCTGGTGGACCGAGCGCGTAGTACGCTTGTAGGAAGGGTCCTTTCTATTTTTCGTCGGTGCCTTGCAACCCACAAGGAGCGGTTTTATTCCGTGAGCACAATTATAAAAGTTTAATTTTTCTACCTTCAACCCTTATCCTCTTTCCCTTGTAGTGCTGTATTTACTTGTTGGAATTGTTTTGTTTTTGTATTGTCATTCATCATTTTGTTTAAATTTAAATTCAGAAATTTTATTTGTATAACTTCCGGACGGGGCACTGGAGTCTTTCAATTTTTGTAATCTGTTTATAAAGTACCCAGGCTCTTCAAGCCGCGTTGTGCCTCCAAGTACAAGTTACTGCGAAGGTGGCTCTGGTGGATGGTGACTGACCCTTGGTCCCGGATTTCGGAGTTTTGTTCCATCTACGAGTCTTGCCAGTCAAGGACATCAGATCCGCCGGACTACGGAGCCATAGCCTTCAATTTTTACTTCGTGGAAAGCCGCCTAGTTTTACACCACTGCAGGGTGAAACTTTCGCCGACCCAGCGACCGAGGGCTGCCTCCCAGTATCGCTTGTGCGGCCACGCGCTCCTCCAGTTCCGGAGAAGGTCGACTGGGTCCCGCTCTACGTCTGGGCCAAGGGTTCGGTTCCCACCACCTGAGTGTTTCAGCAGTAATAGCTAGGGGACTCTCTGTGCTGCCGCCGTCTTTTTTCTGGTACAAATTTTTTTATTAAATTTTTTGTAGTCCAGCTTTGGACTCTTTTATATTTATTTGTGTATCGATTTTTAACTAAATTAAATTTTTCATTTTATTTGTCCTGTGTTCCTTCTCTCGAGGACACCTCTCGAGGTTACCCTTTTCAAGGTGTTGGCGCCCGCAGAATAAATTGGTGGTATTTCAAATTTTTTGCACAGGCATTGGCCTGAGTCATTTTTGTATTTAGTTGGGCTATAGTATACCACCAAATTATTATACGACCCACGACCTATGCTTCCGCCCTATACCCGTGAGTTACAGGCAATCGACTTATGTGCGGCACAGGTGAGTAGCCTTCATTTGTGTCACAATATATATATATATATATATATATATATATATATATATATATATATAAAATAAACAGAATTACGTAAATAGCTGTATTCATTATCAAAAGTTTTAATATATATATATATATATATATATATATATATATATATATATATATATATATATATATATATATATATATATATATATATATATATATATCACAAAATGATAAACTTTTTTAAAACAAGAATAGAATTTTCTAATAAAATTCTGGTAGGACCTATACCATATCTGTAAATTATAACATAAATAACCTTTACAATAGTGTTTCTTAAATAGGAAAATTTACCAAACCTACATAAAACGTGTATTGAATCACACTAAATAATATTTATGAAAATTCTAAATTAAGAATTTCTATGGAACATGTTCTTTTTAACACTTTTTCATTTAGTTTAAAAAAATGTACCTTAATATTTTAGTTTCATATTTACTTTATATACAGAGTGTTTCACTTTACATGAAGACACCTACATAAATTGTTTATTAATAACTAAATTAGTATAAAAGTTTTACCAGTGATAGAGGCCATCACGATTAAAAATTTTTCAAGTATGAATTTTGTTCTAAATCCGGCCAACTATGATTAAAATCAAAACTAGTGTTTCAAATAGTCATATCAGCGATGAAGATAAAGCAAAAAAGTATTTAAGTTGTTGCTAAATACTAAAATACTCCAAATACGAAATTTCGCTGAAAAACTTTAATTTTGTCATTTTTCAACATTTTTGTGTGAACTCATTGAAAAAATTATTATCTCAAATATCAGGTGTGCAACACACAATTAAAACAATGGAACATTGTTTGAAACGTCATCTATAAAAATAATTTACTTAGATGGCGTGAAAGGTTGTGTTGTTTGATTAGTGAACTTCGGATTTAGAATATTTTAGTGATAAACAACAACTTAAATACTTTTTTGCTCTACCTTCATGGCTGATATGACTTTACTTGAAACACTAGTTTTTATATTTATCATAGTTGGCCGGATTTAGACCTTAAAAATTTACACCTTCAAAATTTTTAATCGTGATGGGCTCTATCACTGATAAAAGTTTTATACTAATTGCGTAATTAATAAACATTTTATTTAGGTGTCTTCACGTAAAGTGAAAAACTATACGCGTGTAGACGAAACTAGGAAACGCGATTTTTCTCGGAAGTTGCCATCCCATTTAAGAAAATATAACTTTGTGTTGTAACTTAAGAACCACTGTTTTAAACATATATTTTATTCTGTAATAGGATGCCCTCTCCTGGTCTCCTACAACTTTATTTTATAATAAATATATATATATATATATATATATATATATATATATATATATATATATATATATATATATGTGTGTGTGTGTGTGTGTGTGTTTGTGTGTTAGGTTACGACTATTATAATTGCTAATAACTGTACATTAATTACTGTAGCCCAGGCAAATGCCAACGTAACTACATACATCGTTACATTCTAGACCACGGCTGGCCGCCAATAAAGGAAGAATTAGTAGCCAGTTGAGTTGTAAACTTTTAGAATCTGCTTTGTACACAGATATCGGTAATGATGAAATATTAGTACCGCGCGGGCACTTACCAGGCGTCACCTCACAAGCACTCATTGTTGGCGTGGAGAGTGCACCACATGAGTCAATTTTGTGCCATTTAAAATTTGAAATATTTGGCGTCGGTCGGCATCGAACCCGGTTCCCCAGATTCGCGATCTGAGACTCAGGCACGCGGCCACGAGACCCCATATATATTTTTCAAATTTGAAAAGTACATAAAATTTGCTATCCAACTGTATAAAAACAATCATATGGTGTATTATTAAAAAATATAATGGCAAATGATTAAATTATTACATTTTTGTTAAATTTAGGAGGCTTTGCATTTCATTTATTTTACATTACGCCTTTCAAATATAAAAATATATTTAATTAAATATTTAAATTGATGTACATTTACTTTAATGCGATAATTAATTAGTATGTCTGTTGTTTCATGTCATTAGAATATGTCTAATTGCAAAATATTATGTTACAATATCTTCTGCATTTAATAATAATGTAATATTTTAATCATTTACCATTTTATTTTTTAATAATATAACATATGATTGTTTTTATAAAGTTAGACAGCAAATTTCATGTGCTTTTCAAATTTGAAAAATAATGTTGGTAGTCCTATTTAAAAATTAAGAGTTGCTGTAAACTACTTGAAAACCGGAAGTAATAATATTGATAAAATTTATAGAGACGTTAACTTTCTATAATTTTATTATAAAGTTGAACACGCTAAAAGTAATAGTAAGCGAGATATTTGCTGGCCTATTCATAAACGGACAGCCTGTATATATACACCCAAAATGCAATAAAATTAAATAGAAGAGTATATTGCAGTAAGGAAAATCGCATATGATGCTTACTATATTTTAAAAGCAATCGTACACTTGCACAACAAATATAATGTTAACCTATGCTCATGGTCCTATACAATGATGTTTTTACTAACATTTGTAAAGAAATTCAAAAATGCCAAATACACACAAAAGTGCGAATGTATTATAGCTATTAACATACCTAGGAATGTTATGTATATCATAACTGCCGCAGATGCCAGTAGAGCGAGGATTTTAAGACATATGAGGCTTGTTATGATTACATCCATGGTTTGTGCAATAGTTTATCGGTTTCAGAAAATGAAAACATTAATAAAAATATTATGTTTTAAAACTTTCTCATTAATGCTACTTTCAGAATGCTTTGGTTGACAAAACAATTATTTTGACATGTCAGTATGACAAGTATTTAAATTATATGCTTTATTCCTCATGTTCATTATTTTAAATTAAAGTAAACCGTATTTTAGAACGATACACCAACGTTATCTTTATGTATTAATAAACAGCATTATATTTTCATTTTATTTTTTCATTTTGTAGACCGTTGTTGACAAGTCAATATGGTAATAATATTACCATACAGATACAGTTATTCCTTAGTTACAAGCCTACTTTTCTATATGTAAATAATAGATTAATATCCTGAAACCGGTGAAATAAATAATAGACACATACCAAAAAGAAAAACGAATACAATTGTAAGGACTAAAACACAATAGATAAAATAAATTGGACTACCCATCACGTCCCCAGCAAACAACTCGTTGAAAAAGAATGGAAACGTTATCTTGTTTTAGATGTGTACATTTCAATGGAATTTCCAAAACATAGAAATAGAAACAATATACATTTACCCATAGTGATGTGAGGGTGAGTACATTACATTTCGGTTATGATACATACAAGATCCAGTTTACGGTGGAATAAGAAGCATGAAGTTATACTTATAGCATTTAAATTTTCAATATTAAGTTAATATTTTATATTGTAGAAGCGTAGCTCAGGTGAAGTTAATGTAAATATTTTAAGTTCTTTATGAAAAATTTTAATTAAATTAAATATCACGAAAAACGTGACATAGTAATTATAACTACTCGTATGTAGGTATAGATTAGATTTACAAAAAAATATTTAATTTTAAATTTATTTATTCTCTCAGATAGGTGATTCTATTTGTATAATTTAGTCATTCGAGTATATGTAATAATAATTACAAATAAATAAATATATAAATAAATAAATAAATAAATAAATAAATAAATAAATAAATAAATAAATAAATAAATAAATAAATAAATAAATAAATAAATAAATAAATAAATAAATAAATAAATAAATAAATAAATAAATAAATAAATAAATAAATAAATGTATAGATAAATTAATTAATATAAAATCTCGAATTATTAATCATTCCGAAGTCTGCCAATCTGCATCAATTAGCAGATATCATTAATAACAATGTACATATCAACCATTGAGACCGTTTGTCAGGCGTCACCTCATGGGCTCTTAAAGTTGTTGTAGAGAAAGCATAGCAGAAGTAACCTTTTTAGAATTTGAAAATTGAATATAATTTCAAATCACGTCCAGGTCATGCGAATCACAACCAATCGTCTATAGCTGAAAGTTACGCATTCCCATTATAATAATTATACCGGGTGGTAGGGTGGAAATATATATATATATATATATATATATATATATATATATATATACATATATATATATATATATATATATATATATATATATATATATATATATATATATATAAATAACAAGAAGATATCGGGTAAATCAGCCATGTGAATAAAGCAGCTGTAGACACGTGTTTCGCTCTGTTAGAGCTCATCAGTACAGCACAGCCAAAGATGTAGAATGACTGAGGTGGTAAACAACAAATTCAAACAACGGGCCACCGCCAGAAGGCCAACCACACATTTGTGGCTTCAGCCACATTGCTTCACGATTTGAAGCTAAAGATGACGTCGCCACGGAGATGGATAAAACCTTCTGCGTGGACTGCCGTAACCCAGGTATATATTAAAATCAAAACGATGATACTCGGCTGCAAGAGGATAAATAACAAGAAGATATCGGGTAAATCAGCCATGTGAATAAAGCAGCTGTAGACACGTGTTTCGCTCTGTTAGAGCTCATCAGTACAGCACAGCCAAAGATGTAGAATGACTGAGGTGGTAAACAACAAATTCAAACAACGGGCCACCTCAGTCATTCTACATCTTTGGCTGTGCTGTACTGATGAGCTCTAACAGAGCGAAACACGTGTCTACAGCTGCTTTATTCACATGGCTGATTTACCCGATATCTTCTTGTTATTTATCCTCTTGCAGCCGAGTATCATCGTTTTGATTTTAATATATACCTGGGTTACGGTAGTCCACGCAGAAGGTTTTATCCATCTCCGTGGCGACGTCATCTTCAGCTTCAAATCGTGAAGCAATGTGGCTGAAGCCACAAATGTGTGGTTGGCCTTCTGGCGGTGGCCCGTTGTTTGAATTTGTTGTTTACCACCTCAGTCATTCTACATCTTTGGCTGTGCTGTACTGATGAGCTCTAACAGAGCGAAACACGTGTCTACAGCTGCTTTATTCACATGGCTGATTTACCCGATATCTTCTTGTTATTTATCCTCTTGCAGCCGAGTATCATCGTTTTGATTTTATATATATATATATATATATATATATATATATATATATATATATATGTTTTATTGTAACCCTGTGGTATTAAGCCATAATATTTATAATTTGATTTTTTATATTATTGCTGTAAATTTGTGCAATAATAAAACAGCACGTATTGCTCTCCCGTGTTCACCTTGATGTTCCTTTATGCAAGCCACAATATTCAAACAATGATCTAATGCAGCAAGTTGATATGTGGCGTTGTTTGTCACTTTTAAACAATCAATAATTAATTGTGTTTTTACAATTCAAATGTGCGGGTCTATTTCATTGAACTTAAAGGTTTAAACATATCAAAAACAAATAAAAATCGGATTACAACTTTTACATTTTTAGTCCTCCTGACATCCCTATCCTGTATATCGGGTGGTGGCGAGTAGAAGTGACTATAGGGATTTAACATTGGATTTCAGTTTTATGCAGTTTCCAGCTCTCCTGTTCAAAAACTATAGGCCGCAAACTTTTTCTGTATTAAATGTGGCATGCAAAATTGTTTTTGCATTTTTTTAAAGATATTTAAAAATTTCTATTAAATCGTCGTAACATCAATGACACATTGTTTTTGATTTTCTGGTTTCCACAAATTATTTATAAACACCAACCTCACTCTAACTTATAAAAAATTAATCCTGTGTCATTCTTTATAATAAAGAGACGTTCCGCATTCGAATAAATAATCATTATGAAACTTATTTTTTACGAAAAGAATTTGACGGAATATGAATAATATAATATTGTTTTCTATGTCATAAGTTATAATTATCATTATGAATTAACAGGTATACAATATACAGGAGAGGTAAATCAGAGAACTAAAAATCCAAAAGTTGTAATCGGATTTTTGTTTCCGAGTTACAGTGTCATAAATACCAGGGATGTGCATTTACGCGTAAACTATGATAGATTACTTACATGCGTAAACAATGTAAAGGTTGAGCTTCCCATATATCAATAAATAAATAAATAAAAAACGAACGAAAATTTTAAAAATAAATAAATTATTCTTGTACTAGAATTATTATCATTTTTAAAAAATCAGCACACGATAAGCAACTTCCGATATGAACCTGCAGTTTAAAATCAAAACTTTGAGATCTGTTACTACAGGACTTTGATTTTAATAGCTAAACCAAAATTCAGAAGCATTACTCGTTTTGTCATTGGAATTAAAGTAAAATATTTATAGATTTCAACAATATTTTTTCAAAAATGCAGGTTAATATCGGAAGTATTGCGGGTCGTGTGTTGAATTTTAAAAAATGTTAATTCTAGTACAGCAATAATTTATTTGAATTTTTGCTTCATATTTTAGTACAGGGGTAACCTTTCTCCTTAAATACAAAGCACCACACATGGTTTTGTTTAAAAATGTAATCAAATAGTAGTGCTTCTCGACTTACAGATTATTTCATATTAGCCAATAATTTTTCGATTTTAATTTTCTTGTCTAGGAATACAAAAAATATAAACATCTAAACAATTTTGTAATATTTGCTAAAGAATTTTATTTAATAAAAATTATTTTATTCATAATAGGTCATTTTGTTTTATATATTTACCGGTTTCATAATATTAAACCCTTGTTTCCATATACAAAAGTAGGCTGGTAACTGCATCTTTATGGTAATATTACCATACTGACTTGTCAACAACAGTCTACAAAATGAAAATACAATCGAATGAAACTATAATGCTCTTCATTAATACATAAATATAACGTTAGTGTATCGTTCTTAACACGGTTTGCTTTATTCTAAAATAATAAAAATGAGGAATAAATCACATGGTTTGAATATTTGTCATATTGCCATAAATGTCAAAATAATGGTTTTGTTTGTCATGGCATTCTCAAAGTAGCATTAATGAGAGAAGAAATAATATTTATTAAATGTCTTTATTTTCTGAAACCGATAAACTATTGAACAAACCACGGATGTTATGAATCATAACAAGCCTAAAATGTCTTAAAATCTTCGCTCTACGACCTCAGATTTTCAACTAGCATCTGCGGCAGTTATGATAGTCATAACAATCCTAAGTATATTAATAGCTATTAAGTACTTATAATTGATATAAATCACGTTTATGTAAAAATATATACTATTAGCATACGATGTCAACATTTTTACTAGTAGTTAGCATCCCAAAAAACTGGTGATTCCCAGCCCATAGAAGTAGGAATAAATATGGAGGGAGTATTTACATTCGCTATTGAAGCATATTACCCCTCTACTATGTGTAACTTTGTCAGTTGAAGTTACAAGGTTGTTGCTGTCAATTGTACATAATTGACCCTATATCTGCAATATGTAATTTTTCTTGCAATAATATTAAATTCTTCATTGAACATAGGTAATTATTTTCAGATAATTATAGGTTACTGGTTAGTACTTTGCGTTGCCATTATTATAAGGGTATTATAAATTCAGTGGTATTATTAAGTCAATAATTTCTCTTGAATGACTTTGTGCCGTCTTTGGATTTTTTATAATATTCTTTATTGTATTTAAAGTTACAATGAACTTACTACAATTTATATATGGGAGTGACGTATTTCTTAATATTTTTGTAACATTTACATTATATACCTTGCGGGTATGAAGATGAAATGATAAAAAACACACACAACAACCACGCCTTATCCGGGATTCAAACCCGGGACCTTTGGAGCGTGAAGCGAAAGCGCTACCGCTACTCCACCTGGGTCGGCTTCTTCGGAAATTTAAGTTTTGAAATTTTACCTTCGAGATAAACATTACAGTGTACATTATAATTACAGTCATTCCCACATTTTGCAAATTTTATATCATTTACATAACCAGTTTTTTAAAATAATAAACGTAGTACTCCCATGTCATGATGACCAAGAACTTTATGCCATTCATGAACACAGGAATTACAATCTTCATTATTAAGTGAAACATTGACTGCTTCTCTTTTAGTTTATATAAATTATTGTGCACACGTCCTATCGTAATATTTGTCATGTCGTGATTGATTTCAAAACTGTCATTTTTAAATGTCAAACTAAACTGTTTTCTGCATAATATTTTTACAGATAAGATTGCCACTAAAATTTGGAATATAAAGTACATCACTTAACGTAACTCTATGCTCTTTATTGTTATTATTCACAAAGTCTATCTGAATTGTACCTTTACCTTCAGTTGTCTTTCTTGATTATTTGCCATACGCACTTTTTTTCGATGACTGGAATTGAAGTTAATAAATTTTGAACGCTTGATTTATTCACTTTTTATTTAATTTAATAATATGACGATCGTTTTGTCCTTTCGGAAACGATCGTCATATTAATATATTAAATAAAAAGTCGAAATACCAACCGTTAATTATTATCTTAATATTCTAATATGTGCCACCAAGTGCCGACTACAAACTCCCTTCCCGAATAAATTTTCTTTTGTGCGTTCATTATGATATGTAGCTCCTGAACCCACAATCCAGCCATTATTTATAAATGATATTGAAATGATTGTAAACAAATGTTCGTCATCATAAATTTCTGCAAGCTGAACCTTTCGTTCTTTCTCCAAATTATCCTGTTTTTATAGGCATGGCTTATACTTCGCACAACTATTTTTCGTTATGTCCAGTCGTCCTACAAAAATAACAAGTTATAATAGTTTTCTTTATATCTTTAATAATCTTTAATAATTTAGTATCTACATTAATATTGACTCTATCTTTACGTCGTTTACATTTATCAATTATTTTCGAACGAATATAACTAGATATCAATTCTTCTTCTGTGCAAACTTCTAGTGCTGTAACTAGACTATCATAACTTTTTGATAAAAAACCAAGTAAAGTAGCATCCATAAAGAATTCTGGATTAATCGTATCTCCTAAAGCTAACAATTTCTGATATAATTTTGTTTTCTTGGTGACATTTTTACATCACTTCCTTCTTCTAATCTTTAACGCATGATCTGCCAAAGTAAAAAGTGCGGGTCTCATAAGTATTTAACTTATAATAAGATTGTATAAGCCAGAGGATTTACAGCCCAACCGTGGTGTAATTGGTAGCACACAACAGTACAAACATTCAGGTTGCGGATTCAAATCCCACCGGCTAGCATTCTTTTCACAATTTCTTTGTAAAAATACACTGCTAGCTGGAGTATTACTCTTATGAAAATCTCTAAGAGCAGTCCAGGCCGTTTTTACTGACCTACAATTCCGTATGTGTTGTATTTAATCATCTATTGTTAACGCGATGATAGAATATGCGACGAGTTATTCACGTTCTATAAAATAAAGCAGTGTAAAATGGCTTGCAAAAATCGCTCATACTTTGGAAATGAAGTATCAGAATGTTTAGTTTTGCATGAACTGAAAATGAAGTTACACTGTTGTCAATATTACATCAATATTTTATCTATTGTGGAGCAAATATTTCAATGGAATTAATTTACTCTTAAATTACAAATATATTCCAAAAAAATCAAGAACAACTTAGTATGTATACTAATTTTCTGTTAATTTTGGCATCATAATTGACCTATACTCCGTTCGCTGAAACGAGAGAATATAGAACTAATTCTTAAACAGAAACAATGTATTATATTTGTTCTGCTCCAAAATTTTCCTCTTTTGACCAATACTTGCCTCTGTTCAAGAATTAGTTTCACATTCTCTCGTTTCAACGATTGGAGTATAGTGATATTAATGAGTTAAAAATCAAGATTGCACCAACAAAAGAAAAAAAATAGGTGCACGCAATTTTTTGCAAGACAATGTAGCAATTGTCTCATTTAAAAAAAACAATTCCGTGTACATTTAAATTGCGCTGCTGCCCAGATCAGGACTGGATGAAGTTCATGGACACTACGCGCTGAAAACCATGTATTTTTGGATGAGTTTAAACTACCATGACGCATATCATTAAAAAAGTTCATGGTGTATCGATTGCTTTTTGCGTCGATTCGTAACTGTAGACAAATCATATGTCCATCACTACATACTGAGTCGAAGCAACGTCAAAGCACTGGACAGCGAGTGGTGAAGGTGTGCCAAAAAAACTGAATGAAACTTTGTTGGGTGGGAAAGTCATGGCCACTGGTTTCTAGATTTCCGAAGAAATCATGCTGTTCGACAAATTGGAAAAGATAAAATAACAGTAGCTTATTATGCAACATAACTGCACCGTTTGAAAAAAATAAAATAAACAAAAACAGCCAAGATTGGGGAAGAAAAAGTACTCTTTTGACAATGCGCCCTCCTACAAATTGACTATTGCAATTGCCTAATTGCACGAATTAGGCAACGAGCAGATTTTTCATCCACTTCATTCTCTGAACTTGGTCTCGTGCGATTTTTGTCTGTCCAAATTTGAAAATTTGGTTCGGTGGCAACAAAATTTTGTCGAATAAAGATGTCATTTCTGTGGTCAATGCGTATTTTTCAGCGTTTGCAAAAACTACTTTTTTGACGAAATAAAATAGATTTTTCCCAACAAAAACGTACTTAACTTGCTTTTTACTATAACAATAATATTTAATGAGTGCTAATATACAAATAAAGTATTTACACAAGTCAGTATGGATACACATAATACAATTATAGAAAAAAAGGTATGCAATTCACAAATTACATGGTTTTCAGTATTTTTATAAATTCTGATGTAAATGGCGCATTTTCCAAAAGTATATTTTTAATTTTGAATTCATTAATACTCAATTCATGAAGAAATTTAGGCAAGGAATTATAGAGCTGTATAGCATAGCAATTAACACTATATTTTGATTTATTAAGACGCGAATAAGGATGATGAAGATTTGAATTGTTCCTGGTGTTGTAAGAATGTATTGCACTGTTTAATTTAGAGTCTTTGAGATTATTTTTGACATAATATGAACTATTTAGTATATATATATATATATATATATATATATATATATATATATATATATATATATATATATATTTATATATGCTAGGAAAGGTTAGTAAACCCAACTTTACAAATAGAGGTTTGGTATCGAATGAAAAGTGGAAAATTAAATTATTCTTATACATTTTCTTTGTAAACTGAAAATTCTATTTGCATGAGATGAATGGCCCCAAATTATAATGCCATCAGACTTGATGCTTTCAAACAATGAATAGTAGGCCATTCTTACTGTAGTATCTGAAACGGTATCACGTAAATTTCTAAGAAGGTACAGCACCGATGCTAGTTTTTTTGGCTAAATAGTTGCACTGCGTTTCTCATAATAAATTTGGATCAAAGATTAGACCTAATAAATTACTGCTGTTAGGATTTTTGAAAGCATTAAGATCTCTTGTAGAAAATATCATGTATTGAGTTTTTGATTCATTCATACAGAGTTTATTAGAAGCGAACCAACATTGTAGATCTTTTGTAATCTGTTTTGTGACTTTAATCACATCATTAAGGTCTTGAGCGGCATTTATAGCAGTCGTATCATCAGAAAACATAACTAAATTAGTATTACTGATGGAGAAGGATATATCATTCATGTAAATTATAAATAGTATTGAGCCGAGGACTAAACCTTGTAAAACGCCGTGGTGGATAGGCAACTAGTTAGATTTAATGCCATTTATTTCTACATATTTATATTTATACGTTTATACGTTAACTCACTAACACTTACACACTTCCTAGTATATGCTCTTACAGAAACTTGGTGCCATGACTACATTTCGAATTCGGAACTTTTTGATACCAATTATTTTAATGTATTTCGAGCTGACAGAAATTTTAATCTTACGAATACTAAAAGGGGAGGGGGTGTCTTGTTAGCTGTAAAAAAAGATTTTTCTGCATATAAAATAGATATCAACACTTTCAGTGATAAATTTAACGAAATTCCGCATATCGATATATTGCTAGTCAAAATACTTCTTGATCACAGTACTCTTTACATCTTAGTGATATACATTCCTCCCTCTTGCTCCATTAATGATTATAATATATTGTTTGAATCGCTCTCTACTCTAGATTTTCTTTATAATTCAAACTGTGTAATATTTGGCGATTTCAATATGCCATTCTATGTGAACTGCCATTATGGTGAAACAGCGTCCACTCTGTATAACACCTTTATTAATTTTCTCCAATTTTTTGATTGGACTCAATATAATTTTACGAAGAACGCCGATGGTAAAATTTTGGATTTCGTAATAAGCAACAATAATTGTAACGTTACACGTTATGACGATAGTGTTGTAAAAGAAGATCGCTATCACCCTTCTTTATCTGTACAATTATTTATCAAGTGTAATACTACAATGAAATGTACTACTAACCCTGGTCTAAATTATAAAAAAGCTAATTTTCCTGTACTGTATAGTGAATTGGCCAACATCAATTGGGATTTTCTAAATGAATTTAATGATGTCAATACAACAGTTGAAGCATTCTATAATTCGCTTAACAATGTTTTACATAATAACGTTCCTTTAAAAAAGTTTTGTTCTAAATCCTACCCGCCATGGTTCACTGGCTCTATTATAAATAAAATTAGAAAAAAACATAAACATTGGTCCAACTATAAAAAGTCGCATTTAGAGGAAGAAAAGGCTGAATTTCAAACCATTAGAGCCCAAATCAAGTCCGAAGTAAAGAAATCATACGCTATTTATTGTAAAAACATGCAAAATTATATTTTCAATGAACCCAAAAGTTTCTGGTCTTTTATAAACAAGAAAAGAAATTCTACTTCCATGCCGAACGTTCTAACATACAATAATGAAATTCTTGAGGATCCACAATCTATTGTGGATGCATTTGCTCACTACTTTTCTTCGTCATTCAACAATATTAATTGCAATAATACTAATTCTTCAATAGCTAATTTATCTCCGTCTAATCCTGGTCTATTTATAACATCTGTTAGCGAAGATGATGTGCTTAATGCTATTAAAAAATTAAAACCAAAAATGACTAAGGGACCGGATGCAATACCTTCTTTTATTATAAAAGATTGCGCTTCTGTTTTTGTATTTCCATTAACGATAATTTTCAATCTAATATTACGTCATTGTACTTTCCCTGAGATTTGGAAACTCTCAAGATTAAATCCAATATTCAAAAAGGGCGATAGAAATAATATTGTTAATTACAGACCAGTAGCAATTATTTCTAATTTCAGTAAAGTATTTGAAATACTACTGCATGATAAAATGTACAACCACTCTTCAAAACTTTTATCGCCTAATCAGCATGGATTTATTAGAGGAAGATCTACTGCGACAAATCTCATATGCAAAACTCAGTTCATAAGTAAAGCAATTGATGAACGTGGCCAAGTGGACGTTATTTATACCGATTTTTCTAAAGCGTTCGACAAACTCGATCATGCCATCTTATTGGCGAAATTGCAATCCATGGGCTTTTCCTATAATTTAATCGAACTAATAACATCTTACTTGCAAGACAGACACCTATATGTGAGTACACACGGTTTCAAATCTGAGAATTTCGTTCAAAGCTCTGGAGTGCCGCAGGGCTCTGTTCTTGGGCCTTTATTATTTAATATTTTTATTAATGACATTACGACTGATATTAATGTGGAATATCTAATGTACGCTGATGATTTAAAATTATTTTGTAGAATATCAAAAATCGAAGACTGTATGAACCTCCAAACAAATATCAATATCATTAGAAATTGGTGTAATATTAATAACTTACATCTTAATATCAGCAAATGCAATGTTATGTCATACACCACGAAACATCAAAAAATCACTTTTAATTACACCTTAGACGGTGATTCAATCTGTAGGTCAAATCATATATCTGATTTAGGAGTCATTTTTGAGCCTAGGCTAATGTTTAATAAACATATAGAAACTCGAGTTTCAACGGCATTTAAATGTCTTGGTTTTATCATTAGAAATTCACAAATGTTTAAAAATTTACACACACTCATTCGACTTTTTACAACCCTGGTAAGACCACATTTGGAATATTGCTCAGTAGTTTGGAACCCTATTACTAATAACATGATTGATCTAATTGAAAGTGTACAAAGAAAATTCATAAAAGCAGCTACATTTATCTTGAACGGCACATATCCAGCAAGAGGTATCCCGCAAACTATATTATTGGAATCGTTTAATCTGAATTTCTTATATCAAAGAAGAAATATGCACGCAACTATCTTTTTGCTTAAAACCATCACCGGTACTATTGACTGTGTATTCATAGTACATAATATATACTTTCAAGTCCCCAGATTGTCGTCAAGATATAGTTACACATTTTATTTACCCCCTGCTAGATCGAATACGTTAGTTAAATCACCCATTCATTATATGATTCAGTCTTATCATAAAATTCAAAATCGTGTAGATATCTTTAATTCTAACGTTCGTGATATTAAAAATTGCATTTACTTCTTTTAATTGATTTCTTCCTACCCCCTAATTGGGCACCTGCCTGTCGGGTAGTGTATCAAATAATAATAATAATAATAATATTGGTGTCTGTCTGATTTAAAAAATAAAATGGTACTTTCTTCAACATTATATAATTTTAATTTTTCTATTAAGAGATCATGGCAGACGCAATCGAATGCTTTGGTCAAATCACAGAATAGAGCACTGGTATAAAAGCCATTTATATTCCCTTCAATTATATAATTAACAAATTCCATTAAAGCTAATTCAGTTGATTTATTTGATCTGAAACCAAATTGATATATGTTTAAGATATTATTCGATTCAAAATAAGTTTTTAGTTGTTTTGCAATTGCAATTTCAAAAATTTTCCCAATAATAGGAATAAAGGATATAGGCCTAAAATTATTAACATCGGTGTTGTCTCTCTTCTTAAAAATTGGAATGATGCGGGATAATTTAAGAATGTCAGGAAAGGTATTTTGACTAATGGCTCGATTTAGTAGCCTTGTTAAGGGAATAACGATAATGTCTTTTACTGATTTTATAAGTTTGCTGTTTAAGTTATAACAGTCAACACAATTACTTGAGCTCAAATTATTGATTATATCTCTTACTTCCGTGAAGCTAAGTTCATTTAATTGGAAGGAGAAATTATTTACTTCATACCTGTTCTTTAATGCATGTAGCGGATATATAGTAGATCGAGGCTGTTTGGAAATAATATTTTATGCTATGTGTATAAAAAATCATTGAAGGTATCTGGTGTAATAGATATTTGCTTTTCAAGTGTTTTTCGGTTGGAATTTATTACGTTCCGCGTGGCTTTCACTTTATTGCTACTATGGACTATATAATTGTCATTTTTACTTCTTTTAGCTTTCAGTATTTCAAATTTGTATGTTCTTTTGAGTTCTTTTATGTAGTCATCTATTTGTAAGTTGGGAAAACTTCTTTTAAGATCTGAAAAAAACTGAATTCTTTCACGTAACATAAAAAGTGTGCTATTGTAGCAATGGAAGTGATTTAAGTAAGTAAAAAGCGACATTTACAGCACCTACAAAAATGTTATTGAATTTGCCAAAAGTATTTTAATGGGTACATAATCATTCACGAAACTCCAGTCAATATTATTAATGTAATTATAAAATAAATTTGATCCTGACATGCTAATAGGTCTTACTAATTTTATAGAAAATGTTGGAACAGATGTAGGTAATTTCAGTGTATGCAACTGTCCAGAGTGGCCCGATAAATATGTATGTAACACTGCAGTGTCATACATAATATTATTATAGATAATATTGTTTGTAATAATATTATCAAGGCAATTCTGCCGCCTAGTATTTTCAAAAATTGTTTTATTTAAACCTTGTGAAATGAGAAATTCCATAAACATTTGATCTTCAGTTGAGTTTGTATTAAAATGAATGTTAAAATCGCCACATAGTACAGCTATAGCATTAGTAGTTATGGATTCACAAATTTTCCCCAAAATACCAATGAAAATGTTAAAATTACCTTTAGGTGGTCTATATATACATATTATAATGATTTTAAGTACTGCAATTTTAATAGCAGCTAATTCGCAAATGCCTTCTTCAGAAAATTATTTTACGCTTTCAATATTAACAAATTCACAACAGTCTTTTATAAGAATTATTGTCCCGCCACAGCCTGTTTGACTATACTTAATCGAGTCCCGTATTTGCTCGTGTGTAGCGTACACCCCCGAAGTTTGGTACTTTTGTCCTAGCTTGCTCTGTACATTTAAATGCCACTTTTCTGAGTAAGAATGTTATTATGTGAGTAGCATTTAGTTTTAAAAGTTATTAATTGAAAGTTGTTAGGTTTAATTAATGATTATTTATCTCTTGCAGTTATGAAATAGTATATTGTCCAACAACCGCAGGAAAGTACCTATTGACCACAAAGTATGAGAGACGAAGTCGAGGACTGGAATCACACAAGTGGGCAATAGTTGCTTTTGCAAGAGTGACACACTATATTTTTGCTACAATCACACTCTTTGATAAGATATAAATAATTATTTTTTTACCTTCCGTCACCTTTAGGTAAGGAAGGTATTGTCTTTGGTCAAAAAATTCGGTGGTGAGTTTTTGATGAATAAGCACGTTTTAGGGTCCCTAGAATACGATTTTACTATTTTTACGATGATGTCTGTATGTGTGTGTGTGGGTATGTATGTATGTATGTATGTATGTGTGTCCGTGTGTGTGTGTGTGTGTGTGTGTGTGTGTAACAAAATTTTCGTCTACGATAACTTCCATACTACAATTCTAAAAATTAGAATTCTTTCGTATTTCTCTTCGTTACATCCATGCGAAGAGCTGATTAGATTTTAGTTAGAATTGGACAACCGGAAGTACCCTCATTTGAAGATTTTAACAGTTTTTATTGAAAAAACTATGTTAAATATCATTTTTTCACATTTAATGTTAGTATAAATATTAAAGAATATTTTATTTTCTATACGATTTGATTGCATTTTATACCTAATATTAAATGGATATAGAGTTAAAAAATTATAAAGAAATTAAATTTCATAAAGTAGCCATAGCTGTGGAAACAGCTACTATATTAAGAAAATTTTGATTGAAAGTTGTCAGTGTCAAGTGAAATTGACATAGTGTGTTTGTCTTATAATTTTACTGGAAATAGGTATAGGATCTTTTGCTTTCTGTATGGAATTTGTATAAAATACATACAACTGCTTTAAGGTAATGTACAAGAAATAATAATAATAATAAATCTTTTATTTCTGCAGATAGACTGTATATAGAAAACGTCATAAAATAATAATTTTCTGTATGAAATTTGCATAAAATACATGCAACTGCCGGAAGGTAATGTACAAGAAATAGAATATTTAATTTAGGAAGGAAATTTCCGTATGAAATTTGAACAAAATACATAGAACTGACGGAAGGTAATGTGCAGGCCACATCAGATTTTTTAAATAATGTTTTTTATCTCAATAAGTAATTGAACTTTAAACCAATTATACCTTGTTCCATTTAGGCCACTCAGTATTGCAGAGAATAGGTTTTGTAATTAGATGGAAATTACTCAATACACGCAGAGTATTCTATTTATTAACGAAATACATTGACACTTTATATACACATCAAACATATCACACTGAACTTAGCATATGAATACCATTCTACTTGATTATACATTTTATTTATATGATCGTAGTGAGTGTCTTGTAAATATATTACAACACTCTTCCTCACGAACGAAGATGATGGATTTGTCCTAACCCTTATCCCTGGATTCCCAGCTTATTACAGCACCTGCATACTTAAAACAGAATCCGGTAAATGACTTACAGTCAAGTGTGTAAGAGGCCCAATCAACATCTTTCAGTCCGATCAGGTGTTTTCCGGTCTTTTTGTAGATTAAATTTATTTCTTTGGTTTTCTGTAGATATCGAAGTATTCGTTTTTTTGCAACCCTTTCCATGACAGTTACTGAACTGACTAAGATAGCTTACCGTATTAGATATAATTTGGTCTTGTCGCCACTGATAGGTATATAAGTGCCCCGATCACATTCTGATATGAATAAGGTGATTCTTCAGATGTTACATTTTTTAGTCATTTTAATCCAGATTCCATTGGCGTTGAATCCGACTTTCACTTTTCAATTGTTCATATTGTATTTCTCTAGAATATTTTCTATATATTTTATTTGACATAAGGATATTTGTTCTTTTGTCTTGTGAAAATTCTATGTCCAAACAATATCTTAATAGTCCAAGATTTCTCATTTCAAGTTTACATTAATTTTTCTTAGAGTGCATTTAAAAGATTTAGATTTTTTGACGCAGCGATGTCATCCACATAGATGGCAAGTATTGTACTTTCTTCTCCTTGAAAAGATAAATAAATACAAGGATCTGCTGTAGAGGGTTTAAATCCAAGAGTTTTAAGTTTCATATCTAATTCTAAGTATATAAGTCTAGCTTTTCTTCTTTCAAGTTCTGCATTTGCTTTGTATTTTTTTCTTTCAAATCAATCTGCATCCTACTATATTCGTACAGTTTACTTTTTCCACTGCATTTCATGTATCAAACATCTTTAGTAACAAGTCTAGCTTTTCTTCTTTCAAGTTCTCCATATGCTTTGTTCTTTTTCTTTAAAATCATTCTGCATCGTACTATATTCGTAGTTTTCTTTTTCTTCTGCAGTCCATATTTCATTCTTTAAATGTGGCTTAATTTAATATTTTATGGCTTCGTACCATTCTTTATTATCTTCATACGTAATATAACAAGTGATTTGATTATCATCGATGATATTCTCGAGTGAAACCGAGTTCCAGATTCGGTTTCATGAGCAATATCTTCGATTATTAATCATATCACGAGCTTATATTTAATGAGAGAATATAACGATTTTTTTGACTCATTGTGTGTGCTGCTAATATAACTTTTAATATATTATATTACAACATGATTAATTTGTTAATTGGCTTATTATTTTCATCGTTGTTGATATCAACCCATCGATTATCGCACATTTTATACTCAAAATTAACTGTCAATGTCAAATAAAGAAAACAAATCCCTTAGTAATGAATATAAATAAGGTGATCATTTCTTTGTTTTTGATCATCGCTGTGATAGACATGTAACTAGGGAGATTCTGAATGTTGGTTGTCGGAAAACATGCCACGTGACTCATGAATTATATTTTCTCCTTGATATTGTTTTACTTCATTATATGCAGAGATATATTATTCTAAATTTTCTTCTTCTTCGCAGGAAGTTGCAGTATTCTCAGGAGTCCTTCCTGTTGGTTTTATATATCTTTCGATATTCTTGGCTCTCTTTTTTCATCTTTGGGTGATTTTATATTTCTTCTGGGTCTTATTGTCACTTTTTCTTCATCATCTGGTGTTCTTTTATCTCTTCTGGCTCTTCTTGTGTCTTTTTCTTTATTTTCTAGTGTTCTTGTATTTCTTTTGGGTCTTAATGTTCCTTTTTCTTCATCTTCTTGAAACATTCCGATGGTTTCATCTTCTTTTGAATCATCTGTGTTTATTTCTTCCGTATTTAATGTAATATCTTCATTGACTTTAATGTATGCATCTACGAAGTTATGTTCATCTTCATCCTTGTCGTAATATTTATATTCTTCATTGCTCTTTTCAGTGTAGCATAATTTTGAAATTACTCTTATATCGCGAGTTACTTGTATTCTTCTTTCTTTGGCATCCAAATTCAAAATGCTGTTGTACTAGTGGAATATCCCACAAATATTCCTTCTTCTGCTCTACATTTTTATTTTTGTTTAAAACAAATAATGCTTTAATCCAGATATCTGTAGATGTTTGGCCGAAAGTATCTTTCTCTTCCATTTTTGATACGGAGTTTGATTTTCAATTGTTCTTTTCTAAAATAGCTTCAGTCCAGAGCCAAATTGAAGCATTTGAGTCGATAAGAAGACATTTTGCTATATCTTCTAAAGTTCTGTTTTTTCTCTCGGCCATGCCATTTTGTTGAGGCATATATATCGTAGATAATCTTTTTTGAATTCCATTATATTTCAAAAAGGTAATGAATTCATTGTTGTCATACTCAGTCCCATTGTCAGTTTGAAGAAATTTAATTTTCTCCCTCGTGAATGTTTCTATTTCATTTTTATACTTTTTAAAGGATTGAAGAACTTCAATTTTACATGTGTACCTCCTACTTTCGTCAATAGAGGTTACAAAGTATCGGGCGCCGCCAGAAAAACGTACACGCATTGGACCGCAAATATCTAAGTGTACACCCAAGTAACACTGGCCGACGTTCGACCAAAAAGTGACGTCGATTATAGGTTAAATTTAAGTAATATGCGGCCATCTAATTTGGCGTGTATGCGACGGCATTGTGACGTTGATTTTTGGTCTGAAGTAGGTCTATTTAGACGTCTACGCGACGCCACTGCGACGCTGATTTTTTGTCTGAAATAGGACTATTTAGACCTTAGATTAGTGGTCGCTATGACAACCATGTGACGACTTTATGTGGTCATAATTGGATCTATTTATACCGTTGTTACTGGTCTAATTTGACGACTTTGCGAATATTATTTTTACTTTATTTGTAATATTATTAAAAATTCATATTCAAATTTTAAATTTATTTAATTTGGCAACTTATAATTGTTTATAACACGAGTATATATTTTATTTTTTCTTAATGCAAAAATATAAGATGATTTTTAAAATTTGAAAAAAATGTAACAAAAATCAAATTGATTATACATTTTTATTTATTTATGGTTACCCGATATGGATAAGCCGTGATGATATTTGTTTTATTTATTTAAAACATATTTACATTTATATACTATACATATGACTTTGAAAAAGAAACAATTTATAACTGTTATATTTGTGGTACAAAAATCAATGTATATATTGGATTTTTTTTAAGATTTTAAACAAAATCTTATAGTGCTTTAAAAGTAAATTTGAAATATTATTAAAAGAAATTGTATAAAAGGATTTTTGAGTTGTATAGTTACAACTTTCCTCTGAAATTATTAGGTCGTAAAATAAATAACACAGACAGATTTCCAAACAGACCCTCCATGAACAAAACAATACAATGTAGCATGTCACCAAAATGGCTACCCTTGCTTGTGTAGGCAAACATACTGATTGATGTTGAAATGTGGTGGTTTGTCATTGTTTTTTGTTTTGTTAATATATTTTCATACGAAATATATTTTTTTTACCCTGTCTCAAACCGCGCTAATACGCAGGAATAGCTGTGAGCTTATAAAAATCTAGATATCAATTTAGAAGTGGGGTTAGGTTATCAAAAACTAAACGATAATATTTGGACTAATGTTTTTGTTATGTTATAGTAAAGGTATGTAAAATGTAACATTTTTGAAATTACAGTCAGTCAGGGGAGCTGCGAACGGTGTGACACGTACTTTATTTGCGCCAATAAATTAACTCGAAACATCGGGAATTATTGCGTAGATTAAGTGCAAAACGTGGATAGTGATAAATACAAGTGGTGTGTACTAAATTTTGTTAAAATTAAACGAATATTTGAAACGGTAAGTCAGAAAAAACATTGTTTAAAATATAAGACATCAAGAGATTCGAGACAAGGTCAACATCCAAGTCTGCTACCGAGGTTTAAACTTGCAGAGAAACTCAGCGCCATCAAATACAAAATTACCAGTGGCGTAGCATTTAGGTAGGGGCTATTTAGATAGTTTATATCCGCTTCGAGACGAGCTAAGCCTCCGAGGAGTTGATTCGGGCAGTAGCTTGTACCGCGAAGTGTTAAGTGTTACACATAAAAGACTACAAGTTTGTAATATGAGTGATAATGATGAATATTCCACCGATGAGGGTAAAAGAAAGAGAAATCCAGATACGGCAGGAATGGATATATTTAGTAGGAGCAAAAGGGTGCTAAGAACTCCAGAGAGAACAACTAGAAACACCGAAGAACGAAAAGAGAAAAAATTAAACAATGAAGACCAACAGAACATGTTAATCAATATGATGCAAAAGCTTATGAATAGTAATGAAGAAATGATGCAAGAAATTAAAAACATCAGGAGAGAACAAAAACAAAACCATGAACAATTAAAAGAAATAAAACAAGAAAATGAAATCATGAGAAAAGAAATAAAGTACCTCAAGGATAAAGTTGAATATCTAGAAAAAGATAAGAAAAAGAAAAATGTAATAATAACTGGTTTAGAAATAAACGCAAATAATGACACTGAACTTAAAAAATTCATAAAAGACAATTTAGAAGTAGAAACAAAAATAAGCAACGCAACTAAAATTAATACAAGTAAATATATAATTGAAACCGAAACTCTATCTGATAAAATTAATATCCTAAAAAACAAAAGCAAATTAAAAGGAAAAAACCCTTCCATTTATATTTATTCGGACTTAACACAGAATGAAAGAGAAATTCAAGGAAAAATTAAAGCCATAGCAAGAGAAGAAACAAATAAGGGTAATCAAACAAAGATAGGCTATAAAAAATTAACTATAAACGGCAATGAAATGAGATGGGACATGGAACAGGGCAAACTAATAAAATCTAAAAATACAAAAAACTAACTACAAACCAGGACGGCCCCAAGGTAACAACTGCTATGAAAAACGGACAAAGAGAACACAAGAAAACGAAATATTCGAATAAAAAGAATGTAAACAAACATATCAACATACACAAGAGTATCAAACAAATACAATGGAAAATAGCCACTTGGAATATCCAAAGCTTAAATGGAAAAGAAATAGAGCTTATGGAAGAATTTGAAAAAGCAAAGTTAGATTTACTCGCAATTTGTGAAACGAAGAAAAAAGGTAATGGAATAATGGAAGTGGGAAATGGCCATGTACTATTGTTTAGTGGAGTAAAACAGGAAATAAGAGCTAAAGAAGGAGTAGGAGTAATAGTAAGAAAGGAATATCTACAGAAATTAAAAAGTTGGGAGTTCATATCAGCAAGATTATTAAAAATAGAAATTCAATTAGAACGAATACGAAACACAACAATCGTAGTAGTTTACGGACCAAATGAAAATGACAAAACGGAAGAAAAAGACAAATTCTGGGAAGATTTAAATGATCTTGTTGAGAACGTTAAAAACAGATTAATAATTATTGGCGATTTTAACGGACGAGTGGGAAGAAGAAATAATGACAATATAGATGTGATTGGCCCGTACGGAGAAGAACACAGAAATAATAATGGTAAAAGACTAATTAATTTTTGCATACAAAATAACTTAATAGTGACAAACTCGTTTTACAAGCATAAAGATATCCACATGTATACCAGAGAAGTCAAGAGCAGAAATGAAAGGTCAGTCATAGACTATGTGGTAATAAATAAAGAATATAGAAAAAAAGTGACGAATGTGAGAGTAAAGAGAGGTCCAGAAATAAATAGCGACCACTACTTACTACAGGCAAAAATAAAACTCGAGAAAGAAATACACACAAACAAATATGACAAGATGACATGCAAGAAATCAGATGAAGTAATTAAAGCATATATGTTGAGAAATGGCGAAGTAGCAGAAAAATTTAGAGACTTAGTAGAAGAGGCAGTCAAAACTGGTAAGGAAGGATGGAGAAATCTAGACATAGAACAAACATGGCAAAAATTTAAAGATATAATTCTAACAACAGCGAAAAAGGTATGTGGAACAATAGTCTTACACAAAAACAAGAAACAAACAAAATGGTGGAGCAGTGAAATAAAAGAACAGATAAAAATAAAGAAAGAGAAATGGAGAATGTATCTCCAGCACAAAACATACGAAAGTTACACACAATACAAACTACAAAGAATCAAAATAAAACAGATGGTACAGGAAGCGAAAAAACAATCATGGGAAGAGTTTGGAAGAAAAATGGAGGAAGATAGCAAAGGGAACCAAAAATTATTCTACAAAGTATTAAAAAATTTAAGAAAACCTAAGCAATATGAACTGAAGCAAATAAAAGGAAAAAACAGCAAAATATTATCAGATGATAAAGAAATAATGGAGCGCTGGAAAGAATATTTTCAAGAATTATTATTCAACGCAGAACAAGAAGACACCTCTACAAACGACAGTAACAACAGGAAAACACAAGAAGAAAACGAAGAAGATGACATAACAAATGAAGAGGTCAGAGAAATAATAAATTCTATAAAAAGAGGAAAATCAGCTGGACATGACAGAATAACATCAGAAATGCTCAAGTGCATGGGACCAGCAGGTTTAGAAATGCTAGTAGAAATTTTTAAGAAAGTATGGAGAGAAAGTAAAACACCGGATGACTGGAAAATAGGTATAGTGGTACCATTATATAAAAACAAGGGTGACAGCAGAGTCTGTGATAATTACAGAGGCATAACTCTTCTGAGTATAGTCGCAAAAATCTATGAGCGTATAATAGAAAAACGACTAAGAACCATTGTAGAAGATCAACTCGAAGAAGCACAAAGTGGATTTAGAAAGGGAAGAAGCACGCAAGATCATATATTCACCATAAAACAAATAATAGAAAAGGCAAATATAAAGAAATCCACAATATACCTGGCATTCTTAGACCTGGAAAAGGCTTTTGACAGGGTCCCACAAAAATTAGTATGGAAAATCTTAGAAAAAAGGGGAGTTACAGGCAAGTTAATGACCGGAATTATAAGTCTGTACGAAAATAATAGAAATTACGTAAGAAAAAATAATTTGAAATCAAAGGAATTCTCAATAAACGACGGCCTAAGACAAGGTGGAGTACTTAGCCCATTGTTATTCGTAGTACTCATGGACGATATAATAAAAGCAGCGAGGAATAGAGTTAGAAAATTAAATATTGGCTACTATAAACTTCGTACAACTCAAATATCGGAATGCGCTTTTGCAGACGATGTAATGATTTGCGCATCAACGTCAAAAGATCTCGAAAGAAACTTAAATATATGGGTGGAAGAATTAAGAGCGAGACAGATGAAGTTAAACATCTCGAAGACAAAAATAATGGTAATAGGCAATAACAACGAAGAAGTTAACATTAAAATAAATGACGAAAAAGTAGAGCAAGTTAATGCTTTCAAGTACTTGGGCGTGTTAATAAATAAGGAAGGATATATGGAAGATGAAACAAACGACAGATTAACCAATACATCTAAACTATATTACGCGCTAGCGAATTCATTTATTGGGAAAAAAGAAATATCGCAGAAAACAAAAATGACAATCTACAAAACAGTGTACAGACCAACTCTAATATATGGAAGCGAGAGCTGGGTAATGTCAGAAAGTCAGAAAAGCAAACTGCAAGCAATGGAGATGAAGTACTTAAGAAAAGTAAAAGGTATAACGCGCAAAGATAGAATAAGAAACGAAAAAGTTAGAGAAGAATTAGAAATAGAATCCATAGCCGCAAGAATAGAAACCCAACAGCTAAAGTGGTTCGGCCACTTAACACGCATGGAAGAGGACAGACCAGTAAAAACAATATGGGAAACAAAAGTACAAAGAGCCAAAGTAAGGGGAAGACCTAGGAAGACTTGGAACGAAGAAATAGGAAAAATACTAAAGAAAAGAGGAACCACCTGGAACGAAGCGAAGAAATTAGCGAAGAACAAAAGGGAATGGAGAAATTTCTCACATGCAGTAACATAATGTTGTAATTGAATAATTTTATAAATGTTTTATGCAATTAATATTACATGATTTGATATTGTTATAAAGGATTAGATTGTAATTATGTAAAGCTTTGTAAATATTCGTTTGACCTTACACCTACGGGTAGAAAGGTTTTGATTATATATATATACTTATTACTGTTTCTTTTGTAGACGTAACATTTTGAGAGGTTTATCGAAAATTCTTCGTAAGCGTACTATACAGCATATGAAAAAGGCATAAATATACACACTGCATTTGTATTTTGTAGGAGCTCTTATGTTATGAATTGACAACATTATAATCCATGACAGCAACAAGTGAGAATTATCAGGTGGCTAAATCCATCAACTTAAAACAATGGCTATAGTAGAAGAAATTTATTTTTGTATTTTAAAATCAAAACATGAACTAGTTCGTAATATAAAACAACTCATGCCAATAACAAATCAAAGCAGTTCTCAAAGGAACTATTCTTGGGCAAAGATAAGTTATAACAAACAGTTATTATTTTATCTATTATTGTTACATATGTAACGCGACATATAATACCTGGCCTCGTCTAATAGAAGGTTGTACTTACCCTACGTTGTGTTTATATTTAATAAGTAACGCTTACCTGGTCCGTAATACAGAGTAGCTGTTAAAAGTGGAGGAATCGGGATAGGTATTTGGCGTAATTAATGAATCATGTTCTCTCCAAAAAGCAGACAGAATGTGTCGATCTTTGTGCATTTATTGAAAATTAATTATGAAAGCAAATAGTAAATAAAATGTGAAATATGGTCCAGCGTCATGGTTTGAACATGACACCCTGCTGTGGAAAGGTCCGCTCTCTGGCATCCGTTTTACGTGCGAGGGAAACCACAGCGAAAACCTTGTACAGAGAGACATCGAGACACAATTTCAACAAATAATTTATAACAAATTAAACATAGTTACTCATAAAGGTTGTCCCAACAATTTAAAATCAACAACATTGAAAATAATGCTTTACTTTGACCTGTATATTGATAGTCATTGTAAACGTAATTGTGTATGTGAAGGTGAGTGTGTAAGTGTGGTAAGTTCGGTTTTCCGGCATCGCCGCCGGCCCGCTTTTTGTATGGAAAGCGTGGGGTTAGCAACACAGTCCTGGTTCGCCGTTGGACCGGCCTCACCATTTTTACGGGCCGCCTGGCATAGCCGAGGCGTTTACAGTATGCGACTGTGTCACCATACTGTCTGTGCCGACAAGTACCTGGGTCGTACCCGTCGGGGTGTAATTTGTAAAGAGATACCCAAGTGAACGTAGACAGGCCAACGTTCGGTGCTGATACGGCACACATCTTGAGCTTAGGTGGCTGCAAGCAGCGAGAGGTAAAATTACGTTGATTGACAACCAATAACCCGGTCATATAGATATCTTTTCATTATATAATTGTGACAACGGTTACTCATAATATGGTGCTTGTCCAAGTTAAGTTCCTCGTAAGTGAAAAAAGAGCCAAATCAGGTGAATAGGAGAGATGGTATGGAGGTTTCCCCAAACGTGCCTGGCTAGCCATAGCACCTGGATGGGTGGAAAGTTATGGAGGTTCCCAAACGTGCCTGGCTAGCCATAGCAGCTGGATGGGAGGAAAGTTGTGGAGGTTCCCAAACGTGCCTGGCTAGCCATAGCAGCTGGATGGGAGGAAAAGATGTGGAGGTTCCCAAACGTGCCTGGCTAGCCATAGCAGCTGGATGGGAGGAAAGTTGTGGAGGTTTCCAAACGTGCCAGACAAGCCATAGTAGCTGGATGGGCGGAAAGTTGAGGAGGTTCCCAAACGTGCCTGGCTAGCCATAGCAGCTGGATGGGAGGAAAAGTTGTGGAGGTTCACAAAGGTGCCTGGCTAGCCATAGCAGCTGGATGGGAGGAAAATTGTGGAGGTTCCCAAACGTGCCTGGCTAGCCATAGCAGCTGGATGGGCGGAAAGTTATGGAGGTTCCCAAACGTGCTTGGCTAGCCATAGCAGCTGAATGGGAGGAAAGTTGTGGAGGTTCCCAAACGTGCCTAGATACCCATAGCAGCTGGGTGGGCGGAAAGTAGTAAAGGTTCCCAAACGTGCCTGGCTAGACATAGCAGCTGGATGGTAGGAAAGTTGAGGAGGTTCCCAAACGTGCCTGGCTAGCCATAGCAGCTGGATGAGGGGAAAGTTGTGGAGATTCCCAAACGTGCCTGGTTAGCCATGACAGCTGGATGGGCAGAAAGTTATGCAGATTCCCAAACGTGCCTGGCTAGCCATAGCAGCTGGATGGGTGGAAAGTTGTGGAGGTTCCCAAACGTGCCTGGCTAGCCATAGCAGTTGGATGGGCGGAAAGTTGTGGAGGTCCCCAAAAGTGCCTGGCTAGCGATAGCAGCTGGATGGGCCGAAAGTTGTAGAGGTTTCCAAACGTGCCTGGTTAGCCATAGCAGCTGTATGTGTGGAAAGTAGAAAAATGAATTGGGAAATTGGGGTTACCCAATATATCAACCATGCCAGAGGTCCAAGGTCTGTGAGTCTAGCCGAAACCAGACTGCCGAAAATAGCGTTTATCCCCATATTTAAACCAAAATATCCCTCTTGTTTCCTTCCGATCTTAGACGTTTTGGGTGTGAGGGTTGTACTTTCCCGCCACCGGTGTGAATGGGTGGTTGGATGGCTCGTGGAAAGTTCTAGAACATCATAAGTTTGTCATCGCTGCTTATCATGTACGGAATACCAGATGGCCTTAGCTAGCCCGGTGTTGCAATGTCAAGTGGCTGCAGCGCTCGACTGCCTGGCGCCAACCTTTAACCTGAGCATGAGAAACAAAGAACACGTATGCAACAATATTTTTATGCCATGGCTCTCGCAATTAAATACTAACTACAAATGTCGCACGCAACGAATCCTAATAAGAACATTAACTGTATAATTGTTTAGTTCTTGTAAGTGCATAAATAAATAAATACATAAATAAATAATACTCATGATAATAGAGAGTACGGTCTCATATATTAATTTGAGTACCTGCTGAGAATAGTAATTAATAATTTTCCAGACAAAATTATATTTTTTGCCTGTAACTGTTAATACATCCAATTTGATCCGAAAATTTTACAAAATTTTCGTTTATTTTTGTATTCTCCATTTCTGTTAAATAAATGTACATATATGGTACAATATTAAAGGATGCATTATTTAAGTTATTTAAATTTTTATGAATATTTTTTTTTTCAGGAACTCTATGTAGGTTTAATATTATTTAATGTTTATTTTTGTCATACAATACACTTCAAAAATAAATTGTTTATTTTTCCTTGTAATTTTTCCTACCTATTTAAATTATTTTCGCAATATATCCGAGGTCTATCTACACATCGAAATAACTTCTGAAAAAGACGTCTTAAAATGTTGTCTAAACAACGTCTAATAATAACATGGAAACGTCTTAAGATGACGTCTAAACAACGTTTTAAAATGATATCTAAACCACGTCTCAAAATGAAGTCGAAATTGCGTCTTCAAGACGACTATATGACGTAAATTAGTGACAGTGACGTCGGTTTTAGGTCCTTTGTGCTACTTGGGCAATTTCTAATGTATCTACACATTTTGGTGTTTCTCTTATAGGAAATGAAAGTATTCCAAGTTTGGCTTTTAGACAAGTTGTACATGTATATTTAATTTGTTTTGTTATTTTGAAATCCATTCCGTTTTATATTTTGTTCTTCATTCCTATTTTTATTTC
The DNA here is from genome assembly GCA_963082715.1 of Harpalus rubripes. Taxonomy (NCBI): domain Eukaryota; kingdom Metazoa; phylum Arthropoda; class Insecta; order Coleoptera; family Carabidae; genus Harpalus; species Harpalus rubripes. Next base: position 35,057,843 of record OY720455.1, on the reverse strand, counting down.
TTTTTCATTTAAGTGTCCTACTTTTTTGTGCCATTTATCTGATTCAGTTTCTTTTGCCAGGTTTGAAGTATAATTTTTCCTTTAAATAAAATGAAAAATAATAAAAATATGAAGCGGGCAGAATTTAAACTTTTAAATAATTATTCCTATGCCCCGATATAACCAATTCACCTACAGAATACGTTTCCATTATTACTGTTTTTAATAAATTATAAGTAATAACTGTCAAACTACATTATACTTCCGCAAATATTTCAATAATAAGCCATTAAATTAAGAGTATTTAGGTACTCTTCGATGCCAAATTAAATATTTCATCCAATTATATCAAAAACTCCCACTATAGTCTTGCAGGACAGATGATATTTGTAAAAAAAACTGTTTTCCCATGTTAAACGCCTGTGTCACGATTTTCAGTGATCACGCTGTATAATATCGTAAGTGGTATATTTTTTCCGAAAAAAAAAATTGATTGTTACGAGAGCTGGTTGCCTAGCAATTTATTGAGTGGCATTGACAAAAAAAAATCATGAGTTGTCAAACGAGTGATTTTGATCAATGCCATGAGATAAATTGGCAACAGGCTAGAGTAAAGCAATCGGAAATTTTTTTTCAGAATAAAATTTAACCACGATTGTTATTCGGATGACTATTTCCAAAATAAAAATCAGGTAATCATTAATATTTTTTTTCTTGACAAAAATCTTGTAATTGTTATTGTTTTGAGGTGTTATATTTAAGTTTACATTTTGAACGTTTTAAATAGATTCCTGTCCGAATCGACTCGTTTTTAATAAAAACTAATAACACTGTAAATATACACACTTTCACAGGTATGTAAACAAAATGTTTCTAAAACGTCAAAAAAATTCGCTTATCAAAAGTCATCTGTAAAAATACATCATATTGGCTTAAACCGTGCGAAAAAATTTTTTGACGTTGTTTTGTCGAAATGAAACTTGGTAACTTGGTAGAATCCTGAATTTGGATCGGCTTATAAATTTATGAGTGAAATAGTCAAAATTATTTTTATTCGAGCACATGTGAGATGTACACTATCTGAGCACCATGATGAAGATTTACTTTTCACTGATGAACTTAATACTGATTCATTTATATTATTTAGATTTTTATGCCAACCATTAGTTGCTTTATGACCAGGGTTATTGCAAATATGACATTTGAATTTAAATGATTTTTCATATTTCTAATTTAATGCATTTTTATTTGACCTTTAACGTATTTTGCAATCAATGCATCTTCTGACGATTTTGTTTCATTCTTATTTTTAGTGTCCCATTCTTCAACTATTTTAACGTTTATTTCTTCGAGAATACTCAGCTAAATTTTTTTTCTGTTAAAAGTTTAGAATGATGGACATAAACTATATAACATGATAATACTTAAGAGGTCAGCATGAATTTTTACGTCCATTCGCTCCAAATTATCTACGACATCCATAAATTTATTGAGATATTGACGAATATCATCATTTTCTTTCATTTTATGTAAAATGAGTTTTTTAATAAGGCAGGTTTGCTCGCAGAACCTTTATTTTGGTATGTATTCTTGAGTGTTTTTCCAAACCTCCTTCAAAGTTTTGCAATTTTTAATTTGCTTCAATTCCGTTGGCGATGTAATGAGCGTCAAATCTAATCTTGCATTCAGGTCTTCTTTATTCCATTATAACACTCGTTCTTAATATATTATTTATTAAGGATAATAATGAGGTTCTAGTATTATATGGATTCTTTAATCTGACACGAATACAAACCTGACATCGAACTTGGCACTGCATGTAAACTTGTTTTTCAAGACGGAATATACTACGATCCTGCGATGGTATCGTGTGTGTTCGTTTCACCATTCTGTTAATTTATGAACATTATCTACTGGTTACGTAATGTCTCCTAGGACATATACTCAAAGACCATTTCTTATAAGAATTGCTTAAGCCTAAATTTGCCACGTATCATAATTATTTTTCTTTAAGAGTTCTATTCTGTAGTTCATGTTCGCCATGATTTTTTTTTTTAAATTTATATACGTAATATTATTTCATTAACACAGACAGGAGCCTGGGCTCATAACCTTTTGTAATTAGATGGGAATTATTCAATACAAGCCGAGTGTTTTATTTATAACAAAATACATTGACAGTTTATACACACATACCGCATTTAACTTCACATATGAATATTATTCTACTTGTTTATATATTTTATTTATATTATATGATCGTAGTGAGTGTCTTGTAAATATATTACAATAATAGGAAATAGTTTTCACTTCTCTGACTGGCTGAAATAATTGGAGACAAGAGACAAGATTACCAAATGTAATTTCGGTTACTTAAAACTGGAGCTGACGTGAGCGCCATCTGTTGTATGGGAAAACAGAGTATACAAGTATATAATAATTACTTTTCCTATGAATGTATGTATATATAAAATAAATAAATATATCATCACGGCAAATTACCCATTGCTGGGTGCGCCAATCCGCTTTGTATGCAGATATCGGTAATGGTGATGGCATATTCGTACCGAGCAGGCGTTTACCAGGAGTCACCTCACGGGAACTCATTGTTGGCGTGGAGAATGCACCACAGGGGGTCAATTTTGTGCTATTTAAAATTCAATTCGAAATATTTGGCGTCGGTCGGAATCGAACCCGGTTCCTTAGATTCGCGATCAGGCACTCAGGCGCCTCATATATATATATATATATATATATATATATATATATATATATATATATAACTGAAAACCGTGACAGGCGTTTAACATGGAAAAACAGTTTTTTTTCTATTATCATCCGTCCCGCAAGACTATAGTAGGAGTTTTTGATATAATTAGAAACATTATTTAATTTGGCATCGAAGAGTATCTAAATACTTTTAATTTAATGGCTTATTAGTGAAATATTTGCAAAAGTATAATGCAATTTGACAATTATTACTTATAATTTATTAAAAACAGTAATCATGGACACAAATTCCGTAGCTGAATTGGTTAGATCGAAGCACCGTAATAACTATTCACAAGTTCAAATCCTGCTTGCCTTTTATTTATTTTTTTATTTTGTAAAATGTAGTATTAAATAAATTATGAAATTAAAATTTAAATTGTTTGGTAAATCAAGTATTTTATAGAATAAATGTACAAGAATTAAAATAAAAGAATTGTACCTAAAGCACCTTATAAAATTAAAATTAATCAATTTATGTTTTATTTTGTAATTTTTTAATGATACATTTTACAAAATTAAATAAAAATAATACAAATATAAAACGGGCAGGATTTGAACTCGTGAATAGTTATAACGATGCCCTGATCTAACCAATTCAGCTACAGAATACGTTTCCATGATTACTGTTTTTAATAAATTACAAGTAATAACTGTCAAATTGCATTATACTTTCGCAAATATTTCAATAATAAGCCATTACATTAGAAGTATTTAGATACTTCCGACGCCAAATTAAATATTCTATGCAACCATATCAAAAACTCCCACTATAGTCATGCGGGGCAGATGATAGTTGTATATATATATATATATATATATATATATATATATATATATATATATATATATATATATATAATTTTTCTTAATACTTTTTTTCCAAATCTTCTAGTTTTTGAATTAAAATTCTTTGAAGATTTGTTTAAAATTTCGTTACCCGCCAATGGCAAGATCTCTGCTGTCTGAATCAAAGTTCTATGTACACAGCACAAAAATGGTTGGGTGGTGGTTGCATACTTGCAGACACAATAATTAATAAACGATCAACGGAAAACATATTTTTTATTATTAAATTCGTAATAGTACAATTTTTAAAATAAAGAAATTTAAAATTTGGGTAACAAAATTATAAAATTGTGTATTAAACTTGGTTTCTGAACTTGGGTGAATAGAGTAAGAGCGTGGGAAGAGCATATTAGTTATGAAGGTTATGAAATGAATTTTCGTGTGTCAACGTGTCAACACGGCAAATCATAATAGTTTAAGTACGTTATTCAAAAAATGTAAGTACATACTTTTGTTCCATTTAAACCAATAACTCGTCAATTTATTCCCGCCCAAACAATTAATAATATTTTTTGTTGAAAATTGTGTTTCCAATACAATACAACTCATTTGCAAAATTGAAATGCTGGAAACAATGAAATTTTTGCACATGTATGGAAGTATTTGTTGCTGTTTTAAAATATTCCAAATTGTCATATGTGACATCAAACTGTGATAATCTCGAAGATACTGTATGAGGTACAACATAAATTGACGAATATTACGAAGAGGATATTTTTTTTTAGAAATACTGTTGCTCTCGACGAGTTATATTACGGGTTAAATTTAATGCAATTATTTCATGTATGTATGTATATATATATATATATATATATATATATATATATATATATATATATATATATATATATATATGTATATATCTATATATATTCCACGTCCGCGGAATAAGTCATCATACAAGGGACATTTATTCAGCCATCTCAGGTGCCTTCCTACGAAACCAAGACACACAGAATGGGCAGCCTACTCCAAAATCTTCAACGCGAAACATTAACTCTGATATATCATTTCTTTGTAAATCTGACAATACATACAGTTGGAAATTATAAATTTGTAATTAAATAAATAATTTTGTTATTGGAATATTAATGACCCTATATTATAACTGGAGCAGTCGGTAGGATTTTCAGCGAAATACAAAGTCGATTTCGTTCATTTCAACTATTTAATGAGAATTAGAACTTAGCAGATTGTCCGGTATCGCGTCGCGCGTCAGCTACAAAGATTTTGGTGACCGAGAGAACTTCGAACTCCATCTTCACACGGACAACATAGCTCAGCAGCCGCGCAGACCAAGTGACCGAGCGAATTTCGATCACAGACCAATGGCCATCATCTTCTTACTCTTGTAAGTACTTATGTCAATTAGAGATTTTCAAAGCGATACAGAGTCAAGTAATACAGATACTGAATCAGACTCTCGTGACTCACTAACATCATACACAAACCCCATTAATCCAACAGACCTCGAACAAAATTTGGTAAACCTTATCAATAAATTAACAATGGCTGTTGCACCACCCGCAATTAAGAAGGAATATCTAGACATGATCCCAGAATTCCACGGCGACAATAGACACCTACCACGTTTTCTTGATATTTGTGAGAAACTTGTTAAAAGAACAATACTTGGTGAAATTAAAGGCGAAGATGCTAACAATCTTGCAACGTCCACTATAACTTCCTGAGATGATGTTAAACAGGCTCTGTTAAACTCTTTTGGCGACAAACGAGACTGTTATACATTCTGAATGGAATTAACAGAGATGAGGCAAAACGGTGACACTCCATTCGAGTATTACAATTAAATACAAGATATGTTACATCTACAAATTTCATATTTAAACAACAATACAACTGATAAAGTCACAGTGTTCTGCGAATATATCCGAGAGTACGCACTAAGAGTTTCCCTCAAAGGGCTAAAAGAACCCCTTGTTACACTAATGCTCACCAAGAGTCCCAAAGGCTTAAATGCTGCATTAAGTATGCTAACTAACGAATTTGACATCGACTTAACAATACGTGGACACCACATACAACAAAAACTAATACACTACTCGAAACCTAAACTCTTACCACCACCTCAAAAATATTTACCTTAAAGAAATTCATCATACTTAAAATATAGAGCAATCCCTTACAATACAGCACAACAATCAAATTACAGACAATTTCCTAATAATCCACCATAACACAAAAATTCCTTTAACCAAAAAATATGTTTAGACCTAATAACAATCAAAGATTCCCAAATCCGACGCCTATGAGCATTAGCACTAGGCAGTCCCCTATGCCTAGATCCGGCCCATTCAATAATATACAACAATACCGTCCGCTGCAACCAGCGCGTAGATCTAATTTTACGTTGAAAGAATTATGCTGGATTTATACAGCGTAAACCGTAACGTAACGTATCGTGCCGTAACGTAACGGATAGAATAAATCAATGCATACGTATGTAATAATTTATACAGACGTAAGCCGTAACCTGACGTACCGTGCCGTAACGTGTCAAAAATCCAAAGATCGCCAACATTTATCTTTCTACGTTACGGCACGTTACGGTACGATGCGATATTACGAAAATGACTACTAATCTGCGCTATAGTCTGTTTTTGTGTGGTTAATTTTGTCAAAGTGGGGATTAATAGATCAAATGGAAATAAATGTAAAAAAATACTGCATTACGAATAGTTTGTCTTGTGTGACTTTGACTGACATAAGTGACATGTGTCATGTGTCAGAATTTAGATTAATATGCTAAATGGAAATATATATATATATATATATATATATATATATATATATATATATATATATATATATATGAAATATAGTGCATTGCGAATAAACTAACGAACCTGATAAATACAAATCTGACGTAAACTACAGTTGTATCGACAAAGCATTAGTATACTTTTTACGAAAATGTACCGTATAAGTTCTGTATAAAATAGCTTAGAAAAATCATGCGTTACGATACGTTACATTACGCCACGGCACGGTATGTTACGGCTTACGCTGTATAAATCCAGCATTACACAACACTGAAGTACACGACATAAACATAAACGAACAAACATCCAATGTAGAAGAACCAAATGATATTGAACACGAACAAAATTATTATAGTAATGTAGAGTACTAACAAGCGTACGACCCAAATTCTTTTTTAGCAATAGAAGCCTCGGACAACCAATAGAATTATTAAATTTAAATGACATCAATACACGGAGCAAACTATCGTTGATTATATTCCCTGAATATAATTTAAACGCGTTAATAGATACAGGTAGCACTCGTTCATTCATAAAACCCGATATAGCACACAAATATTTTCGCGATAAAATTGTAAATGATCATTTCAAAATTATTACTGCACACGGCACATCTACAGAAAACTTTAGCATTTATTTAGCATGCTCTAAATTATTTAAACAAATTAAATTAATATTAAAATACCACCTGTTTGACTTCCAAAATAATTTTGACATCTTCTTCGGACTTGACAATTTAAAATTAGTAGACGCAATAATAGATCTCACAAGAGATAAAATAACAACGCCTATACACGGTATTAACATTCATTACTACAAGATTATGCCAACTACTCATTATATTAACATCCCTCCTGAAGCGAAGAAATTTACCAAACTTTACGTCCATAACATCGAAAACGGAAAAGTTATTCCTGAATTAAAATTAAATAATATTATAATATCAGAAGGCATAGCAATCAGGACTCCAAATTACCGCGCAACCTTTAGATAATTTTGAATTAAATAATTTAAATTTCAATATTCCAAATTCAGAAAATAATTTAGATATTTCAAAAATTAGAACCGATCACATGAACTATGAGGTAAAACATGAAATCACAAAATTGTTAAAACAATATTCTGATTTATTTCATACCGCTGATAAACCCCTTATTTTCACCAACAAAATTAAACATGTCATAAGAACATCAGACGAAATCCCTGTCTATACAAAAACCTATCGTTACCCAGAAATTCACCGTAAAGAAGTTGAAAATAAAACAAATGAGATGCTAAATCAAAACATTATTAGGCTTTCGCACTCCCCATGGTCATCCCCAGTATGGGTTGTAGTCAAAAAATTAGACGCATCCGGAAAATTAGGCAGAAGCCAATATTTCACGACTCTTTATCTTGCATCCGGATACCTTGAGATGGGATGCTTCCCGATAATATAGAGAAAACAGCATTCTCTACTGAAAACGGATATATTGAATTTCTTGGAATGCCGCTTGGATTAAAGAACGCGCCCGCTACGTTCCAACTCGTAATGGATAATGTCCTTCGCGGCCTAGTAAATAAAATATGCCTCGTCTACCTAGACGATGTCATAATATTCAGTACTAGCTTGCAAGAGCATATTGATAGCATAAGAGCCATATTCGAAAGACTTAAAAAGCCCAAGTTAAAAATACAGGTAGACAAGTCGGAATTTTGTAGAAAAGAAGTTGCATACTTAGAACACGTCGTAACACCAGACGGAGTCAAACCAAACCCTGACAAAATTGTAGCTATTAAAAATTACCCAATACCCTAAAACACAACGGAAATCAAAGGTTTTTTCGGATATTATCATAAATTTATAAAAGATTTTGCAAATATTTCAAAACCACTTACTTGAAGATTAAAGAAAGGTGTATAAATAAATGTAAAGGATTCAGATTATATAAGTTGTTTCAACGTGTGTAAAGATCTCCTGACCAACACATTCTACAATATCCTGACTTTACAAAGACATTCAACTATTGGCTCAGATATCCCTGTAGCATATGCTAACCGTACTTTCAACAATTCAGAGAAAAATTACTCGACACCTGACAAAGAGTCATTGGCGATCGTATGGGCTATCCAATATTTTAGAACTTATATTCTTTGCAGACAATTGAATACCAGAAGAAAGAAACGTCTATAAGGTTATAAGAGACAGAGCAAAACTGGAAAAAGCTAATGGAGGCATTGCATACGTGAAGATTTATTTCATACCTCTGATAAAGTGGACACAATGGTATATTCGGAACAGGCTTTATTGTACATAAAAGAATTATGCAGGCAATAATTGAGTTTGAAGTAATTTCAGAAAGAATAACTAGACTTAGGTTGAAAGGAAAATATAGGAAAATTAATATATTAAATGTACACGCACCCACAAGCAAGTCTACACAAGAAGAAAAGGATTCATTTTATGAGAAAGTAATTGAAGTATTTTGAAAAATGCCTATGTATGACATCAAAATTGTCATCGGTGATCTTAATGCTAAAGTAGGGAGAGAAGAAATATATAAACAGATCACAGGCGGGCAAAGTATGCATGAAGGATCCAACGAAAATGGAAGAAAATTAATAAAATCTGTAATCAATTAGATCACGTCCTATTTGAAAAAAAAAAACATGCTCACATAATTAAAAATGTCAAATGTAAGAGAGGTGCAGTTTTAGACTCAGATCATTTTATGGTTAAAATAGTGCTGAAACAACACCTGCCTCATTTCCCAAGAAAGGAAGGAGTAGTTAACAAACGTTAAGATGTGAATCAGTTGCAAATAGAAAAAAATAAAGAACAATTCGTGAAAGATATTAATATGAATATAGGAAAGATGGACAATAGACGGGATATTGAAGAAAAATGGAAAAATTTTGAGGATAGCATTGTAAAGATATTAGAAACTCAAAAAGGGAAAAAGTAAAAGCTGGTTCGATGATGAGTGTAAAGAGAATGATATAGAGAAATGTAGCCAAATTAAAACTCTTACAGAATAGAAATGACTATAATAATAAGAAATACAAACAGAAAATTAAACAATTTAATGAACTATGCAGAAGGAAGAAAAGAAAATAACTATAAGGATAGAAATATTAGGAATTTTTATCAGGAAGCTAAAAAACAAAAAAAGGAAACCACTAAAAATCTGTCTACCTCAAAAACGAAAATGATCAGATGGTAGCAGGTGCAGAAAAGATGGAATGCTAGGCGGAATATTGTCGGGATATACTGAATGATAACTATGAGAACGAAGAACCAAATTAGCTAGAAAAATGGGATGAAGAGCAAGCAAATGAACATAAAGAGCCACCAAGTCTAGAAGAAATATAGAAGATTCTGAATGATCTTGCAAATAACGAAAGCCCAGGTGAAAACGGGATTCCCGCGGAAATATATAAACAAGCAGGGCAGCAACTTCTGAAAGAACTAACTGAAACAATTATGGAGGTCTGGAGAAGTAAACAAATGACAACGAGATGGAAAGAAGTTTTAATGTATCCATTGTTTAAAAAAAAGATGCGTCAAAATGTGAAAATTATAGAGGCATTGCTCTATTAGATATAGGATATAAGATTATTGCTATATGTATAAGCTATAGAATTCACAAGATCTCTGAGGGTATAATAGGAGATTACTAAGCCGGATTTATGAAAAACCGATCAACTATGGACCAAATATTCTCTATAAAACAGGTAGTCGCAAACAGCTACGAGTATAACTTATCTTTGTACATACTATTTATTGATTTTAAACAAGCGTTTGACTTCATAAAGAAAGATAAGGTATATGAAATCTTAAAAAGTATTCATATACCTAATAAGTTAATACGTCTGACAAAAATGACCCTCACAGTTTTGAAGCGAGGCAAAGACTAAGACAAGGAGATCCAATAGCTCCTTCTCTATTCAATCTAGCCCTAGATCGGGTTAGAAGGCAAAGCTAAATTCACAGGTCCGGAACAATCTATCACCATAAGCACCAATGCCTTGCGAATGTGGACGACATTGCAATTATGTGCAGAAGTAAGAAAGAGTTGGAGATTCAGGGCACTAGAAAACAAAGCAGGTGAAGTAAGACTAACAATAAATGAGTTAAATACCAATTAAATGCAAACCAGAGATGGGCATCAAACGCTAAGCTTTAATCCAAAATCGTATAGTGGAAGACAATGTAAATTCAAAGTATTGAGTGCTAATGATTATCTTCGAGTTACCATTATCAATGATAACGATAGGGATAAAGAAATTGTGTAAAGATTAGTGAAAGGTAGTAAGTGCGTGGGTTCATTGCATACACTTTTAAAGTCAAAGACTGTGAGTCACAGGGCAAAAATACGAATATACATCACCGTTGTAAGACCGATTGTTACATATGGATGTGAAGTGTGGGTTTTAAATAACAATATAAAGAAGTTAGAAATATGGGAAAGGTGTTACGTAAAATTTATGGGGAAAAAGTAGTGAATGATGTGGTAGTGCGGAGAAGTAATAGTGAATTAATGGAATTTTATAGAGAACTGAATATAATTAGTGTTATTAAGACGCAAAGGTTAAGATGGTTAGGGCACATGATGCGTTTGAGTGACCATCGCGTTACTAAAAAAGTGCTCAAAAGAGGAACTGGCGGTAAAAGAGAACATGGAAGACTGTAAGGAAGATGGACAGTCGCTGTTCAACAGGATTTAAAAAGACTGAATATTAAACACTGGGAACAAAAAGTGCAGGACCGAATACAGTGGAACAACATTGTGAAACAAGCAATGGGTCAACTTAGCCCGCAGTGCTGAACTATTATTATAAACAAAAATGCTGACGCCCTCTTACGAATAGAATTAAATGTGAACACTGTCGATCCTATTTGTCAGCCATTTTTCCACTATATGAAAAATTTAAATGAGCAGCTAGAAAAGAATCAAAACACAGGTTCAATGATAGCAGAACCAGATGACTCACGCGACTCGGACTATTATGACACAGTACACTGCAATTCCGAGAACCCGATAGTAGGCATCCCTATGTACGATTCTGCTGTCAATTTCAGAAGTACAACAATCTCCATCCCAACCAAAAATTATTTAATAATAATTTTGAAGAAGACGTCATGAAATTTATTAAAGATTATATCGCACATAAGGTCAAATACTTGTAATGGCCACAAGTCACGGTCCCTGCTCGGACGCCATTTTGTAATAGCCACAAAAAAGGCGGCCTGTCAACTTTCATCGAGGTTCTCTGAAATTCTCCTTGCTGTCAAAACGGGTTTTTCGGGCGCCAATCGATCGTTTGATAACACAGCACAGGAGAGGTGGTAAATCTGGTGAAGGACTCTCTTATAGCCTCGCTGAAACCTCTCAATCGACAATGTCCCATTTTGCGCTCTTAATACACAAATAGCTATTAAACAAGATTCTAATCATCCTGCAAATACTTGCTATTTCAAATAAAAATATAAAAATACAAACTCATGTGGGATAGAACCTACATTTTACAAAAAACGACATACAATATAACCAAACAATTATATTGTATGCGTAATTTCAACCAAAACAGAAATAATAAAAATGTAAATCAACATATTTACTGGTGGGATTTAAAGCTCGATTTGAATTTATTAACTTTAACAAAAAAACTAACTTGTAAACCACATAACTACAATGCTAAACACGAAAATTAAATCCAAAGCTAGTGACCATCGTCACGTACTATCTATATTTCGAACATCCTATATACGAAAAGATAAGTTTTGTAAAATGTAATACGAAATTAATAGACGTAGAGAGAGAAGACGATATCTTAGAAATGATAAGGAATTGTCACGAAGGAAAGACAACCACCGTCAAATTCACGAAGTCATAATCAAATTAAGAAAATTTACTATTGGCCAAACCAAATTAAAACTATTACCGATTATATTAATCAGTGTGAAATATGTATAACTAGCATATGCAAGCGTGAATTCTTGAAACCAAAATTAAATATAACACCCACACCTTCGAAACTATTCGACACTTCACGTTGACACACTCAGTTAAGAAAATTCAAAATTAGTTACCATAATAGACGCCTTTCCGAAATATGCTTAGGCATATAAACTAAATTTTAAGAACACTGTCAAAATTCGTAATAAATAAATTCACTATTTCTCACATTTGACACACCTAGACAAATCGTCTCCGACAATGGTCTAGAATTCAAAAATAATGTAGTAAAGAAACTACTAGCTTTACACAAGGTATAAATTTATTTCACAAGCTCTCAGCACCCCGATTCAAATGGCCTAATAGATAAATAGATAAAAAATTCGATTATATAGCCTTCAAGACAATTTCAAGCGCAAACCCTTTGATGTAAAATTATGCTATGCAATCTTCGCATATAATAACACCACGCACTTCTCAGTTAAACTTAAACATTTAGAAATAATTAATAGACAATTGGACACAAATTCCCCTTTAGATATAAAAATAGAAAATAAAATTACCCAGGATTACGTACAGAAACACAAAGAAAAAACTAAACAAATTTACACAATCATTAATGAACGATTACAATCGGGAAAAGAAAAAAAACTATTCCAAAATTAAACGAATCTAGTGATGATTTACCTGATATACCAAAAACAGTTTACGTGTATAATAAACATAAACTTGGCAAAACAAGACAAGCTTAAATATAAGATAGAAAAATGAAAAATGTTAACGAAAATTTGAACACAAGAAGACAAAAAGCAACATAAAATTCATATGTCCAATATCAAAACACCCAGAAAAATAACAAAAATTTTAAATATTCCAGGTTCGACCTGTTCACGTTCACCCACGGACTAAACCTGTTGGACACAACGCATAACCCTGGACTGCTAATATTTAACCTAGGACAAGCAAACTTGCAGAAATCCATACACACATTTCTGCACTACTAAGGCCTTACATCATTATTCGAACACTATAACAATTTAAATACTAAATTTTTTAATTTAAAACAAAGTATAACAAAAGAAATTTCATACAAATTTATCAATAGAAATAAAATAATTACATTCAAAATTCAATCGACAACAAAATTAATCATTTAACACTAAATTCAGACTTTTCAATAAAAAGACAAAAACGAGGTGCAATAAAAGGTCCTGGAACCATTATAAAAGCGGAAATCTCGATATCGAAGACCAGAAACATGAAATTTCAAAACATTTAGAAAATAACCAACAAAATTTAAATAAATAACTAAAACAACAGTATTCAGTCAATCTTAAACTCACAGAATACTTCAACAATACCTTAATAACTATTAAACAAAATGAAAATATTTTAAAAGATGAAATTGAACAGTTGCTACGCATTGCAGTCAGTGGAAACTTTAATCAAAATAAAATTTTTATTGTCGATATTTACACTAGTTTAACACACTTTTCACAATGATATTAAATACCCTACAAGACATTGTAAGTTCCTCAACGTTTTGCAACCTAGACGTTTTACAACCAAATATTATTCAAAAACATGAATTAAATAAAATTCACAAACATTATAATAACGAATTGCCTTTTGAACCTATTCCTGAAAATTTGAAAAATTTATAACAGTAAATTGCAAATTAGAACCCACAAGAATAATTTATTTTATTGAAATTCCCCTTAATTATGAAACAGAATTTGAATTACTTTATCTCATACTTATCCCTATAACGCACCAAGACGATTTTGTAACTGTTTTATCAAACAAATATTACTTTTAAAATCATTTGATGGTAAAATAATCGTCCAACCAATGATGAAAACAAAATATTCAATTGTTTTTGTCATGGCACTCTGATTACATGCAGAAATAAATATGAAAATAATAATTTTTCTTTTGCATTTTTCTCGTTTTTTTCGTTATGTAAAGGTATAAAATTTTTATATCGTTGTATTCAGAAAAAAATGCTGAATCGAATAGGTGAATAAAAAAGTAGGTTCTCATTCAAAATTAGAAAGTTGAATTCTGTATTTTGAAAATCACTGGTTGAATTTTTTTTTGTATTACTCATTTTAATAGTCTTATGATATAGAAATTGTTTGCTAATTTAACCGACTTCGTATCTCTTACGGTTCTCGAGATAGTAATAGTAAAATACTTAAATTGAACAACCTGTATATATATATATATATATATATATATATATATATATATATATATATATATATATATATATATATATCGAATATGACTAGTGAATCTGGTAAACAAGATATATCAATGAAGCCTTCTTTGGTAGCAACTACAAACACTACCAAATTACCTGAATTTTGGCCAGACGATCCAGTTCTTTGATTTGCCCAAGTGGAACCTGAATTTGAAAATCATCGAATTACTTCTGAATTTACTAAGTGTTTAAAATTATTAAATTCTCTTCGTCCTGAACAGACATTTCAGGTACAAGATTTAATTATTAACCGTCCTCAATATAACTCCTATTCTACTGGGTGGCAGAAAATCATTACAATTACTTCGTTACATTAAACAATTATTAGGAGATAAAGTTCTGGGCCCTTCATTACTTGAAGAATTGTTCTTACAGAAGCTTCCCACAAAAATCCGAATGTTACTACTTACTTCTTTAACTACCAATTTAGAAGAAAACGCTGAAATGGATAAAATGTTATATTTACCTTGCCAAACCTCTTCAGTTATTAACAATAGATAAGATCTGGCTGAAATTAAACAAAACGTTTAAGAGTTGAAAGTTCGTCCACAGATAACTCTTATATTTATTATTGATACCACAACAAGTTTGGATCTCGAGCCAAAAAATGTGTCGCTCCCTGCAAATGGATATATCCTTCAAATCGTGTTAACGTTTGTCAATCCAAACCACATGAAAATTGTTAATTAACTAATAATTTTCCTTCAATTTCTAGTACTAAACATTTCTCATCTCTTCACTTGCTCTTCGTTGAAGACCGTTTTACCGGACATCGATTTCTTGTTACTGGTGCAGAGGTTAGTATTTTCAAATCTGGTCTTATGCAAAAACATTGTAAACAATCTTTTAATTTACAAGCCATCAGTAATACAAATATCAAAATTTTCGGTTTCATTGAGCTAACACTTGACTTTGGTTTAAACAAACTATAGAAATGGAAATTTATTATTGCGGATGTACAATGTTCTATAGTTGGCGTAGATTTTTTAAGTGTTTTTAATTTACTTGTAGATCAAAGAAATAAGAAATTAATTGATGTCAATACTAATTTAAACAATTTACAAATTAAATCTATTATTGAAAACAATCTTTCAGTATGTCCATATGCTAAATTACTGTCGAAATTTCCTTCATTCATAGATGATTTTCATTTGAAACGTCAAATCAAACATAATATCAACCATTCCATTATCACCAATAGATTACCAGTTTTTGCACGACCAAGACGATTAGCTCTTGATCGTTTGACAATAGCACAAACAGAATTCTACAAAATGTTAGATATGGGGATTATTAGACCTTCTCCTAGTAATTGGTTATCTGCTTTACATATGTTACCCAAAAAAGGTTTATATGATAGGCGTCCATTCGGTCATTTTAGAGCTTTAAATAATTTCACTATTCCAGATAGATATCCTTTTACCCACATCCAAGATTGTGTAGCCAAATTAGAAGACTGTAGCCTCTTTCCTAAAATAGATCTGTTCAAAGCATATCACCAAATTCCTGTGAATCCTGATTCCATTGCTAAAACAGCCATAACTACACTTTTTGGACTTTTTAAAATTTGTTGTTATGCCTTTTGGTTTAAGAAATAGTGCTCAAATCTTCCAAACATTTATAGATGAAGTAATACGAGACTGCAGTTTATGTTTTGCATACATCGATGACTTATTAATAGCAAGTAAATCTTTTGGTGAACATATATCACATTTAGAAATTATATTTACAAGATTAGAACAATATGGAATTTTATTTAATTCAGGTAAATGTAAATTTGGCTGAGAAAGTATTGAATTCATAGGGCACCATATTTCTAAAAATAAAATCGCGCCAATAGAAGAAAAAGTCGAAATTATTAAAAATTATCCCAAACCTAAAACTCAACAATCCTTTCGCGAATTTTTAGGTATGATTAACTTCTATCACCGCTTTATACCTAATTGTTCAATTATTTCTCAACCCTTAAATCAAGTAATTGACAATAAATCAAAAAGTTCAAAACCAATTATTTTGACAGATTTACAATATCAAGCGTTTATAAATGTCAAAATTGCATTGATTAATTATGCAACATTGACAGTTCCAAGATTTGACGCAGAAACTAGCATCATGGTAGATGCTTTAGACAAAGGTGTCGGTGCAGTTTTACAACAGTTTTATGACAATTCCTGGCACCCCATTGCCTTTTTTCTACCTGGTTTGACCCGATTACGATAAAAATGGAAGGAAATCGAGTAAACTTGCAACATAGGTGATTTTCGATGTAAACAGTTTTTCAATTTTCATAATAAAATGAAGACAAGTCCATTCAAAATAATTCTTTAATATAGAGTTTAATCGCTTTTAAACAAGAAGATTTAACTTCCTATTTTGGACTACCTTCAAATATTAAATATAAAATCTTAATACGTTATAGTTGGTGACAAATTAAGACGTTATACGTGCCTTCCTGCGAAACCGAGACATACAGAATGGGTAGTCCAGTCCAGAATCTTCACAACGCATAACATTAACTCTGATAAATCATTTCTTTGTAAATCTAACAATACATACAGTTGTAAATTATAAATTTGTAATAATATAAATATTTTTTTAAAAATATAAATATTTTTATATTATATAAGTAATTAACAAATATTATGTAATTTTTAATCTAAAAATACATAAAATATAAATATTATATTACAGATGGCAACTTGTGTGTGAAATAATATCTTGCACTTTAACCCACGACTGTGTGAAATGAATATCTTTTGGGCTTTGTAAAGCATGGGAAGACGAGAGAAAAAATTTCTCACACCTTAACCCACGACTGTGGGAAATTAATAACTTTCGTGCTTTTTGTAAAGCATGGAAAAAGTGCAATTTTTGGTAGTGGTCGTAGAAAAATAAAAAATAGTATTTTTTTGGCAATGGTTATTACTGTAAATGTCTTAATATGTTTATTGTTGATAAATTTCCGCTGCCATGGAGAAATATATAAGTTAACAGTTTTTCTAGGTTGCTAAGTGTGCAAGAAAATTTTACTCATTAAATAAAAGAGCATTTATTTATAATATTATAGATTGTACAATTAAAAAGATTTACTTTGTCCTTGATTTCACCCAATCATATTACTATACTTCATTTCACTTAATGATGGCAAGATCATATTGAACCTATCTTCCCATCACTATTTTCCTACGTGAAATGAAGTATAATATGAATAAAAAACATTTTTAATAAAACAAAAATAAAGGAAACCATATTTTCTCTTAGATTTTCTGCCTCCGGAAATAAAAGCGTGGGCGTAAATATTGAATACGTACAGCAATGTAAATATTTATAAAAGAGACATTCTAATAGTTACGCGCGCGTTTTATTTACCAAAACGGAAAGTCTAAGATAAATTATTCGTTTCCTTTTTGGTGTATTTTAATAAAAGATGGTTGATTGAAAGGAACGCGATTTCAGACAAGAGAGGACATTATGGCTGCAACAACAGCCGAGCTAAACTCCATTCCGAAGGAGGCTTTCTCGGAATGCTTACAACAATGGCGGCACCGCTGGGAGATATGTGTGGATTCCCAAGGAGTCTACTTTGAAGGTGATTAGGTTTCCAACGCTACGGGTATGCCAGTTTTTTTCTCCGGCTAAAGGTCGGATACTTTTCTGACAGACCTCGTATTTATTATCGTTGTACAGAACTACATTACTCAGACCGTTATTCTTCTATGTTATTGTTAACTTAAATAAACACATATCACGCATTTCCATTTATTCTAATAAGTTCGATTAATTAATAACCTATTTAAAATTCAATAGTAACAACAATGTTAATTTTAACATCATGTTTCAAATTTTCACCAATAACATATATACTTTTACTTTTATATATAAGGTAATCGTTATAGCGGTAAAATAGCATAATTAGAAGTCTTGAGCTTCTATATAATTATCTGGGCCCCCCTAATTTACAAAGCTCTAAAAAAAAAAATAAAAGGCAATAAAATCCTAATTTTTATATGCTGTGGCAATATTTTTTTTTTTTTTGAGGAATTAGCCATTTTCTTTATTGTCATCACAAGTATCTACACTAAATTATCTATACAACACTTTTTAATGTGTGATTGATTATTATAGAGCACTAGCACTAGATAATGACAATTATCTCAATTTTGTTGATTTTATTTCTTTTTCAAATAACTTCTAAACTATTAGTAATCGAAGAAAATGTTGCAAATATAAAAGATAAATATTTTTAATATCTATATAAAACACAATAAGTTTTAGGCACATTATTGAAAAGAAAGAGAGAATAATAACGATTTTTCAGATATGGGTTCAATTTATCCGTTATATATTATACTTCATCGTGCGATATTACTTTATTATCTGTTATTAATTAATTTTAGGGCCGCTTCGTGCAAGTGGGCAGGTTGTGCTCCGCAGGGGCGCCGTTTCAAGACAGTAAAGTAAACAGTAGTAAATTTTTATAAAATGCTCTTATTCGCAAACACAAAATTACTATAGAACTATACAAATTAATGTGATAAAAGTGAAAAATATATTTTTTAATTTGTCTGAACTCTAGTTATTAGTAAAATAATTATCGTACCAATCGGTTCGTTATTTTTTTATCATTTTTACATTAAAATAATAATAATATAAATAACTGTGTACATATTGATTACAACAAAGAATATATTGATTATAGTTCAATAATATTGGTTACAAGAATGAATCGTACAATAAATCTAATATGTAAATACCATCTAGCATTGTGTGAAGAATCAAAAGCTCCATGATTTACAGACAATTTTGAAATCTTAGTGATATAATTTTATTTTTATTTTCTACCTATATTAAATTTCCCATATTATTAAAAATTAAAAAGTAAAAGAAATATCCTGCCCAACGGATAATTTTCTCTCATTGTTATATTGCAAACACTGGAAATTTGTTAATTACAATAAAGGATTTTGATTATAACCTGTTGATTACAATTTCTTTGATAAGGTATCTCTTTCTTTTCTAAATATTAAGTACGAGTATTTGATAAACACCTGTCTTAATTCTAAATAAATATTTTTTGTTACTTGCTGATTTATCTTAGCATTATTTTTATTTATAAATACGCCTGTATATAATTTACGAACCTAAAGCGAATATATGGGCCAGGAATAATTATTTTCTTATTCACAGAATTTAGCTAATAATATTTTTGGCGACAGTCATACGTTCGAATTATATTACCCATCTGAACATGGAAGTGGAATATGCTATTACAGAACCTACTTAATTGGGAATTATGACGTCTGTTACACATTCTATGTAGACAGGTGATGAGTTTGTGGTTTCCAGAGTATAATGTAGCTTTCACAATGATTCCGCTAAAATTTGTTTGGCCGAGCAAGTAATATAATGGTTTAATTTAAATAAGTTATATAACGACAGAGTAGCACATGCACTGTGAAGTAACCTAGTAAATATTATACCGGTACTCATCACTTAGGCTCATTATTTTTGTCTCTGGTTAAACTGTCTGTTAACTGTCAATTAAAATGAAAAAATATAACACCCATATTATAACATAAATTGTAAAAATTACACCTCACATTTCTCAATTTTTTGATTCGACATTTTCTTACAACTTGTTTACCGACCATTTGGAATAATCCCTTTACTCAAACGTTCGCATCCGAATGAACTTACATTTTTTGGGTACGCATTTTTACAATTTTTTTCTAATTTAATTTTATGTTCTGTAATAGGAGATATAATGAATGCAAATTGAATTAAAATTAAATGGAATCTCCTTTAGACCTTCTCTTTATTCGGAATGAATAAGACCATTAAGCTACTCGCTTATCGATCAATTTGCTAACGACCTAGGTGTGGGAACGGAATTTTAGTATAAAGGGAGAAATAATTGTAGGTACGTCTGCTGTGTAAGTACAGCTGACAGTTTCCTGAACGTCCAGTATTAAAGAGTGCATACATAATACATATTCTTAAACATTTTATAACTCAACGCATTTAAGATGACAAATGCACGTGCTTAATTATTTCATACTCGCACATTATAGGTAAGCGAGATTTTAATTTTTCACTATAAAATCTACATCCAGCAGGTGGAACAAAGATTGAGGGCAAAAATCAAATATCTGCCGTGCTGAGTTCGAAATTAGAACAACTCAATCAACAAAAATGTAAGACTGCTAAGCAAATTTTGCTGTATGCCTCAATACCATATACGAGCCCAAAATCATATGAGTTCGCCTAATTCCCTTTTTTAACTAATGTCCTGAAAAAAATTAAATAAAAGTTAATCTATAAGTTAATACTTATGTTTATTTAATAAAGCAATGAATACTATATATTTTTCTGTATTAATAACTATAATGTAACTTAAAGGATAAATATGAACTACCAAAAAAGGTTTATGTCGTTGGTTGACATGAATTCGCAATAAAGTAAAATAAATCTTTACCATTGAGTTATGTGCTCTTTACTTTTTCTGGAGAAAAAGAATTCCAAATATCTTAAAGACAATATTTTAACTCTTTGATTGTTCTAGCAGGGTGTTTTCGTAAGATTTTTTCATTTTATTCCATAATGTTTCAATAGGAGAGAGGCTAGGACTACTAGAAGTCCTTTCTAATAGCGGAATATTGTTTTGCGATAGCCATAACTTTACCCGTTAGGTAGGTGGCATGGGGCACCATCTTGTTGAATAATAAATTCGTTGATATTTGATTGTAACAATTCAATTGACGAAAGAAGATAATCATTTATTATTTTAATATATTTTTCCTCATTTATAGTTCCTTCAGCAAAGTGTAGACGACCGACACCATTGGAATACATACATCCCCATACCCTAACTGAAGCAGAAGACTTCACTGTTTTATAACGGCAATCATTATGATATGCCTCAAATTACGGAATTCCACTGTTTTTTCCACCCAATCTTTGTGTGTACTTGTCCATATTAGCCGGTTTTTCTTTTGCTTTCCAGTCAGAAAAGGTTTCTCTTATTTTTAGTTTCAATTAACTCAGACTGAAATGCGCATTCTTATATATTAAATAAAAATGATTGTATTACCTTATAGAAATTGAAGTCCAGTTTTTTCACAGCCCTCGTGCACGTGGATGTAGAATTTTGTTTACTGGTAATTCCGTTCCACATTGAAGTTAGAGAAATACAACTGGCACGTCGATTTGTCTTCAATATTCATCAAAATTCTTAAATTTGCTTTAGTTATTGTAGAAACTTTACCAAAGTGTGGTTTCTCATCAATAAATCCTGTTCTTTTATGAAAACGTACAATATCTCTGACTGTGTACCGCGATAAATTTAATTCTTTTGCAATACGATACGCAGATTTTCCTGATTGCGATAATCTTATTATGACATTCCGTCTTTTGATATACTTTTATCGCGAACCATTATCAACAATATGTCAAAAATGTTGTTTATTTATCGTAAATAAAACCAAAGTAAAACAGTATTTTGTCTATCAGTTGACATAGAAACTGATAGACAAAATACTGTTTTACTTTGGTTGCTAGACCTTTTTAATATTATCGGATACATGAGCGAACTCATGTGAATCAGCAACATGATTCGTTTCGGCTTGGCGTATTTATTCCATATTTTTATTAGAGCAGCTTATTGCTTAAAAATATGTCACAATAGCTGAATTTAATTTTAAAAATTCTAATGCTGTACAACGAAACAGAAATATTAGATACAGAACGAAATTTATTAAAAAGAACATTTTTAGAAGTGATACATATCAATAATACCGAAAACCCCATAAATAAACGAACAGACATTGATGGGCTGAGCCACGTATACACTTATTTGTTAAAATTGTCAAATAAAATCCAAAGTGCTCCACATCTAGATCCGGGTTAAATTTAAAGCAAAAAAATGCCATCCTCTTTTTGAATAACATAGAATTAGAGAACGCACTCGTTTTAGGAACTTAACTATTTCTTATATTTTAGTGGTTATTGACAGTTATTACAAAAGGGTGATGTACGCTTGCTTACACCATCAGTTCATGAAAAATTTTATTAAAAGATTAACAAAGTTTTCTAATTTATTGTTTATTAATTTTTAATATAATAATAATTAAGCTTTACCATATCCGTGTGTACGTGTCAAAAAACATGTTTGTAAATGTTGTAAATTTTACATATAATTTCAATATAATGTATTTAAAATTAAAATATTTCACAATATATTGTACGCATTCATTACTGTATTACAGTGTCCTGAGGATGGTTAAAAATATAACCAAAAGCTTGACAAATTATAAAGAGTGTACTTCACTTAAGACTATAATATTTTGACTGTGAAACTCATTATCCAGCTTCCTTAACAAATTACAGTCGTAATTACCTTCCACCTCTCTCTCTCTCTCTCTCTCTCTCTCTATATATATATATATATATATATATATATATATATATATATATATATATATATAGAGAGAGAGAGAGAGAGAGAGTGAGAGAGAGGTGGAAGGTAATTACGACTGTAATTTGTTAAGGAAGCTGGATAATGGGTTTCACAGTCAAAATATTATAGTCTTAAGTATATATATATATATATATATATATATATATATATATATATATATATATATACATATATATATATATATATATATATATATATATATATATATATATATATATATACATACATATATATATATATACATATATATATATATATATATATATATATATATATATATATATACATATATATATATATATATATATATATATATATATATATATATATATGCGCATACGGTACGTAGTCACTTCATATACGGGAACCTACTGGCCGTTGTGACTTCATATATAACGTTGTGACTTCCGAAAATGGAAGTGACAACGTTTCCCATGTAATTTTATTTTTTTCTACCACTACAAGGCTAAACAAGTGTAAATACGAAAATTGTGTTGGAAGTCAAATATACCCCCAGTACCCTTAAATTTGTCACTTTAGTTCATGCGTTTACCGCTGGCGTTGTAATCGCTATTAGTGTCAGGTATACGCAATGCGATGTTACTTCCGACGTGTATATAGCATTAGGAAGTACTTAGTCACTTCCGAAACTTGGCAACAGTGTATTATAGTATGTAATTGTAGTTATGTTTTTTCCAAAGATGAGTGGGACTGGAAACACAATTTATATAATAAATTATTATTAACAATATACAAATAAAAAATATCATATATTAATAATGGATTGAAAATTCACCAAAAATACCACTGTTATCTGTAGCACATACGGAGTATTTCTGTGAATTAATGATTATTTTTAACACATATTTAAAAATTTTAGCCAATAAGTATTAATAACAATTAAATTTCTTCTTATATATCAAAATTTTTCAATGTGTCAAACGTTACTAACTTAAAAAATTTGTCTAGAATAAAATTAAATATATACTGTCAACGGAAAAATATTGTAACTAACACATGTGTTAAATGGCCATTAGTGATCTCAAAAATTATAATGTCTTAATCATTAATCAACCTCCTTAACACACGTAATAGTAATTATCAGAGGCGTAAACTTATAATTTTGGCTGTGGGTGCATTATTTTAATTTTAAATATGGGTACCTATATGTTTTTATAAATGCAAATAATACAGTAAAAAAAACATTCCTATTTTATTATACATATATTACATTATATGTACATTTAACATATATGAAATTAATATCTATTCCAAAAATAATAAAATATTCCTAGTAGTTATATAGTTATCTCTAAAACACGTAGACATGACTTAAGAACAGATTCCTGGGCCCAAAGTAACACGATATAACTTAATTTACCAATATGCAAAAAACCGAAAGTGTACCATTTAGTAAAAAAATTATAATTTTGCTTATAATGACAAAACGCTTTGTTCGGTTTGAATGAAATTTGCTATAATAATCCACATGGATGTCATCTTTTAAGATAATATTCGTTATTATTAGTGAGCAACTACGGTATGAAATTTAGGTGTCACGACCATATTACATTCAATGGTAAACTTTTCTGTCTCTGCGTAAGTTGTGATATCTGTAACAATTTCGGCAGAAAAACATAAAATATGAGTGACTGCACAGTGCAATTTATAAAATAAATTGCATCTAGCAATCTATCCAAATGTCAAACAACTAATTTTTAATGCCAGTAACAATAGACTTTTTCAATTTAAAGAGATAGAAGATATGCGTAATGGAGATCTGCGCATAGTAAGAATAACTGAGATCCATGGCGTTTGTTTCTAAAAAAATTAGACGTAAGATGTGAGATATATATCAGATAATTTTAAAAAGTCTTATCGAAAGAAGTTACAAAAGCTTTTATAGAATTTAAAATGTCTAGCGATGCAAATTTTCACCGAGAATACAGGTATTTTAATGACTGCAATATTTTTGACTTGGAAAATTGACAAATCATTTTTACAATGTATGAAATATAATTAAAATGTTAGGGTGAAATTAACGTGGGTGCTGCTCTTTGGGTGCATGTGCGTCCGTGCACCCACGTAGTTTACGCCCTTGGTAATTATCATCTCTAGCTAATACAGCCTTAATGGAAAAACGTTGGCAAAAACCACTACTATTGCCTCTAGTAGAGGACATAAAAAAAATTAGGGATGGAACTTTAGCCTTGGCAATAAAAAATTAAAAAATACTGCTATCTGGGAATAAAAATGAAAATGCATATAAATTATTATCACAGTGTACATTGGCACCTCTCATCATTTTTAATAGACGCAGAATAGGGGTCAGTAATGCGTGATAATATAACCTATTAATAAACTGTCAACGGAAATAATAAATAGTTACCTTGCATGTGATGCCCAATATTTTACTTGTTACTCACGTGCAAACTAAATTAAAATAAAAATTTGACAAATATTGCCTGATCGTTCAAATGACAGCACGATAGTTAGTACCACAGTTGCTAAGCAGTCCAAATAAACAACGTTTACAAGTAAGTAACAAGTAAAATGATTTTAAATAAGAGTACAATAGCGAACTCTAGGTGAAGCAATGTCTAATAAAATTTTATTTTATTACGAGTATAATAGTATATTATACAACGACGCTATAATGAATGCTCTTATTATCGAGGATGAGCGAGCAAGGGTTCTAATCATCCGAGGTAATAATAGCCATTATAGCGAGTTGTATACTACACTTTATCTACGATTAATATATTATATACAAAAAAAAATATAATTCCGTTTCATAACCACAAAGTAAATAATCCATATGACGTATTTTTCATTGAAATTAGTTAGGTTAACACTGCAATGTATTGTGATGTAACCATGGTGATGAATATATCTCTTGTTGAAAATTCAATATTTTGCATATGTATTTTGTAATAATGTCTATTATTCCCGGGTCATTATTCCCTGCGGGATTTATACTTAGTATTTTGTAGCAAAAACCACATATTTAATGTGTCATTTTCGATGTTTTTTTAAGGTATCTCGGGTAATATTAATGATAGATCAAAACCGTTTGCACATTCCAGGGTCAACTTTTCCAGAAAAGTTTAATAGTCACCACAGGAATTTTCGATCATCTTTTGTTTCTAAGCTACAGTCAAAAACACGTTTTTCGATAATTTTGAAAATATATCATATCTGATTTATTATGATAGTTGGAGAAAAATTGTTTTTACAAAATTTTTACCGTTTGTTAGATTGAATAAAATGGAGTAATTAGATTTTTTGAAAACTTAATAATTCTCGAGATATAACACAAAATTTTGATTTTTTAAATGGGAACCTATGTTAAAAATAGTCTCGTCTTCTGGCTTAATTTATAAGCCATTCAATGATATATAACAAGTCTACATTCTTTTGTTTTAAACATTAATAAAAGACGAATTATTAATTTATTGGGGTGAAAATATTGGAAATTATTAAGAAACAAATGAAAAAATGTATTACAGATCATCATTTGTTTATTTTAATTCTATATCTATTAATTGTGTTTAAAAATTATTCATAATTAATTATTTTCGTGTTAGTTAAATTACTATTTATCTACGTTACAGTTGGCTTTGACACAATCCGAAAAAAATGATTTAATATGCCTTTGAAGTAAATAAATTGAAAAAATGTGTAAAACTGAAACAAATACTTTTAGAAATATGCAAATGATGATCTGTAAGAGATTTTTTCATTTATTTCTTAATAATTTCAAATATTTTCACCCCAATAAATTAGTAATAATTCGTCTTTTATTAATGTTTAAAACAAAAGAATGTAGACTTGTTATACATCATTGAAAGGCTTATAAATTAAGCAAAACGACGAGACTACTTTCAACATGGGTTCCCATTTAAAAAATCAAAAGTTTGTGTTATAGCTCAAGAATTATTAAGTTTTCAAAAAATCTAATTGCGCCATTTTATTCAATCTAAAAAACGGTAAAATATTGTATAACCAATTTCTCTCTAACTATCGAAATAAATAAGATATGATACATTTTCAAAATTAGCGAAAAACGAGTTTTTGCCTGTAGCTCAGAAACAAAAGAAGATCGAAAATTCCTGTGGTGACTATTAAACTTTTCTGGAAAAGTTGACCCTGCAATGTGCAAACGGTTTTGATTTATCGGTAATATTACCCGAGACACCTTAAAAAACATCGAAAATGAAACATTCTGTACATATTATTTATTAATCGTAGATAAAATCATTTTATCTACGTCTAACTAATAATATGTTCATTAATTATGTAGTTTTAAATATATAATGCTAAGTATAAATCCCGCAGGGAATAATGACCCGGGAATAATAGTCATTATTCCCTTTGATGTACCAATCATAATATTTTGAATAAAACAAATATGCAAAAAAACATAATTTTTAACGAGAAATATCTTCATCACAATGGTTACATTACTATTTTAATAAAATTAAGTAAAACAATTTATAAATTAATTATTTTATAGCTAATACAAAAAAAATGAGAGAAAACCTAAAATAATTAATATGGGGATTCCGTATGTTTCCAGTCCACTGTGGATAAACAGGGTGACTTTTTTCAAGGTGTTCATTAACATGGGAAATCTATTTTTTGCAAACCGTTGCCCCCCATTTTAACTTACGGCAATGATTGTGGTCTCAATACAGATAAAAAATTCATCATCCGAAAATACCAAATAGGTGGAAACTATCCAATATTTTAGGCCCATAAATAATTTTTAAAATTCACTCATTTTCTTATTAATAGCAAGAGACATGCTCAATTTGAACAAAAAGATAAACAAATGCTTTTATCTGTCAGAATAGGTTATTTAACATTGACAAGAGACATTAACCTATTCTGACAGGTAAATTGTCATGTATTTGTTTATCTTTTTGTTCAAATATGACATGAGTATTGCTATTAATAAGAAAATGAATAAATTTTAAAATTAATTTATGGGCCTAAAATACTGGATAATTTTTAAGTATTTGATATTTTCGGATGGGGAATTTTTTTATCTTTGTATTGACACCACAACTATTATAAAAATATTTACATTTCTAATTTGTTATAATGTTGATTAAACAGTACAGTAAAAAATAATATTTATATAAATTGATTTTATTTCATGTTTTGTTATTTAAAGATATGCAAATAATAATAATAAATTTAACGTACAGGCTGATTTTTTTCAAGATGTACAACAAAATTATAATTTTTTAAACAAAGATAATAGCTCAAAATTCGCCATTATAGCGCTTCGTTAACACAGAGTGAGATCTTATTCATCATGTACGTTATTTGATGTTTTGTTGATATGTGGCTTGGCTGACATGAAATTTGGCTACGTTGCGGAAGTCAGTCATACGCTCCAATATCTTGTACACAATTACAGTGATGGAAGTAACTTTGTATTTTAAGTATGTACAATTGTATACTAATTTTTAAAATAATATTTTGTTACCCCTCTTTTGAAAACCTTAATATAGAAGTTCCCCTAAGCCGATATATGTAATTTTTAATAATATATATACATTAATTAATATGGACGTCAGGACGCCTTATAAACTTCACGGAAGTGACTCCTTAACAAATGCCAATATATATATATATATATATATATATATATATATATATATATATATATATAGAGAGAGAGAGAGAGAGAGAGAGAGAGAGGTGGAAGGTAATTACGACTGTAATTTGTTAAGGAAGCTGGATAATGGGTTTCACAGTCAAAATATTATAGTCTTAAGTATATATATATATATATATATATATATATATATATATATATATATATATATATATCAAGAAGCACCAGGAGAAATCACTTATATACCCAGCCATGATACCGTGCAGTGCCAAAAAATGGAATCAAATTCTACTAATTTATGGCACTATTGGTTAGGTAGAATTCAAAATAACCCTTTATTCAATTTATGCGCGCGTTTTGATCACAGTCATCTACAAGGGTGATATGTTCGGATGGTCGTTGGTTCGGATCATAACTTCTCAGTTGTCAGTGAAGAAATAAATAATCATTTTGAAAAACATCTTTTCTAATTTGTTTCGATTTTTGTAACTCCCGGAGTTAAGTTATAAATTTAAAATTCTGTGAAGTAGAATTTATTTATCAATTACTAACATGTAATATTTATTTATTCGTTTGTAGATGTCATACAAATGCTGTTCGAAATCATGCCTTTTTGAAGAAAACGCGCCTTTCGAACCCAAGATAGTGTAAAAATCAACTACAGACATGTATTGTTGCAATCAATGATATAGTACAAAGTACACACTAGCCGATTTGAAGGCACCAATCCAAGAAATTCTTAACAACTTTGTACAATATACTGCAGTGCCATATCTCTCAGATATACAGGGTGTCCCAAATCTAAAGGTCCACCCTGTAATAACAGATACAATACCTCAAAATAAGCATAAATTGTTAGATAAACATACGGCCGATCTTGCTTCGTTTTCGAGTTATGGCAGCTTGAAGGTAAAGAAATGCCATCGCTAACCTAACAGATTAGTTCAAAATAAACTCAAAAGCCAAACTAATATTTTTTAAATTATTTCAATAATTGTTCAAAGTGTGCACCACCCGCACGAAGACAAGCTGTGGCACGTTGATTAACATCATTAATAGCTGCTAGATATTGCTCAGCTACGATTTCGTCACATGCGACCCTAATTCTGTCTTGCAATTCAGCAGCGGTATTTACAGGTTGACTATAAACCCTCTCTTTTAATGTTCCCCAAGCAAAGAAATTGAATTTGACGTTTATTAAAAAAAAAACCAAACGACAATCGTGACAACTACTAGATGTTAAGAATAAAATTAAATTCCTCTTGTTTGAAACACAATAACTCGAAAACGAAGCAAGATCGACCGTATGTTTATCTAACAATTTATGCTTATTTTGAGGTATTGTATCTGTTATTACAGCATGGACCTTTAAATTTGGGACAAACTGTATACTGGATACTTACAAGACCATAAACTATGTTAAGTTTTATTTTAACACACCTTCATTTTTCTATGATAATTCTAATTAATTAAGTCCTTTAAATGCAAAATCTTAAGAGTTATGTGAAAGAATTGATGAAAAAGTTCATCCAGGGCCGCTCCGTGGGTATAAGGCGCCTTTGAGCTATGTTACATTTTAGTGCCCCTTCCCCTCGTAAAATTTGCAAGTTAAAGTTTGAACTATACATTTGTTCTACAAAAATGCTAGATTTAATATGTTGATGAAATTTTCTTAGATTCATTCTTGTAATCAATAGATTATAATAAAAATCGTTTGTTGTAATCAACAATTCTACAACAGATTTTAGAATTGTATGTAAATTATACAGCATTTGATTGTTCGCAAAATGTTGGTAGGTATTTAATAATGGATTCGTTCCTGTAATCAATATTTTTGAGTTATAATCATTATATTCTTTGTTGTAGCCAACATTTCCACAGTTGTTGTTTCAATATAACAATGTTAGAATAATAACGAACCGATTGATAAATAAAAAATAAATAAATGTATCATCATGGCATAGTACCCATTGACAAGGGCTCTAATGCAAACAAATTAAAAAATATATTGTTCACTTCTATCATGTTAATTTGTAAGTTTTATAGTAATTTTGTCTTTGCGAATAAGAGCATTTTATAAAAATTTACTATTATTCACTTTACTGTCTTGAAAGGGGGCCCCGCAAAGTCAGGCGCCTTTGTGCAGGGCACAACCTGTCCACTCGCACGGAGCTTGTAATTTCTACGTGAACGTAAAACTGAAGTTCACAAAATTCAAAAAACTTAATTTTTTTAAATGGAATACCCCATTTTTTATTATATAAATGAATTCTTCGTTAAAAAATAATGGAAGTTTGTGTTGAAAGTTGATAAATTTTTAGTAAAATGGAAAATATATTTATACAGTATACTCTTCTGAAAATATTTTAGCTGAAACGCGCATGTCGGAAAACCCCTAGATACCAAAATTAAACTCTGTCTGTTTTTACCTTCCGTCACCTTTAAGTAAGGAAGGTATTGTCTTTGGTCAAAAAATTCGGTGATGAGTTTTTGATGAATAAGCACGTTTTAGGGTCCCTAGAATACGATTTTACTATTTTTACGATGATGTCTGTATGAGTGTGTGTGTGTGGGTGTGTGTGTGTGTGTGTGTGTGTGTGTGTGTGTGTGTGTGGATGTGTGTGTGTAACAAAATTTTCGTCTACGATAACTCTAATACTCCAATTCCAAAAATTATAATTCTTTCGTATTCCTCTTCGTTGCATCCATATGAAGAGCTGATTAGATTTTGGTTACAATTGGTGAACCGGAAGTACTCTTATTTGAAGATTTTAACAGTTTTTCTTGAAAAACGATGTTAAATATCATTTTTTCACATTTAATGTTATTATAAATATTAAAGATCATTGTATTCTCTATACGATTTGACTGCATTTTATACTTAATATTAAATGGATATAGAGTTACAAAATTATGAAGAAATTAAATTTCATAAAGTAGCCATAGCTATGAAAACAGCTACTATATTATGAAAATTCTGATTGAAAGATGTCAGTGTCAATTGACATATTCGTAGTATATTTGTTTTATACTATAATTTTACTGGAAATTTAGGATTTTTTGCTCGAAACTTTCTGTATGGAATTTGTATAATGTACATACAACTGTCGACAGGTAATGTACGTATAAGAAATTTAGAATCTTTTACAAGGAACTTTCTATATACTATTTTATAGAAAATACATAGGCATTTACGACGAAAATTCTACCGGTAGATACCGCATCTACCGACTGTGTTCGAAAACACGACTGGAAAAAGTTACCGTGTTCGAAAATTGTACAATATCTACCAGATCCATCTACCGGATTCATGAAGAATCTAATCTCAAAAAAAGGTAGTGATGCAAAGCGAAGTGCACGCGTTAGAAGTGGAAATGTGTTCAAAGTATGACTCTGCTCAGTTTGTTAACTACGTCAAATTTCTAACCTGATTCAAATTTTCAAATTTTTTCATAGGTTATGGATCTACCCTGTTTTCCACTTGCGTTCTTGAAATATCGATTCCGGTAGCTATAACCTGATAATAAGCTGTTTACCGGTAACAGTTCACCGGTAGAATTTTCGTAAATACCTCATATAACTGACGGAAGGTAATGTGCTGGCCACATCAGATTTTTTAGAAACTAAAAAGGATATTTTTGTCAGCATAGCATTCAGGATTTCTTTGAAATTTTTATTTCCGCCATGTAATCTTTGATTGAAGAAATTATTATCCTTGTTTTTCCGATAAATATCGATGGTTGTAATTCTGGTTTGGGCCTTGACTACAAAACTGCTTTTTTTCTATGATGATATATGGAGCAAGGATTGTGGTCCAACAGGACTGGCGAACGAGTTAAGATTTTTTAATAATTTTTCCTAACCCAACTTTCTCAGCCTCTACAAAAAAGAATATTTTTGCTGCCTTTCCTCCAGAATTCATTCCGTATCTACGCGCGCACATGGCACAGATCAATTTAGTTTTCGATCCTTATATAGAATAATACAAACAGAAGGTTAATAAATGTGGTAAAAAAATAATGCATATTAAGACTTAATTTTTAATGGAAACTCATGATTTATTTGACACGCCTATAGTTCATACAATATAGTACAAGGGAAATGAACAAGCATTGTGGCTGCAGAAGTTAGAAGCTTAGCTGTTAACGACGATGTTGGGAAAAGCCTTTAGATAGGACCTACCCTAGATTCCCAAAGCCCAAACGCAAATAAACTGAGTGAGGAATCGACGAAAAAGAATTGCAAGGGCACGGTTACTCTAGTCCTGGCGCTGATGAAACAAAAATAAATCCGAATTTGTTTGTAACATCACTTAATATAAAATTCAATTTATTTAAATCAACAAAAATGCAAAAAATGCGTACTAACAGAACACTAAAAAAAGCAAAATGGAATATAGAAGAAAAGAACCTAAATAACAAAATTCCTACAATAATGCAATCACATGTAGTCACAATTCAAGAAGTACAAATAGCAATAAAAAAGTTACAAAACTAGAACAAACCAGGAATAGACTACATCCAAAATTTATAGCTAAAAGTTTTTCGCTGCATTCATAATAAAATAGCTGACTTTTTCACAGAACTTATATCAAATCCATCTACGACACCTGCATTTTTCACAGGGTATCACTTATCTTATTTCAAAGACAGGGTTGTGCATCTACGCGTAAACTACGATAGATTACTTACATGCGTAAACAATGTACAGAATGATATCAAATGAAGACAATGCGTAGACTATGTAAACTTTGTATATATTGCACATGTGCGCTAGGGATTTAGCGAAATACACTTGATTTCTGGTGTGAATGGTTAAAATGGGGGGGGGGGTTGTTACAAAACGAACAAAAAGTTAAATTTACGTTATATATAAAGCACTATGAATGGTTTGTTTTAAAAAGTTATCAAATAATAGTGCATCTGGACTTGCCGATTATTTTATATTAGCCAGTAATTTTCCAATTTTATTTTTCTTGTCTGAAGAATTTTTTTAATAAAAAATGATTTTATTCATTAATAGGTATTTTTGTTTTATGATTTATTTAAAATTATTTTTGGTAATAATATGTACTATTAGCATGCGATGTCAATTTTTTACCAGTATTTAACAATCCAAAAGAACTGGTGATTCCCAGCCAAACAACTAGTGTCACCAATCGGGTCCAACGTAAAATACTAATTTGCTTCACTATTTCAATAAAATGACATTGTATACTACTTTTAACGGCTCATTCATATATACCTTATGAATTAATCAGCATTAGTTATATACTAGCTACACCCGTTGCAAATATTTGCAACGAACAATATTACGGGGCAATGTTAATAAATTATAAATTTATTGTATATTCAATGTTTGGTAATCTTCTGCACTGTTTTTTTAACCACCGCTGCTTTGCTGGATATATAGGGAAAACTCTGGTTGATTATTTGACATAAAATTTTGTTATAGTTGCCGTCAAATAAATTTAAATATAGACTGGAAATTTCAACATTGTTGCCAATTTGTAGGCAATAAAAGTGTTATGAAGAAGCAGCAACACCGCAGGGAAAGGGACAAGATACCTACCTAGGGAAAATAGAAATTGAGCATCAGTCCATATTTATTTGACGGCGACGATATTAATAAATAAATTATTGAGAGCCGGTTTGCTAATTCAAATTTAAATCATGGCAAGATACTGAAAAGGAACAATTGTAGGTTAACAGAAATCGAGAACGTAGTTTTTATTGTTTATTTAACCAGTTATTTTTTACGCTCGTAAAAAGTACTTTTTTCCATTGATTTTAGTGTAAAAAGTAAATACTTTTATAACAATTAAAAAAGGTAGAAAGAGAGAAATTACAATGCACTTTTACCTGTTTTATGAGCATTTAAAAAACCGGTTTAATTTATTTTGATTGATAGTTACCGGTTTTTTACCTTCCGTCACCTTTAGGTAAGGAAGGTATTGTCTTTGGTCAAAAAATTCGGTGGTGAGTTTTTGATGAATAAGCACGTTTTAGGGTCCCTAGAATACGATTTTACTATTTTTACGATGATGTCTGTGTGTGTGTGTGTGTGTGTGTGTGTGTGTGTGTGTGTGTGTGTGTGTGTGTGTGTGTGTGTGTGTGTGTGTGTATGTGTGTGTGTGCGTGTGTGTCTGTGTGTGACAATATTTTCTAATGTGATAACTCTAATACTACAATTCCAAAAATTATAGTTCTTTCGTATACCACTTCGTTACATCTATGTGAAGAGCTGATTAGATTTTGGTTATAATTGGTCAACCGGAAGTACCCTAATTTGAGGATTTTAACAGTTTTTCTTGAGAAAACGATGTTAAATATCATGTTTTCACATTTAATGTTATTATAAATATTAAAGAATATTTTATTCTCTATACGATTTGAATGCAATTTATACTTTATATTAAATGGATATAGAGTTAAAAAATTATAAAGAAATTAAATATCATATATTAGCCCGCTATGCTATAATTCTGGAAACAGCTGCTATATTAAGAAAATTCTGATTGAAAGGTGTCAGTGTCAAGTGCAGTTGACAGTATGTTTGTATTATAATTTTACTGGAAATATAAGATCTTTTCATAGAATTTGTATAAAATACATACAACTGCCTTAAGTTAACGTACAAGAAATAGAATCTTTTGCAAGGAACTTTTTGTATGACATTTTTAATACAAAATACATAGAACTGACGGAAGGTTATGTGTTGGCCACATCAGATTTTTATTCAATAAAATTATCGGTTTCGGTTAATAATCACTTTTTTGGAGTTGAAATATCAGTCACCCGGTTTTATAAATTGGTTTAATAATCTGCTCTTGCCTTAGTTAAAAGAAAAGTGAAGAGCGAAGTAATAATTAACTGTTGATAAATTAAGTGACTGTTTATCAATAATGTTTGTAGCAGTTTATAAACTTATAGTTGACTGTATTTTGGGTACTGAAACTGACAGCTAAACAATACAGATCTTCTTGCGGTTGTTGCAAATGCTAAGAATGGATTTATTGTTAACTATTTGATGAGAAACTTTGGATATTAAGATTGTACAAATTTTATATCAAACTGCAACAATGTAAACATTGAATATACAGCAAATTTATAATTTATTAACATTGCCCCGTAATATTGTTTGTTGCAAATATTTGCAACGGGTGCAACTAGTATATTACTATTGCTGAGTAATTCATAAGGTATATATGGATGAGCTGTTAAAAGTAGTATACAATGTCATTTTATTCAAATAGTGAAGCAAGTTAGTATTTTACGTTGTACCCATTTGATGAAACTAGTTGTCGGGCTGGGAATCACCAGTTCTTTTGGATTGTTAACTACTGGTAAAAAATTAACATCGTACGTTAATAGTACATTTTTTTACAAAAAATGACAAATCACAGACCTAACTTACTATACAAACAGCTAAAGTAAATGGAAGTAGTGCAACGCAGCAGCATCTTGATGAGGGTGATGAGCGGAGTAAGCGGCTGGACTGTTGAAAGGAAACTCCTTCTGGACTTTAATCTGGACCTTATCGTTGTTTGACCAAAAAATGGGTGACGAGGGTCGGAATTTGTTCGTTGCCTTTTAGAAACCTGTCTTCTAACGTGTGGAGGAGTTATTCCACTTAAAAGGTGTAAGTGCGATATACGCGTAGGTTTTAAACAACCTGTAATTAGTCGGCTTGACTGGTTTAGTTCTGGATCAAGTTTTCTGGAGTGACAAGAACGTTCCCATACCGGAGCTGCATATTCAGCAGCTGAATAGCATATATCAAGAGCTAAAGTTGGTCAGCTCCCCATGTAGATCGCACAAGTTTCCCCAAAAGATTATTCTTGGCGGAGACCTTACCTTTCATCCCATCTATGTGGAATTTATATGTCAGCGTCCGATCAAGCATCATCCCCAGGTAAGTAGGTGTTCTACTGAAACTGAGTTGTTCACCATTCATATGATGTTTAACAACCTGTTGGCCTCCTTATTGTTCAGGTGAAAGAGGGTATTTACTGTTTTTCCAGCATTTGCTTTCAGACCGTTTTCTTTATAATAACCTGACAAAGTAGTCTAATATGATGCATATAGAAATCTTCTTACTTAGTGCTACAGTCAGAAAGATGCGTACGTTGATAGTTGCAGATACGTGTGACTAGTTTTCGAACATGATGTAAAAGTAGTTGCAGGGAAATTGTCGCATTATCACACGTCAAAAGTTGCACGAAACGCTTGAAGTTGCAGAAAATGTTTGACAGGTTGCAGACACGTACGTACGTGTGATAATCCCATAAGACACGTAGCAACCAGGAAATGCCCCACAAGACACAAGTTATTGCGGGTTGCATACGTCATTGGCCCGGTTATTTTAAATTGCAGTGGTGCGCAAACCATTGGATCTACAGAGATACTTTCCGGGTGGCAACATTCCTTAATGGGTAGATTATTGTCTTACCAACATACAAACTAAACGGCTTGTTCCAATTGACGAAACAATACACGTCCCTTTAGAAACTTCCTTGCCGTAGGGTCTCTAATAACCAGAGAAAAGCCGGTGAGCTCTCTATCGATAGTTCTTTGAACGCGCTACAATTTTTATTAGGATTATTTAACAGAAAAGTTGAGGAAAAACCGAAAAAAGAGAGAAAAACTTTTTTCCTCATAACTCTGGTAGCACAGAACTTTTGTTTCTGCATAATTAGTTTCTTGTCACTGGCCTTGGTCCTTACTACATATCAAAAAATTATAGGTACCCGACCTTTTGCAAGGAACTTTGTATAACTTGACTGGACTATAATATATAGAAGACGCTGACTACACGTGTGGAAAGCTATGTTTTGTTTAGAACATATTGTACGTCGTGAAGTAACACAATCATCTTAAAAAATGGAAAAGCTTAAGTGTATTATTTGTAAGAAGAATACTGGTAACAAAGTTATTTAATTTGGTAAAAATACATTAGAGAAATGCAAAGAAATGTTACTTGTGAGAAAATTTTTGTGTTAAAATATCGTGACAGTATTTTCTTCTGACAAACAATGAAGGATATTATAGAGCCATTGCTATAAAAACTTTACAGCATTGCAATAAAAATATAGAATGACAAACATCAGTACAGCATTCTACAATGAAATTCTGTTTATTAGGCGACCCTAATTTAACAGTACAGCTTTCTACGTCGAAAGAATTAGGCAACTCCAATTTAACAATATTATTTAATAGTTTTGAAGATATATCATCACATTCACAACTGATGTCGGAAGAGATTAGCTGTGTATTTAATCATTCATTCATTCATCATTTTTTCATTTTTTCATTCGTCCATTCATCCTTGTTCGTTCATTCATTAATTCATTTATTCGTTTATTGTATTTATTTATTTTATTTATTTTATTTGTTTTATTTATTTTATTTATTTTATTTATTTTATTTATTTTATTTATTTTATTTATTTTATTTATTTTATTTATTTTATTTATTTTATTTATTTTATTTATTTTATTTATTTTATTTATTTTATTTATTTTATTTATTTTATTTATTTTATTTATTTTATTTATTTTATTTATTTTATTTATTTTATTTATTTTATTTATTTTATTTATTTTATTTATTTTATTTATTTTATTTATTTTATTTATTTTATTTATTTTATTTATTTTATTTATTTTATTTATTTTATTTATTTTATTTATT
Source organism: Harpalus rubripes (assembly GCA_963082715.1). Classification (NCBI taxonomy): domain Eukaryota; kingdom Metazoa; phylum Arthropoda; class Insecta; order Coleoptera; family Carabidae; genus Harpalus; species Harpalus rubripes. Next base: position 35,019,461 of record OY720455.1, on the reverse strand, counting down.
TTATTTATTTTATTTATTTTATTTATTTAATTTATTTTACTTATTTTTTTATTTTATTTATTTTATTTATTTTATTTATTTTATTTACTTTATTTACTTTATTTATTTTATTTATTTTATTTATTTTATTTATTTTATTTATTTTATTTATTTTATTTATTTTATTTATTTTATTTATTTTATTTATTTTATTTATTTTATTTATTTTATTTATTTTATTTATTTTATTTATTTTATTTATTTTATTTATTTTATTTATTTTATTTATTTTATTTATTTTATTTATTTTATTTATTTTATTTATTTTATTTATTTTATTTATTTTATTTATTTTATTTATTTTATTTATTTTATTTATTTTATTTATTTTATTTATTTTATTTATTTTATTTATTTTATTTATTTTATTTATTTTATTTATTTTATTTATTTTATTTATTTTATTTATTTTATTTATTTTATTTATTTTATTTATTTTATTTATTTTATTTATTTTATTTATTTTATTTATTTTATTTATTTTATTTATTTTATTTATTTTATTTATTTTATTTATTTTATTTATTTTATTTATTTTATTTATTTTATTTATTTTATTTATTTTATTTATTTTATTTATTTTATTTATTTTATTTATTTTATTTATTTTATTTATTTTATTTATTTTATTTATTTTATTTATTTTATTTATTTTATTTATTTTATTTATTTTATTTATTTTATTTATTTTATTTATTTTATTTATTTTATTTATTTTATTTATTTTATTTATTTTATTTATTTTATTTATTTTATTTATTTTATTTATTTTATTTATTTTATTTATTTTACTTATTTTTTTATTTTATTTATTTTATTTATTTTATTTATTTTATTTACTTTATTTACTTTATTTATTTTATTTATTTTATTTATTTTATTTATTTTATTTATTTTATTTATTTTATTTATTTTATTTATTTTATTTATTTTATTTATTTTATTTATTTTATTTATTTTATTTATTTTATTTATTTTACTTATTTTTTTATTTTATTTATTTTATTTATTTTATTTATTTTATTTACTTTATTTACTTTATTTATTTTATTTATTTTATTTATTTTATTTATTTTATTTATTTTATTTATTTTATTTATTTTATTTATTTTATTTATTTTATTTATTTTATTTATTTTATTTATTTTATTTATTTTATTTATTTTATTTATTTTATTTATTTTATTTATTTTATTTATTTTATTTATTTTATTTATTTTATTTATTTTATTTATTTTATTTATTTTATTTATTTTATTTATTTTATTTATTTTATTTATTTTATTTATTTTATTTATTTTATTTATTTTATTTATTTTATTTATTTTATTTATTTTATTTATTTTATTTATTTTATTTATTTTATTTATTTTATTTATTTTATTTATTTTATTTATTTTATTTATTTTATTTATTTTATTTATTTTATTTATTTTATTTATTTTATTTATTTTATTTATTTTACTTATTTTTTTATTTTATTTATTTTATTTATTTTATTTATTTTATTTACTTTATTTACTTTATTTATTTTATTTATTTTATTTATTTTATTTATTTTATTTATTTTATTTATTTTATTTATTTTATTTATTTTATTTATTTTATTTATTTTATTTATTTTATTTATTTAATTTATTTTACTTATTTTTTTATTTTATTTATTTTATTTATTTTATTTATTTTATTTACTTTATTTACTTTATTTATTTTATTTATTTTATTTATTTTATTTATTTTATTTATTTTATTTATTTTATTTATTTTATTTATTTTATTTATTTTATTTATTTTATTTATTTTATTTATTTTATTTATTTTATTTATTTTATTTATTTTATTTATTTTATTTATTTTATTTATTTTATTTATTTTATTTATTTTATTTATTTTATTTATTTTATTTATTTTATTTATTTTATTTATTTTATTTATTTTATTTATTTTATTTATTTTATTTATTTTATTTATTTTATTTATTTTATTTATTTTATTTATTTTATTTATTTTATTTATTTTATTTATTTTATTTATTTTATTTATTTTATTTATTTTATTTATTTTATTTATTTTATTTATTTTATTTATTTTATTTATTTTATTTATTTTATTTATTTTATTTATTTTATTTATTTTATTTATTTTATTTATTTTATTTATTTTATTTATTTTATTTATTTTATTTATTTTATTTATTTTATTTATTTTATTTATTTTATTTATTTTATTTATTTTATTTATTTTATTTATTTTATTTATTTTATTTATTTTATTTATTTTATTTATTTTATTTATTTTATTTATTTTATTTATTTTATTTATTTTATTTATTTTATTTATTTTATTTATTTTATTTATTTTATTTATTTTATTTATTTTATTTATTTTATTTATTTTATTTATTTTATTTATTTTATTTATTTTATTTATTTTATTTATTTTATTTATTTTATTTATTTTATTTATTTTATTTATTTTATTTATTTTATTTATTTTATTTATTTTATTTATTTTATTTATTTTATTTATTTTATTTATTTTATTTATTTTATTTATTTTATTTATTTTATTTATTTTATTTATTTTATTTATTTTATTTATTTTATTTATTTTATTTATTTTATTTATTTTATTTATTTTATTTATTTTATTTATTTTATTTATTTTATTTATTTTATTTATTTTGTTTATTTTGTTTATTTTATTTATTCTATTTATTTTATATAATTTACATATTTTATTTATTTATTTATTTATTATATTTTATTTAAATTCAGGCAAAAATACGGCGCGAAAGTTGCATTTCCCTGAATAGTTAAGCAAACATTTAAACGTACTATTTAAAATTTATTTGAATATTAACTTTTATAGTAATATACCATTTTCCTGACTTTTATATAAATAACTATTTTCTGATGCTATTTAGAAATTTTGAAACCTTTTCTAGTCCTGTGACAGAAGGAAGGTTTTGCGTGAATGAAAATGTTGAACAACCCAACAAACTTAATGCCACAGATGAACCTAATGAAAATGTTTTAATGGTTGATGCTGAGAAATGTTTTTTTGCAACAATAATAAAGAAAACAGTTTTTGCACGATCGAGTAATGTACCATTTTCCTGACTCTTATATAAATAATTATTTTCTGATGCTATTTAGAAATTTTGAAACCTTTTCTAGTCCTGTGACAGAAGGAAGGTTTTGCGTGAATGAAAATGTTGAACAACCCAACAAACTTAATGCCACAGATGAACCTAATGAAAATGTTTTAATGATTGATGCTGAGAAATGTTTTTTTGCAACAATAATAAAGAAAACAGTTTTTGCACGATCGAGTTTTTTTAACCTTTCCCGATAGGGCTTCCAAAGCAGTAAGGTTTATTTACAAATTACTGACCGGTAAGTGTTGTGGTACAGCTCGGTAAGTGATGTGCCTGACCGGTAGGTGATGTGATTACCTACCGATCTAGAGACGGCGAAATTTCATAAATAAATAAGTGTACAATTTCTAAAGTTTTGAATTAATCCTTTTTATTAAAAATAAAACTAAAATTACAATTCGAACAATTATTGAGCATTATTGGAATATTTTCTGCAATAGTCTTCTTCGTCAGTACAATATTTTCTACATTTTCAGTCGAAGTACTTGGAGCTTGCGGAGCGCTGGAATTTTCATGTAAATTTTTTTTTGAAAACTCGATTTTGTTCTGCACTGAATCCTCCACATATTCCTGGGCAATAGAAGACGAGCGCCACCCACCATGCCTTTTAAGGCCTAAAATGTTAATACCTTAATTAGCCAAAAAGGTAGCTGAACTTCTTCTAAACGCATGTCCGGTATAAGAAAGAGGATCTGATAAATTCAGGCATTTTGCGATTTTGGCAGGCCATCTTCCTATTGTATTCTTACCTACTATTTGATTGGTGACTTTTCCATAGCGCATAGCCAAGAAAAAATGTGAAGACTTTGAATTTTTTAGTCGTAACGTCAAATATTTTCTGTAAATATCCAAATAATTATTAGTTTCGTTTTCTTGAGTGGTAATTGTGAAGGTTCGCGTTATATTAGTTTTTGTATTGGAAATATGGATTATAATAAACGACCCATTATCCTGAATATCTTATTCTTTCATGTTACATAATTCTTCCCTTCTGCACGCACCTGCTATTCCAAATATCATAGCTGCTTTTATATTTAAATAAACGTTGTCGGGTAATTCCTTAAGGAACTTAATGTAATTAATGTAGTAAATTTTGAAATATCTACTGCCTTGTTAAAAAGATTGTAGCCTTGAGCATAGAATACTCATGCCATAGATTCCATAGAGGTCTAAGTGTCTCACTTCTTCGTACAAAATAGGCCAACAGTACCATTTCTGTAATATTTTCATATTTTTTCTCATTGCACCACGCTTTGAAGATTTTTGAGGTATTTTTATACCTTTCTTTGGATTTTTGAGCTATAATTGAGAAGCATCCTATATTCTACGCATTTCCTAGATCCAAATCGTCACTTTCTTCCATTTTTCACAAATAATCTTTATTTTAGGATAAAACTATTTGACAGATGGCTAATTAAATCTCAAACGAAATAAACAAGTAATGTTTACATTTGTTCATGTAACATAACAATGACAACAAAACAACGATTAAAGCTTACTTAAAAATGGCAATTTTTTTAAATGTCAAATTAATTTTTGAATAATTCTAAATTTTTATTTTATTATAATTGGGCCGATCCTGCAAAAAATACAAAAAGCCTTGCGGCCAGTAAGTGCTTCCTACAACTTTTAGAGGTATCCTCAACCGCACCACGCTTTGAAGATTTTGAAGGTATTTTCATACCTTTCTTTGGATTTTTGTGGTATAATTGAGGAACATCCTATATTCCATGCATTTTCTAAATCCGAATCGTCACTTCCTTCCATTTTTCACAAATAATTTTTATTTTAGGATGAAATTATTTGACAGATGCCTAATTAAATCTGAAACGAAATAAACAAGTAATGTTTACATTTGTGCATGTGACATAACGATAAAAAAACAACGATCAAAGCTTACTTAGAAATTTTTAAATGTCAAAATATTATTTTTTTTATTTGATTATTGTTGGGCCGATCGTGCAAAAAATATAATAAGCATTGTGGCCAGTAAGTGCTTCCTACCGGTATCGGGTATATGTAGGGAAAACCGGTATTATTTGAAAATGTCATATGTCAATGTCAAAAAGTATTAAAATGTCAAATGTCATAATGGTAAAAAAGTAATATCGTAGATAGCAGACATTATGTCAAAAATAGATCACTTATTAGAAGTCACTTGTTTTATATGTTTTCATGTGTTGTAGATTTATAGTGCTTTGTATTACAATTATTTAATTAAAGGCAGAGTTCTTCAGAATTTGTGCTCCATTTTATTTATTGTTTAGTGTCACAATCAGCGATAGCTACATTCTGGCGACCGTGACAGGACTTTGAGTATTTTCGTTGCTGATCGTATAAAAGAGAAAAGTGATTCTAAACATAAGTCAGAAAATGGAGAAAACGAAAATTCTTCAACGTGTAAACCGTACTTCATTAACGAAAGCTTTTAGTGCGTTTCAGAAAGAAAGAGACAAGGCAGTACCTGACTTATGTAATTTACAAGTCAGTTTTTCGTTGATAGAAGAAAAAATAATTGTATTACGAGAACTGAGTAATAATTTACAATCGCAAATGATCGAGAACAATAATAGTGAAGAAGATATCAGCAAAGAAATTGACGTAGCTGATGAATATGAAAGGAAATTTTATGAGGCAAAGTTCAAGCTTGATCAGTTGACAAGAAAACCTATACAAAAAAATCTCCCAACTCAGGCTGAAGCAGTTTCGGAAGCAATACGTGGTGTCCAGCTTCCGAAGATAGAACTGAAGAAATTTAGTGGAGAAATAAAGGATTGGTTACCCTTTTGGAATACGTTTAAGAAAATTCACGATGATAGCACACTCTCCGAAGAAGATAAGTTTCATTATTTATTGCAGTCAATGATTAAAAATTCTCGTGCATATGAAGTAGTTAATAGTTATCCTCCGACCGCTAAAAATTATACTAAGGCTGTACAGAGTTTAGAGTCGCGATTTGGAAACAACGATTTACTAATAGAATACTATGTGCGAGAACTTTTCAAATTAGTTTTAAATAAAAATAAACAAGTTACTCTTTTGAATGTTTATGACAAGTTAGAGACACATTTGAGATCGTTAGAGTCTTTAGAAGTTACAACTGACATGTGTGCTGCAATGTTATTTCCTTTAGTGGAATCTTCCTTACCGGAAGAAATTTTACGCACATGGCAAAGGACAATGACGTCACAATTAGTTACACAAGATAACGCAACAGAAACTATAACTGCTAAAGTCAGATTAACAAATTTAATGACGTTTCTAGGGAGAGAAGTGGAAGGAGAAGAGCGTATCCAAATGGCCAAGAATTGTTTTGAGATGCAGGACGAGCAACCTTTCAAAAACAGGAAAAAGAGATCTGATTCCCAAGCTGAATATCAAGAGGCAGCTACAGCAGCAGGATTACTTACTATGAAGGAAACAAATACAAATCAGTGCCTGTTCCGCGAACAGCGTCATGATAACCGTCATTGCGAAACAGCTAGAAGTATGACTTTGGATGAGCGGGTTAAAATTGTAAAAAATAAACGTGGTTGTTTTAAATGTTTAAAAATTGGCCATAGTTACAAGAAATGTAATTCAGAAAAATGTTCTTGGTGTAAAAAGGGACATTGCTTACTAATGTGTAGAAATTTTGATAGTAATGATAAAAACAAGCAACAAAATATCGATACGAGTCAAACTGCGTTCAATGAAACTAGTCTTGCTAATGCATTTTCAAAATCAAAAGTTTTTTTGCCCACCTTAAAAGTTATTATGCATGGTCCTAACGGAAATAAAACTGTCAAAGCAGTAATAGACACAGGTTCTCATAGATCTTATGTTTTAGACAAAACTGCAAGGGAACTTGGATATAGTATTATCGGTGAACAAACCATGGTCCACCTGTTGTTTGGAGGAGCTAAATCCAAGCCACGTAATCATGAAGTTTGCAGAATACACATTAGTAATATGAATGGTAAATATAAATGTGATTACCTAGCCTTCAAAGAGGACACCATTTGTCAAAATATTCCAAATTCGAAGCACGAGTCTTTAACTGATAATTTGAAAAAGAAGAATATTGAACTATCAGATTCTGGGGAATGTTCTGATGTTATAACTCTTCTCATCGGTTCAGACGTTGCTGGAAAGTTATTTACTGGCAAAGTTGTTCAATTAGAGAATGGTTTGACGGCTATAGAGACCAAGTTAGGATGGACGCTTCTGGGAAAAGATTTGCTCGATAATTCGAAAACAGATGCTGCCATGATGGTAATGAGTATGTTTACAAAAGATGTCAGTATTATTGATTTGTGGAGTCTTGACACCATCGGGATCAAGGATCCCATAGAAACTGCATCTAAAACTAAACATAATGATAAAGTAAGATCAAATTTTAATGACACAACTATAATTAATGATGAAGGTCGATATGAGATATTATTACCATGGAAAGAAAATCATCCGCCTCTACAAGATAATAAACTTATAGCTGTGAAAAGATTAATGAATGTTACCAAAAGGTTGCAAAATGAAAATTTGCAAGATGACTATAACGCAATATTTGAGAACTGGATGCAGCTGGGCATAATTGAAAAGGTCCCAGCAAGTGAAACTGAAAATAGAGGTTTTTATCTTCCTCATAGACATGTAATAAAAGAAGGAAGTACTACAAGAATAAGACCAGTCTTCGACGCATCAGTTAAGAGTAAAGATTCACCTTCATTGAACCAATGTCTAGAAACTGGACCGAACCTAATAGAACTCATTCCAAGAATGCTTCATCGGTTCCGAGAAAAAAGATTTGGAGTTACAGCAGATATCACAAAGGCATTTTTGCAGATAAGCGTTGCACCGTCAGACAGAGATGTTTTGAGATTTCTCTGGTGGAATGACAAGAAAGAAATGGTGACTTATCGGCATCGTCGAGTTGTCTTTGGTGTTTCAAGTAGCCCTTTTCTACTGAGTGCGACCATTGAATTTCATTTAATGAGAGCATTAAACTACACCGATTCAGCGCAGAAGAAATATGTTTATGAACTTTTGTTAAAATCGTTTTAGGTTGACGACTGCATAACAAGTTTAGACACTGTTAATGACGTAATCTTTTTTCAGAATGAAGCTACTTCGATTATGTTAGAAGCAAATTTTGAGTTAAGAGGATGGAATTACACAAGAATGCCGAATCAAACGACTCCAACATCAGTTCTGGGTCTCGTCTGGGACACTGAAGACGACACATTATCCTTCACAAAGTTCGCTACACCTATAGACACAGACAAGATTACGAAAAGAAACATTTAGTCGTCCATACATAAGGTCTACGATCCACTGGGCTTTGTCTGTCCTATTTTACTGAAGCCTAAGCTAATCCTCCAAAAGTTTTGGACACAAGATTTGGACTGGGATTCAGAAGTAGATCCAGAAAGTAAGAAAGAATTTATAGAGTGGCAACAAGAGTTATATTTATTAAGAATTTTGAAAATTCCTCGGCATATTTTTTGCTCTAATAATAAGAAAATACGCTAAGAAAAACAATGGGCAGTATTTGTTTGGAATCGAGTACAAGAAATAAGAGAAGTTACTATTCCACTCTCTTGGAGATATGTGTTACAGTTACATCTAGCAACCATGTGTCGATCACACAGTTCGATCAAGACACCTATGAAAATGTTTTAATGTTGTTAGATACGAAATAAATAAAAGTGTTTTCCCGTTTTCGCTCTGATCCAAATTCATTTGTGTTTATTATTTTGCTTTACATGTTATACTAGTTTAACGTTCTTAGTTATATTTTTACACATGTAGAGTAGTTTATAATACAACGTATATCTCCTACTCTACATATTTGGTGACCCCGATTGTCAAACAGGATGGACGACATACCTGTTCCTGTTCCTGTTTCCGATACCCAACCTGCTGACCTTCCGCTTCCTGAAATATCTTCATTAACAAATTCCTTCAAGATCCCCGAATTTTGGCCTGCGGACCCGACATTATGGTTCTCTCAAGTAGAAGCGACATTTATGTCACACCGTATTACATCTGAAACAACTAAGTTCTACAAATTAATTTCATTACTCAATCCTCAGTATGCAGCAGAAGTCAGAGACCTTATTGAGAATCCTCCAACAGTGTTTCCATATACCAAGTTAAAAGAAACGTTAATCCACCGAACTTCGCTATCGAAACAAGAAAGAATTCAACAATTATTCAACATCACAGACTTAGGCGATAAAAAACCATCACAACTTTTACGTCAGCTCCAACAGTTGGTTGGCTCTATGCATCTAGACGACTCAATCCTTGAAGAAATATTCTTGCAAAAACTTCCTTCAAATATTCAACTTATCCTTGCTTCAAATAATAATATTTCATTAGCAGATAAAGCCGAAATCGCGGATAGGATTCTAAACGTCACACAACCAACGCTATGTTCCGTGAGCAAAGACGCACAGCAAATCGAGGAGCTAAAACAAGAGGTCTCAGAGTTAAAGAAGTTGGTGTTAAGTCAGTCAAGAAAGAAAAACCTTCCTTTCCCTACGGTTCCTCCGAACTCGAATTTATGCTGGTATCACCTCAACTTCGGCGGCAAGGCGAGGAAATGTATTCCACCATGTCAACAAAGTTCTTCTACAAACAAATCAGAGGTTTTGTTACATCAAAACAGAAACTTAATAGATAAACTCACTTTACCATCTATTTCTAGCACTAATACTCATCCAACGACAACAAAACTCCTTTATCTGACTGATAGGCTCTCTGGCCACCGCTTTCTGATAGACTCTGGAGCCGAGGTGAGTGTTATCAAAAATTCATTGTGCGAGAAACGACGACAAAATCCTCTTACACTACAGGCTGTCAATAATTCAACCATCAAAACTTTCGGTACTAAAACATTAGAAATAGACCTCGGATTAACAATGCAATTTACATGGAGGTTTATTATCGCGAACGTTAAGCATTCAATTATCGGCGCAGATTTTCTTACATACTTTAACTTGCTGATTGACTTACCTTCAAAGCGCTTGTTACAAGCAAACCGAAACATACAAAACAATTCAAATCGAATATCTAGTATTACTACTCAACATTCCACATGCTTTACCCAACTCTTGTCAAAATTTCCTTCTCTAAATTCACCTTTTACTCCCAAACGTCAAATTATGCACAATGTCAAACACTGTGTCATCACTAACAATTCACCTGTTTTTGCACGGCCGCGCCGTCTAGCTCCGGATAAATTATCCACCGCTAAAAACGAATTCGATAAAATGTTGAAAATGGGGATCATTCGTCCATCTTCTAGCAACTGGGCTTCTCCATTGCATATGGTTAAAAAGAAAGAGATTGGCGAATGGCGACCTTGCGGGGACTATAGGGCTCTCAATGCCATCACCGTCCCTGACCGTTATCCAATTCCCCATATTCAAGATTTTACAACTAATTTATACAATTCGAAAATATTTTCAAAATTAGACCTCGTTAAAGCCTACCACCAAATACCAATGGACGAAGAATCCATTTCCAAAACAGCAATAACCACACCTTTTGGTCTTTTCGAATACTTGGTCATGCCATTTGGATTGAGGAATAGCGCCCAAACTTTTCAACGGTTCATTGACAATGTTGTCAGAGGTTTAGATTTTTGCTTCGCATATATTGACGACCTCCTTATTGCTAGTAGTTCTTTCGAACAACATTTAAAGCACTTAGAATTAGTTTTCCAAAGACTTGAAAAACATGGTATACTTCTCAATCAAAACAAATGCCAATTCGGAGTCCAGAAAATCGAATTCTTAGGACACAGTATTTCAACAAATGGCATTCAACCGGTAAAATCTAAAATTGACACAATCAACAAATTTCCCTAACCTACAACTCAACAAAAACTAAGGGAATTCCTTGGCCTCATAAACTTTTACCATCGTTTTATCCCTAACTGTGCAACAACGTTAAAACCCATTAATTGTCTCATAACAAATAAACCAAACAGCTCAAAAGAGATTGCATGGTCTCCGGAAGCAAACAAAGCTTTCAAAGACATTAAAAAACAATTAACATATTTAACAACACTCACATTTCCCGCACACAATGCCCCTATATCTATCATGGTAGATGCTTCAGACACGGGAGTAGGTGCAGTTCTGCAACAACAGATAAAAGAAGACTGGAAACCTATAGCCTTCTTTTCCGCCACATTCACACCTACACAAAAACGTTATAGCACATTTGGCCGTGAATTACTAGCTATGTACCTAGCAGTAAAGAAATTTAGATATTTCATAGAAGGAAGAAATTTCTCCATTCTAACAGATCATAAACCTCTGACTTTCATGGCTAACAAAATTTCCCACAACTACACCTCCAGAGAAATAAGACACATGGACTTCATTTTACAACTAACAAGCGACATCAGACACGTATCGGGCAAAAACAACGCCGTAGCCGACGCGCTGTCCAGAATCCAAATAAACTCCATCCTCACAGACAAAACCATCGACTACGTCAAAATCGCAGCAGCTTAAAAAACCGATAAAGAACTACAGACACTGCAGACAAATAAAACGAACAATTTACAATTCAAAAACATTAAGCTTCCAAATTCTACCTGTACCTTAGTTTGCGACATATCCACTGGTAAATACCGACCATATATACCAAAAGAATTCCGAATTAACATTTTCGACCATTTTCACTCGCTATCCCATCCAGGAATAAAAACAACAACAAAATTAATAAACTCTAAATTTGTTTGGTATAAAATGAACAAAGACATACAATCCTGGACCAAACAATGCGTACACTGCCAACGTTCAAAAATAACAAAAAACACCCAAGCTCCACTCAAACCATTTTCCGAACCAAACAGTCGCTTCGACAACATTCATATCGACTTAATCCATTTACCCAATTCCCAAGGATTTTCTCATGTACTCACGTGCATAGATCGGGTCACACGATGGCCAGAAGCAATTCCAATCAAAGATTGTAACACACAAACTATAGCTGAAGCATTAGTAAACAATTGGATATCTAGATTTGGAGTTCCTTCTGTTATTACAACAGACAGGGGAAAACAATTCGAATCGTCATTATTCAAAAATTTACTTAAAATGTTGGGCACACACCACATAAAAACCACGGCATACCATCCACAATCAAATGGCATGATTGAGAGGTTCCATAGGCAGCTAAAAACTTCCCTTAAAACATATAATGACCCTATAAACTGGGTAACTAACCTACCAATCGTCTTATTAAGTCTTCGCACAACGTGCAAAGAACCTATTAATTGCAGCCCGGCAGAACTTGTCTACGGCACCACATTACACATTCCAGGCGAATTCTTCACACAATCACCAATAGTTCCAGACCCTAACATGCCCCACTATCTCCAACAGTTAAAACAAATAATCAGCAAATTAAAGTATACAGCCCCAATCTTAAAAAACAAACCATATTTTGTAAACCCCGATCTATTTCGCACATCACATGTCTTCATAAAGCATAATGCAATAAGCCCCACCCTACAACAACCTTACGATGGGCCTTACAAAGTAATCAAACAATACGAAAAGTTTTTCAAAATTTTAATTAAAGATAAATTGGACACCGTATCAATAGACAGACTAAAACCTGCTTACTTACAATAGCCGCACAATTTTGATAACACTCATTCCTCTCCCCAAGTCCCACAAATAAAGTCATTCAATTTATGTCATTTCTTTGTAAAATGACAAGTAATGACTTCCCTTTCATTACCTGTCATTGTTTTCTTCTCTCTAAGGAGGGAGATATGTTACAGTTACATCTAGCAACCATGTGTCGATCACACAGTTCGATCAAGACACCTATGAAAATGTTTTAATGTTGTTAGATACGAAATAAATAAAAGTGTTTTCCCGTTTTCGCTCTGATCCAAATTCATTTGTGTTTATTATTTTGCTTTACATGTTATACTAGTTTAACGTTCTTAGTTATATTTTTACACATGTAGAGTAGTTTATAATACAACGTATATCTCCTACTCTACATATGTACCTGGCAACCTCAATCCTGCAGATTTACCAACGAGAGGTTGTAGTGTAAGAAAACTGTTAGAATCAAAGTGGTGGGAGGGTCCTGTCTGGCTTAGATCTTCCCCAGACAGGTGGCCGCAAGTTGAAGAACCAATAAATGAAGATTCAGTAAATGCTGAATTACGCAAAACACCTATGAAATGCAAGATACCGACAAATAATGTAATTGCTGATGTAGTCATGGGTAATGCAAATGAGAACTGCGAGATAGAAATTCCATGGTATTGACAAAGATATTCAGATTACATTAAGAATGTGCGTATGGTGGCCTGGATGAACAGATTTATAAAGAATTGTAAGCGATTTTTTGTGTTAAAGAATGCATGTTTAACTGCAAAAGAATTTAGCGAAGCCGAATTGATTTTATGCAGATTAAGTCAAAAGGAGACTTTCAAAGGAGAAAATGATATTCGTCTAAAAGGACTAAATGTGGTCATGAATAGTGATGGACTTCTACGAACAAAGACGGTAATTATAAATCGTCAATATGATCTAGGTTTTAGATGTCCAATCATTTTAGATGGAAAACATTTACTCACGAAGAAAATGATAGAATATGAACACGTAAAATTAAATCATGCCAATGTAAGCATCGTCATGAATAAACTTCGAGAAAAATTTTGTATTCTTCAAAGTCGAAGAGCTGTACGGTCAGTAGTTAACAAATGTATTACATGTAGAAGATTTGCTGCAAAAGAAATGAAAGTGCCACCTGCAAGTCTTCCAGAAAATAGAGTGAGAGACGCTGCTGTTTTTGAAATTACTGGTATTGACTACGCAGGCCCTCTCTTTTTATCCACTGGAAATAAGGCATATGTATGTCTATTTACATGTGCAGTCTACCGTGGTATACATTTGGAATTAGCCACGTCATTATCAACTGAAGAGTTTCTAGGAATGTTACGCAGATTTATCGCTCGAAGAGATAGACCATCTGTCATTTACAGCGACAATGGAAATAATTTTGTTGGAGCATTTAACTTGTTCCGAAGTATCGACTGGAAGAAAATTAGTGATTACTGTTCTTAACAAACCATCGAATGGAATTTCAACCCACCTCTAGCACCATGGTGGGGAGGATGGTGGGAGAGATTGATAAGAATTTTAAAAGATCTTTTAAGAAGAACATTACGGAAAGCTTCTTTAAATTACGAAGAGTTATACACAGTCTTATGTGACTGTGAAGCAGTAATAAATTCAAGACCACTAACTTACATGACAGATGAAAGCAACGAAGTGGTCGCTATATCGCCTTCAATGTTTCTGCGAGATATCAAAGATGATCGTGTATCTGATTTGGATTTCATTAACAAGAATAAATTTGCCAAAAGACTACGTTACCAACAACGATTAATAGAAGAATTGAGGAAACGTTTTCGCATTGAATATTTAGGACAATTGATGAGACATCAGAAATACACTAAAAATTACCCTACTGTGTCAGTTGGAGATATCGTATTGGTAGGAAATGAGATTCAAAAGCGTCTAGACTGGCCATTGGCACAAATTAAAGAAGTTTTGCCAGGAAGAGACGGTAATGTACGAGTTGTCAAATTACACACGGCGGACGGAGATTTGATTCGACCAGTACAACGATTAATACCATTAGAAGTTGGAACACAGGAAGAAACAAAGAATTATCATAAATCGTTGAATAATCTGAAAACTGAAGAACAAGAAGTTACCTCGCTAGACGAAAAAGTATCCATTTAGAAAAAGTTTGAGTCGCTCTACAAAAGAAAAATGCCGCAACTCAAGGTGGGGAGGATGTAGGGGAAACCGGTATTATTTGAAAATGTCATATGTCAATGTCAAAAACTATTAAAATGTCAAATGTCATAATGGTAAAAAAGTAATATCGTAGATAGCAGACATTATGTCAAAAATAGATCACTTATTAGAAGTCACTTGTTTTATATTTTTTCATGTGTTGTAGATTTATAGTGCCTTGTATTACAATTATTTAATTAAAGGCAGAGTTCTTCAGAGTTTGTGCTCCATTTTATTTATTGTTTAGTGTCACAATCAGCGATAGCAACATATATATATATATATATATATATATATATATATATATATATATATATATATATATATATATATATATATATATATATATATATATGTATATATATACTAATCCTCAACCGGTAGGGTGCACTTATTGCCCCTAACACTAAAACAACTATAAAGGCCGTATACAGAATCTTGCTTTTCCGCACCATAAGATGGGGTCAGACAAAATTAAAAATAAGGCAACAGAAATTAATGATACAAAATTTTTAGAAAAAATATAGCGCTTGCTTCTATCAATTATAAACATCATGCATGTAAATTTTCATATTTAAATCAGTGTAGGCAAATTTTTACGTAACAAAAGCCTCCAACAGTATGGCATTCAAAATGAGATTACCGTTCCATTGCATTTCAAAATTTGTGTAAATCTGTTTCCATAAATACTATCAAAAATAAAGAATGTTTTATAATTTTGTTCGATGAAATTATATCAAATATTTACATGAAGAGTATTCTGTTATTACTGAAGATGACCGACCAAACTTATTTTCGACTCAACATTTACAAGAAAAACTACTTCAACTGTTTTAAGGCAAAAATTGAAATGGTCATGATACAAAATAAAAAAGTTACTGCACCTTTTGCTCATACAATTTTATAATGTTGACGTCGTTAAAGAAATAAAAGAAAAGCAGTCAATTATATTAGTAGGTATGAAAGTGATGTCAGATATTTTATTAATAAAAAAATTAATTTCCTGAAAAATCTCCGCTCAAAATTTTCTTAATGGTAAATGTGATATTCTTTCCGACTTCCTCATTTTATTATTGAAAACAATTTTAGCGGTGATACTATTCGAAATAAGATATCGCAAGCCAAAAAAATACTTTATATTCAATTATACAAGATATTATATACGCAACAAGAGATGCTAATTTAAAAACTTCTAAATATTTATGTCTCGGTATAGCTCTCAAAAGTTTAACGAACACTAAAACACTTATTAATATAATGAAGAAACTTGGTCATTATTTAAATTATACCCAACTAATGGAGTTAGAAACTAAAGCAATATTATCTTTGACAAAAATTACCAAACTTGAGTACTGGCCTGGAACTTGATAATTTCGACTGATTTGTCGATACAATAACAGGAAAGGATACCCTCCACGATACTGCTGGCATCATTTATCAGAATGTAACTGAATTTGAAAATTAACAACAAAATCCAACAGTTATGAGTACATCAGCCATTGAAGAAAACGTCCCATCAGAACTGGAAAGCTTTAATTTTCAGAATTACAATGCTTAGAGTGTTGTTAGTAAAGCTAGTACATCTAATACAGGTCATAAATAATGAAAAAGAGAGCTTTTAATGAAATATCGTTAGAATTAAATCATTAGAGTAAAAAAAGCAAAAATTGTTGAGGTGTTTGAACCTTTGGAATCTGAAGCACGTCAAATAGAATCTGGAGATATTACAGTATTAAAATAGTTACTTCTGATTTGGATTCTTTCGCATCTATATGGAAATACTAAAAAATTAATGTGGATTGGTTTCTATAGCTTAATATTCGATGACCCACATCCTATTCAAAAAGTTTCGCACTTAACACCCATCAATACAACTCCAACTAATAAGAGTGTAGTATTGGAAACATTGGTATTGAGCAACAAAGTTGCAGACAAATGTAGTACTAAGTATGTTAATGTTTCATATGATTTGCAAAATACAAAAGAAGCTTATGCTTTAAAATGTACTGAGCAACCTCAATTTGATCGTATTATTATACATCTAGACATGTTTCATGTCGTAATGGCATAACTTTAAAATTGTAGGAACATTTATTGAGAATTGTGGTTTGACAAACAATATGGAAGGTTGTGGCATGTTGGCTAGTGGATCTATATATGGTTATTTAACAAGAACCTACTTTAATCGATGTAGAAAACATCATCCTATTGTTTCATTAGTATTACAAACAATCCATTTCCAAAATTTTATAAAGAAATAACATTAAAATAAGTGACTTATTAATCACAGATATTAATAAAACAACCCAAATAAATTAAATAATAGTGATCCTAGAGCACAATTAGAAAAATTACAATTGTTAAACGATTATATAAATGTTAAAGAAGAAATCTTGGTAGGTCACCACCGACAAACAGCTTAATTCTACATGATTTATATTTATTTAATAGATTGTTTCTTAATTTTGGAATAAAGTATTCGTACGAGCAATTTTGAAGTCCTTAAGTTTATTCTTCCAAAGCTAACAAACTTATTTTTTATCTTCAACCAACCTAATTACAATCGTGAAATGATCTTATATCATAACAAACTTTTAAATAATATAAACAATACGTATACTGGGTTAATTACAGATTTGCGAAGTGGTGCCATAGGTGTGCGAAGAACAAAAAGTTCTTTCAACAGAATTTCAATTGACTTGAATTTGGAGCAGATCATCAATGCAGATGCTGCTAGAAGCATAAAGAGCATGACAGTTTCGATTTTAGCACGCCAAAGATGGGCTAGAAGTCACGGACTAAGAATGACAATTATAACTCATTTATCAACTGATATAGGATTAAAGAAAGAAAAAACGAAGTTATAAATGACCTAAAAATAGTATCATTAAAAATATTGTGCCAACGTTAATAATTTCACTACAAATATAGAACTATATAACATATATTTAACTCTTGATAAAGACAAATTATTTAATATCACTGCTGAAGAAGCTGCTTCATCACAAATTAAAGAATTTCTTCTGAACGTCGAATATAATGGAAATCGCTTGCTCATCTAGATGGATCCATTTGTAAAACCAACAAATCAACCTAAATTGAATCTTTTAGATGCGCTTATAATATCAGAAAAACCTTCAAACATTGATGTTTGTATACTGGACGGTTTTTTTTTTTTTATTAAATTCACTGAAAGAAGTACCCCGCAATTTCGGAGATTTATCTAAAAAGTATTAGCATACTTGTGCCATATTAACGCTAAAAAAGGTGATATTGTTTTTGATAGATATTTTGTGCCATCAATAAAAGATATAGAAAGAAATCGTCGAGAAAAGGTTGAAGATGATTTTTCTATTTCCAAACCACAGTGAATAAGGCCTTCAGATTTCCTTCAAAAAATGAAAATATAAAATTCAAGAAAGCGCTGGTTAAGTTTTTTTTATAAAAAACATTAGAGTGGTCCTGAGATGGTACAATTGTTTAATAATAAATTGATCGACGTTAATTATGACCTTTGTTATCAATTTAAAATATTAGATGACCAATTTATCAAAACGGTAAACGATGAACTCTCTTGTTGTGGCCACGAAGTCAACACAAAGATTATTTGTCATAATTGCAATATTTCTGCCACACCGAAATACTGATAATAGTGCTGGGAAAATTGATGTAATATTTAGCTTGATTTTGGAACCGGAAGTTCACGTCGTTATATTATTGTTTCCAAAATTATGAACCTATTGGACCTCAAGCAATTCATTACCTGGCTTTTACGCATTAACGATTCATGATTATAATCCATCTTTTTTTAGGAGAAGTAAAAAAAACCTCCGAAAAATTAATTATTCTGAAAAGGAAATTTTTTTAGTAATTATACTCTCACTTTTAATAATCTGGATGAATTTGTTTGTCGTATGTATGGTGTAAAAAAATAAATACTGTCAATGATACGCGTTATGAGTTATTTTTTAAAGCGTATAACGTTAAAAATATGAATCATTCATTCAAATATTCTCTTACCCACTTTGATTTTACATCATTATTTTTATGTCAAACGGAACTGAAACAACATTTGCTGAGAACATTATATATTACAAAATCATGGAATAATTGCGACTTGAAAAATATTTTGAAGTTACAGATTACGGGTAGCTTAAAAATGAGAAAACATTAAACTTTAAATGGTTTGAAACTAAGGAGACCAAGTACCTTTATCGTACAAGAATTACCACAGGATGAATAAACATGTTATTTTTAATTGTTTTACTGATCAAATTAAATAAAAAATTGTAATTTGTTATTCAAATCAGAGGACGAGAGTATTTTAATGAATGATGAGGCCGAATTTAGTGGAGACAATGATGTAGATGATGAAGAAAGTGTATCTGAGGACAGTGGTACAGGTAGGTAGAATAAATTTTATAATATTTAATTTTTGTATTTTGTCGTTTTAGTGTGATATTTTTATGAATACCTTCTAAAAGCAGTGACATACACATCTGGCATAATTTTTTTCTTGTTCTGAAGACAAAAACGAACATTTTTTTTAAAAAAGTGAAAGGCGAACAAATTATTTAATGTAGCTTTAATATTTTGCAAATTAGCTATTAAAAAACGCAGCATCCCATTTGCCTGAAATGTTTTTTAGTATCTATACTAGCCTAACCTCGGCTTCGCCGAGTTTACCTTAGGGCTCCGCCGATAGTGTTTTATGATGCCCACCCAAACTGCCCACGCAACATGCCCACCCAAACTACCCACGCAACATGCCCACCCAAACTGCCCACGCAACATGCCCACCCAAACTGCCCACGCAACATGCCCACCCAAACTACCAACGTAACATGCCCACCCAAACTGCCCACGCAACATGTCCACCCAAACTACCCACGCAACATGCCCACCCAAACTGCCCACGCAACATGCCCACCCAAACTGCCCACGCAACATGCCCACCCAAACTACCCACGCAACATGCCTACCCAAACTACCCACGCAACATGCCCACCCAAACTGCCCACGCAACATGCCCACCCAAACTACCCACGCAACATGCCCACCCAAACTGCTCACGCAACATGCCGACGCAACATGCCCACGCAACTGCCCTAAAGAGCCCCACACACTCCGTTATTTGTGTACGGTTTAGGTTTAGAACGTACGGGTAAAGCTGTGCGAATAAAGTACGCTGGACCGCCAGCCCAAATACTACCAGTTTCTTTTTGTCAGTTTTGTAAAATCTATTATCTATCTTAGATTAACACACTGACCGGCACAGAAAATAATCCTTGACATTCTCTCTGTACACTGTACACTTTGTCCTCCCAGTCTTTCTTGTCGTTGATGCTTTTCCTACATTTCTCGTCCATTTCGTCGTTTAATAACCTCGAACATTTTTAACAATCTAATTACAAAATAATTTGTAAAATAAGAATAAACATATCTTACATTCATAGCGTACCTTACGTCATTTAATTCCTACATTCTTTTCTTCAATTTTAAGCTGACTATTTTCTGTAGTTAAAATTTGTCATTAACATTTCAAATGTGACAGAAGACCGTATTTATCTTTTTAATTTTATACATGTATTCTTCGTTCGATTGTTAAACTCTTCTTCTAGTCTTTATCAACGTTTTCGTAGTTTATAGTAACTTCTGATATTTCGTAAAATCTGTTTACAAAATAAAATCTAAATTAACAATAAATATTGCTTAAATTCATTACGTATACCTACCTCGTTTAATTCATATTCTTTTCTTCAATTTTACACAATATGTTTATTTATATTTAGCATTGAAATGGTCGACAACCCATACGACATTCATTACTTGTCATTATTGACATTGACATCATGCCAAAAGTTACACATGACAGCATTTTTATCTTCTAAACTTTTTACATGTATTCTACGATCCATTGTTTAATTTACGTTTAATAATTTTTTACACGAAAACTATGCATCCTACAGAAATTCGTCCCATTAGAAGGGCCCTGAAGCCAATCATTTTCTACAACTTGGTACAAATTTCACGAAAATCGGTCGCACCATTTAAGCTGTAGCCTTGTCTAAAGTTGAGCGATCGTCGTGATTAAAGAAACTATATAACTATAGTGAATCTGACTTTTTAGTATTAGGACTAGCGTAACCTCGGCTTCGCCGAGTTTTCCCTGGGTCTCCGCCGATAGTGGTTTATGATGCCCACACAACATGCCCACTCAAACTGCCCACGCAACATGCCCACCCAAATTGCCTACCCAAACAGCCCACGCAATATGCCCACCCAAACAGCCCACGCAACATGCCCACCCAAATTGCCCACGCAACACACCCACCCAAACTGCTCACGAAACATGCCCACTTAAACTGCCCACGCAACATGCCCACCCAAACTGCCCACGCAACATGCCCACCCAAATTGCCCACGCAACATGCCTACTCAAACTACCCACGCAACATGCCCACCCAAA